>CAXIVR010000001.1:109442573-110172573 GCA_964035755.1 Teleogryllus oceanicus
TAGGTGATCAGAGACGCGTTGTACGCGCAGATGTAGACGCAAAGAGCAGTCGCAGGTGGGTGGGTGGTGAAAGGCTGGGGAGAAAGTAGCGGCGACGCGGGCGGACAGCTCCCAGGACGGAGCGGGACGCTCCTGGTTTGCCGCCCGACAGCCCGAACACGCGCGTCCCAGGTCGGGGGCTGCTGCTGGCCGCCGTCGCCGTGCCAAGCCGCCGCGAGGGACGCTCGCCAATTCTCGGGCTGGTGCAGCCTGGGGCGACAGCTCGCCTCGCCTCCGCCCGTCCGACCCACCGACCGCCCGTCCCTTCGAGCGCCACTCATTCCCTTCCCCCCCCCGCACCGTCCCGCACAGACCCACGCCGGCCCGCTCGCCCGCGCCCCGCCCACCGCCACAGCCCTCGGCTAATGAAGCGGCTCATCGGGCATTCATGGAGCGGCTTAACGCAATCTCTGACGCCGCCGCAGTGCCGCACCACCGCCCGCTGCCATCTGGCCGGCCCTCGTGCTCTTCCGGGCGGTGGCACCCGCGGGGCACAACCCCGCGTCATCCCCCCACGCGCCCCCTCGCCCCCCCCCCCCGTGCCATCCCTCGCGTCACCCACCACTCCGCCTTCCATGCCTTCACCCGCTGCCTCCCGCTTCGCCCCCGTCCCCCGTGCCACACATCGCCCCGCCCATCGCCCCGTCTCCCCCCCCGCCGCCCTCACGCCACCAGTGCGCCTGTCGCTTTAATCCAACCTCCCCTCGCATTTTATTATAAAACATTCCCTCCGCTGCGAGATTGACATTAGAATGTTACACCAATTTACTGCGTTACAGTTCATTACTAAATGTGGCAGGAAACACGAGTTATACGGGTGGGAAACATTGTATAACAACAGTTATAGGAATTAGTTATAGTTAGGTTATAGTTATTGCCAGGAACTTGGACTTGGTTTCTGAAGAAAGAAAATGATTCGCGAAAGACCCATAATAAACTTCATTGATAGTAACATTGTGAAATTAATTTATACACATCGTTCGATAAATAAAAGAGAAACAATCATAGTCTATATATAGAGGACACCCGTCGAATTCGTGAAGAGCACACAAGTTATCAAGAGATACAACTGGATAAAGGAGTGGCTCAAGACGCTCGTTGAGAGCATTTTAATATCTGCTCAGCCAATGACCTGGAATAAGAGAAACGGTCAAAACGGCCGATCAAGGCAACCTGCCTTTATGTCTTTCTACAAGGTATCGTTTGACACATCCACTTGAAAATTTTCCAGAAGTGCGAAACGAATCCGACCAGCTTTCAAACTAGCTAACTTGAGTTGCGAATGCAGTATTAAATACGTTAAGGCAATCGGTGCGGTATTATTACTTCATAAAACTCATTGATTTTATTTGCTTATAGAATAGCGTGAGCTGCGCGGATAGAGCATAATGACAATGGAGGCGCCCGGTTACTGAATCCATCTCAGCGGTTGGAAATGCGCTGTTAATCTCACGTAAGGATCAATGATGATGATGATGATGATGATGAAATATTTAATAAATAATAGAAAGATAGATATGATGAAAATAATAGAATAATGATGAAAATGAAATATTTAATAAAATAGAAAGATAGTGTCAAGGAAAATACTACCAGTCCCCACACCGCAATCCACCGCGATCCGATTTTCACCAGTAGAACTGTCATGCGCTGCCAGACATTTGAATTTGAAAAATAAAAGAAGAGTTCTCTGAAAAAGCAAATCGCGATTTAGGCATAAAGCATAATTCAAATGACTCATTACCTTTCGACCAGAGAGATAATGTGCGAAACATTTGAGAAATACTCGTAAAATTAATTGTTCCAAAAACTCGATAAAACATGCTTTGCAAGAACTTACGATTGACGCATTGCCTAATGAACAATTTCTCGCGCATAGTCTCCAAAAGTGGGCATGGCATTGGTTTTCCAGAACCAATACATTTCCAATCCTTGCGTCCAACACGACAGCTGTTTCACTGTTGTGTTGACGTCATTGTGAACACCCATTAATTAGAGTTTAAACATTTTTGAACGTTGATGTCTAGCACAACCAAATATCGCGCGAAATTTATTTAAACAAAATCAGAAGAGTATGTTAAATAACGTGACAATAAAATTTCATTTTGTAATTAAAAGTTGGTATGAAGATGTTTGCCCTCGCGGTTTAGCTTATTGGTCATCGTGCTCCCTTTCTTTGTCGCAATCCCGGATTCGATTCCTAGTCGCGTAAGATTATAATGCGTGTTCTCCTTGCAATGTCCCAGTATATGTTGTTGGGTGACAATGAGAAAACTCACATCTCAGGCTGAGAAGACCAGAATAAGGGGTGGGGATGTCTTTATGCAAATCACACGTACCACCTTAACCCATGGCCGCCAGGCCGGGATGCTGCTGGTAGGCCATGACTCGAACGCGGGCTGTCGCGCAATGTACAGACAGATGGACAGTCAGACATATGTAGATGTTCAGGAGCATGTACAGTTGGGCGTTGTGCATTTCAGTATGAATAATCCGGCGCCAAGCTAGAGTCGAAATTCAAAATTGACGGCTTGAACAGTGTATATTACGTACAAGATTGCAGAAAGCAGTTGATGCCGGACCCCCAGTTTCTATTGTATCGTGAGAGGTGGGAGAAATGTTAAAAAAATATTTCTAGTGTTTCTGTGGAAATCTGAACTGTGGTGAATTACCCAACGAACGAATTCAATTACTTCCCGTGTACGGGACTGTAACATGGTTCAAAATAAAAATGAAATTTGGGTAAGGATGTCTGATATTAATTATTATTTATTTTATTAATAATGTTGGCTCAGCATGATGAATAGATGTCGTCTATGTTTTATTAGTCCAAAAACTTCATGTGACGCAATTTAAAGCCACATGAATATTGGCTGGGATGATTGATTTAATTGATTCTTTCAAGAGCGTCAACTGCTGTGGTCAACAAAACTTGTTCTGTGAGATATATCTCGGGAGATGGCGACGCTTCTTCCCCGCTGGAATGTGAGATCCGGCGCCAACCTATACATCGATTTGTAGGGTCTTCTCCTCCTAGTATCTTCATCCTTCGGGACACCACCCCAGCCGGGACAAGCTCTATGCTCCCGACATGTGTGGTAGTGTGGTGCATGAAGTGCGTAAGTATGTTTAAGGGGACTGGTAAAGAGACACGAAGGAGGTAGGACTGATTGCAAGTATTTCAGGGCCCGTTTGTGATGACATGGTCCGTTGGTGATGACTGATCAGGCATTTACATTATATTGATAGGCATTAATGGAAGAAATGTCCGAAAATTACCGATCAGAACACTCGGCTGATAGAATTCTCTTCCAGACAGCGGGTGAATTCGACCTTGCTATTTAGGCAGGGTCGTAAAATACGCCACTGTCAGGATTCAAACCCTAGGATCACCCAATTACTGTCATTGCCGCGGCAATAATTGTTGGGAAAAAAAGAAGAAAAAGAAGAAAGAGTCTTCTACATTCGTCATTACTCCATCATTCAAGATAAAAGAAACTGGCAAGTAAGAAATCTGTTGTAAATCGTCGTTTTGAGTTCTAATGCTAATCATGACGATGTAAATGGCGCAGAAGTCAGTATCGGCTAGCGCTCTGAGCTCGAGTTGTGAGTCGGAATCCCACGTAAAGGCTACGTCTTCTATTCATCCCGTCCTCTCCGTACTTATACCTGTAAATCACCGTTTGCCAATTCAATAGCGCCCACCAAATATCAGTTATTAGTAATCAGTAACCAATATCTTAATAAGGATATAGCACTAGAAATACAATGCTTAATAATGACCTCTAGGCCTTCAATGATAATGTATTAGATCATATTTCTATTTTCACCAAGTGAGCAATGATAAAGAAATACCTCTCATTTTCAGTGATTACATCACCTACATCTCTTTATAATATTATATTAAGAAGCATACCCTTCCAGATACTCTATTCAAACGCAAACCAATTACTGGCAAACGCAAACAAACTAATTATACGAAAGGAGCTTGTAACATAGTATGGATTTTTGGATATAGTTAGAAAGTAAAAGATGTCAGTGCGCTGGTTTCAATCCAGAGAAGCGAATACAAGGTGTAAGTGGGGAAGTCCGCCGCTTTTGGAAGCTCCCTGACTCCTCGGAATAATGATAGTTTCTCTGGGAAAGCCGCAAGAACACCGCGCGAGAAACACGACGATCTTGGCACACATGTCAGTTGCTAAGATTATGCATAGACCAAGGCAGAAAAAAGAACACATTCTGAAGCATTCTTATTCTATTCGTGTGCAACTGTAAACACAAATGTGAAGTAAAAAGGAAATAACAAAGCGGTTTCTATCTGATATGTTTAGAATTGTTACTGAAATTTACATATTACATTATTTACTTTGGAAACGATCTTGACAATTTCAGAGAAGAGACTATAAAAGATTAATCGTTGAGATTCAAATCGTCATCGTAACTGATTTTCAACTAATTTTCTTTAAAGAAATTTTCCGACCAAATATCTAGAATTCATGAACATATATAACATATTTTATTAAGATGGACATACTTTATAAAAGAATACGAAAAGAAAATGCAATTTGTTTGAATTAAATATATTTTTACTATTCTCTCTAAGCTCCCAACCGGTCTCCCGGAATATGTGGTAGTGTAGTGCATGTTCGTCTAGGTGGGTGTGAAGAGGAAGGACATTTCGCCTGGTGTTGATCGGAGAAACCACGCAAAACTACCGACCAGAGCAGCCGGCCGCTAGAATTCTCCTCCAGACAGCGACTGAATTCGACCTAGCTGGAAAGCTAGTGTGGAAAATCCTGCCGCCATCAGGACTCGAACCTAGGACCTCCCGGTCAGAGGTGCTGCAGTGACATCAGTTGAGGCACTGAGCTACCGCTCCGGCGAACCATAATTTGATTGAAGATGTTTTATTTGAAGCATAGTTAACATTTTCAAAGTTATCTCAAATATGACTGCACATTTTATAATATAGAGCAAAATACGCTTAAAGTGGCTCAGATCCCAAAACTGGGACTTGTGCCATTTCAAAAAATCACTATTTTAGAAAATTACAAAAAATTACGACTACAATTTGGATTAAAGAAATTGTTTCCTTCATAAAATCAGTTCTTCAAAATTAATCTTTAAGTAAGAGCACGTACAATTTTTCGAATCTGAATAGTTTTTGCGTAATTTTGGCGCGAATAACGTAATTTTTCCAATACGGCTCCAAATTTTTTCTTTCTTTTTTTTCGAGAATAGGGCAAAGTTCGCTTATAAGAATCGCGCAGGTTCCACTTTCGTTCAACTCTCTGCATTTTTGGAAATAGCAAAGTTTTAATAATATTCGGCAGTTTCCTACAACTGTAATATTGAAGATATACATTTTTCTAAATGAAATCGATTCTGGAAAATCAGATCAACGCTCACAGGAAAATTCTCAGATTTCATGCTCATGCCCATATCCAACTGCGATTTTATTTCCGAGCTGATGATATAGGTGTAAAGTGAATGACACACTAAGTCTAAGAATCTGAGTTCGAATTCCAGTCTGGAAAAATTTCAGCTGGGAACCTGGAAACATATTTCCAGATTTAAGTAGTATTATAATTATATATGCGTAGCTGTTCTATATATTACGAGAAAGTATGAGCTGTTAATATCAATAGAGTTGTTGGGAGCACCAATAGTTTTATAAGGAAAGGGGTAGTCATTAATGGATTAGTGTAGATTTTAACCCCCCCCCCGACAGTTATAGGATATAAATCCTATTCGACGTAGTTGATCGAGAGCTGTCAGATTCGCTTTGTACTTAAACCATCGCGCTTTCGCATACCGAGGTGAGTGACAAGCTGCCCGCAGCAATCAACAATCCGGCTATTAATTCTCTAGAGAGCGGGAATGTATCGAAGATGACAGGGAGTGGCGATTTCTGACTGCATTTGCATAGCGTTAGCGTCGAGTTTCGCATGCATATTCGGTAGCGAAGTCGTCGGCCCGGCTTTAGCGCTCGCCTCGTTCCTGCTATCTCCAATCGAGCAGTCGCCTTCGGAGGACAGGCACGCGACAACGTTCGCGGCTCGTAGTCCTTTTACGTAACATACTTCGTGGGTGGTCGTCGCCGGGTCCGCCTATTGTCTACGGGCCGGCGAGGGTAATGAAATCCGTAACAGTGATTCACCAGTGAGGCGCGGTAAATTGCGGAAGCCCGCCGCTGAATGGGCTTCGTCGGATAAGGGGCGTGTACTTCCGGGGCGGCGAGGGAAGGGCGGCGGCGACCGGGCCATTAGCAGATTGAACGCGGGGCGGGGGAGGGGCGGGGGCGGGACAGGGTCGGGGAGGTTGAGGCATCGGTGAAGCGGCCGGCGAGGGGAGCGGCGGGGGAAGAAGGATAGGGAGATGAGGGAAGGGACAGAGCAGGGTCCGGGGATGGGGGAGCTTTCCAGGCCTCTCCGCCACGCAGTGCTCACCCCATTCTCCCCCTCCCCGTGCCGCGCCGTGCCGCCGTGCCGTGCCACGCCACGCCACACCGCGCCGCGCCACGCCGCTTGAGGGCGTCGGCCCTGCGACCTCCCCGGGGCGGGCGGCCCCCCATGACAAAGCTTAGGAAGCCCCGAGCCCCAGCTGACTCCGCCCGGGGCGGCCGACACCGCGCCGGGCCTCCGCCCCCGCCGCGGCCGGAGACCGCCGCCGCCGCCGCCGCCCGCACAAAAGCCGGCGCCCCGCCCACTCCGCCGCCGCGCTTGGGCTTTCCACCCCTGGCGACCCTGGACTTTCTGAATGAGACGTCCGTGCGCTTGCTGCCACTCTCACCCAGGTCAGGAGATCCGGGTCCAGGCTCTTGGGTTGACTGAGCGCGTTCACGATTTCGACCCGGAAGTGACACTATCTAATTAATTGCAAGAGTTTGTAAACGTTCGCCTTTCGGAACGTTTCTTGAGTAGAGCAGTCCTATTTAATACTTCACTCAACTTTCCAGATGAACAGGCAGTTCACATCGTAAATACAATTGGATCAATCGGAATGATTCACACTTGGTGAGCATGTTCCACATCATGAAACACGTCAATTTGTCAACGACCACGCCGACCCACATACGTGCAATTCGATGGGAATGATGAATTAATTCTGAGCTTCCCAGAATACAAAGGAAGGTCATAATGTGTGTGTTTCGTTTCGCGGTACCTGCATTTCTGTCGATATCTCTGGAAAGCGCAATATGCGTCGGGAAAGAGTTGGACTGTAATTTCATCAATGCATTCGAGATTGGACGTATTGTAAGGCTTTAAGAGTCTAGATCATTTTGCCATATTGCGCCCCTCCCGGTCGGGCGGAAATTACAAGTGGATGCTGCTGGTAGCAATGAATAGAGGGAGATATACACACCACACTAGGTTTCGACGAAAATCACGAACCACTAGGAAAGAGGGCAGACTGATTGTCGGAAAAGCGCGAATAAAGATCTGCCCCTCCTGCCAACACTGCTATAATTCAGGGAACAGTAAGGCTTTTATGCAGCATCCTGTGAATGTACTGATGACAGATGTACTGTCCAGTGCTCTCAGATATCTGCACAATGCAGAACAGCATGCTGACCGTTATGACTAACGTTTTTAAAACCGCGACAAAGTCCCCTACAAGTTTGGTGATATGTTCCATTTTTGCGCCAGTGAAAACGGTTTCACTTTTACGCCTCTACGTCACGATAATGAGGTTCCGCATTGAGGGTTTCCTTTGATAGTGAACGCCCCCAATAATGCTCTATTTCAACAGCATAACGCTCGTTCTCATATCGCTGCCGCCTCCAACACTTGCAGACCCGGAGACTCAGCGACGGACAGACACAATCACCGGATCAAATTGGGCGAGTTATGAGGTCTCCACCCTTAATTGCAAATCTGCAGTAACGTTGCATTGAAATTCAAGCTGCATGAAAAGGAATATCACAGAACAACATTAGGATCTTTACATTTTTTTAACACAACTTTTGGAGGCCTTACATCATTATATGTTTATGTAATGCCAATGCATGTTACCCCGAGAAATGTCGAGGTATAATCCTTCATGTTCTTAATGTGTCATATGTACGTGCCAACCCTTTTACATAACGCACATTGTTTTTCTGGGTACAATTATATTTATATTGATTAGCCTATTAGTTTTTATTGATTCTCTCAACTCCAGATCTTTCACTTAAGCGCTCAATACATTTTGGTATATAGAGCTACATATTTGCGAATACTGAACGAAGTATTATGATGATCGTGGTTAGTCGTGATGTTGCTGTCAACATTACAAAGATAGCCGTAGGCGGCGCAGCAATCGGGAAAAGTGAAATGCTACGAACACGTTCAACCTCTTCCCCTCACAATCTCTTCCACTGGGAGCAGCAAGCACTGGGTCGAATCCCCTTCTGACCCTAACGTTACAGGGGATTAGCCATATCTTTTCACAGATCGAGAAAAACATTACGATATACGAAGAGTAAGACCAGCTCTGGTAGCATTGCGAGTCCGTAACTCCAGCTTCGAAGAACCGAAGGGTGTATGATCGAGACCCGAAAATGTGCCGATTTTCGACACGAACAAAATACCAGCTAAATAGTATGTGAATCACACCCGACCACTGAAATGACGACTTCTGCTGACTTCTCTAATTGATAGTTTCTATGGTTTCCTCCGGTCAATATCAATTGGATGGGATCGGAGCCTGAAATCGAGACCTGAAATAATGGGCTATGAACTGTGTGCGATCCATTATTCCCCAGCCTTCCGTCAGCCCCATGCTTACGGCTAAGATATGGGATGATTCCTCATTTTATCTAGAAAATCTCCTATGAGAGTGAGGGATTTCGGAATCATGGATGAGCTACGAGACTCAGGGTTGAAATCTCCTTGACAATGTTAGAACGTGACCTGCTGAACATATGTGCATACGGGATTGTCTGAAACAGGGGAACACGACACAAATTCACAAAACTCCTTTATTGTAATTTCCCAGTCTATGTTCATATACACAAACGAAACATTTCCGACCCCTCCATATGCTTTAGAACTTTGTACTAATTATTCTGAGACAACTGTAGTCGTATGCTTCCTTTACGGTTTTGAAATCCACTCTCGAGAAGACAATGCGAACTTTACTGCAAGGTGCCGTTTCGAATATTTCTCGGAGTCTTCTTAAGCATACACATAAATATACAAATTATACAACATTCATCGAAAACGTATATTTACAACGCATGTAATCTTATAAATACATCTAATATTAACACAAAAAATGCAACCCATCTTTCATAGCTAAAGGACAAAGCTCAAAATAATAGATTAATTCGTCTACACTCGCTCCGTTAATCCACTGGAAATTTTACCAAGCCTCCCGGAAATGTCTTCTTGGCTGGCAATGTTTGTTTTGTCCGAACGGAATCAATATTGCGCCCAGAGTGCGGTTCCCGGCGTCACGTCCGCCTGCCACGTGGCCACAGCAGGGGGAGTCGCGGTGGCAGCGTGGCGGGGGCGGGGCAGGGGCGGGCAGCCGACAAGTCGACGGTTCCGCTGGCCGCGGTGGCGACTGCTGGCGCGTCGCGCGTGAGCTGTGAGAGTGAAAGCGAGGCGGTGTGGGGGGAGGGCGGGGAGGGCGGGGGAGGGGATGAGCCGCAGGCGCGAACGATGCGAGGAGAGGTGCGAGGCGCGGGGGCCTGCGTTGGAGCGGCGCGGCGTCGTGCCGGCTGCGTCGGACAGCGTCACGTCCACGCCCGCCACAAGACGCCTCGTCTGCCCCAACCCACCACCACTCCGCCCTTCCCCCCCCATCCATTTCCTTTCCCGTTCCCATTCCCATTCCCGCCACCCCTGCTCCCAGACCTCCCTCCGGCCACCATCCCCATCCCCCCCCGCCTCTCCCCGCCACCCATCCCCGGCGTCGCCCCCGCCCCAGTTGCGATCGGGCCCCTTCCCCTCCCATCACGTCTCCGTTCCTCATCCACCCCTCTAGCTGGCCTCCCTCCGCTCTCATCTCAGATACCCCCCCCCCCCCCCCCCAACCGCTCCCCCCCCAACTTCCCCGTCCACGCAACCCTGTCCCGCCACTCCCAACGCATCACCGTTCCTATTCCCCCCCCTCCGGGCCCATCCCCGCCTCAATGAAGACCACGCCCTTCCTCAATCCCCATGTGTCTCTTCTTCCCCCCAGCCTCCACATCCGCTACCTGGCGTCCCTCTGGCCATCATCCCCTCCTCCACCACCGCCCCCTCCTCACCCCCATCCCTACCCCCCCCACCCCCGCACCTCCCCGCTTCCTCTCCGCCTCTGTTCTCACAACCGCCACCATCCCCTTTCCCCGTTGTCCTTCCGCCTCCCCCCCATGGCTCCCCCACTCGCCCCCCTGCTCCCCCCCCCCCCGTCGCTCCTACCTCCACTTCCGCTCCCCCTCCCGGCACACGTCGTCCCTGGCCCTGGCCCCGCTTTTCCTCGCGCGCCGAACGCCGCCACAACCGCCCCACCCGCCCCACTCCTCCGCTGCCCCTTGGCTGCTTCGCCCGCACGCGATCGCTCTGGGCGGGTTTCATTCATCCCGTCCCTCCAGCGCCCTTCTGCTCCGCCGCCCAACAAAAAAGCGGGCTGTTTTACGCGCTGAAGCTGCTGCCTGCCCACAGAAAGACCGGCATTTGAAGCTCGATGGACGGCACGGGATCCGCTCTCCTGCATATTCGAACAAAACTGTCAAAATTCACCCTTTCATTGTACTAGATAACCTGTCCATTCTTCATTTACTTAACCTCCAAACTCTCTATTTCATTAAATTACATCTGCCCGTTCTATTGCTTTTTTAAACTTCTTTTTAGTTCCTCCTCGCATTGAGATTTATTTTGTACGACGTGTTTCAAATGTTTTTCAAGAGACAAACACAAGTAAGTTACATTTGTAACAAATAAGATATTTCAAATGCTATTTCAATAAGGCAACACATTTTGGCTACTTATTTGCTCTCTCAAACACTGAAATTATTCTTCTAAATATATAAGGTTTCGTGCTTAGTAAATAAACTTTCTATGCTCCTGCAGTACTAATTCTTTGAAATTACAAGAGACCTTTAAAATATGAGTTGTTGGTCAAATAATTGCCCTTTCATAATTCGATGAATCTTCTCGAACGTCGAAGCAAGCTAATATAATGGCATACGCAAGCTGATATAATGTCATATAGTACATGGCATTCTTCATATACATGGCATTCTAGAAATGGTAAGAAGGGAGCTTGTTAGCGGGTTTGGTGGTATTACGGTCAGCGTACCGGATTGTTGTACCCGAGTTTGCGGGTTCAAACTCGATCGAAGCCGTGAATTTTTAAGGGCGAAAAATTCCCTCGAACGCCTTCCTTCGGAGTGGAAGTAAAGCCGGCTGTCCCATGTAGTAGATTTACTGCGTGTAAAAGATCCTCAAGCCTAAAAGAAGCCTCTGAGCAAAATTGAGATCCGCCAGTTTCGTCGCCCAAGATAATACCTTTCTTCGCTAGGTGGTGAAAGGAGCGTATCGAAATTTGCGTGGTTAGACGGAAGAGCGGGCCTGCTGGCCCGAGTCTCGCCACGTAAAATAAGGCATTAACTAAACTAAACTAGCTTGTCATAGCTTGTCAACCTATTACCGAGTACCTTAGTTGTCCCACTGAGACTGTCGGAGCCCGACAGTGCTCCGCAAGCATGACTTCGCAACTCTCGAGAAACGGAAATCGTATCGCACGCGCTCAATGCTGCCTTGGTGGACGACTCTGCGGCTCCTCAGCCCCATTAAACGTTTTTCTGAATTGCCATTACCGCGCAATTACTCCACATGCTCTCATGCGAATAAAAGAGGCGTATAACCGCTGGTTTATTTCCCCGTCGCGAGGGAAAAACTGTTACACAGAGTGGGGCAGGGAGCTACTGGAAAGGAAGTCGTTCTCGTTTTATGTACCTCCGAGTCCACAGTCAGGAAAAGTCGCTGTTGTGTTAAGTTTAGAACACGGTAGTCTCGAATTTCGCTTGTTTTTGAAATAATTTCATGCTTATGAAATACTACATTTCTACGTAGAAAATTTCTTCAATATTCAACGAGTTTGTACCCTTTTTTAAAATTTTGCAATGCTCGCAATTTAAAATTATTTTATTAAATTATACATGCTAATAATATATTACATTTCTTAAAGAATATGACACTTTAACAGCGAGAAAGAGCACAATGAATCTATGAAATTCTGTGGATTTATAATTGGCATGCAGCACTCTACGGAAGTACAACTTTCTGGAATGAAGAAGCATTTGGATATACTGATAAAAAAGATAGGTGTGCAGAAATCAGAAAAAAAAAGAAAATGCGAATCCTTGCAGACATCTTTTAGACACAGTCCATACACATAAATGGACATGTTACACGTCAGAATTAAGAACTTGGTCACACTGTACTATATTGCTCCGGGAACGGTTGGCAACATCAAGCAAATGGACTGAAGTGTTTAACAAAAAAGTAACTCTAACATAGTTTCATGTTTCAAATGATATGGAAGACTGGAAAAAATGCAACATAATGAGTGATTCTGTTCATATTTCAGTTTAAACAGAACTCTGTAATGTGTACTTTCGTATTTTTAAAGACTAAACATACGTTTAGAAAGTAAATATATTTGCCTAAAATATTTTAATTGTAGCTCTACTTTGTACACATTAATATCCTCGAAATGTAATTGTACTTTGTTCAAAGAAATTCTGGGTTCATCATCCTACTTCCATTGGGATGCTTTAGGTCTAACGGTATTTGGTAGATTTTAAGCAGATCAAAATGATAAAGAAGATATATCAAATGAATGTAATGAATTGTGCCTGAAGGAAAACGGAAGGGGGAAAAAAGGGCTCTCCTTTTCTCCGTGCCCCTCCCGCAAACGCGAAGGGAAATTTAGGATGCGGACTCGGGGACGTAAGGCGGCACTGTATATATATGAAAGGAAGCATAAATATTTCTGAAATGAATTTCCATTTAACGTTATCCGAGTAAATTAAATATGAGTAATTATAAAAATATCTATTTGTATTTAATATATGAATTTCTATATCTACTTCCATTAGTTTACGTTATGTATCGTTTACTAAATCTGATTTGCACACAATTTTTATGCATATGCACTGTGTATAATATACTTTTTAATAGGTTAAATGAGGAATATTAACTTTAATACACAATTACTAGGAATGTGTACTACATTACTATTTCGAAATTGACCGATAAATCGAAATTGATAGAAGAAAAATGGAAATCGTATTTACAATATATTCTAATTTTGTCATCTGCAGAATATGCTGTTTTTCTGTTTATATCGCTCAAATATACATGAACATACCATTTACGTAAAAAAGGAAAAGTACTGATTCGAAAATGGGACATTCCCATATTAAATTGGGATGATATATTTTTTATTGTCGCCAAAAGGGATCTTCGATTTTTGAGATGGACTTCTAGATATGAAGTAATACAATCCAGTGCAATCTTCGAATTTCGTACGCAGATACATACGGTTGAAATTAAAATATTACGATCTACGATATCAACTGCTTTCGAAATATCTACAAATAACCCAATAGTGTTTTTATTGCCCATGCGTCTTAAAAAAAGGTTTCTGTAGTTTTAAATTTTCTAAATTTCTGCTGACAATTTGAAAACGCATTGTTTTGCTGAGAAATATTTCTAGTCTACCCAAAATGTCTTATAAATAATGTAGAAAAACTCTGCGAAAGATTCTGGCCTGAAGTTTTGAATTTCAGTTAAGTGCTATCGTGGTGTTGACAATGTGCAGAAACTTCTCGGTGATTATGCGTTGAAAATGTGGATCAACAGTAGGATAATGCCAGGGAGGCATGCCTTCAATAGTGTCTCCAAAAACTCATCCCAAAATGCTGAATGCTTGTGTTATAGTTGACTTATTATTCTGAGAACTTAAAGAGAAGCGACGCAGGTAAATATTGTATTAAAACATTTGAGAGAAGCTTTTTTTTATCAATATTTGTGATCCAAACACTTTGAGTAGAAATAATAATTAATGAGATTGCCCATATTTTGTTAATGTCAATTAAACACAATCAGTAAGTAGTAAATACAAGACTGGATTCAGTTGAGTGTAATAAACTGTTTATAATCGGAAGATGATTTTGTATTATAAATGTATTGATTTTTATATTTTGTTATTCAAAATATATACAAAAGTTTAATTTGATTCCAAGTTTGTTGGTAGATGTCACTGACAGATTTTCATACAATAGTTCATTTGTCTGTGAGACTTCTCATGAAATACCTACTATGATATTCTGTAGCAGAAACAATATTTGACAGAGCCAAATATTAGATGTGTACCAAAAATGTAGTGAAATGAAAGAGAATCGTCTTTCAGTTCGTGGAAATATTCACGGGAAATTTCCAAAAGGTAGGAAGTCTATTCAAGAGAATACATACGGTATGCTGTAACTAAGCGGTCTTTAAGCTCGGAAAAGTTATTTATTGCCTGATACATTATCTAAATCAGTAAGTAAATCAGTGTTTTTGAGATAAAACATTACGAAAATTGCAACTGACATTAAAAACCGGACAAAATTGAAAATAATTTAAACACTTTGTAATCAAGGCTATTGTAATCACGGTCATTGTTATAATTCGGATAATACTTTCATTCTTATGATGCCCAGTGTGAGCTGTCCTCCTCCCACCCAAAAAATTAAGAAAACGTCGTTTATTACGATCAGAATTAGTTTTATATTATCCTTATTTTGAAACATTTCCATTTAAGCACAGTTTTGAACCCTTGTGGGTCGCGACTCATGAAAAGTCAAGCAGATACCATTTGGTGCTCGCGTGAAGAAGTCCTGTGCACTTGACCACGGAATACGACGCAAAACGAACTTCGGAAATGGATAGCTGTGGATGAGAGCATTGCTTCATCTCCTGACGACATACGTATAATCATTACTTCTAGAGACTCACAAATGGCAGCAGAACTGTGTAAAGAAGAAAATTACGACGATGCTGTGTAAACCTCTTAAAAACTGCTGAAATAAGGTAGTCATTGGAAATAATGCGACGAGGTGTTCATCACAGGTCAGTTGATTTCTAGAAATATTGTAAGTTCGAGATATATATTGATGGAATGGTCAGAGAAAACCACAAGCAGTCCTAATCGAAGACTTTTTTAATTTATATAAATCGTGACTGACATTGTAATAGAATTTTAAATTGTAATACATTTTCTTTTCTTAGTAAGGGCATAAATTGAATGAAGGTAAAAATGAATTTTGATCATGAATGCGAATTTGCTTCGTAGTAACCGACAGAAGTGACTTTCTTTTTCATTGGATAATCTTCTATTAGAAATGTTCGTGTACATTTAGAATTTACGCCAATATCGGTTAAATATGTACTATTATCTGTGCTACGAAATAATAACAATAAGCAGCGTCCACTGTATATAACTGACAGTCGAATCTATAATTCAATTAGTTATAAATACTTTTAATTTGATCTTGAGTTCTCTGCAATTTTCAATATTCCTTCGTTCTCTGTATTGCAAACAAATCCCGTAAAACAACCTGCAAGTGTGACAGCTACTTTTACTTAACTTCTTATGCTGACGTTCAACAAAAACATTATTTTTAAGCCCATCATTATACTTGGAAGATTATCTCTTTAGTACGTGTGCATGGAACAGTTAATTAGTATATAAAAACCAGATTATCATTCAAAGTAGCATTCACAGAGACAAAACATGCGTGAATTCGCCGACTGATAAATGAAGAAATTTTTGTACGTTCCTCCCTCCCGATTCATGAGAACGTCCACCTCTCCATAATGCATGGGCTCGTAATTCGCTGCGTCCCATTTCGCACCTGCGCTGCAGTGGCCTCCCGGCGCGGGGGCGCATGTCGGCTGCGTCTGCCTTCTCCGCCCCGCCCCGCTCCCCGCCCCGCCCCTCTCCTCCGCGCCCCGCAGCTACCACCCATACCTCCTGTCGCTTGACGTGTTCGAGCGAGCTGAATCCAATAATTGATTGGGTTACGTCGGACATAGACTATGGGAATTGTTCACTCAATCATAAGTAATTACTATTGAATAACTAGCCGCTGTAATCCATATTTTCACGCCACACCACCGACTGATGCGATCGCCTCTCACTGCCGTTGCTCGTCTGCACGTTGTGTCATATTCAAGATCTGTGGCCAACCAGTGCCTCATGAGGTTACTCATTTATTTATTCTATTAGTACTCCAAATTGAGACTTTTTGCATGTTCGACAGAAGTTTACTTATTGAAGAAAAATGGGGATGGGTGGGCTGTAGGCTGAAACGGCTGGGCACCCACGTTGCCCCATCACAGGTATCCCATAATTGGTGGATATGAGTACTGATAAACCACAGTATATTCATTTCTTTCGGGCAAGACGACAATACGTTTTTTTAACAGTCGCCTACCAATGTCTTTCCGATAACCGAGAGCGGTAGGCAGTGGCATCAACTGATGTCACTGCAGCGCCTCTGACCGGGAGGTCCAAGGTTCGAATCCTGACGGCGGCAGGATTTTCGACACTAGCTTTTCAGCTAGGTCGAATTCAGTCGCTGTTTGGAGGAGAATTCTAGCGGCCGGCTGCTCTGATCGGTAGTTTTCCGTGGTTTCTCCGATCAACACCAGGCGAATGCCGGAGCAGTACCCTACCAAACGGGCCGCGGACTGCGTGCGATCTGTCCTTTCTCTTCTTTGTCCTGTCCTCTCCTCTTACACACACTTACACTTACATGCACTACACTACCACATATTCCGGGAGACCGGTCGGGAGCTTAGAGCTTGTCCCGGCTGGGGCGGTGCCCCGCTCGTGGAGGAGTCCTGGTTAGGGGGAAACTCCACTAGCCGACGGTAGGTCGGCGTCGGATCTGGCCATCCAGCGGGGGAAGGTCACCGCCATCTCCCGAGGGAAAAAATGCACTACACTAACGGGACTAATGACCGAAGCAGTTGACGCGCCCAGAAACACGAAAACATCAATCAATCAATTTCTCCGATACTCAGAAAACACCAGTAATCAGCGGCGGACCGCAGAATACATGACAATATAAGAAACATTTTATGCATTTGAGAACTAATGTAAAAGTATATTTATATTAGAATCATTCTGTGAAATTTTTATTAAAATATTTTCAGCTTTTAAGCTATGGCAAGGACATAAATATTTTGAATATTTCTGTTGAACTTGCTGTCCCATCCGAGAGGACAATACGGATTCCTCCTTTTTTGAAGAAATAGTTCCATATTCACTACTTTACTACGAATAGACAACTGTTCATCCTTACATTTACTTAAATAAAAGTGCAACATATTTATGGACCAGCCTGGCTGTAAAGATCGCTGGAGTTTTCGCCTTGTCATTACGCATGCCAATGGTTTCTGTTATAACGGTTTCTATTATAACGGTAAACTATTTATAATTGAGACGCGTTAAAATAAAAGTCCTAAATGATGGAACAGATCCTTACCTTCAAAAAATATGAAGAAACAAAACTATCTTTGGGTACGTGGTTGATCCACACGCTAATGTATGCGACTGTTATTCAGTTCAATGAGAAATGTTGAAAAGTGTATAACCTAACAACCTTCATTTCCTATTTTTGATAATTTAGAAAAAGAACGCTAGAAAAATACTTCAAAATAATTCCTCTTAAATACATTATGGGATAAAATTTCATAATGTGTGTAACATTGACAACGAAACCAATTAAAACGACCATACTATCCCTTATAGAGAACTACGTACAGTGATACAATAGAATAAGATAAATATAAAATTAATTACTTAAGATACTAATAAACAAAGTACTGTTAAGAAGAACAAAGACCCAGAAAAGAAAGATGATAATAAGAATTGTATATTACATTAGTGCCTGATGTGCCCGCACGCTATAGAAGACAAACCAAAATGAGTCTCAAGTAATGCGAGGTGGGACACAAAAGAAATACAATGGATATCTCCAACAAACTCTCACCACTTACACGACACAGACTAGATTCTAAACATGAGGTAATGTTTGAAAATATGGAAGTACTAGATTGTGGGTCAGTTCCCACGTCCCGCGTTTTCTATCCAAGACTATTAACATTAAACTTAATAATATCATGAATGCCAAATTAGAACCCAAACCCAATAATAGCATTTATGACAACCTATTATTCAAAAGTCTATTTTCAAAGTAGTCAATTTTATATTTTTCATTTTCATGTTCTCAATAAATACTCGATTAAAATCAAGCAAAATAATCCAAAATCTACGTACTTGCATTATGAAATATAATACGTTTATTTCACTGTTTCTCGCAAGAAGAAATAGACAAAAACTGAAAGGGTGCAATGGATCGAAATTGCGATACCGGTTGCCTAATTCCGAGTCGGCCTCCTAAGTTGGACCTCAAAAGAAAAGCACGAGTGGAAATACAGATTTAAAAAACCTTTTATTGAAAATAACATCAATACAATATTCAGGCGATGAAGAAAAACTCATAATCGATTCTTTGAAAGAAATTACAGTGTTCAGGAAAATAAGATCTACAATCTACTCCTCTTATGATTTTCCCAATTCATTCTAATAATCAACATTATATCTCATTTTTAAACAACTTACCTACCAGTTGTAAAATATTACAAATTAATGAAAACACTACGTAGTTCTACGTTAATAAAAAATAACTATTGTACTATATTTGCTTAAAACATTGTAATAGGTTATGAGAAGAAAGCGTAGAACTTAGTGGCTAGTAACAATACATTTCATTTCTGCAAATTGGACAGACAAATTTCTAAACGTAGGATTTGTTTGACTCGTTAATTGTAAACCAACTGTAATCTCTCATATCTTCTTCCTTTCCCTTTATACATGTGATACAGAACAATCTAAATTCAACACATCGCGATGTTATTGTGCTTTTCGGAAATAATTTCCCCTGCCTTTTCGATTACCCTAGTCGCTACTTGGATTCGTTAAAACTGTGCTTTTCCCACTTGTTTCCATAGATGATTATCTCGGAAACATTAAAAGAACAGTTGACAAGTTTTGCTTAACATTTTAGTTTCATTGTTTCTTGTGTTTACAGATAGAATCATCTGAAGAGGATTCGTCATTACAATTTTCCCCAATGTTTTTAGAAATAAGTTTGCTTGTCTACTGCAACCGTCAGGGTATCAGAGGAGTCACAAAATGAAATGTATTTACATACATTCTATTCTACTCCATTGCTTTCTATTGACGAAAGAAAAATATAAAATATTACACGCTAGGCTCCTAGGATGGGCCGGTCCAATCAAAGCAACCTTCGTTGGTCCAATCTCGGCAACTCGTTCTAATATAAGAAACAGTTAATGCTGCACAACTACTTAAAGGAAAACATTAATCATAGTAATGTATTCCGTAGGTAATGAAGTATTTTTGTAATATGTGGCATAAAAGTTGCAATTACTTTCTTCCTCTTCGCACAATGACCTACGATATATAGCACAAAGGCAAAACACTTTGCGAAAATACTAACACGAATCCTGCTCATTGAAATGACGACTATTCACTGAAAATTGACAAACAACCCCATTAGGGCATACACAAGTATTAGAGACTACTTGTATGCTCCAAATGCTCTCATGCATAGAAATTCGATCGAATTTAGTTCACAAAGTTTCGGTCCAATTTAGTTCGCCAGTTCAAATTCGACAACTTTTCCCTCATCTCTACAGCTAAACTTTTCCCTCTACTCTCTTCCCTTCCCCGTCAGCGTCCCCGTCCCTCCAACTCCCTCTCATTCCTTAGTTTGACGTATTGCGGCACCTCGTAAGGAGTGGGATCCGACAGTGGTTTGTTAGCATGATTTTCACCAAGGAACTGAAGTGTCGATTTCGGACCGACGATGACCGCACATTAGAGGCAAGTTGTACAATACATTTTTGATACGCGTATTGTTAGGATTCTGTACTTTACGAATATTGATGCTGAGTTGATTTGAGCTTATTCTTTGAAACTATTATGATGTAATGTCATATTTTTTATGATAAAACCAGTAGTGCTATAAAACTCACACTTTCGCGCATTATTTCTAAATGCTCCGCTATAATATACTACTACACAAACAAACAAAAATGTTTTCATCCAGCAAAAAGTATTTTCCACTCCGACAATAGAACTCAAGTTCTCCGAGTTACCTCGCCGTCAACCATTCTACTAAGCTACAGAGATTCGACCTTCGGCCGACGCTTAAAACTACAAATGTCTCAATGCAATATTTCCAACATAAATATTTTGCAGTTTGGGAAAATACAGAGTTCGCCGAAAATTAGACTAGCACCATATACTTTACAGTCCGTTGTTGCATATGAGGACAAAATGTAATGTAAAAATAGTGCGGTTTGGGGGATTATTTTAGAAATTGCGTACATTTTAGATACAACTAACGCGAAATCTACTCGATTTTCCAAAAAGTTGTGACTTTTTTGAGCAGATATTTTACAACAGACTTTGTCTAACGTAAAAATAGTTATCTTCAGTTTTGAAGTTTTGAAATGTTAGGTTTTGCAATTTTCGAAAAAAAGGGAAGTTTACCAAAAATGGAACTAGCGTAATATATTTTACCATCCTTTGATACATACCAGTAGAAAATTTAATGGAAAAATTAAAAGGGGTTTTTGAAAAAAAATTAAAAATTGCCAATATTTCGAACAAAATTACAGAAAAACTACAAATATTTACGAAAAATTGAACACGACCTTGTTTGAATACCTACCTTCAAAGAACTTAATATGTTATTTATGAAATATTCATTCATTAAGAAAAATCTTTATCTTTAACAGCAAGATCTCCCCAAAAATTGCGCTTTTGATTTTCGAAAAATTCAGGATATCAAGGAACATGGAACCTGCACCATTTTCTTAAGCGTTCTTTGCGCTATCCCTGGATTTTATTTTTGATGGTACTTCCCTTGCATGAAGCTTCAAAAACGTTTTTTTAAAAATGGCTCCAGATTTTTTTATTAAATTTCGTTCTCGAATAGCGCGAAGAACACTGAAGGGAATGCTGCAGGTGTCCTTTTCGTTGATATGCTTGAATTATTAAAATTTTCAAACGTTCCAATTTTTTCGGTGTCTTTGTACAATACAATATTGGAGAAATATTTTTCTCCTTAATAAAATCTTTTCTTTAAATACAGTCCTTGAAATAAGGTAATGTACGTTTTTTTGAAGATATGAGTATTTTTCACGTAATTTTTCGTGAAATACAACAATTTTTTAAATTTTTTAAGCAATTGTTTTTCAAAAACATCCTAAATGTATTGTATTCATCGCTTCATATGGAACTGTATGATTAGTAAGGTTACAAAACAAGTTTTTAAGTAATTTTTACTCTCTTGTTTCAGAGAGCTTCCATATTGCATTTTCTGTATAAAGAGATAGTAAAATTTCTTTTGCTTAGATTGTATATTCCGCCAATATAATATTTTAAATCTATTACTTTGGGTATCATAAAATCGATCTAATGTCTTTGCATTTAATAGAAATTATAGCTTCGCTTCTATTCGATTGATCTCATCCACAACTTTTGTTCAATAAATTTGGCTCTAATAGATAGGTTTAAGAGGTCTTTATTATATTTAGCCTAGAAATTTGGGTTTCTTTGAGATTCTTGTTTTTACCATGGAAGGTGGCGGTATTCTTCCCTCGCTGGATGGTAAGATTCAGCGCAGACCTACACGTGGTCTTGTGGGGGTTCCCTATCTAGGTAACTTCGACAAGAGACACCTCCCCGGCCCGGCCAAGCTCTAAACTCTCGACTGGTTTCCGTACATGCGTGGTACTGTGTGCGTGTAAATGTGTGTGTAAATACGATGTGAAGTAGAGCAAGGAAGAGGAAGGAAAGATAGCGGGCGAACCGTGGCCCGTTTGTTAGTGTACTACTCCATCATTTGCCTGGTGTTGATCGGAAATATATTAATCAGAGCCGTCAGCCGCAAGAATTTTCCTCCATACAGCGACTGAACTACACCTAGTTTTGTGAGTTAAGTTTCCACAAGCCAAAGTGAATTAGGGTTTTAAAAAGTGTTTTGTAAAAAGACGACTTTTATGCAAATTGTTCGTGATTCCTATCATTTTAATCATTGAAGGTAGCCCCCGCGGTCGTAAAAATGCCGTTTGCTATTCATTTACTCGTTCTATAAACGCCACCGACACGCACTTGTTGCATAAATAACTACTCCACGGCGGGTTCAGTCTTCACAATTTCCAATTCAGTTGAGTTTGCGGCGAAACCGTTTGCACCGAGCGGAGGAATCTCAGCGGGCCCACGAGGCCGCCTCCTCTCAGTCGCGAGGAATGCGGCAAAGAGGCTGGCGCGTCGGGTCGCGTCGCGGGGAGCCCAGAGACACTGTTGCGTCGCGGCCTTGACCCGCCGCCCTTTGGCGCCTCACCGCGCCCCGTTGCGCAGCGGGACGCATGGCTCCCGCCGCAGCGGCTCTTAGGGCTGCGCCGGCGCCAGCGCTAGAAACGACGCCAACCCCGCCCCTCCCCGCCCCGGCCCGCCCCGCGCGGCTTGGCACGCGAAACCGAGATGCGGATTCACGCAGCGCGTGGCCCTGGGCGCAGCAACCCCATCCCCCCCTCTTCCCCGCTCCCCCCCCTTTTCGACCCCCGGGGGGCCCCCCCCTTTCTTTCTGTTCTTCCTCTTTCCCCTCCTCTTCATACTTCTTATCTGCGTCGGTATTCTCTCCTTTGCTCTTTTCTTCCGTATTCCCGAATTCCTTCCTTTTTTTCTTTGCTTCGGTATTCTCCTCTTCGTTCCTTCCTTCCTCGTTTCTCATATATTATTCTCCCTTTTCCTCATTCCTGTTCTCTACTCCTTCCTTACCACTTTTCTGTCCCGATGTTCTCTGTTTCGCTCCTTCCTTCATTTCCCACGCTTTACTCTCCCTCATTTAATCCACCTTCCTTCCGTCGTCCTTCCAGTTTACCCACACATTTCTTTATCTCACTTTCTTTCACATATCGCTCTTTCATCGTCTTCATCTTCCATCCCTCCCTTCCTATCTCTCTACCTCTGAGAGGGATCTTCACCCTCAGCGTTGGACAGACGGTTTACGACAGTAAACGATACTGATATATCGTAAAAGTAATATGATGTTTTGATGTGTGGTGTTTCATTTGATGGTTTCCCATTGACTGCCATATGTAATAATCTGAACCTTAACGTGAACATTGAACGAAAAATTTGTTTCTCGTCTGACTAACGCTTTTCCCACTGCGTCACGTCTGCGATCTGTGACCAAACAAATGCAAAAAATTGTGCAACAGATTCAGAAAAAAGACATAAATGAAAAATACGTCGTGACAAAATGAAAGCATGAAAATAGTTGTTAAATTAATATTTGATTCCTGTTATTCCAAGCAATATTCACCGTGATTTCAAGGGTTATACGGTCACAACCATCGTTTATAGAATAATTCACAAAATGGCAAACCTATGTCAATGCTTGAGAAATCTCGGGAGATGGCCTCCCCGCAAATATATTCTTCCGTAGATTTTGTATTACCATTTGCCTTTGCAGTGTCGTCCGAAGAAAGAGAAAAGCCTCTTTTTGAATTAAGGTATGTTCAGAAATGAAACATCCCCACCACTTCGGATTAATTAAAATTTCTTAAACATGGTGCAAGCAATATTAGTGAAAAACGCCCCTACTTTACTTAATAATCCCTGGAGATGATGTGTATCAGTCGAGAAATTTGCAAAATGTTCTTGAGAAAACAAATTTTGATTTACTGAAATGGACCCGTAAGTTACTATGATTGACTAATTGATTGTTAGTGATTCCGGGCGCGTCAACTACTATAGTCATTAGTCCCGCGCGGGTAGTGCGTGTTTTTGCTCAGGAGGTAGCGGTAGTCTTCCCCCGCTATATGGCGAGATCCGGCACCGACCTACTGTCGACTAGCGGAGTTTTTCCCAACCAGGTATCTCCCGCCAGCGGGCACCGCTTCAGCCAGGACAAGCTCTAAACACCAGGTATGTGCGGCAGCGTAGTTCATGTTTGTGTATGTGTAAGTAAGTTGTGAGGATAGGACAAGAAGAGGTAAGAAAGATCGCGCGTGGTCCATGGCCCCTTTTGTTAGGGTACTGCTCCAGCATTCGCCGGCAGTTGATCAGAGAAACCACGGAAAACTACCCACCAGAGCAGCCGGCCGCTAGAATTCTCCTCCAGACAGCGACTGGATTCGACCTAGCTGACAAGCTAGTGTTGAAAATCCTGCCACCGTCGGGACTCGAATCTAGGATCTCCCGGTCAAGGGACCGCAGTGACATCAGTTGATGTCCTGAGCCATCTCTCCCGGTGTCAGCCACTATCATCAATAGCCTCGTGTGTGTGTATTCAATATTTTTACCCGAGAAGATAACGGTGATTACTGCCCGGCTGGATGATGTGATTAGACGTTCACCTACACATCAGCTGCGGGAGGATTTCCCCCACCGATATACCTCCCTCGCGTGGCGCACCGCCCCATCTGGGACAATTTCTAGGCTCCCGCTTGGTCTCCTGACATGTGTGGTAAATTAGTATGTGTATTTGTGTATGTGTAAGGGGAGATGTGTAGGGGATAGGTCAAGGAAAAAGAAGAAGCAAACACCACACGGGGTCTATGGCCCGTTTATTAGGATACTGCTCCGACATTCGCCTGGGATTGATTGGAAATACCACAGAAAACTACCAGTCAGAGAAGATGGCTGCTAGAATTCTCCTCCATACAACTGAATATTCGATATAGCTGTAAAGCTAATGTCGAAAATTCACCACCACTCGAACCCTAGGACTTTGCGATCACAGTCGCCTCAGAGACAACGCCAATGAACTAACACTGTCGGTACAATAAATGTGTGATTCGTATGCGCTGAAAGACGGACTCTCCCGGGAATGTAGGAAACTTAGTAGAGAAAACGAAAGAGATTACATTTGATTCCTTGTTTTTTTGCCTATTGAATGGCGAGATAGACTTAAAGAATTTAAATTTCAAACAAAACTATTGAGTAGAATTTGTACTATTTTCTCTGTAAATATAGAGTTTATGATTATCAATATTGTTGCACACTATCACAGGAGAAATCGCGAGCTCGAAAAATGAAATATGATTCTTTCCGGGCAAATAAAAATAACGAAACGCTCGCCAGTATATGATACGAATTGAATGTTGGAACAGCAAATATGATTTCTAAATAAACGAATAATTATATTCACGTTGTCCTAAAATTCTTTCATCTTGAATGAAATAGCATCCATAAATTAACCAATGACTCTGAAGAATGATCGTAAGAAAACACTTCGAAATATTTCTTTCTTTGGAACCTTTTTCATCATAAATAATAAATTCGAACACAAAGTTTCCAATAGCGGTAGAAAAGCTTACGCAAAAAAATCGAAAATGTTACCTCCTATATTCCTAATTCCATAAGTCACTCACAAAGGGCAGTCTTGCCTCAATGTTGAGCAGAGAGATGCACAGATCTTTGTTATCAGTCGAAGCTACTCGGACCGGTTCCGGCCTGTCTAATGCTGGCACATTGTTCTGTTTCAAGTGTTCGTTCACTCTGGGCTGTCTGTGTGGTATATTACTTTTCGTGTCTCGCTGATAATAAGAAGGAAATCAGTGCTTTATTTGATACATCGTGCATGTTCCCAAACAACTGTCCCCACACGGCGCCCGAGAATCTATGATATTAATTCAGAGGCGATATCAACAATGCACCGAAAGAAGTTTTGATGTGAACCAAAAAGGACGATCTACACGTACTTTAAATTCATGAGCAACTACTCGACTTCCAGGAACATCTAAATTCACAATAGTGGCAACCCCAGCCACATCTACATCAGTGATTCTTCACCGCTTTTATCTCAGGAGTCACCAGCAATCGTCCTTCCAGTACAGGAAAGTTCTTCAGCTCAGTTATTAGCAATGATAATCGCCCAACATAAAGATCTTCAAACTAGTAACGTTAGTGACTGTCAAAGAAACTAATAATACTTCAACAGTTAAAATTTTTTCGAATTATTTCGAATCTTTGCAATTTTCTAAAATCCAAAGACTTGGAATAAAATGAGACCTGCACTCTTTTTAAGAGAATGTTCTTTACGTGGAAAAATGCAAACAACAAAATTGGAGCCGGTTTTGTGAATTTGTAAAATAATTCCATTAACTGGAACACGAAATTATGCGAAAACTAATCGTTTCAAAAAATTGTTCATTATCTATTTAAAGGCCTATTTTTCAGAATATATTTCGTTTAACAAACAATCTCTATCACAAACATTATACATTATACAGAAACATTATACAGAAAACAATTGACCTGACCCTTTTGCCCCTAGTATGTCCAAATATACTTCAGCAAAATGAATCATTGGGACATATGTTACACTCTGAAAAATACGATAATTAATTAATAAAAAAGTAGTTTCAAAATGCCAGTCCGGATAACCGAGATCGCTAAGGCAGTAGTGCCGTCGCGATCTCGCACGGGAGGATCGCGGGTTCGAGTCCCGCCGCGGGCATGGGTGTGTTTGTGTATGTCTATTTGCGTGTGCCATCAATTCATCCTTGTATCTTCCATCCCCCCCAAGACCAAGAACCCTGTGGTATAAAAATCGGATTCAGCCTAATGCTGATTCCCCCTGATTGCTTTCGTGCAAGACTTGCAACGTGATAAATGATACAGAGCCCGTGCAAGTGCATGTATGCGTGGTCAAGACGGCCGATTCGCGAGCAAAAAAGTAGTTTCAATATCTATAGTATCTTAAATTAAACATAATAATTAATAGTTGATCACCAAGTTTGATGAAAATCAATTACGAAATATTGCTTGAATTACTAAAAGACCTCAAACTGTTAATCTCATTCTCCTCTATTGACCATTTGCATAAAAAATTGATATAATTATTTTTAAACCAATGTTATCGATTATCCTTGAGAATGAAAACAAACAACTACGATTCACTATAACATCTCGCCTTGGAACAGAAAGTTTGTTAAGTAAGAATTAACAAGTAGGTATTATTGCGAAACGGTTTAACTTTCCCTTTATAATGTTAAACGGCTGTACGTTTGTGGAGTCGAGACCTCTCCAGTTCGTAACATTAAGTGGATGAACAACGCACGATGTTATTGTTCATTAACAATATTAAAACTTGGACCAACACTAATGAACTTTTTAAACTTTACTAGTACATTTAACTTTTTACACAACCTCAGAGCAGAAAATATAAAGTTGAAGGTAATTGTATGGAAACGAGAACAGTAAATGAAAGAAAACGCTGAACCACTGAAACGAGTCCATAAGGGCGCAATACTAAATTCTTAACGACGTTCTCCGTCTCTTAAGTAGATTCTATAAGTAAGCGTTTATTTCTGCTAATAGCATCTATATACTTAGAAGTTTCCTTTAGCTGACGTCGGCATCAAGGGATGTTTACGTCTACTGCGGTATCTTTCTTGCAGCAAGAGTGCTGCTTTGAGGATAAACACCCATTTTACTAGCGGGATGAAAATAACGTGGCTGTGAAATTTATGCAAACGAAGTTACTTCGTTTGAGTTTTTGGTAGAATTTATTAAACGAACTTATTCACGCCACGATGTCTCAGACGACTCGGCTCGCTCACTTTCCTCGCAGTTCGCGAGAACTTGCGTGGGCGGGGGAGAGCTCAAAGGCAGCCAACTCTTCGTGTGGCGCTCATGCCGAGGAGCCGGAGAATTTCTAGTGCTCCCCAATGACGCAGAATTGCATTATTGCGCACTCAAACGCTCCAATTTCCACAATGCCTTCCCACCCCTTTGTCAACGCAGTATCCTCATTAGTGCATCGGATTTCACAGCAACGTTTAACGTCTCGAATGTAGTAAATATTGAATCGTCGGTTAGATAAACTGGTTGAACACGACCGTTGATGAACAAGCTAGAAGAAGGTAACGGGAGGAATTTATTTTTTCCCTCTCTGGAAACCGAGTTACAACTGCTGGTTTGGGGATGGACGACTTTCAAAAATAAAAAAAATGAAAACAAAAGCAAAAATTTCATATGGTGATGTCAATCAAATTTTATTTTCAGTCCTCCTCCTGTGCGGAGGGCAAGTGTTTGGAGAAAAAGCTGAAAATAACTGGATTACAGCAAGTCACACAGGTGTCGATTTGAGCAATTCTCAGGGCCCTAACGAGCTCAACGGAAAAATCTCGTCACTTGATTGACGGAGGTAATCTAATGTGTCACCAGGCATTAGCATTTACGAAAAGGGCGCCACCTTTTTTTACACGTACTATCTTGTTCGCCTTATATGACGCAATATTGTCACCGCCACGACAGGTAAATCAAGTAAAATACATGGAATTGAATCATATAATATTTCTTTGATATCTGAAAAGAAAGAGCGCGTGCCCGTCTGTATGAGGCGGCAGACTATTTTGTATACATCAAAAAGCCACGGAAAATAAAATGAAGGAAAAGAAAACAAAATGAAAATAAGAGTCCTTTCATTAACAAACTTCTTAATGTGCACACATTTTCCGAGTATTGGATATCTGGTCAGGCTTTCTGAAAAAAAGATGGGGGAAAGGTAAAACCAAAAATAAGAACGGGAACAAAAATCAATATCTCTCCCGTTCGTAGGACAGTACCCCGTGCTCTATAATTGAGACAGGCAGCGCCATGTATGTAAGTATCCTTTATGTATCTGCCATCGCAGGGCTCTTGCGCGAAGGGAGACGTCCGCGCGAAGGCCCTGGTCGGCCGTCCAGCCCCGCGCCGACGCAGCTGCGGCCCCAATGACAGGCGGCGGAAGAAGACTTGCGTCACGAGCCGATACAAACCCAATTATGGCGACGCACGGCCGAGATTTGGGGAAATGTGTTGTCCTGCTGATCGATCGTAAAGACCACCCGTCGCCCCCCACCCCCCGGCCGCCACCTGATCGCCCGCAGCGTCGCCCGCGTCGCGCTCGCCCTTCTGTCAGCCCGCATTCACGCGCTCCCGCCCGCCCTCCCGCGCGCTCGCTACCGCAAAGGATGTTCAAATCAATTTCTACTGACATAATGGATATTATGATAATGTAGTGTTATTGATATGTTTAAATCAAATTTTGTTACAATTTCAATTCAACCCTTATTAATGTCATAATAAAATATACTAGTTGATGTAATTGCCGTCGCTAATGAAGAAGCAGTTATAAAGTGACTTGGTATGAATGAATGAATAAATAAATAAATAAATAAATAAGATGTAAATAAATAATAAATAAGATGTAAATAAATAACAATAAATAAATAATAAATAATAATTAAATAAATAAAAATAAATGAAGGCTAATATCAATAAAACAAAGAATATTGTTATAAAACAATGCATTCTTTGGTCCATTTAAATAAATTACACTAATATGTTTGATACCAGTAAAATGATGTCTGTTTAAATTCTAATTTCCATTGCCCTAAATTTCGTTGAGTTTTTTGCATTAATTTACTCGAGTGCTCGTGTTCATTCTTATCACAGACTTTTTACTCACTTTGTAAGTACATAAATAACGCACGACTATACGAAACAAAACATTACTTTTCACTATTTATCTTTAATTTATCAATAGATCCATCTTGTAATGGCTGAAAATGTCCTTGTTCGTACAAGCCAAAGCTTTATTTTTTAAGAAATATATTTAATACATTACGCTTCGTAAACTTAGGCAATCTTGTTTCATAATTCAATGTTGCTACGCCCTATCATTTTATTCAAAGACATTTTGCCGTCATTTGATTTTTCTGAATCGACGACCCACGAAATATTGGATTCTGGATACACCACGTGTTAAACGATTTTCTTCTATATTTAGCAACTATATTTATCCATTTTTTTCTTGCCAGGGCCCGGCAATAAGAGTTTTTTGACTAAAATTCCCGTTTTCAAGTGCACGATTACAATACTTTCGCTCCTTTGATTTGATTTTTTCGTGTTTCCGGACACGTTAACTGCTTTGGTCATTAGTCCTGTTAGTGTAGTGCATGTTTTTTTCTAAGGAGGTGCGCGGTGATCTTTCCCCGATGGACGGCGAGATCCGGCGCCGACCTACTGTCGGCTAGTGGGGTTTCCTCCTAACCAGGACTCTCCCACCAGCGGGGCACCACCCCAGCTGGGACAAGCTCTAAGCTGCCGACCGGCATCTCGGAATATATGGTAGTGTAGTGCATGTTATTGTAAGTGTGTGTGTGTGTGTGTAAGGGGAGAGGATAGGACAAGGAAGAGGAAGGACAGATCGCGGGAGGTCCGTGGCCCGTTTGGTAGGCACTGCTCCGGCATTCGCCTGGTGTTGATTGGAGAAACCACGGAAAACTACCGATCAGAGCAACCGGCCGCTAGAATTTCCCTCCAGACAGCGACTGAATTCGACTTAGCTGAAAAGCTAGTGTCGAAAATCCTGACACCATCAGGACTCGAACCTAGGATCACCCGGTCAGAGGCGCTGCAGTGACATCAGTTGCTACCGCTCCCGGTTTCGCTCCTTTACATTCCTATGATAGAGTAAAAGACAGGTATGATGGTATTCAAAGAAAAGGAAATGATTGATGAGTGTAGATTTATACGAATCACGTGTACTAGGTGATTCACACAGAAGCATACTTTACACCAAACCCCAATATATTTTCCAAATTTTCTCAAAAGGAGTTCCGTTTTTTCTAAAAATCTTTTTCTTCAAGCAAAAGACATTTCAAAGTAACATAGGTCCCATTTTGGGCGAACGATCTGAATTTTCGAAAATTTCAAACAAATATTAACAATGACGAAACTGTAGAGATTCAAACAAATATTAACACTGTAGAGATTTTTCCATCATGGAATCTACTTTTAAAACTAAATCTTGAATAAATGTAACTTAATCACTCTGAAATTTTAAAAACTTCAAATGCAAATGTTTTACGTTCTTTTCGCGTAGGGAAGAAAGGTTTTGCTGTGTAGCTGGTGGGGAAGAGGAAACGTGTTAGGGGTCTGAAATTTAGGAACCCAGTATCGCATTCGAGCGAAGAAAAAGTAATTTCTGCTAGAGTAATTTTTTTTCGTAGTCCGAGCACTAAGTGAAGAATGTGATTGGGAAAAATTTAGATGATAAGTATTTACATTTACGAGTTAGGAGAGATAAGTTGATAGTTAGTCTTTTAATCCAGTTTTAATGTGTAGATACTGCATGTTTCTGGGAAATGCAGTATCTGGGAAGGGATATTGCAACTCAAGAAAGCGTGCGCAGATGATGATTTTTCCCCCGTACGTCACATGCAGTTTTTTTAATACTTTTTTTACTAAATAAATATTTAAGTATCTAAATGCAACTTTGAACATTTTCGGTGATTCTTTTTAGTTCAACGCATCAGTGCAAACTATTTTGCCTGAAGTTAAGAGAAAGGTTATAAATAATCAGTTCCTATATTGTTGCCTTTCCTTCCACAGAATATTTTCCCCCAAAATGACTAATGAATTCTGGAAAGTTTTCGCAAAGGTTCATTCAGCTAATTTCTTGTCATCTTTCTTTTATTCCAAAACTTTGTATATTACTTATCTTTACTTTCTTTAAAAATATTTCAGAGAAACTCATCAAATACGGTCGAGTATATAAAACACCTTTCAATATCCATTACATTGGTCTGGAAGCACATAAGAGTTTTATTACTTTTTTCTTTTAATCCTTAATATTGCAAAAACACGGATTATTAATTTTGATATTTCCTACCAAATGGAGAAAAAAATCATATATGAGTTTTTACATTAGTGAAACATTCGTGTCCTTTGGCTTTACAGAAATAGTAATATTTTTAAAACGCGCATTGAGAATCTCAGCTTTAGAGATTGGCGTAATGGCAATAACTTCCAAGGGGATGTGTTGGGCAAGGCGGAGAGGAAGCAGGGCGAGGCAAGGCAGAAGCTCGAAGGCTTGGCGTGGCGGAGGGCGGAGGGACGAGGGGCGGGTGCGGGGAAGGCCCCAACGCTGCGCCAGCACGCCCGCCTGTGGCTGCGCCTAGGCTCCGCGCCGCGCCGCATCTCAGAAGAGCGATATTATCTCGTCATTAAGCTGCCTTGAGCGTGTTTACGGCTTTGCAGCGCGAAGAAGCGCCTAAAAACGCCTGGCAGCCGGGATCTGCCAGCTCCGGTCGGCCGTATTAGAGTCGTTTAGCCCCAGTATTTCGTTTTCCAATATCCGATGCGGCCTAACCCGGTCATTTACAGAGTGAAGTTTTTTTCGCAACATACTTCGCGTGGTGGAAGTATACTGCCGGTTCATCCTTTATTGAGGTTCCTTTACTCTAGATAACACGCGTACGCTTTAAATGCTGATGAAGTCCCTGAAAAGAAGATTCTGTGAAAATTACTCCATTCGTGCTCCTTTGGCAGATGGAAAATAAGAGAAAATTTAGGAAGACAAAATACTAATCCTTATTTAACACTTCGAAACCATAATGAACTTTCGCGGATCCGAACTCTCAGAAATGCAATTGTTAAATTTGGGAAATTTAAGTGATCACAAGTATTGAATATTGGCGTTGAAACAGCTAACAGAAGCCAACGGTCATCTGAGAAGACCTACCGAGAAGATTTTATATCCATAGCTTGTAAGCTTTTCCTATATAATTAATTAACTATGCTAGTATATGGGTAACTTTTCATCTTTAATTTTCTCTAAAAAGGTAACTTGTAACAAGCAAACTGTGATCTCATGGCCATGAGAAGGTTCCAAAAACCTAAGAAATTGTTAGTAAGAGCTGATTTTTTGGTTTATTGAGTACTGAGAAAAAATTGGTATTTTGTGTAAGACTTTTCTCTAGTTTAAAAACAGGTTTTCAATTATTGTAAGAAAACCACTGATTGCAGCGGGCTCTAACAACAAAATCCGCAATTTACATTAAATTTAGAGTTGTATGGACACCTCGTTTGCCTTTGTAGCCTTAAAATTAAGATTTTGACAGCAAAACAAAAATTCTTTCTATTTCTTCAATACAGTTCTTTGTTTTGTTAGTAGAGGCCGCCACTATGGCAGGCGCGCTATGCGTGCTGCTACTCTTGCAGGCGAAAAATGTCTACGCTCTTCGGCAAAGAGGTCCGTACTACTCTGAGGATGTATCGATATTTCCCCGCTACTTCTCCCCCCCATGCCACACTGTTACCCCTTCTGGGTTTAGTATAAAAGACGTGCGCTCCTCGCGCACAGAGCCTTTCGCCACTTTTAGCTTTACGCTACTATTTGCCATGTAGCGTTACGTATTTTAATTTTGCTTGTCCATGTTTTCGTACTTCTCTCTTACCAGCATCAAGGGTGTATGCTGTTTTCCAATTTTATGAGCCATTTATGGTGTTTTTTATGAAAGGCCCGGTTCCTTCTGAACCGTATTGTAAATACGTGTATGAGTGCATAATAGTTTAGATTTTTAGGAATGAGTGCTATTATGATATGGAATTGGATCTTGTATTTGAAATATTTGTTGATTTATATGGTTGCGTAAATTTGCTAATGGTTTGAAGCAGGTTTACTCTGTATTTTGTCTTATTGTTATGTATGTTAAGTTTTCCTTGTTGGGAGAGTCAGCCTTTGGTACTGTGCATTACTTATGTGATTGTTAATGTTGCAGTTTTTGTTCCTGCCGTGAGTAAGACGGCATTTGGCCGCATTCGGCAGTCTTTGGATTGTTGCTCCTGCCGTGAGTAAGACGGCCTTCGGCCGCATTCGGCAGTTTGAAGCTTTGGTTAGGCGTCTGCTAGGCCCGTGCGGTGGCTTTGAACCGCGGCCATTGGAAAGCAGCGCCACGTATCCGGTCCCGTAACCGGCAGAGAAGTCGGCTGGGCGACAGCGCGTCATCGGCACGAATTGGTGCGGTCACATGTGGGCATTGTTCGGCCGTATGGTGATCGGCGTTCGTGCGCGGTCACGGCTCTGTTGAACGAGATACGGGCGGGCATGAGGACAGTTCCTTCCCATTCCGGAGTATCCCTGCTTCATTGTTAAATTTGTTAAAAGGTTGTAAGTTAGGGTAAGAGATCCATTTCCATGTAATTTGGTAATTATGTACTCTTACAAAACTTGGTTCTTGTAGTTAATGGCTCATATTTAGTAGTTCAGTTTTTCATGTCTTTTTGTATTGAAAGAAGACCGAAGTCTGCTTCTTTGGCAACTTTGTATATATGTGTATTCAACTTCCTCGCCCTAAAGTGGGCATTGTCGAGGCTGTTCGCAATACAGTAATTCTGTTTACGTATAGGCGCATTGTTAGAAGCGCCGATCAGTAGTGTTCCTGTTCATAACAGTGTTTTGTATAGACAGCACCCCCGTCTTTCATTCTTGTATTTCCATTTGTAGTTCTGTATTGTTTTTCTTGCAGCAATTTGTGTATCTGCGCAGCAGGAAAAATTGATTTTGTATTCTTTAATGGTCTTGTAATAAATGTAATGTTCGAGTTATTTGATTGTTATATCTCCAAGTACTGAGATCCTTTAAAATTTATGATCCTGTTTTATTTAGAACCTGGAGCGTCCATCGAAAGGTTTCGAATGTGACGACAGTCTTGCGAATCTGATAGCTTAGGGGTTCTCTGTGTTAGCCCCGCATAAGAACTCATTAGGTAAAAGCATGGTCACCTCGCTTTTTGCTTTGTAGCGAGGCTTTATTTAAAATGTGTGCTGTCTTAAACAGCTGGCAACCGTACCTTGTTATTTCTCATTGATGCATTTCCCAAGTCATGAGGTTAGCCAAGTTTGAAATATAACAGCAATACACTTTTTCTACAATGTGTATAAAACATAAAAAAAGAGTTGTGAAAGTTCTTTAAAACGGGTCAGAAGGTAAAAGGACGTAGAAATGTGACGTGAGTAACCAGAGTTAATGACTAGAGGAAATCAAAAAATTAAGCCATTCCACGTCAAATCGCACAAGAAAGACCAACATTTGACCTTCATATTTTTAATTATTTTCTAATGGTTTTCTATTTATTACATGGATCAAATAAATTAACATGTGTATTTTTATCTTTGTATTCATTATTTTCGGAAATATTCCATAATGAAATTTCCTAAAAATGACGCGCATCACTAACTTAAAAATATCACATATTTTAATACACTAATTATAGAAACTCTGTTCAAATTCCATTCGAAACTTAAAAACATAATTTAATTTTTGAGATTTTGCAAAATATTTAATTTCCAAAATTTTTAATTTTTTTAAATATTAAGTTTTGAAAATGAAATATTTTTTGTAAACTCGGTGAGCTAAAAAATTAAAAAAAATATTTATCAACACACTAGAGTATTGTTGACAACTTCAGAAAAAAATCTAAGTGAGATCACAGTAACTTCAAAAAATATCAATTTTTAGGAACCAATGTGTAGTAGATTGCTGCAACAAATGCGTTTCTTGTGATACTGGCCGCCGGTTTCTTTCGATGAAGCAGTAATTTAAGTACTTCTTGAGGTGGTACAACTTCACGATTGTATATGGTTATAAAATGAGGGATAATTGACTCACGTTTTGACTGATATTTTGAAATTTTCTGGTCCCTCACAACTCACTTGAAATATATGTACTCACCTTAGAATTCCTGAACTTTCGTCACAATGCACTGTTCTAATGCTTTACCTAATTTACATTCAGGTCTGGGCAAAATTGCATTTTCTTCAGCCAACATTTTAGCCACTCGGTTGCTGCAAAGTGTAGTTTAATTTCACTTTATCTTCAAGAGCTTAAATTCTCATTTCCTTGATTTCCACTGTTTTCACTGTATTCACTGGACTTTCCGATACTTTCGTAAATGCCACGGGAGCCACTGATCTCAACGCTCTCTTCACTAACAAAAAACATTTTTGGAAGTCGGTTCCCTTTTTTTTCGACATGAATTACAAATTCGCCAATCTAATGACTCCTCTAAATCAAGTTTCACTAGTGAATCGTGGTTTACGCGACTTTGAGGTTTTCTTTTCTTAAAACCGTGATCAGAGAGATTAAATAGATTGAAACATCTGTCGTATCTAAGTAGCATTGAGTCAGTAAGCATTACACAGAATTCTCAATTAACGTCGCCAAATGAAGAAATCAAACAATATTTGAAAATGATTTGCCGTAATGTTTGGTTATTTCTATGCTTTATCGACCTTTCCATTATTTTAAAAATCTGCAAATATGGATGGGTAATGGCTTCTATTTGAATCATAAGTTTCAAAGTTCTTTTCAATGTCTTCTCTTATTCTAACTTGTTTTCCAACAAAGCTTTTTGAAATTTTAGAATGTCAATAACAGTTTTGGAATTAATGTTGCTTGAAAACGAAGTTTCTGTGGTTATTTCTTCATCACTTTCAATATTTGTTCCCGCTGATGATTTCCTGAAGCTACTCTTCGGTGAGGCCATTATCATTAAAGTTGAAATATACTGTAGTTCTTTTCTGTGTCTGTCATCAAATTCCTCATCTACAATTTGGCGCAATTGAATTCCTTCACAATTCCTTATTATATTATGCTACTTTACTGCATTCCCAATTGACATTTTTTGCAGAACACGATGATTGTCATGTTGTGTACGACGCTTTTGAAGAAGCTGAAACATGCTCGCTTTCAAGAAAAATTTAGATCGATCAAATGACACTAGCAAATGTTAAAACCGACAGAATTTCTCTAATCACAAATGTTTAAAACTCGCGAATACCAAATTCGTGGACGTTGAGAGATTACAGTATTACCTCTGATATGTGATAAATAAATGTTGTTTGTATAGTAAATTAAGTATACAAACAAAAATTGTGTCAGTAGACGCTTCTTTCAAACCTTTAATCCGTAATTATCCAAACGTCTTAAATATAGCATAACCTTCAAAATGAAAACATCAATTGCTGTGAAAATAGTTGGGAGTAGAACTACATCATGTTCACATTCAACGTGCGTCTAGCATTATCGTTAATTAATCCAACTATCGAATATTTGGCAAAACAATCACGACAAATTAAAGGTACTTCTGTCGACAAAGCTCTCCTGAACTACTTTTCATGGCCTAACGAGAGAGCAAAACCATTTTTAAAACGCAAATGTTTCTTTTACGGATTATAACAATTATATCTTGCATATTAAAATTGTATTTCTGGAAGCATTAAAGTTTCAATGTCACTTCGGTGATGAATTCCTTTACGTCGAAAATGATCGCCCGGCTGTTCCCCTACTCCCGATTGTTTTCCTCGGAACTCGCCATCCCCAGCGAGCGTTGGAACTCGCACGGCTTTCGTGTCCTCGGCGTGAAGCTGGCAACGGCAGCGGGCCAACTTCCGCAAATCGGGCGAGGCCGGGCGCCCCGGTGGGGTGGAGAGGGGTGGGGATGTCTGGGGACGCGCGACCGAAATCCGGAGTCGCGGCCCCGCCCGGCAATGCGTGGCGCTGGGGCGAAGCCGCCTGTCACGCCCCCGCGTCATGCCCCTCCCCCCACGGCCTGTCCCGGCCTGCGCAGCCAGTCGCCTGCAGTCCGGCTTCAGGCTCCCGGCCTCGGATCATATACAAAGGGCCTTTCAAATTAGCGGCGAATCTACCGTAATGCGGAGGGCGTGTTGATCATATTGACATCAATATTATTAATAGTAAAATAATAATAATAATAATAATAATAATAATAATAATAATAATAATCACCATCGTCGTCAGTAAAATAACCATGGTAATAATATTCACACACACTACACCTTTCTTCTCCATCCAACTAAAATAAGTAACATCTAATTATTAAAGTGATTATAACACCCACACTGGACTTCGATATTTGTGTTTTCTTTGGTAGATGTGCCGCAGCGCGGTAGACCGCGCGGTCCGCGCACCTGAGGGCCGACGAACCTCGTTGTGTAGTGCAAAGAGTGAAGAACCTTGCGGCATTCAGGTCACCTGTCGATTTTTTTTAGTTTCAGCATGCTTCTCGGGCCAATTTAAACAAAATTTCATAATATTGACACTGTTTATAATATACGCAAACTGATTTTCGCCTTATGGCGATTCTAGTAAGAGATAATAATTTGTCGCTGAAAGTCGTTATCTAGCGGATGAAATGTCGGTTGCCGGCAACCCGTTGGGTTAGGGAACTGGCGATAGGAACTGCACCCTATAATAGGCGATAACTTACAAATAAATTATTTGAATTTGCAGGTTTTTAATTTTTATATAATTATTATTTTTAATGTGCCTTCTTGAAATGACGTTAACGCATATACGATATTACCGGGAGCGGTAGCTCAGTGTCACTGCAGCGCCTCTGACCGGGAGATCCTAGGTTCGAGTCCTGTCGGCGATAGGATTTTCGACACTAGCTTTTCAGCTAGGTCGAATTCAGTCACTGTCTGGAGGAGAATTCTAGCGGCCAGCTTCTGTGATCCGTAGTTTTCCGTGGTTTCTCCGATCAACACCAGGCAAATGCCGGAGGAGTACCCTACTAAACGGGCCACGGACCGCGCGCGATCTGTCCTTCCTCTTCCTTGTCCTATCTTCTCCCCTTACACACACACTTACACTAACATGTACTACACTATCACATACTCCGGAAGGCCGGTCGGGAGTTTAGAGCTTGTCCCGGCTGGGGCGGTGCCCCGCTGGTAGGAGAGTCCTGGTTAGGGGGAAACCCCAGTAGCCGACGGTAGGTTGGCGCCGGATCTCGCCATCGAGCGCGGGAAGATCACCGCCATCTCCCGAGGAAAAACAGGCACTACACTAACGGGACTAATGCCCAAAGCAGTTGACGCGACCGAAAACACGAAAAAAAGCAATCAATTAATCATATGCGATATTCAAGAGAGAAACGACACTCCATCACAGGCAGTGATTTGATATCCATTTGTAATGTATGGTTTGAGATGCACACTATTAGGGCATGTTAAGAAGATCTAGTGTGAAAAGTAACGAAAAAAGAAGGCCTAATATGTGGCGCAACAGAGTGGGGTAATTTAGTTCAGGGCATACCGCAAATAAATAATTGAAATGGAAAGTCAAACTTACACTTAATACGAAACTTATACTTACTGCAAAAGGTAAAAATATTAACTAATTAGTTTTACGTAAAAAAAAGTTGAAACTGCATATGACGTGCTATGGGGAGAAGTGAATTCTGTGCACATTTTCAAAAATTTTGTGATCCCTACAATAAGTCATATTACATGAATTTTTAATATTAAAAAACAGCTCTCGTGTAATAAAATCTATTTTCAAGGATAAATAAGCAATAAATTTTGGGCTCCTAATAATGTCCTTCGTCAAGGAATAATACTTCCTGCCGCAACAACACGGAAACGATAATTTTAATAACTATATTCCTCAATGAATTCTAGAAGACGTGCACAGATAATGAAGTTACATTTATGTCCAGAAGCAAAACAAGGGGCCATCTCAGCATTTGCTCAATGGATCAGGGAAACTGGACGAAAAACCTGATCGAGATGGGGGTCATTGACCCGGAGGCAGCGATACAATACTTGTTACAGGTTGTTCATACACATTTATAGAGTCCAAAAGGTAAATAATGTATTATGCATCATGGTTAAAATTAATGTTACTTTTCTTGTGATGCTCAGTATAGTCTCTAATTGTATAGAAACAGTTACGCAGCAGAAACGATTTCACTTGGGATTTAAACTTTTCTATCGAATTTAATCGTTTAATGTCATCTGGCAAAGTGTTGTAAAATAATGTACATGTATTGTATGTGAATTTTTGTAATGGGCAGTTGATACTGTCACCTGATGAATATGATTTCTACGTCGAGTGTTATGGTAATAGGCTTCGGTATTTTCTGAGAATATTTTCCCGCCCTTAAGCAAGTCATTCTTGACAAAAACCAGTGATTCGTAAATCAACAGACAAGGTAATAGTAAAATTCCTAGATTAATAAAGAGAGGCTTACAAGAATCACGTGGGTGGGATTTGGTTATTATTCGTTTTTGTAATCTAAAATTCTGGGAGCTGTAAGATGTATTTCCCAAGAATATTATGCCATATGCGGTATGAAGGCAGATTGAATTTGAAAGAATTCTGAACGCGTAGCATAATTAACTTAATTTTGTGATCAATTCATTTAAATGGACGTTCCATTTAAGGCTTGGCTGAATTGAGAGACCTAAAAATTTTGTTGCCTGAACATCAGTCAATGGTACAACGTTCATTTTCAATGGAGCACAGAATTGTTTATTTGAAATGGAAAACTGCAATAAAACCGATTTCGGAACCAATTTGAAACATCTGATATTGTACTATTTACGGTTTCTTTATTGCAAAGGATGTTCGTATCATCCGCAAAGAGAACCGTTCTTTCGTTTCGAATCGTCGAGGGCATATCGTTTACGTAAAGTAGAAACAGAATAGGGCCTGAAATCGATCCTTGAGGAACTCCACGTGCAATGGGCAAATAGTCGGAAAGGTGCGTACGTAATGTTCCATCATTCCAGTAAGGTATTTCCACTCTCTGAGATCTTGTTTAAGGTACGAATATAACCATTCAAGAGCAATAACACGGATTCCATATGAAGGTAATTTGGAAAGTAAAATGTCATTATCAATGGCGTCAAAAGCTTTTGAGAGATCTAAATATAATCCAATAGGTGCCTCCTTTTGATCCAATGATGAAGCGACATCTTTAAGAAAAGAAAATATGGCTGTTTCCGTTGATTTTGATATTCTAAATCCATGTTGGCAATCTGAAAGCGCGTCGTGTTTACTGAGAAAGGTTTCCATTCGTATGTAAAAAAGTCTCTCTAATATTTTTGAAAAAGCTGATAGAAGAGAAATGGGTCGATAATTTTTAATTTCATTTTTGTTGCACTTTTTGAAGAGCGGCTTATTTTTAGTTGTTTTGAAAATATGTGGAAACGTTCCAGTGCATGAGGATGCATTAAATATGTGAGGTAACGGGTGTATAATGGCATACGCACAGCTCTTTAACAAAGAATCTGGGAATTCATCTAAACCGGACGAATATTATTTTTTTAGTTTACCGATTATTTTGCGAATTTCATAGGAAGAAGTCTCGGAAACGAACATCGTGTCTAAAATTTTGGGTGAAGTGTCTATTATTGAATTTTGTTGCTGAATACCTTTAGCGAGATCGGCAGCAATTCTCGAAAAGTATTGGTTAAAGAGACGAGCCACTGTTGCCGGATCGTTCACATTTATATCGTTATATTTTAAAACAACATTCTCTACGGGTTTTCTAGTTGATTTGGTAGTATTTTTTATTATATTCCACATTGCTTTTGTTTTATTATTTGAGGTCAAAATATCCTGATCGTTTTTCATTAGCCTGTCTTATGACTTTTCTTAACAATGATTTGTATTTTTTAAAGTAGATGAGGAAATCTTGAGATACGTCATGACGTTTAGAAATGAAAGCAAGAATTCGCTTGTTTTTACAAGATGTCCTAATCCCTCGTGTTATCCAAGAATTGCTTTTCCGTGAAGTATTTAATTTTCTTTTTTGAAGATGAAAGCAAGTGTTAAAATGTAATGAAAGAGTTGAAAAAAAGGAATTATATTTGTCGTTTGTATCAACAGTATTATAAACCGCTTCCCATGACTTCTGCATCAAGTAATCAATGAATAATTTTATTTTACTTTTAGTACACATTTTAGTCATACTTGTATTATTTATTGTGTCAGTGTTCGCATTTCTTATAATGGTAAGAATTTGTGCATCGTGGTCATTGTGTCCTTTTTTTTTCATATCGAGTAGTAGTTTCGTTAATTATAATTTGATCAATTGCCTTCATTGAATTTTGTGTGATCCGTATAGGTACATTAATTGTAATGTCTAAAATGAAGGAATTAATTACATTGAGAAACTTTTCTTTCTCGCAAGGCTTTTTTTAAAAATTTGTTGCGTCTACACCTTGACGCAACGCGTCTCCAAGTCCCCTTAAGGGGTGTTGAGCACTTTGCACTGGGGAGTAATCCTCCATTAATGTGCTTTTTTATTACTGGAGTAATTCTCCGTTAATTACTATATTTATCAAATCTCGTCCCGTCGCAGTCAGTCAGTGCCTTTTATCCCTTCGGCCAGGGGCTCGAAGCCTTTAGATCCAGGGGTTCCTGGCCGGTCACCCAACCACCAACCCGCGAGTCTCGAATTCGCTTAACCTTCCTGACTTCACGGAGCGTAATAAACGAATTCGGCAAGCGCCGCCGGCTAGAAAATGAATGTTAAAATCTCTGCATACAACAATGGATTCAAAAGAGCGACTGCTGACTTTGTTAAGTGTTATCTCCAGTTTTTCTAAGAACAAAATATAATCTGAAGCTCTCTTTGTTGTAGTGTTGTAGATGCAAAGAAATATTACTTTTAGCGAAGTAAGATGTACAACATAAATTTCGAAAACATTTTCAACGGTATACACATCCAATTCCGCCAAGGAGATAGAATCAATATTATTTCTAAAGTAAATACAAGGTTACGTAGGACCTTTATGCCATTCTCTCTTTTTGTAATAAAAGCCTGCGAGGTAAAATTTTGGAATTGGAAAAATGTTCATTAGGAGATAACCAATGTTCTGTAAAGCAAAGAGCATCCATTTGATTTGAATCGCTCTGTAGAGCTGCCTCGATAAACTCAGTTTTATTTGAAAGAGATTGAACAATATGGTGCAGAATGTTTATCTTTTGCAGGTACCTTCACGAATGTTTTTCTGCTGCATCTGACTGTGATTGCTGTATATTTACTCCATTTTTACCTCGAGTGCGTGGTCGAAGGTTGTAGTGTGTCCCGGCAGTGACAGGTTGTGAGGAAAATGGGGCATCGCGTGTAGATGAATTGGTAGTGGGAGTGGAAGAAACGGGAGTAGGTTCAGAGGAAGAGACAACAGGGTTCGAAATAAGGGTTAACAAACAGTTAATTAATTTATTGCTGCTTAAAAATATGATGCTCATGAATCATGTAACGGAGCCCAGAGTAAACTAATTTGCTGGTATCAAAGTTACAGAATTTTTTAATTTTGTAAATGTTATATTTTTATAAATAAACGTCCCTGACTTTATTTAAAATTATTTGACAGCGCAAACATTTCATTTAAAATAAATTTTCAGTATAAGTAAATAAATAAATGAAAGGCTCAGCAGCAGAGCACGTGAAAACCCATCATTGGATAGCACAATATGACAGGCAGCACTCCCTGGTGTGTTCAAAACTTTTTAAATTCAATGCATTTCATGACATATACCAAAGCGCTTTTTCACAGAAGCATTATGCAAATTTTCATTTCGTGATATACCGTACCAACCTTGCAAAGCCCTCAGTAAATATTACAATTCCCCAAAATCTCTCTTAATAAATAACTAGAAAAGTAAAATGCCGAATTTGCTTCTCTTGCATTTGAAACGACTTCATTCCGAAGAATTGCATTGCGAAACGCATGCGTTTCGTTAGCTCTAATGCAGCAACACGTCAGCAGCATCGTTGACCACGAGCTTCTAGAAATCGCGTCCCGACACGGATTTTCAATATTGGCTGCATACAATTACTTAATCGTACACTTAGAAGTTTGATACTTAATGCATGTTAGTACACGGGATGTAATAAATGTGCTAAGCTTGACACATAAACGAATATTAAATTTAGCATACAGTGTATGGAATAAAAGCCAAAACGACAAATATAGTAATAGCTAAAAGTTAAACAAAATGCTACAGAAGCCGTGCAGACTAGACACACAAAGTGATTGTGAAGTAGAAGTAAGAAAACAAAATTAAGTAGCTAAGAATGGATCTTCTATGATTGATATAACTTAGCGTATCGGCAATTGAGGGTTGCGTGCTCATTCCCCAGTAAAAAAATTTCAGCACATCGAGGGAGGTGAAAACTGGCAGCAAGTGCACAGAATCTAGTGACGCACCCCAAAAAGTAATTACAAAATTACGGAATTACACAAAATTACTCTATAAATTTGCAAAATTTATCTGAACTGGTAAACAGATCGCTTTTAACAGTGCAATGAATAATTGATCGATTTTGTGTTTAGAAAGCAGTCAAATAAGATAAACGATTCAAGAAATTAAAAAGGAGCCCAAAATTAACACTGAAATTCGGGGAATTACAATTACAATTAGAATTAATATTCATTTAGTGTGAATTTGTAAACCTTTCTGGGCATATTCCAAGGATTGAAAAATTCATGAAATAAAAGTTACTTCTTGCATTACTGAATCGTTTGTAAACGTATTCGAAGTGGTACGCCACATTGAAAATATAATTTCTTGTTATTTGAAAGACGCTTTGTTGAAACGAAAGGGCCAGTACTTTAACTGTTACAGATATACTGTAATTTGTATTTTTTGTTCAAGAATTAATGCACGTGCTCTCTGCAATAAATTAATCACTGAAGTGGTCTAGCATGGCCAGACGAAAAATTAATGAACATTTTTAATAGAAGAACGCCTAAGAAGAGAGAACCTAAGAAATTATCAAACACCTGAAAGTTCTGTACAGCATGAGTGATTGTCACTAAACCGATATTACTGAAATGCGCATATGGTTGCTTTGAACGTATGTGATCAAATGAATTTTAATAGCTAAATTTGTAAATGAACATGAATCGCCTCATCTATTAATACAATTCCTTTGTCAATATTCACTGATCAAAGATTCGCGGAAACTGTTTGGAATTTTGGCCGCAGCAATTGAAACAAAAGGACTGGGAATTTGCCTGCAGCCATTTCTGTAAATGTGTAATATGCAGTTACATAATGAGGAAAGGGGAGGTATTCTCCGTATCGTCAGCAATGAATTTAGTCATCACGCGCTTTGCTCAGTATGATTTTGCTCGCTACAACGAGCCCACCTGGACGAGGAATTTGGGTAGAGCGAAAGCCGCGCCCCATTTGAGATGAATGCCTCGCGAGGCTTCGATTTGCAGCTCTGTTCGTGGAGTGGGAACCAGCGATCCGAGTTTCAGGACCAATGGAAATCAAATTCATTCGTTCTTCGAAACGCACAATACAATGTTCTGGGAAGAGGAAATCAAGTGATTTACATCCATCAAATGCGCGTTGCTTTAAACCCTCTCCCCAGGGCACCGCCGAATTTATGTGGTATTTTTCAGAAAAGGGCAAAATTTACGTGCACAATATATCCGAATAGACTAGATGACAATCGAACATATATAAAATGCAGAAGACTGTGTAATGTTCATAGTATATCCTTAATATTAATACTGCGAATGAATTATGTTTACAAACTGAACTACGCATTCTCTTGCTCAGTGGAATATGTTTGGTATCTGGCGTATCACTCCTTCCCAAAGTCTACTTCCGATAGTATAGATATATATAGATTCCGATACTATATCCTTAGTTTATTTCTCAGTAGTTGTAATTAATTAATGATCTATGTATTTCATGGGGAATAAATATTTCATCCGAAAGAAGTGTTGAGAAAGAACACACTGTCAATTTTTGCCAAATCCTAGAGGGCGGTAGATATTCCGAGTAGTGACGAATATTTTAATTTGGAATTTCAAGAACAGGATGCCCTTTAGGCTCGTTACGAGGATTAGCCCTCAAACATCGGTGTTTTACTATTAAATACTAGAATAGTCCAAAATTAACTGCAATCTCCCTTGTTCACCGCCTGTTCTAACAGGGGCAATGGACTGACGCTTTCTTCCAAAATACAGACATATCACTTCCTCTTAATATTAATTGTCTATCAATCTGTTTATTTTGACACAACCGTGGCCACTACAACTATTCTCCCCCCAAATCACTCCAATATCCTTTTATCGCAATTCACTAATAAATATAGTTTTTAATTTTTATTTACGACCCGGCGGCCTATCATTACCACTGTGCGACCGGATATGTGTTAAGACTACGGCAACTCGGCGGCGCAAATACTGGTTATTCTTTGGCACTATGTCCGGGTTCAGTGCCGACTCACAGATTCCTGCTTCCGTGGCTCTGCCCACTTTCATACATTCACGCGGCGATGCGCCCTACTATACGATCGGCCTCATCGATCGGTTTGAGCATGCAATCGGCTCTGGCACGCGATCTCTCGACTTGGACTTGGTTGGCCGGGCGTTGGGGGCGGAGCGGAGAGAGAACACGTCCCCTCAGACGCGATGCAAGGATAATTCTCTCGTGGGCTAAAGTGCTCTCCGGTATCGACATAATAATAATAATAATAATAATAATAACAATAATAATAGTAACATTAATAATAACAATAACAATAATAACATTAATAATAATAATAATAATAATAATAATAATAATAATAATAATAATAATAATAATAATAATAATAATAAATATAATAATAATGTCTTTATTAATGGCGAGGCTCAGGCCATAGGGCCTGCTCTTTCACCTAACCACTGAATCTATACATTAATAAAGATTAGTAAATTTAAGAGGGGAAGGTGTGTGCAAGCTGTACTTTTACGTCTGGGAGTGCAAAACTAAGGACCATCCCAGCGTACACCGTAATACCGAACAGTATCAATGCATAGAAGTGGAATGTAAGAGAAAATGGGAGAAGGGAAACATAAATGAAAATGAAGTAAAAAATATGAAAGAGAAAGGAGAGAGACTAAAGGGTGGGACAAGCTGTACATACATGACTCGGAGTGCAAAACAAAGGAACATCCTGGCGTACACCTTAAGCGATTGAGTAAATCCAGAACAACCTCAATCAGAATGACGGTTAATGGTCGAACATCAATAAAGCAGAATATATGTAGAGTAGTGAAAGAGAAGAGAAAAGGCGTTCAGGGGAAGGGAAGACAAAAATGGGGAAATCTGTAAAGGGAAGGGGAGGAAGAAGAAGCAAAGAACGGGAAAGGACGAAGTGTGCGGAATAAGTAAAATTATTCCAGAACGGTACAGAAATGCTACGTTTTATATACATTAGCACTTTACATAAATATACAAACATGTTTAACACCAGACAAGCACAATGCACTTAAAGTTAATAGTACCAATAATTTAAAAAATATTGACAATATTAAGGAAAAATGTAAAAGTACAATAGGATCTAATCATCAATTGTATTTATGTGTAAGACTAATATGATGTAATAAAGATAATGACGATGACAGTACAAAGATAGCTATAAGTACATTTTATTTGGAGCGTCGTTAATTACTTTTTGTATATTTTATTTGAACAATTTCATTAATCACACAGAAAAATATATAATTGTTAATAATTTAGATGGTGTGAGAGGGAAATGAAAAATGAGGATAGAGTAATGAGGTATGGAACTAAGGAGTGAGGAAAGTGCGGAGTTTAGCGGGGCGGTGACCGGGTGCTTGGCTTGTTTGTTTTTTTCGTGTTTCCGGGTGCGTCAACTGCTTTGGTCATTAGTCCCGTTAGTATACTGCATGTTTGTTTCTCGGGAGATGGCGGTGGTCTTCCCCCGCTGGATGGCGAGATCCGGCGCCGACCTACCGTCGGCTAGTGGGGTTTCCCCCTAACCAGGACTCTCCCACCAGCGGGGCACCGCCCCAGCCGGGACAAGCTCTAAGCTTCCGACCGGTCTCCCGGAACATGTGGTAGTGTAGAGCATGTTAGCGTAAGTGTGTGTGTAAGGGGAGAGGATAGGACAGGAAAGAGGAAGGACAGATCGCGCGCGACCAGTGGCCCGTTTGGTAGGGTACTGCTCCGGCATTCGCCTGGTGTTGATCGGAGAAACCACGGAAAACTTCCGATCAGAGCAGCCGGCCGCTAGAATTCTCCTCCAGGCAGCGACTGAATTCGACCTAGCTGATAAGCTAGTGTCGAAAATCCTGCCGCCGTCAGGACTCGAAACTAGGACATAGGACCTCCCGGTCAGAGGCGCTGTAGTGACATCAGTTGATGCATTGAGCTACCGCTCCCGGTGGGTGCTTGGAAATGTGAGAAGTCTGGAGATTGAGGATGATGTTAAAGCCATTCTATACTCAAGTATTCATTCGTTTTTGAATTTACGGAAAGTATTCGAATGCTTTAGAACCGCTGATAGTTCAGTCCAGGCCCGGATAGCTATAATGGTAAATGATCTACTGAAAGAAGAGTTGTGATGTGGTACACAAAGCAGAGCTGAATCACGAGCTTCATTTAATTTAGAGGATTTAAGTTATTTATAAAATATGTTACAGGAGAACCGTGTAAAATTTTATAAAATAGAGGTAGAGAGTGGTGTAACCGTCTCTTGTCTAGAGTAAGCATATGAAGTGTGTCAGAAAATGCGAACATGGTCGTATTTTCTTAGATCAAAACTTTAACCCCGGTGAATAAGCCTATCAGTCGAGATTTTGTTGAAAATGAGATATTTATACTTCTGAATTCTCTCAAAGATTCTCTGCATTTGTGTATAATCAGATACGTTCCATTCCTTCTTGTTGATGAGTAATATACATGTGTATTTACGAACATCACGTAAATTTCTTACAATCAGAAACCCTAACAAGACAAGTCAAGTTGTCTGGTTATTCATGCTGTACAAATGATTTGAGATCACTAATCAAAATGAAATAAGTCGAGTTGTCTCATTTTTTACGCCAGAAGATTAGTTGAAATAATCACAGGAGAGAACTATGTTAATAAAGGTACCAGCTTATTCACGTAAATATTTTTTTGAAGAGCTCATGATTAACCCAGAATATGATTAACATGACCAAATCTTGCTTGAATACAAACGGATTGAGTTTATATGTGTGGATGTTTTAACCTTTTGATACAAAGGGAGCCAACAGTGAGAAGAGAAACATAGTAAGCTAGGAGGTGGGTGCATATTACAACCAAGAGAAAGATTCCCGAGAGATCTAATTCTGCGAATTAATTTGACAATAATGAAAATGAAGATCGTGACACCGCAAAATGCAGATCATAGCAGCGAAAAACAAAGATAACCGGTGCGACACTGCAGATCAGACACTTTGAGAGGACGTACTTAAGAAAATATGCCATCAAAGGGTGAGAGTGGGTGGCCCTTTCAACCGCTGGGACATAAGCAGCCGCCAATTTTATTTAAAGTAAATTAACTTTATCTACAAATATGGACTCGCATGACTGTCATTGTGTTCACGCGAAAATACTTTCTTTGTTGAAGTTCCTATGAACCAGTGACGGCTGCTACCTGAACAAACTGGGGGTTGTAGCTCCATCGAATGACGGCAATGTAATTTCCAAAATTCAGAACACTATAATAAAGTAAGAAATTCATGTAAATTAATTAAAACTACGTTGGGTAAAAGTCTATATTTAAACATTACTTTCATAATTTTTTGCGTGGTGTCCATATCAGTTGTATTCACCTCGCGGTGCTGGCTTATTCGCTACGTAGTTCTGGCTTTGTTGTCTAATGGGCATTCAAGTTTCTTTATTAGTAATGCATTGAGAGTATTGACGGTAATAGAATTCATACAAAACAGAAAATAACTTTGTTTCAAAGATACGGTTATTGCAGTCCAGCACTTTGCAAGAATACCTATTGTTTGAATACGTTTTTCACAAATAAAATTATTTTATTTCCAAAATTTCACTACCCCGATATATATCGCAATAAAGGAGAAATTTTCCACACACATTCGTATTCACAAGATGCACACACTGTTAGAGTCAGAGAGAGTCTTCCTTCTAGAACGGCAAACATTACACAAAGGACTTATTAAATGTCCATTTTGAATCAAAGAACTTCACATGAAATAAAAATAAATTCCCCAAATATCATAAGCAATGCATTCATTGTCGTTCATAATTGACTGACCTTATGTTTTCTCAATAACGTGCGAAATTAATAAAATTAAATTGTAGCTAGTGTCAGACGAAGAGAGAAAATTGAAATTCCTCTCGGATGCCACGCCTAGACCCCCACCCTCACCCATGGAAGAAGATTGGTTGCCGCATCAAAGGCCTTATGATGAAACATAGGGACAAAGATGAAATGCAGAAAACCTATCAGTCAAAAAGTAAATGTGGTAATAGAGCCAAAAGTGAGACATAGTGCTCCCCTGGGAGAGCACCACATGCCGAAGAAAGCGCTCATTGGACGGAAAACAAGAGATATTGAATTAAAGAAAGAATTTGATTGAACTTTTTTCCATTAATAGTTCCAGATTTCCATGAATTTTACAAAAAGCTGACTACAGCAAACATTCAATGTATAGATCCAGATTTCGAGGAAAATCGTCCTGTTTAACAATACCAGTGTTCAAAGTTAGTGCACTCCTATGTAAAATTTCCTATGTATAATTTCTTGACGTTTATTTGTGTGTTGTTCATGATCAGCAAAAAATGTGATTATTGGCAAACAGTAATTAAAAGTTTCTCATGTTCGTTTCTTTCTTATTTATGAAACCAGTTATGACTTATTTATTATTTTTAGCAGAATGTTGAAAAAAAAAACATTAAAGTTAAAGAAAATATGTATTATACTTCATGTTCTGATCTGTTAATAACGGTATAACTAAATTGTATTTTTAAATATTTGCGTGAATAACCGAATAACTCTAATGAAAAGGTAAAAACGCGTAATTCTGCATACGAAAATATACTCAATGAAAGAGTTCTAAAAACACTGTAGTTGTGTGTAGGTTTCGTTTTAGTATCATTAATCCCTGACTTACAGCATCAGTTGAAAGTTGTTTTTTGCTCTCCGGTAAAATCACGTTTTCATGACTTCAGTTGATTCACCGGAAACAAAGAAAAATAAACCGTACGCATGCGTTCTGTGATACTTGAAGTTTACGTTGTAGTTTAGATGTCATGCTTGACAAAAGAAAGTCGCAGGAGTCAAAATGTTGCATAATAACTGATATGAGTGTCTCACGTATACTAATTGGTAAAAGCGTTCGCAGATGTTTCAGTGAATCTGCTGCGGCAAAAAGTTTAAGGCAGGTTAATCTATTTGCGAGTTTCAGCTGAGGGTGTTGTCGATAAACACCCCTGAATCCTTGACTTCGGAACACCAAGGGAGAACGGTGTCATTTATATAAGTTTTAGGCAGAGCAGAATATTCTACTTTATTCACAGTGTTTTTCGAATTGATAATCACGCACTGTGATTTATTTGGGTTTAATTGTAGACCTAAAAGAACTGCCCATTTGTTTAAGGTATTCAAATCTTCGTTAATTGTTTGTGCGAGTGAGAAGAGTTCGGACAGGTGTCCACGTAGGTACATCTGAAGATTATCCGCATACATTTGATGACTGCAATATTTAAGTGCATTTCCCACATCGTTTACATAGATTACCATAACCATACCATACAGTGCCTTGAGCAACTCCATGGTTAAGTTTCAAGGCACTTGAGATGCGGCTACCGGACACTACTCTTTGAGTTCTGGAAGATTAGTTAAAAAAACATGAACGCGTGGGCTTTGCAAATCCCCCAATTTTAACTTTCGCAAGCAAGATGTCATGATCTGCTGAATTGAACGCTTTGCTGAAATCCAAAAGAATTAAGATAGATATACATTACAGTAATATAACTGTTCTCGCGTCTTTGATAGCGCTTAGTAGTGCGGTTCCAGTATTCCTTCCGAATCGGAAGCCTGATTGCTGATTGTTTGAAAGTGATTTTTTTGAGATACAAAAGAGTTTGCTTCCGGTCAACTTTTTTGAGTACTTTAGAAATAGTCGGGAGGATGCTAATTGGGTGGTATTCAATAGAGTTTCTAACCGATGCTGTCTTCAGAATAGAATGCACAAGCGCTGTCTTCCTGGATAAAAGATTGTTCGTTCATTAGTGAGAAATGTTCTATTTCGGTAATGACTTGATAGGTTACATTTAGACTATTTTTGGCAGTTTGGCATTTATACATCGGAACCTGGAGCATTTGATTAGAGACCTTGAACTATTTTTATTATATTCTCATGTTCCACGGATGAAAAGAAAAATTCGTTGTTGAATTTTATTTCTGAGTTTTCGAGAAACGCGGGGGATTACCTCTTTGTGGTACTGTCAAATGAAGGAACGTCATTTATGAAACTATAATTTAGTAATTCTAGAGGGATAATAGCTGCAATTTAGGGAACAGTTTTGCCTTTCCCTAGATATTTCCGATTTTTTTGTATCATTTACGAGTCACGGGTTCTGCTAAAGATGATGTAGTAATATTTTATTTTGCGTTGCGGCATTTCTGTGCAACTAAATTTCTGAGAATTTTGTACGTTTTTTTAAATAGTTCGCATTTAGTTGTCCGGAAAAGAGCTTGCGCTTCATCTCGATCGTGCATTCAATTCCTTATTTAATCAGGTAACCATGGTGCAGGAGAACGAGTTATGTGTGACATTTTTAAAGGCACGTGCTGGTCATCGAGTTGTGTTAGTAGAGTGTTTGTGCACGTCTTAGCGGACCGCACTATCGATCTTCTGCGCATGCGCAAATAAACAAAAATGATGCGAAACATAAACTGCGCATGCGCAGATTGATAGTGCTTTAACGTTCGAGTGTGCACAAACTCTATTAAGTTTGTGAAAATCGCCACTTAAGCGTCCAACGATTCTTCATGCACAAGGTGTCATGGAAGTGTCAATTCATCTATATTAAATGCTTGTTTATCGAATTTTGAAAAATCGCGATATTTGATTAAGTGATGTGAGTATTTGGGAAACTTTAAATTGTAAATAAGATGAATTAGATCATGTTTTGCAATCCTGAGAACTGGAAATTGATCGGGATTTCTAACTTTGTTTTTATTTGACACTATCATATGCTCGATCCAAGTTTCCGTGCTCTTTGAGTGGTGGGTAGATGCTAGAGGTACAATTTAGAGGCACATGTTGTAGAAAAAGCTCATTAACGGAGGAACGCTTCAGAAGGAGAGACTTTTAATAAGATATGATTAACGTCGCCCATTACAATAATATGTTCATAAGAATTGATCGCAGATGCAAAGGTTTCGTCCTGTTACCTGACTTTGGAAGTAAAGATATCACAGCCAAGAAACATTTTTTCCTAAAAGTCCGACTTCAATAAAAAGATATTCACTACGTTGGCAATCCGTGTTTGTTGAAGAGAGTACAAGCCTAAGATCGTCGCGAATGTATATGCCGACATCATGTGCGGCGACGCTGACCTTCCGATCAGCTCTTATCAAGCGGTACCCTGGAATTGCCACTACCGCGGAATTGAGAGAATTTTTCTACCAGGTTTCGCTTAAGAGAAACGCATTAAAAAAAGGTGTTTAGATATTATTTCCGTTACTTCATCGAAATGTCAGGGCAGAGACTGGGCATTTAAGTGAGCAACATACAGACAGAGGGAGCGAGGATTAGACTTATTTCTAGCGTTAGGCGCTTGGACCATCGGGGAAAGGTTCTGATTTTTTTTTTAATTTGTTGCGCCTACATCTTGACGCAACGCATCTCCAAGCCCCTTAAGGGGCGTTGAGCGCTTTACACTTTGGGAGTAATCCTCCATTAATGTGTTTTTACTTGTTGTCAAGTCTCGTCACGTCGCAGTCAGTCAGTGCCTTTTATCCCTTCGGCCAGGGGCTCGACGCCGTTAGATCCCGGGGTTCCTGGCCGGTCACCCAACCACGAACCCGCGATTCTCGAATGCGCTTAACCTTCGTGACTTCACGGAGCGTAGTAAACGGATTCGGCTAGCGACGCCGGTTCTGATCTCCCACAGGTTAAGGGTTTACAGGATATGAGGGGAAGAATGTAGGTAGCATTTACTGAGGGTTTGCATCATAAAAGTTCGCAGAAGAAGACAGAAAGGTGAATTCCCGAAAAAATCCGAAAGTGGTTGTGGCAGAGGTGTAGAGTGAGGAAGTGGATGGGTGAGGGCGCTCCTACGCGACGCATGAATTGCCTCTAGCTGAGCTCTGGTTTGCACCCGGGAACGACAGTTACAATGTTTAATAACGATGGTCCCCTATTCTGTCCACACTTTCTGGAGGCCAAAGCAGTCGATGGCAGCTTGCAGCAAAGCTAGTCGCGATTTCGTGAGGTGCTCACAAATTGTAATTCCAATATGCTTCATCAGCCGTTTCGAGCGAAACATTTCATTGAGTTTCCTGTAACTAATAAATTTAAAAATGATGGGCCGGTTTTTTCAGTTACTTGCCGACCTATTAGATGGCTCCTATCAATATATTGTGGGGTTAAGTTTGTACTTATCTTATTCGCAACTCCCTCGATGACGAGCTTGTTGGGAGTCTTCATTTTCAGTTTCTTTCACGACAAATATCCGCATGCAGTTTCGGCGTGAATACATATCAAGCTAGTCCGTCTTATTATAACTGAGAGTTAATATTTGAAATCTCACGGTCACGTTCAGCCAATTTCTTCTCTAAACCTGCCACAAGATTAGCATTAAAATTCATCGAGTCTTCAAATTGCATTGCTACATGTTCAGTGAGCACAGATGCCATGGAGCGTAAGAAGATAGGCGACGTTACTGCCTTATCCAGTGCCGTATTCAGTTGCTCCGTAATTTTAGTCTCAAGATCAATATTGGCACTAGATGCATTCTTATTGCACTTCGCCATCTTAAGAGAAGGAATTATGTACAGAAATCATAATGGTCCGGAAAAGACACTAGGAGAGAACTTTCATGGAGTAGTGGACGAGGAGTAGAAAACTAATAGAGCAGTATAGATCTTGAAAATTAAAATTACAAATGAAACTCAAGAAGAAAGATGCAATATAATTTCACGGCAGAGTAAGGCAAAATACACTTATCTTTGCGGGTTTCTACGGCGTCAGACGATCGTTGAGTGCGAAAGCTGTAACTACCTGCGAAAGCAAGAACCTGCTGCCTAGCCAAGGGACGATGCTTACACCGCGACGGTCATACACAGTCTGATGATATCACCGATATCGCGTGATGTGCAATCCTGGTTCTGTTTTATTAGTCGGCTATGGTGAAAGGGCCAGGGACCCAACTAGAGGGTTACCAGATGGACCTGACAACACGATGCTTAGCATCGCCTACTCACTGCCTCCACCTTGAAGCTACTGACGTGAGTGCCGCCGTGAAGCTAAGGGTCAGGGTGGTCGTGTATGGTGGACTCCAGCAGAAACTACGCCCGCCTTATGATCCCCCCTGCGCGGGAATGGGTGTTCTTCAATCGCGTTCTTTCTTTCGCAACTTGACGTTTCAACGCCTCCGCGTGCTGTCGTCGACGGTGGCGGTGCCGGTGCCAGGAGCGGCTGCGCACTGCCGCATTTGGTGGGCAGCAAACGCAGCCCCAGTAGTGTTCGCGGGCGCGCCGGTAATGCCTGCAGCCCTAGCTTGCCGAAATTGGTCGATTCCTGAGTCATATACCGAGTGGAGCTCCGTGTAAATAAAATATTTCTGCTTGGCAAAGTCTCGCGTGGCGGTTGCGTTACTTTTGGTTTATTTTACTAATCGACGGTGTATTTAATTCAAAATGACAGTGATTTTACGATTTTGCTCCTGTACCTTTCCTCAAATCACCAACGCGCTCAAATCATCATCATCATCATCCTTAGCGCGCATCGCGGCCAGGGATATTTATTCCTTCTGCCTCCGAAGATCTTGAGTTCCGAATCGGCTGAGTTGAGCTCAGAGTCAGCATTGCCGCTGTCTTTGCAGCGACTCGTATCGAGAGATCCTAGGGTTAGAGACTTGACGGTAGCGCATTTTTGAAACTAGCTATTTAGCTAGGTCAAATTGAGCCCTGCTTGGAGGAGAATTGCAAGAGACGGTTGCTCTGATTGATAGTTTAACGTGGTTTCTCCGGCAAAGACAAGACCAGACCAGACGAGAATGCCGATGGAGTACCCTAACAAACTGACCATGGAGGGCGCGCCATCTTTTTTTATCTTCTCCTATCCTCTCCCCTTACACACACACACACACACACACACACACACACCACAGACCCTACACTACCACCAAGCGCAAGAGATCAATTGGGAGCTTAGAGCTTCTTCTGGCTGGGAGGTGCTTAGCCTGGAGAGATACCTGGAGTGGGAAATATCCCGCAAGCCGACGTCTCGCCGTATCTCACAATCCAGCGGGAGAGGAACGCTGCCATCTCCTGGGATAAAAAAAAACATTCACAGCAATAATGGGGGCTACTGACCATAGCGCTGGACCTACTCCGTGACCTACCCGTCCAAAACGTGAGACTACCTCCGCGTGAGTGTGGCGCCATGTTCTTGTCACCCACATTGCAAAAGCGAAGAGTGGGTCAGAAAGCCTGCGAATTATACCGCCAGTAGTACCTCATATTGTATCGGCCGGGTGGGTTTTTACTTTTTTGTATTGAGACACTCTATCCGAAAAATTTTTTTGAGAAGCATATTCGTAAACCATAAGGAATAATATTGAAAAAAACACAAGTCTCTTTCTTGTTTCAATTTCTCAAACATTACGATAAAATCTCGGAGATGCATGAAATTATGTTATAGATTACCTTATCACAATGTTTCCTTACGAGGAATCAAATTTTGTTCGTATAAGAGAGTACGCGCTAAAAAGGTTTTTTTATCACAAACATTCTATATTGTAACACAAACTGGACAGCAGTCTGCTACAATATGATTATTTTTAAGTTTTTAATATTTTTTAAGTTTTTAAAAAAGTTGGAAATTTGAAATTCTTTCAGATGTTGAATATAAAACGGTCCCTTCTCACTATATAACTTCTCATTTTTAAACTTGTTTAACTGCTCACTATAAAAATATCGGAAGAGTAACTTGTTAACTTGGAAGTCTTTTTTTTCATTTAATTGTATACGTATACTTGAGTATTTTGCATTCTAAATTCAATTCGCAGTTTTTCTTTAATATTTACATCAGGGAACATTCGAGGTGAAATATTTGTGAAATTGAATTTAAAACGCCCTGCATTTCGATATCAGACTACTTTGACCATTAATAGCGTACAAAACATTTTATTAATATGTATTAGAACAATGCCAAATCTTCGCGTCTAGAGCAATTTCTTTCTACATAATTAAAAGTGACAGTGTGCAACTGTAACATACGTTGAAAGGGAGTATCCTGAAACAAATTTCATTTCATATGCTTACTCTGTAACATTTCATACAGGTTTATATGTAAAATCAAGGTAGTATATACATTTTCTGTTTTAACCGTATTCAATAATTCATCATATTTCATGCAAAATAATATGGGTTTCAGAAATTTAAGTCAATCATATCCATAACATAACATTTCATAACGCATTGTTTCAACTACTCTCTAAAACCTCTTTTCTACAATACGAGCTAATAATGCACTTAACTTATTTCATATTCCATGATCTCTGTGATAATTTAATCACAGAAATTCCACACGTCACTTCTTTAATTCGTATGTAGCTGTTCCATTAAAAATATATGATTCTCTTTGATATTTTTGTGGAAATATTTGCACGAATTGTCAAATTCGCATTCAGTTTCATTAGTTTCTTGAAAATCACATTCGAGAGCATGGGAAATGGGATTTGGGGGCTTGTTTTCTACTCATTAATTTTCACCAGTACACATTCAAGTTTGAAGCAGGTTTCTAGCAAAATAAATGCCCTCGTGTTAATGGATATTTAAATAATTGAACACATTTCCCCAGAATCGAGTTTTCTGTGAACTATAGAATTGCAAAGCTTGAAAAAATTATTTAATTTTTTCCGAGATTGAGGACGTGATGCAGGTAATGCTGCATAATGCTATTAAAGGTCACGGGGATTTCTAAGAAACAACGTCGAGACATTTGGGGCAGAAGATACTCGGCTGATCGGTCATCTTACGAATAAAGCATGAAGTCTAACAAATGGCAGAGTGTACAAAACAGATGTGGAAATAAACGGGAGCAAGAAAGGAAAAGTCAAAGAAATTTGTGAGAAGACGAAATGCTTAGAACCCTGTAGCCAGGGGAAATGAGGATTGTCACCCCCTTGCATACATATAATGGGAAGACGTGTAGGGGAATTGCAAGAAGTGCAGGTAAGTAGATTGAAAGTAACCTAGCGCCCTGTAAGAGAGTCCAGCACTTCGTGCAACGGCATACACGAGCGCTAAAGGGCAGGCGGACGAACCAGTGGTATGACGTGGGGGCGGGGGAGAGAACGGGGGGAAGTGGTAGGTGGGAGGAGGAACGGGCGGTCGGAGCCACGTGGCGGCGCGGGAGAGAAACGGCGTCCACACGCGATGAAGCCGAGAGCCGAAATGGCGACGGACATAAGTCTATTGATTATGGTCGCTTCTCCGTGCGACCTCTGACCTTCTGCGTGGGCATAGACCCGCGCCCTCGCCCGCGCCCGCGGCGGTATGCACTGCTCCTTCAGAATGCCACTCGCCCTCCATTTGTCCCGCACGGCTCTGTTCCGTTCCGCTCTGCTCCGCTCCTGCCCGTCCCGCCCCTGCCCGCCGACCCCTCTGTTTCGTGTTGAATCGACGCTTCCCTTGAAGTTGGAGTCAGATGGCGCGGTCACGCCCGCTCGAGCCAGTGACGACATCGAAACTTTAATACGGGTGGGAATTCACTCTACTCACCTGACGTAGGATGCAAGTGCAGATTCCTAACTAGTTTCCAGGGTAGACAAAATAATATTATTTCTCAACATAATGTACACTAAACATGTAATTTCGAACATTTCATGAAGTGAATGTAACTGGAACTTACTTTATATTTATTCTATTCGATACATTTGAAGAAATTTTGATTTACTAAAATATTCTCAATCTGAATTGTTTTTATAAAGAAAAATTGTTCCGTAAATCAAAAAGTGAACGAAATCAATCCTGTCAGAAGAAACGAAGAGGACCTTTCAGATTCAATTTCTTTTGAGAGAAGATTTATGTACTCTTAAAATGAGAACATGCTTTCATGAACACATGTCATAAAGCTGTGTTCTTGAAACTCATTATTTATTTTGTCCATTTTTTAGATTATCGTTGTTGAATAACTTGAGAGGGGATCCGCGATGCAATTATAGACAATCAGTGCACATTCATTTCGTTTTTCTCAGTATTGAGAAAATTTATTCTTCATTCTTCAAATTTACTCTTTATTGAGAAACTATAAATTAATGTATACTGATTGTTACTGATTGCCTATATCAGGGAACCTCTTGATAATCATTAATTGATCACATTGAAGAATATTCTTAATTTGGTTTGTCGCATAAATTTGGCCTATCTTCTCTACATTTTAACTTTAATTACGGAAATTTCTGAGTATTGAAGACTCATGAGAAAATACTGTGGACATAATTCGACGAAATACTTCGTGTATGCGATACCCAAACACTGTAAAAAATATTCCTCCCTCAAATTTTTCAAGAATACTAATATTTAAATACAAACTAAAATTAGTAATAAATATCACGCTTGTAAAAATTAACATCGCAAAATCAATGTGTGTAATGTATTTTACGTTATTTCTTCCATCCTTCTATTCAGTTACGCTTCTTTAGTTTCGCTTTTGTTTTCCTCCTTCAGTTATTTCTTCTGTAAAGACTCAAACAGACGAGCACATTTCACAACCGATGTAAACACCACCACTGTGCTTCTTTAATGTGAATATAGTGTTTGATATACCTCATTTTATTTCGAAAACGAGCCCATCTAAGCTTCCTTGCCAGCCTCTCAACGCAGAAGCGCATTACTGTAAACAATAGGTCGCCGCGTGCAACGCTGAGACGGGCAACAAGCACCTCAGGCGATTAAAAGGAAAGGGGGGTGACGGGGCGGGCATGGGACGGGGCGGGGGGGGGGGTGCCGGCGCGGGCGGGGATGAGGACGGGCGGGTGTAGCGTGCGGAGGCCGGGACCGGGCGGTGCGCGCCGCTTATTGTATCTTCCGCGAGGAAAATTAATGGACGTTCCACGGAGCCTCCCCGGCCGCGCGCCAAGGCGGCGCTTTGTTGGGAGCGAGGCTGCTCAACAATTTGTCCCCGCGGCGCCCCCTTGCGCTCCGCTCACACAGCCGCCCGCCGCTGCTTCTGCCGCGTCCTCCCGCCCGGCGCCGCGCTCCCGGTTTGCCTCTGCAGCACGAACAAGGCTACAGCGATACAGCGCTTGCATAACGTCAACGTGCAGAGCGCCAACCGTCAATCAACAACCACGTGACCATTTCGCTTTTCATGCGCCGTCCTTTTTATACGTAATCATTCGTTGCCGTTTTGTTAGTGGGAGTTGCTCGGAAAGAGAACCGCTTAGGATATTGTGACCACTAAATTCTTCGAATGACACATTCCGTTGGTTTGTACTTCCTTCTGCGTTTTCCCGTTTCTATCGTTAGTCCATCGTGGTGAATGAGAGTGTCGGTGACTGAAAGGTCGCGGGTTCAATTAATTCATATTACCGGGCATGTCAAATAAACTCGTTAGTGTCGTAAACTCGTAATGTCGTTAAACTCGTTAGTGTCGTGTATGTTTTTATGTCGAGAAATGGTGATATTCCTTCGCCGCTGTATGGACATACACGCCGCCTTGCAGTGCAATTTTCTCTCCAAGTATCTCCCCCAGAAAGCACCATCTTAGCCGGGTCAAGATCCAAGCTCCCGATAAGTGTAGTAGTGTAGTGCATGTGCGTGTGTAGGTGAGAGTGAGAGAGAGAGAGAGAGAGAGGGGGGAGAGAGGAAAGAGGGGAATGATAGAGAAAGAGGGAAAGAGGAGAAGATGCGACAATGAAAAGGAAGGAAAGGACGTGCATGGTCCTTGGCCCAATTGTTAAAGAAATGTCCCGGCATTCGCCTGGTATGATTGGAGATACTACAGAAAACTACCTATTAGAGCAGTCGTCCGCTACAATTCTCATCCACGCAGCGGCTGAATGCGACCTTGCTATGTAGCTAGAGTCGACAATACGCCATAGTGAGACTGGAACCCTTGCACCACGCAGTAAGAGTTGCCTCAGAAGCAGCGGCAATGCTGGCTCTGAACTTAATTCGTATTATACGTGTCTCATATATTAAGCATGAACGTGTTTGAGGTTCCAGCCAGGATCAATTTCGTAGATCGACTTTCATCTGGATGTCGTAGCAGAACTCTCTATAACGAGACAACGACCTTTCCTTTGCAATCCTATAACCTAAACCTATAACAAAATAATTTGCTTAGATTATTAGCTTAGCTGTACCTTATATAGTATAACCCTTATTTCTTCTTGTCCTCCAATTTTCAAACAAACTTTGAACATAAGCACGTTTAAAACTTAAAATTATTAATAAACTGTTATTTAGTCACATGATTTACATTATGTTACGTTTCGGGTGATGATTTTTACTCATCTTCAGTCTGCAAACAATAAATTTCTATTACAAAACATTACATTTTATTCATGAATCATCAATCATAATACTCTATACAAAATTCAGAAACTCACCAAATATGTCATAATGTGTTTTAAAAACCATAAATATGATCCTCTGTTTATTTTCCAAAATTATTGCATCGAAAACTAGCAACAAATGTACAGATACCTTAACAATTAACATACATTTGGCGAGTTTCTGAATTTTGAATTTAGTATGCTGGTACGTTTTATATGTTCTTATATTTATAAACCTGTCTGTCAAAAATTGATGGCCAAGAAGTAATAGTGTTATAATATAATTGAATGGCAGACATAAACCATTGTTAGTTGTGCTTTATCTACCGCACTGTTGACCCCAATTAAGAAATTGTTCGTTCAATTTCATTGAGAATCAAAGTATCAAAAAAATAAAACAATAATTATAAGTAATCCCAGAAATATCATGAATTAGATCGTGTGCTAATTAATTAATTGTATTTAAAGCGTTTATGATTGTAACCAGTGAAGACAGAACTGCAAATGTGGAAAGCAAGTGTGAATTTTATCCTTGCACAACTTTCTATGAAAACGTCAAAATGCGCGGGTATTCTGAAGCATCTGGAACATATGTAAAATCAAATGATTTAAATGTAAAAATAAAATATTTAGCAACGAATTTATTTTACTTTTGATACCTATTACATAAGAACATTTTAACGCATTTACCGCTTTCCTTAATATCATCTGTTTTCATTTACTACTGTTACAGCCTGAATCATGTTTTTAGTTTCAATTCTTCAAAATAGCCCTCAGCTTCCGACTAGGGTTTTTCCGCGGCAACCAAAATTCGTGTTCGTAGCGCACTAGGAACGATTCACCGATGTGGGCATTGTGGAAATGTTACCAACGTATGCATGCCATAATACCAATGTATGCATGTTCGACATTATCCATTACCACAGTATCCATCTTAAATTTGAGTAGTTTACGTTAAGAAACTATTAGTGTAATGTTGATTGAAAACCATCAGTACCTACTGTGGTATGTCCCTTTAGAGACTACTTGATCTGATTTAAGATACGAGCAGTAGGTAGACTAAACTGATAAGCCAAGGTTATCTCTAAACAGGTTTTTAAAAATCTGGGGAAATATTTTAATGCATTGCCATCATGTTAGATTAACTGCTGTCTACCGTGGAAGCAACAATTGCTCCAAAAGTTTCTCGTTCACTCCTCTAGAGCATAACGCTTGTCAGGCCAAATACTAGACGTTTACACGGCACCCTCATGCTTGCATCCCTTCTTCCACTTGGCAGCATCGAATTCATTGCATAAAATATATTTTTGAAGCATTCGATCAATCTGCTGAAATAGAACCTGAGCGCAGAAAAAGTTCTATCGCATAAAGCTTTTTTTTTAAATTTGTTGCGACCTTAATCCTTATCGACGCAACGCGTCGCTTCGCCCCTTGTCGAGAGTTGAGCAATCCTCCATTAATATATCTCGAATTTAAGAGTATATAGGCATGTAAGTCTCATCTGTCGGTTTTCAAGAGGGCCGCCAGGTAGAATCTCCGCGTACGCCTCCTACTACGCGCTCCTGCGTCACTACTCTGCGGCCAGAAATGGGAAGGAATTAGGAAAGGGAAAGGGGTAAGGACCCTTCACAGGGGTTCAAATAGCCCTTGTGAAGCAGCCAAACTCGTTTTGTTGGAACAAATTTCACATGAGATTCGACGGGAATCAAACCCGGACCTACTTGATGAAAGGCGAGCGACTTCGCTCTGCGCCACGAGAAGACAAGCTTTCCCAACAATTGAATTTATTTTTTAACGTTCTAAGAAATGTATAAATTTTTGTAGATCCAAATATCAGGTATGAGATTCATAATAATTTATTTGCAAATACAATAAACTTGAAATAGATGGATGACAATAATTTTAATATAGTGTTAAGAAGTGGAAAGGGTCCAAATTATATTGGCGAAATGCACAAACTGTTGAAAGACTGCAGGGAGTTGCAATACAACATGAACATCAACGTTTACAATCTATTACTCTTGCAATAGCATTTCCTCGTCCTCGTGTCAGAATATTCGAGAAAACTGAAGAACAATAAGAAAGTTCTCTCTAGGTAATACAGAATCTAGAAAGCAGGTGAAATACCACATCAACATAGCGTTTCGGCTGAGTACTTCAATAGTATTTCTGTCACTGCCTACATGTTTCATTTCATTCTGTATCTCATTCAAACTCGCTTCCTTCTGTATTCAAAATTCAAGTAGTAAAAGGCTTAAGGGCGGGATCACAGAATTATGGAAAAACGTGCACAGAATTCACTTCTTCCCGTTGCATGCAACACACAGTTTTTAACCGTTTTGACGTAAAATAAATAAAATAAAATAAATGTTGCAAAGTGTAACCAACTTCTCACTAATCAACTCTGTGTACATGCAAAATGATGCAATTATGGATTTTGGTAACCATAACTTCTTAAAATTGGTTTACTTTTTTATAAACTTTCTGTAACCGTACTTAGAGATTTTGTTGTGGAAGTAATTTTTAATATTTCATAAATATTCGCATGATTTCTAAATTTGTTTTCATATTAATTTTGAAAATTATACTCTAATTTCCTTGAAAGTAGAAGAATACTACTAACACTACATATATTTAGGTTAGTGAGTGACTGTATTGAGTTATTCGTAGGCAAAGTGAATCTAAATAGAAGAAAACCTATTACAAAACCGAGACACGTGGTAACTGCGGGTTACTTTAATTTACACTTTGCCAAAAATCTTTATATGATAGAGGAGACTTAAAAATTCATATTAAACACCCATGAAATAAATTACTTTCCATTTCAAAGTTGGTGTCATGATTCGGAAAGTAAAATTATGAGCAAACATTCAAAAGGTGACATGTCCAGTTGGCAAAAAATGAGTTCTGTTTTTACCTAAAATTTTATTTCCAAGAAACAAACGTGAGATGTCTTGCAATGCATTAAGTAGTACTCTATTCGTCGAGTTAAAGGTGGTGTTGAAAATAGTAAAATTTGTGCTATATTTTTCATTTTTATTGAAAAAGAGCAAAGTTGACGTGTCACATTTTCAATGTTTGCTCCTCAAATGTGTGACCCAATATTATGTTACTGATTTTTGTATTTAGCTACTTATTGTGGCGTCATACGGGTGTAATCAGTACACAGACGAGAATGGGTTGTAATAACAGTAGGTTTATTCACAATTTAGACCGTAGTCACAAATAACCAATGCACTGTATAGAATTACTAACTAAATAGACCCCACTGCTAGGAGATAATATTTACAACGGCTACCACACCGCAATATACTACCTAATGTTTCGCCGTACGTAGTACCGCCTGCCCTGAGACCGACTACATGTCTCACTAGTCACGACAATAACTGCCGGCTCCTCGCGTCCACGTTCGCACCTCTCACGAACGACCTATGCTGCTGCTGCTGCCAGGACCAAGAAGGAAGAGCTATTGTTCTCACGGCCCTTAAAAACCTCGCGACGCTGCCCGCCGCCTCCATTGCCTCCGCCCTAGCGATGCGCACACCCTGTCAGAAAAACCCCGTGCGTCATCGCTTCTGCCTTTGTCTACGCATCCGGTGCACACCGCGCCACGGGCCCACGCTGTTTTTAGCGACACGACGCTTCATTATCATCAACATTATCATAATTACCACCAATATTTTATCTTTTATTGTTGGCAGTTGATATCATATGGTCCTGTTACAATTTTTGAAGCATTTGCATATCGAAGTGGTCTGCAGTCTGATGTTTGTCTACAATCCACACAACACATTCAAACGGTTTGAACTCTTAGAGTTTTAATCTTTCTACGACAGCGAGTCTTCAACGATATTTCAGGAGTTACAGTACGTACATCTTCACGTCGATTGCGAAGCAATTAAAATTCGTTTTACTTACTAAACATACAAATAATAATTTAAGTAGATCACTTAAGAATTAACGAATATTGACTTGTAAATCTCCTGTTTTTAATATAAAAAATCTAAGATCCAACAGACGAGATTTCTGGCTATAGGCATTCAGCGCCTCGACTGGCCTTCCTGGAGTGGAAGTTTAGCTCTTGTCAAATTTACATAAAAGGTAATGTTTTATTATTTTTATTTTTTAAATTATTTTTGAAATTGAAATGGCTACTTGTGTAAAGATACATTTCTTCTTATCCAATCTAATTGATTTGTTTGTTACGAAGAGCATGCCTTGCTAGCTCACAGACACTTGCCTGAAGTTTACTAGGTCCTTTTACATATGGCAGAATATATTCCTTGATTATGGTGTAAAACCTAGGTCCAACTATAAGAATCTGTAGTTGTGTTAGTAATTCAGTTATGATTCTACAGTTCAAAATGAATTTAAAAGTATTTCTTCAAAATTAAATTTTTAAACACACGAGTTTTTCATACAGGAATCTCTTTCAAAATTCATAAAAATAACACATCGAAAATTTCAATTCAGCATATCTAATACCACAGAGCCATCCTTCAAATTCAAATCCTTTTAAAAATACAAATGTTCATCAGCAAAACGAATTTCACCTCAGCAAATTGAGATGGGCGTAGGTCTATCAATATACTCGTATTACTTGTAACTATTATTAGAATTTTCTCATTCAATATTCGTGAAACGAATGAAACTTTCCATACAAGCTAACAATGTGAATATTCAATACACCGACGCAATACCTTTCTGTCGATCGACATTGTAACAAGCAGCCCGTGTTGCAGAAGGTAATTCAATACTCCGAGGGAAGCAACGCCCCGGTCGGCCGCAGGCCGCCCTCGTACACGTGCCCCGTCGTTTGTCACGACCACGCAACGCACAGATTTAATCAAAGTCCAAGTTATAGCGTGCGCAATGTCACGATGCCGGTGCGTCGTGCGGGCTCCGGTGGCTGGTCATATTAATCTGGCTCCCCTTTCGTCTTGCTATCGATGTCGACAGATTTCCTAATAAAACACCGAGAGGACTCGGGCGGTGAGGTCGGCCATCGATCAAGTCCACGTCCGTTTGCTTGGAGACTTCGCTTCGCATTTTTTCGGCGTTGTGTTTGTGCCCGCGACGCGACGGGGGGAGAAGGCGAGGGACCTCCGCCCGCAGTCGGGAGTTTCTTCCGCCGACCTCGGCACTCGTTCGTTTTGGTGGTCCACAGTTTGTATCAGCTCCATCGGAAATCATTAAAAGAAAGGAACTGGAATATGCCGCCAGCTGTCCCAGAGAGTTCCCTTCCAAATGGTTGGAAAATTGTAGCGAACTTGTAATGTAATTACGTACGATATCCCAAGAGCAATGCTCTGAATCTTACAACAAATTAAAATCTTACCCACGTGTTTGGAGAGAGAAAAATTCAATTGCTACTACCAGCGAGAATACCGACATTAAGTATACGATAATAGTATTTCTTTATCTTATTATGAGATTTCTAGTAAGGCAATATGGAAACTTATATAGAGAAGAGAGACGGAGATGGGTAACTTGTCACACAACTCTTCGTCGACATTAGTGACGATTAGAGAAGTTGTGTGTCATATAAAAAATATGTAAATTATTACGAGTTGTATTTCTCTATAAGCAAGTAAATAGGAACGAGTGGCGAGACAAATGGATCTTGAGAGTCCTGTTAATAATATAATGTAAAACATGTAAACAATCAAAATATGTAGGTACAAGTTTTGAAGAAATAATGGATTGGAAAACTCAAATTTTTATGCTGATAACAGAAACATCTGCTTCAAATCTAATATTTCAGCTTCCTAGTATTTACTGATGATTATTTTCAAATATTTTTAGTTGGATAGCTTAAATCGATTTTCTTACATTTTGGAACATGTACCCCTACGAATGTATTCAAACAAGGAAACTATTTTCAAGTGCACTAATTTTTTACAAGAGACATTTGTGTACGTTGTAAACATTTTGAAATTTTTAGTCCAAAATTTCAGGAGATATTTCTCTTGAGATGTAGAAAAAACTTATTTTAAGAAAGTAAAACACACCTATTCAGTTGCATCGTTTACATAACTTTTATTCAAAAACATAAAAACATGTAAACAAACTGACACTATATGCAATTCTTGATATTCCCTGGAATAATGTTATATCTGTTAAAATTTGTGACGTCATTGACCATAACAGTTTGTATTCCAATTACCTTAATATGAAACTCGTGTCATTACCGTCGACTGAATATTTCTTCCTTGCTTATCTTTCCAATTCTTTGCGAATTCAGCAAGGGATCTCGCCGGCTATGATTTTAGGCCCAATCCTCTTTCTGTGTAAAAGATTTGCCTTCGTCCGTAAGAAGCGGAAGAACAATTCCCTTTGCTGGACACCTATATTATTTGCAAAATAAGTTGTACGAAATAAGACTTCAGTTTCGTAATAACAAATTAATAGTAAACGCACAAAAAAGTTCCAGGAAGATTTACATTTCAAACCGGCAATTGCATACGCCATTGAAAATGAACAATATACACTTGGTTGATATTAAGGTAACAAAATGTCTAGGACTTTCAATTCACCTCAACCTCACATGGAATATGCATATAAATGAACTGCACACTAAATTAAATTCATTCAGATTTCTTTCAAATTCATTCAGCCTTTATGCAGCTTTTGGGGTGTATTTCACGAACATGTATTCTCGCCTGATATATGGGGTAATATTTTGGCAGGAAATTCTTTAGTAACCTGACTATGAGATTACAAAACAAAATTGTTTGAATAATAAACAAATACCATCCATGTGATTCCTGTAAGCTTCACTTTATTGGACTTGCAATCCAATCATTGCCTCGTCTATTTTATTACAATCTAACTTATGTTTCATCCATTATATCGACTATTATACATAGATAATTGTAAGGACAAAACGACTTGATGAATAATTTCATGATTGTTGGTTGGTTGGCGATTCCGTGCGCGTCAACGGCTTAGGTCATTAGTCTCGTAAGTATAGTGCATGTTTTTCCTCGCGAGATAGCGTTGATTTTCCCCCGCTGGATGGCGAGATCCGGCGCTGACCTACCGTCGGCTACTGGGGTTGCCTCCTAACCAGGACTGACTCACCGTCCCAGCCGGGACAAGCTCCTAGCTCCCGACTGGTCTCCGGGAATGTGTGGTGGTGTAGTGCATATTAGTGTAAGTGTGTGTGTGTGTAAGGGGAGACGACAGGACACGGAAGAGGGAGGAAAGATCGCGCGAGGTCCGTGGCCCGTTTGTTAGAGTACTGCTCCGGCTTTCGCCTGGTGTTGATCGGAGAAACCAGGAAAACTACCGATCAGAGCAGCGGGCCGCTAGAATTTTCCTCGTGACAGCCACTGATAATTTCACGATAGCAACAGTGATTATTCTAGGAGAAAATAAAGGGTTACAAAACGTAATCTCACCCCCACCCTCACCCCCACCCCCACTCCCTCTCATATATATGTATATGTATATATATATATATATATATATATATATATATATCGAATCTGAATTATATTTTTAAGAAAAATTAGTCAAAAAGAGATACAATTGCACCTTCTATTATATTTTTGGAGATTTAGTTATCTTATGGAGTGGGAGAACCAAAAATAAGGTCAGATAAGTGTAGAATCCCGAAATGTATATTAATTTAGCTAAAGTAAAAGAGATAAAGAATCTTCACAGTAAAATTAAATGGACTTTGATTTTCCCTGCAATTTAATCTTAAAACCTAGCAATATTTGAATGGTTACTCTTGCACAATACTTGCTATATAATGTTGCAACGCACATATCAAATGCTGGCCGATCGAAATCGTGTTCTACAAATAATTACTTTTCACGTTTGATACAATTATTTGTAATGCACATAGTTATGGCACCGGCCATATTTTATTAATAGACCGTAGGAGAAAAAAATATATTTTCAAAATCTTTGAAGTATACATTATTGACAGTTATTTTCTATAATACTCTCCAATATGATACATGTATTATAATAGCGAAAAGATTTTGTGAAGAATTCAATTTTAGATTCACCCATTAAATAGCGCGAAATGGAATTTAATTTTATACATATTGTCCATAACTGTTACTAAACGCTTGCTTGAAGGGAATATCCAGTTCTCGATATGTTGTTTTTGCGAAAGCGTTAGTTTTATTTAGAAATGAATGTGTTCTTCCATAGCCATTCACATAAGTAAACAAAATGTTATTCAGAAAGTTTAATAGAAAAAAATAATACTCTATTGATACATGACTCATTTAAACCGGATAAAATTTTGCCGTATGTATGTATGTATGTGTGTGTGTATATATATATATATATATATATATATATATATATATATATATATATATATATATATATCACCATTTAATGATCTAATTGTGATGTCTTGGAAATTAGTAACATTTACTCTTAAGAATTTTTTCATATGGCTAGTTTGTAACTGATGTCAATTATTATCTAATAAAATAAGAACGAAATTTTTATTACTATTTGTTGTATATATTTTTACGAAACCACTCTATATTTAAAAGTTATGCGATTTTCCTGTCATGACTGCCTATAAATACTGGGATTCGACATCTTGGAACTGTTAGCGAACTTTGAAGACAGATGGGTTTTACGGCACATTTTCATAAAATATATATGATATGACTATTATTGTTCGTCATCATCGTCGTAAATGCTGGTCACATGCCTTTGAACTATTCTAACCCTCCGTAAACCACGTGGATAAAAGTTACGTCCTGCCCCATGTGGGGTTTCCTGGACCCCACTCATTATCGGAATACAGATTGCGTAATATTTAATTATTTGTTTATATTATGTACGGATAATACTTTTGAGTTACTTTTGGATAAAAATGAAACAAACTTGTCAAATCAAATCATCATTTTACTACTTAAATACAAAGGAAAGAAAAACTGAAATATTGTTTACAAACTTGAAGTGCACTTTTCTATGGCTTAGCCTGTATTTAGAGAAAGTAATTAGAAGCATATTTACATTGTTTAATTTAAATTTATACATAATAAAAATCAAAAAAATTGTTAATAAGAAAGAACAAATTTAAATTTATAGATAATAAGAAACAAAAAATTCCTACACCACGTGGGATCTGCGGGACCCTGACTCACTAACAAGCGTCTATACTCTTCGCTGGTCAGGCGACCACTAAATTGCAATAGGTAAGGGGTTTGGCAACACCGCACCTCCAGCTACACAAAGCGTCAGTGCCGCCGCGCGAATTTTCAAAGAGTTACAGCGATTTTTATTTTGCTGGGGTCTGTTAGACCCCACGTGGTGCAAGGAGGGTTAAATACATTAGTTCATAGTTCACTGTCATACTATAACCATGTAAACCCACAAACTATTTAAAAAACTGTTGAAATGAACAACTAATATATTATGAGAAGATGTAGCATTTTTCTATTGTCGAATAAGAGCAACATCGTAACAATATATGATGTGCCGCATTCATGGATAGCAATACATATAATGCTTTGCAAACTATACAATAAACCGTCAGAATTTCATGACTTACCACAATGTCGTAAAATTTGAGCTCCCTCTACTCTTGAACCTTTCAAGCACTGGAGAGCATTGCAAACGACAACCTGGCGACCTCATTCATCAACTGCTCTTTTAGGAGAAATGTTTGCTTTTGTCAAGTGCTCCGAGTTGAGAGGCGTCGAATCCAGAACACAAACATTATTGTCTTGATGAAGATGCCTCCAGGAAATTGATAGAAAGGTTCGCCAAACAGAAAAGAGTTGTGATCGTTCACAAACACGCGTTCATTTCAACATATATAATGAATATAATGATAATATTGATATATTTTTGCAAACAATCTCGATGGCAGTTTATAAAAATATAAAAATGTAAAAATTAAAAACTACATAAAAGAATACACACAAAAAGGGAATATATATATTAAATTTCACATATATTACTCATTTCTGTCGTGCAGAATTTGAAAGAAACAATGCAGTCTACGACCATGTGAGAGGAGTCTATGGTTTTGTCAGATGCTCAGGAAGTCAGGAAATTCCAAAAACAGACACAATATCGATTTCGACTAAAATATGCAAATATTGTAATGGTTATTCCGCCTATTCTCATACCAGACATGTCAACACAATTCTTATTCTCAGTAAGTCACCGCGTGCGACAACAAAGCTTGAAGTAAAACGTCGGCCGCCATTAAATATTTGCTATGCACGTGTTGCAAAATCGAACATAAACTTGTTTGATCTTCTTGGTTTGTAAAGAATTATTATGCTGTGTGTATACTATGTTATTATAATATTCTTGAAGTCTGTGTTTGCTAAAATATTTAAATGATTGCAGTGATACAAAGGGATATATTTTATTTGTTATTCTTGAGCAGTGTGCATGTAACGTTTTGGAAAGCCATTTTCTGTGGGTTTTTTCAGCAGCAGTTTGTTACCGCAAACCATTAGTACATATTAGAAAAGAAGTATGAAGGTAACTCATAGTACTAGTGATGAAACAAGCTATACGCTTCCTATTTATTATTATTATTATTATTATTATTATTATTATTATTATTATTATTATTATTATAAGATTTTCGGAATTATACGCACCCCTTGTTAAGAATAGCGCCAAACCTGGTACGATTTATTTAACTGTATTTCTAGTGCAATTGTTCCTTTTATATGTTATATCGTCGACTGTAGATTTCACAACGCCCGGTTGCCTATTATTTGTTGCACATTCGCCAGTCACGACCTACGCACCGAGTAACCGTCTTCACTGTTCACTGTCCAACGCCCGTTGTCTCACGAGGGACGCTCCAAAAATACTGCACCATGTTACTAGTTTCAAATTCCACTACACGCAACTTTTAAATTCCTGTACAGCCATGTAATTTGTTTTAGTTATGAGTTAAGTTTCATTTCAATTACATTAAGTTAGACTGTCACCGATTGGTTGAAACTCAATTCAACCGCAAACGCCCTCATCAACATCGACGCGACTCACCCGAATTCAGTCTGCTAGTGGCGCTCGTGACATTCGGACGACATGTAGTGTTGCTCCCCATATTAGCGTAATTCTCGCCACCTTTCTTAAAACGGTTTGTAGTATTGAATCAACTACAGATTAAGTTCTATCGTGATGCATCGAATACGCACAGCCATTATGTTATTAGCAATAAGTAGTGAATTATGCACATAACTAGTGCCGTGCAGTGCTCGCCCAATGCACGTAAACGGTGACTGTACTCTTTGCTACTTATCGGTGAATCGCATGTGAAACTTAGTTACGAAACGTATGCCACCCTGGCACTAATCGTGTGCTTATGTTAACATTTTAATCATGTATTGCATAACTTTCGAACGGCAACAATCATCATGAAAAACGATCAGGATATTTTGAACTCAAATAATAAAACTAAAGCAATGTGGAATATAATAAAAAATACTACCAAATCAACTAGAAAACCCGTAGAAAATGTTGTTTTAAAATATAACGATATAAATGTGAACGATCCGGCAACAGTGGCTAATCTCTTTAACCAATACTTTTCGAGAATTGCTGCCGATCTCACTAAGGGTCTTCAGGCACAAAATTCAAAAACATGTGTGTACTACTGCATATGAGTAGAATGCCAACATTGATCTTGGATGTGCTAATTTTACTAGTGCGTCGTCACTCATACTCAGCGCATGAAGTCATTGCGCAACCTTGCTCCAATCTCTGCCCACGCGGCCACTTCCGCCACGCTATGCGGGTCATGATCATGGCCCAGCTCATCTGGTCTACGAGCAGCAACTGAGCAGCAACCGGCGTTATCTGCACGCCTACAATCATCAAGATTAAGTGTACCGTATGTTGCACATTGTATTTTATTTCAGCTTAAGAATAGTGGTGTGCGTTCAGTGCTGTGCGTTTCTTTTATGAATCAACAGTTTTTTGTTTCAATTCTATTAATCCCATTGAAACACCTACGGTGCACGTCAGTTACTACATCAGTTAGTGCATACACGTCAGTTACTTATTCTCATAACAGAATATATTCTGTTAATCCATTTTTATTTAATGTGTATTTAGAATTAATTATATGCCTTAATTCCATCACGTCTACTGAATCACTCAAGCGATAGGAACTCCCTTACAAATACGATCAATTGCAGAAAATTCACGGGCTTGTGCATTCGTTCTCAAAAACACACTGGTCCTTCGAAGCTATTGAAAGGTAAGTGCTGGGAGTTGGTGCATCATAAGGCATTCGCATTCAACAGCTTCACTGTTAACTGCGCCAACTATATATATATATATATATATATATATATATATATATATATATATATATATATATATATTTAGCCTCTACCTAAATACACATTATCTTTATAATTAACTATTTAATAGATACACACTTAATGGTACAAATATTATAAAAGTGGGTAAAATATGCATCATACGCCCCTTCTCTGTTCCCTTTCCATCACTTCACATCATTTCACATGCCTGTCAGTTAGTTCGTCTTACATTATGTTGAAAAATGTCACTGCACTATATTGCACGTGACTGCACTCTATACTTACGCTCGTGAGGATCCACAAACGCATCACTTGCGTGATCCTGGGTAAAGAATGTGCTAGCACCTCTGCAAATGGTTGCAATGAACAGACGTGAATTTTACTAAACTGAATATTCATGTCTGTTATTTGATTCTTACATTTTATTTTGTGTGAGTGGTCGTCCACTATTTAACTAACATGGAATTTCAAGTCTTCCACTGACTCTTCCACAAGTCTTCCTTGACAGTTGCTTGTGAACGCCTTGAAGAGGGCGCATAGTGTTTCTGAAGTTCTACGTAAAACGTATGTACTACGTATTTGGCGCGAACGTCCATGGTTTCTGAGGGACAATCGCGCCAATTGATCACATTAGTAAAGTGCATACTGTATTTTCTTCGTAATTCCGAAACAATAATCAATTATAACTAGGAACTGAATTTTAATACAAATATATACTTTCTTCTGTAGTCAGAAAGTATGCGCACTTGGAATGTGTATGAAACTCCCAATTTTCAATTATTTAGACATGTACATATTTTGACCATGTTACCCGTGCATGTTACCAAGCAATAATATTGCTTGTGTTGTACCACTGAAGGTGGGAAACTAGTTTGACGTAACTAGTTTGGTGTAATATATGTTAAATACAATATTCGAATTTCCTTGTGGTCTGATTACATCTAATCATACATCTGGATTATGAATTACCACAAGCTCGGCGCATCAGAAACATTTTTTATTAAATTTGTCATGAAAATGTCATATGCCTCATTCCGATAGCACGTTGGTCTTCATGTATTTTTCTACCGCCCTTACACTACTAAACGATAGAAGGCCATACTTGTGACTAAAACATTTGACACAAAGCAAATTTTTCCAGAGTTTGTGTGTGTATATATATTCCCCGCTGGATGGCGAGATCCGGCGCTGACCTACTGTCGGCTAGCGGGGTTTCCTCCTAACCAGAACTCTCCCACCAGCTCTCCCACAAGCCCAAGTTCCACTCTCCCACCAGGACTCACCCACCGTCCCAGCCGGGACAAGCTCATTTATTATTCTAGAAGAAAATAAAGGGTTACAAAACGTAATCTCACCCCACCCTCACCCCCTCTCCCATATATATATATATATATATTGTAACATCCCCTACGCGGGGATGCTCTCAGGGTGACCTCGACCTACCTTCTCCTGGCGCTGTTGAAAGATGAAGCTTGCCCGGCTACACCCGCAGAAGACCCTGAAAGGCTGAACGGGAACATGCGTGGCATGGGCATTGGCATGCGTCGTGTATAAAGAAAAAATAGCTCTTTCATGAACTTACATTTAATACTAGTGAGCTTCCTTTGGTGAGGCCAGATACAAATAACAAGAAAAAACAAAAAGAAACTTAACCTAACTTACAGCTATTGTACATCAGGCGGTCATTCGCCCCTCTCTCGCCTCGCTTACAGTCCAGTGCGGCGCGGGAAGTCGAGGTCCGGGGGGCCGGGTGGCGCTGGAGATAGCGGCGGTTCGGCCTGGTCACCGACCGGCGCGGGGTTGCGGGCGCCTGGATGAATGGCTGGGCGGCCTGGCGACGGCGACGATGCGGCGGCGGCGCGGGGTCGGTGGCAACGCCGGGCCTGGGCGGCGGCAGCGGCGTTGCGATGCGTGGCCCGTAAACTTGGCCCGAGGCAATTCTCTCGGCGTACTCGCCTACGCGTTGCTCGCTAGAATGCCCGCGATCGCTGCTGGAACCCGAAGCGTCTGCCCGCTATCGTGGCTAGAGATAGAATCGTCTGCCCGCTAACGCGGCTGGAGATAGAAGACCGCTAGCTTCCTCTCTCCGGAGCTCTCTGGCTCCGCTGGGTCACATGACCGCGTCCACGCGACGTTCGCGCTCATTGGTCTGTCACATCACGTGACACGGAGCGACCAATCGTGGTGGCACCGACGTTGCAGGCTAAAGTTTTGAATTCGCGTCGTCACCGGAATTCACCCCACGTCACGAATTCCCCGAACTCGCCAACGCTCTGCGCGGAGGGTGGAAATCCCATTGACGTCACTGGCGCGGCCCTTCACCAAGCCTCGAGACAATGGAGAGCCCCGTATGCCCGCTCCGGCGACGCCAAGTAACGGTACATTGTACCAATTCCTGCCCGCTTTTGTGGCGAGCCTCCGCTACGCGTTTCCACAGGCGTTTGAAAATATCATTTTATATTGCTTTTATTTCGTCGCTACCATGCATGGGCGACTGTCCCATTACAATATATATATATATATATATATATATATATATATATATATATATATATATCCTGCAGAACTGTCCATAAATTCGTAAGAGTGCGAGGGGGTAAACAGCACGCTGGAAGTCATCCCAGATATGCTCAATAATATACACGAGTCGGCCTTCGGCTCCGAAACCACATATGATGTCTTGTTCGCACGATTTCACTTGTTCATGGCGAAGCATTGAAATCTGCAGCAATGGGTTGCATTTCTGTCACGTGTAATGAATCCCCTCAGTCGTCGTTGGTTCCGTTCTTGCGCAATATTTTTTGGGGCGCAGTGATGCAGGAGGTTTGATGTTTTACCGGACTACCTATATTCACGTACTTCCTGAAATAGTCGTACGGGAAAATCCAAATTTCATCGTGATCTCGGAGATGCTATCTCTCTTGCGCAGACTATATCACTACGTTCAAACTAATTAAAATCGTGATAACTTGCCATTGTAGCAGCAGCAACCGATCTAACAACTTTGCCAGACTCTGGTTGTCTTACATAATCGTTGCCGACCGGAACGCCGTATTCTGATTGGATCCAGATCTCTTTATTTCAATACGCATGGCTGTACCAGTTTTTCTGGCTCTCCAGTATATATATAAGACTCCACTAAGAGAAAGGCTATGGCAAAAAATCAAGTATAAAGGAATTTCTTGGATTTCCTGGAAGCCTTGATGTCTAATGACGCCAGCTGTATCGTAAGCAGTGACGGACTGAGTATGAGAAGTCAATGTGTATATGCAGTATGTGAATGACGAAATAACAAAAACAAATATTAGTAATTTTCATTCAAAATCGAAACTATTTCATTGTTTTAGGGTTCACCCCGAATTTCTGCGTTTTCAACGAACCATAGATACTTCGCATATGGTCGGGTGCTGCGTAGTTCCGTTTTAATTTCTGCACGCATTGTAAATTAGTAAAGTAGATTGTTTTGTTGTTTTGGAAGAAGAACCAGTACATTTAATGTTCAAGGGTGAATAGATTCAAGAAAACTTTTAAAAAAAACGCGTGTGCTGGCTTCAAAGCACTTGCAGAAGCCATATTAGGTACTATGCAAAGCAAGAAACTTGAAACTCTTAAAATAAGAAGCATTACGTGAAATTAAACATTTACCTAATCTGCAAACCATATGATTAGATACTAAAACCAACTCCGAATGCAGAAATCAAACGTGTTTAATGAGTTTTTTCCGTTAAGAGACCATGATAAATCAGAGCTCCTACTATGGTCGTTAGAGATTTTGGAATAAAAGTTTTAGGGTCTTTTATTCTTTTAGAAGTAAAGTCCATTCTTCTGTGTTTGAAGACTTACGGGATCGGAGTACGGTTTATACCAATTGTCACGAATTAAATTGATTAATGGCACATATTTCTGTAAATGAAATGCATCTATCGTGTAATAATCTTATATTTTAAGATAGAATGACTATAAGGTGCAGATTCAATTTGGGGTATAAAATATTAATTGTCAGTACTTAGATATATTTTAAAGCATACAAATTGTCAGAATCATTAAACTTCACGAGATAATGATGAAATATGCAATATCACACTTTACCTGCACATTTCTCATTTTTGATTTTAAATTATTTATTTCTATCAAATTGCTGACCGTCTTACTTTCTCGAAATTGTATTCATATTAATTTATGGATTTTTTCTTTTAATAATTTGAAAGCATATTTTATAATGAAGAGTCTTTAATTCCACCGAATAGCCGGTTAGGCCGTGGACGAATGTTACTTCGGATCTCGTCCCATCATCGACTGACGGCGTGGATGGCGACTGACTGCGGCGACTGACGGCGGCGACTGAGTGCGTCGACTGACGGCGTGACGGCGTGAGACGATGGATTGATTGATTGATTTATTTTTTCGTGTTTCCGGGCACTTCAACTGCTTTGGTCATTAGTCCCGTTAATTCAGTGCATGTTTTTCCTCGGGAGATAGCGGTGAACTTCCCCCGCTGATGGCGAGATCCGCCGCCGACCTACCGTCGGCTAGTGGGGTTTCACCCTAACCAGGAATCTCCCACCATCGGGACACAGCCCCAGCCGGGACAAGCTCTAAGCTCCCGACCGGTCTCTCGGAAAATGTGGTAGTATAGTGCATGTTAGTGTAAGTGTGTCTGTCAGGGGAGAGAATAGGACAAGGAAGAGGAAGGACAGATCGCGCGCGGTCCGTGGCCCGTTTACTGCCCGTGGTACTGCTCCGGCAGTCGCCTGGTGTTGATAGGAGAAACCACGGAAAACTACCGATCAGAGCAGCCAGCCGCTAGAATTCTCCTCCAGACGGTGACTGAATTCGACCTAGCTAAAAAGCTAGTGTGGAAAATCCTGCCGCCGTCAAGAGACGATGGATGCAACCAGCGCCCCCTTTATGCGTAGGGCGCTAATTAATGTCACCCGGGGAGAGGAAAGGGGAAGTACCTCGTTGTGACAGGCCACAATGAGGGGACCCCCAGAACGTAGCTTCAAGGGCCCTTCAACTGGCCAAACAAAGACAGAGTTGTGTAACAGGATATCTTCACTTCAAACAGGATAACGGAAAGAAAAATACCAATTAATTTTTCTCGATCAGATCCCCACCCTATTTTAGCAGGAGTCGCTCAAAGTTATATTCTCTTGTCGACTCCCTTCAACATATAAATGTCTGATAAGTTACTTCCTATTTTTGGATAGTTACAATTTCTTTATTTATAAGCCAGTCCTCAAACAACCAAATCTGTTATAAAGATTATTCATTGAGGTTTCGTTTAAACATATTTATTCTTTCATTTCAGTTGAAAAATGTCGCCTGCGTTGAGTGTCGAAGAGCGGGCCAGAGAAGCAGCTCGTTATGTCTGAGGATCTGTGGTGCGAGTGCAAATGTGGTGGAGGGGTGATCGAGGGATCCATGCAACACTGAATGCAAAAAAAACTTAAAATTGTCATTCTAAATTGCTAACAACAGGGTGTGACACCGATGCAAGGAGATCAGGAAGACATCAACTTCGAGGACAGAAGAGAATGTTAGCATAGTTCGTGACATGTTCGAGGAGCCCTAAGAAATCGGTGCGATAAGGATTACGTGAAAGTGGTCTTTCACGTTATGCAATTTCAACCATTCTTAAGAAAGATCTCAGTTTTAAGCCAAGGAAGCCACATTATGTGCAGCAATTGTTTCCTGATTACTGTGACAAGAATGGAGTGTGGAGAGATGGTTTTTGGTTGGAGTGATGATGGGCCTGAACTTTATGAGAACATTCTGGACCAGGGCTTTATTTCTCAACTGATGATGCAGTATTTCATATTGGAGGCTTTATGAATAGGCGTAACTGCCATTTTTGGGCAGTCGTAAACACACAACAATGTGTTGAAAAATCAGAGGGGCGTCGAAAGTTGACAGTATGCTGTGGTATCACGTCAACCGACATTGTTGGGCCTTCCTTTCTGCGGGAATCAATGAATAGCGAAAGATACCTGGAAATGCTGCAAGATCGTGTATGGCCTGTAATTTCACAGTAAAACAAACCACAACGTCACTTCATGCAGAACGGATTTTTTGATTGATTGATTTTTTCGTGTTTCCGGGCGCGTCAACTGCTTCGGTAATTAGTCCCGTTAGTGAAGTGCATGTTTTTTTCTCGGGAGATCGCGGTGATTTTCCCCCGCTGGGTGGCGAGATCCTGCGCCGACCTACCGTCGGCTAGTGGGGTTTCCCCCTAACCAGGACTCTCCCGCCAGCGGGACACTGCCCCAATCGGGACAAGCTCTTAGCTCCCGACCGGTCTCCCGGAATATGTGGTAGTGTAGTGCATGTTAGTGTAAGTGTGTGTGTGTATGTAAGAGGAGAGGATAGGACAATGAAGAGGAAGGACAGATCGCGCGCGGTCCGTGGCCCGTTTGGTAGGGTACTGTTCCGGCATTCGCCTGGTGTTGATCGGAGAAACCACGGAAAACGACCAGAGCAGCCGGACGCTAGAATTCTCCTCCAGACAGCGACTGAATTCGACCAAGCTGAAAAGCTAGTGTCGAAAATCCTGCCGCCGTCAGGACTCGAAACTAGGACCTCCAGGTCAGAGCTGCTGCAGTGATATCCGTTGATGCACTGAGCTACCGCTACCGGTTGCAGGACGGAGCACATGCCTATTTTGCAATGATGTCCGCGAATGGCTGCATACTCATTTTACAGATCGTTGGATTCGCATTTAACGCTTGGTGATTTTTTCCCTTGGGGTGAGCTAAGAAGGAAGTTTACCAGATAAAACAAAGAACTTGAATGTGTTAACCAATGTTCCACGAACCATGATGCAGGCTGTAGCAACGAACGCACCAGTTCGTTAAAAAAATGCATTGAGTATAAGGGAGCTCAGGGGAGATTTAAAAAGGTGTTAAACTGACCCTGAAGAAACACTGTTTTTAACAAAATTAGTTAAAAAATGTGCTCATACGTAAAGAAATTACAGCTGTTAAAAATAGGGTGACGTATCAGACACCTGTATATTGTGATATCCCACAACTAGTAGATGACACGGTCTCATTCACTTCGGATACTGATTTGCAGTTGGTCTATGAAACGTTACAAGCCATTTTCAAATACAGTCAATTGTTTATAAATTGAAGAATAAATATTAATGTTGAAAAGTCACAGGAGAAAATTGTTATCCTTCGACGACACACATCCTCCCCCCACCTCACCGATTAAAAAATCAGTGCGAACATTACACCTTGGACTCTGAAGCACGTTGCTGCAAAAAATCTTGGACATCAATTTTATATCATCTAACCTGACAGCAGATTTTTTTATATTTAAATCGACTATATGCCAATAATTAGACATATGAATATCCAATCTGGTTTAACGCAGCCGCAATTAACAAACACCCTATAAGTGATTTAAAACCAATTCTTGGATAGAATTGTAGAAACTCCGTGATTAATTACAAATTATGTGCACACAATTCACTTTTCCCCATAGCACGTCATACGCAGTTTTTTAACTGTTTTTTGAAGTAAAATATATAAAAAATGAGTAAATCGTCAAAGATTTAAATGTAATGCCTTTGAATGTACATATGAACGTGCTCTCACGATTTTTATCTCTTCATTACTGGTCTCATCGAGCGGTTTCAAAGTCAACCATAGCCTTTTAGTACAAACTCTAAGGATGCTTGCCTTTATATTGTTAAAAAAGAATATTTACATTTGTAATCATCTGTGAAAGACAATATGTCGAACATAAAGAAATTTAAAAATAATTAAATAATATTGAAGTATCAAACATTTTAATTTTATTGCGGCACGCGGAGACAACAATGTAATTTCACCAAATTTTTGTATCGTTAATATAATAGAGTCTTCGTTCTATATTCTGAAGAAAATTAAAGCTATTTCTGGGGCTTTGGAGCCTCATTTCTCACCGCCTCGTTACGTAGAATTATTTGTAATCATTATAGGAAATACTAAAATATTGTTTTCATATCAGTAAATGAAGATATTAGACATTTCCCTTTCGTATCATTACCAGTAATTTTGATTATTGAATTCCAAATTGTGAGTCAAAATATTCATATTTTTACAAGATGTGTCTTAAACGTTCCCGGACTCGTGCATAGATAGCAGACCTACTCCCATGATTTTTCCCGTTAAAAGAATATCTTACAAAAAGCTCCGTGTCAAGTTGCAAATCACTACATCCAGCTGTTTGCTCTAGGTATCTTTCGAACGTTTCTGTGCTTGTTTTTACGGAAATGCAGAAACAGAAAGCATGAGTAAATTTGCATTGAATAACTGAAACATAAGTAGTAAGTAATTCGCAACATTACCGTTTTACATAACCGTTACAAATAATACGAGAAGTCTGTGTCACGTCCGATCTACAGCGGTTTAAAAAAAGGATTGTAAAGAGTATTCTTGATACAATTATGTATTCTCATAAAAGGCTTCAGCTCGTAAACAAAAATTTATTAATGATGTAATACTATTTTTCACTTACAAAAGTCTGTTAAAGACTTCAAACAAGCAGAATATAAAATAGGATACACAAAATACAAAAATAGGGTCAGCATGCATGTAAAGTCAATTAAACCATTTCTCTTTTTAATATTTGATAATATTATTGAGAACACAAATAATAAATATTAAATCTCTTACTTTTGTTTGCAATTAGAGTAATCAAAATATCAATAAAATTCAATATCGTTTTTTACACTTACAAAATAAAATATTTCTACTATCTTTAGCCAGTGTGAAATTTCGACAGCTACTATTCATATTTCCCTTTCATGTTCGTGATTTCGAAATTATTGCATTTGATTTTTTACTTGTTTGTATACAATATTTTTGCTTCTTTTGGTTCAAATTGTCCTTTCGGTCGAAAATAACTTTTTATATTCTGTTATTAAACTATCAGATCCTTACGGATTAAAGCGTTGGAAAAGGAGTTATGTTTCTGAAGAAAACCAATTTTCCGAAATATTTTAATAGCATTTGTGACCGTTAAATACTATTCCTTACTCACGAATACACTCAATTCTCGTGATTATTCTACAAAGTAGAAAAGAATGATCTTGTCTATATTTTCAATCTGAAAAAGATCCCTTGCCTTCCCCGAGCGCGCGCTTGCTGATGGAGCGCTGCGTGACATTCTGTGGCGGTCTGTTACATTCAAAATATCCGTTAAGAACTGGTCGCAAAAGAATCAAAATTTCTCAAAAAAATAGTTTTCTAACATATCACAATATGTATATCATTGGATTCGTCTCTTTATGATAGACTGAAAATATATGTATAGTTCTATTTGAAAAACAAAGTTACCTCAAATATCTCGTAAAATACAAGTGATAAAATAGAAATAAACACACGTATCCGTTAGCCCTATTTTCTCATGCACTTCCGTGAAAAAATTAAATCTTCAACCGTTCAAAAGTTACAGGAGGTGCTAAAGTTACGTGACTTATATATATAAGATAATTTTAATCAGTTATGAAACGAAATTGACGTCAATAATGTTCATAAAAAACTGTATACAAGATTTAATATAGTAATAATGTGAAAATTAAAGTAGTTAAGACATTCGGTTGTTGTTCATTAAACGATCAAATCGTTAAAGAATAAAGTAAAGTGCCCACGAAACTATGCACATTAATTTTTCTTTTATGTGACGTCAACGCCGACTTGTTTTATTTTAATCTCTAGTCCGTAAAAAACGAGATATCTAAAACAGAGCGTGAATATTTCGGTCAGTTTCTTTTGTTTCAGTCGAGTGGGACTCTAAGATCGTAAACCAGTCCCTGAACCCACAGGAAATAAAATACATCTAGAATCCAGCGTAACGTCGTAGTGCCCCTTTAGTGGCAAGGGAGCCTGAAAGAAAGAACTGGCGACGGGCGAGAGGGTGCCGGGAGACGGGAAGCGGCGGGTGAGGAGGGGGCGGGGGCCGAGGCGGAGGTGGCGCAGGCTGGCGGAGAGCGAGAACGGGCTTCCCGCAACGTACAACAGCTCTCGGCCTCCTCTCGCTGCGCCAACGTCCCCGCTCCTGCCCCACCCCGCCCCGCCACTCCCCGCCCCGCCCCGGCCCCACCATCACCAGCGCGCGCTCCTCACTGTATGGTGCTTAATTAATCCACCTTCGTAGCTGCAGGGCGACCTCTACGTCAAGATCTTCGTAGCCAGAGAACCCCGCACCTCTGGTAATTTGATATAGTACACAGTGTTGCTTCTCTAAAATTCATAATAAAGCGATCCATATTTTAAAGGACTGACACACGAAAGAATCGAGCGATTGAGAGGATATACATGCGAATATATAATGATAGGTATTAGTTATACATTTATTCTGTTAGTAGGCATTCGACTCCCATTGACTGCTGGAAAGAAAAAAATTAAAAACTCTCAGTAATTTACACAATCTGACCTTTCAAATATGACACGTGTTTGTCTGGTTACCAAATACCAAATAACACGTTCACGGTATTTAAAATTAATATCAATACAAATTCCTTTTCCTTTTTGGCGAACAAAAAGGCAGACAATTTAAATCGATATTGTGATAGTGTTAGGTTGTACGTCATGTGAACGATAATTAATGGAAGTTTCAACATGCGACTATTAAATAATACCGGGTAAATCACATTATATTATCAATTCGTGCCATAGTTTGAATGATTAAAACTATTTATGTTAATAAAGATCATATTATTTACTGTTATCTTTTGAATTTCGATTATTCACTCAAAGCATATAAAAATGGTTAGACAAAAAGTACAGAACAGGAAACGAAGATAAAAGAGCGGAATATACCCCTCCGTCATTTATTTCTTCGTCGATTGATAGAAATCCGTTATGTATCCATGAAAATTAGCAATATTTTTGTGTACTACCGTAAAATTAAATCATTATTCTACTATTGAGTTTCCTAGTGTCAGTGCGTAGTAAAAAGCACATAAATGCATTACATTTCATTTAAATCCAATTACTGTCAATGCAAAACAATATTCAGAAAAACAGAGGAATGAATTGGGAAAGGGCAAACCGCCATTCACAAATGTCCCTGGAAACGACATTTTTCAATTTATTTGATAATTTCAAACCGTTCTCGAACACTTCAAAAAAAACACGTATTTTACGTGACAGCGAATCTACGCCTCCCTTGCGTGTTTTAAATAGCCTTCTTCGTTGTCGACCTGCACGAGATTGCCTTCAGATGCCGGAGCTCCTCCTCCTCGCTCAGTAGGCGAGCGGAGAGCAAGAAACCTTTCAATTTTCGTTGTTTATGGCTCAAAAGTGATTGAATATTAGTAAAAAAATATTAACATATGATGATATAAATATCAATATATTTGTTAGTTGACGATGACTACAATTATTTAAGTGCTAAAGGTATGTTGAAACATTCAAATTAACTAGTTACTTTAATGGTATCAATTGGTCAGAAAGTATCTCAATTGTGATTTTACCTCAATTAGTTACAAAGTACAAGAAATATACTAAAAGTATACTACTACATTGTAAAGTATACTGTTAGCCCCGGTCCCTCACTCATATTTCATATACTGCTGTTAAGACATCTTTCATAGTTCAAAAAAGCGAGTGATCTTTTGACACCTAAATCAACCGATTCGTATATTATGAATCCATGTGATGAAATTTTTGAAAAATCCGGTTTTCCTGAAAAAAATGAGAATTGTGTTCTCGATGTGTGTAATTAAGTGCAAGAAAGTGTGACTCTGGGCCAAAAATTTATATCCATCTATTCTTTTATACATTCCTCTCACTTTCGATATGTAGCACTAGGTACAGTGGAATTCTAGTGCGGTTGATACAAAAATTGTAATATACGTTTATGTATGTTTTACAATTACTTTTCACGGTTTTTTTACAGAAAAAGTTGTTATTGTTGGGAGGGACTCTTAATTAAGCTTTGGGAAATCGTATGTTGTTCTGACTGTCACGTAACACAAAAAACTCTCTCTTCCATCTTAATATAATACTCATTGACAATCAATTACATTTTCACTGACAATAAATTAAATCATTGATCTCAATTAAATTTTTATTAGTAAATAAAATTTCATAGAATGTCTACTATAATTAATATGAAATTGAACTGAGAAATGATTTGAAATATTTTCTGATCGAGTACACGATCTGAATCAAATTTCTAATACTCTTTATGTGTGTGTGTGTGTGAGGGGGGGTTGTATGTGTGTGGGTCCTTGACGATAGAGCATTTAATACATCTTTCCTCGGCTGCAATAGTGGCACAACTCAAAACATCAGGTGTTAAGGTAGACGAGTTTGAATTTTTCACCTTTTATTGAAATGCATCATTCTTGCATTCATAATTCTACCATTTGTTAGTGGAATACTGTATTGTAAGATATGCGACTGGGAGGTAGCCCAATCTGCAATTATGGATAGTGCACTAATTCAAAATCCATATTGACTTGTTCAACTAATGCAGCTCACGAGCGATATGGAGCACTTACCCTATCAGTGTTGTAAATCAGTCCTCCGAATAAAATTTTACAAGATTTGTCACTAAACCTCCCATGTCAAAGCAAAAACGTGAAGAACAGTGCGTTGATCCATTTGTTTTGAAGACAAATAATTGACTTGGGGTAGAGTTATTGCATGGAGCTTTTGTTTTCATTGCCAAGGCCAATTCTTATTTATTTCATTCTGACCATACACGACTTTACTTCCCTCTCATCCGGGCGGTTTATGCACGGACAATCATGTCGGTTTACTAGTTACCGAGGTCCTTAGCTCAAACTTAAAATTTCTTTTCTAGGTATTAGTGCTTATCGCACTACATGCATGCACGGAAGTTCCTCAAACATTGCACCACTCGCACCACAAACTTAACTGTAATAATCCGAACAAGCAGATACGACTTTGTTGATGACCTCGCTGACCATCTTGTAATAAAGAGTCCACAAAAAGGGAACAATAAAGTGTATGTTTACGTGCGAAATACATACTAAGTCGTAAACATTTATTCCGCATAACGTGGTAAATGTTCTGTCCGCTCTATTTCGCATGTCACACTCTCCAGTAAAAAATACTTTCGTCGTAAGATGTTTCACGAGGAAATGAAGGACGTTTGCAGAAACATTTTGTTTCAAGTCACGTATTCCGTTAAAGTTAAGAGTCGTATTCATTTAGGCATCAGCGTACAAGATGACTCCAGCGAATGAGTTGTTGGCAATATCCAAAGGAGACGAGACGTAAAAATGTTTGCATCCATGTTTTAGTACCATGAGCAACAAAAAAACTGGGACTCACGCAAACAACAGTGCCAAGAAGATGGAATCTCTCTGAAGATCTGTTCCTTCATTTTTTACAAAAACTTCCTTTTCGTTTTTTACAAAAACCTCCCTACCGTTTCAAAAAATCTGAAACATTCTGGACGCTTGACCCAATTACCATAATAATGTAATTCACATTGAACATATTCTCTCATGCCTATTACCCTTTTCAATGCTAAGAGGGGTCTAGCTGAAACCCACTATCCGTCACTTGATGCTTGAGAAAACGTTTTTTTAATGACGAAAGTTTAAATATAAAAAAATGACCTTTTAAAACCAAATTTTTTCCAACACCGAAGATAGTGCAGTTAGAAGTGCCAGTTGTTGAGTAACGAAACTATACAGAAAAAGTGGTAAAATGTAATGTAGATAGTATTGGGTATGTAGAAATAGTTATACGTAAAAAGTTGGACAAAATAATTAAAACAAGGGAAAATCACTAATCGTAAAAACACAGAATTTCATGAGACAACAGGAGATATATGATTAATTTAATTTATTTTCAAGTTCGTTAAAGAAATGGTACAACAAACTGAAAATTCTGAGTAACGATGCTATGTAAACTGAAAATTGTTTGTTTTTTGACAAAATATACTATGTTCCTAGTCTTCTTTCGTGTAAGACACAAGACTACTACCAAAGAATGCAGGTAATAGTATGTTACTAAAAGATATTAATTTTTCTTCAGGTAGAGCTTTGTCTTTTTTGTTCAACCTCTCGTATGAACACGCAGGTGTTTCTAGCGATCATAGATACTAAAAATTTAATTATATTCATTGCATTAAGTTGCCTTAAGTTTAATACAAATTTCGATTAGTTTTCTGGTAAAAACTAAGCTCTGAAGAGGTCTTGATAAAAAAATTTGGTGATGAAAAAATTTTGATAAAATAAAATAAAAATATTTTCAAAGCTGACCGTTTTAATTGATACAGTGTCATACCTATTTAATATAAACATTATTTTTAGTCGTAAAATATATTGAGATCTTTTGTTACTCACATCATTCGGTACTTAACAATCGTTTACATTTTAATTTTAAATATGATACATACAAATATGTAAATTGGCACGAAGTACAAAATCAAAGCTCGCCATAGTCGGCCCGGTGGCCGAGATAGCTAAGGCAGTAGTGTCGTAGTAATCTCAGTTCGAGTCCCGCCTCGGACATGGTTGTATTTGTGTTCGTCCTTTCACACCTTAACATCACCATATCGTTTCATCTTCATGCTCACCATTTTCCTGTGGACATCAAAATTAGTTGATTACCATGCCATTACACCAAGCTAGAAGTACACTCCATTAGTTATACAATAACCACTGAGGGGTTATACAAGAAGACTCCTGGCTCTGAAGAAATGTGTCCTTCCGGTCTGGTGGCGTGTGACTGACATAGATGTTAGGGAGCAGGTTCGGAAAGGCCCGGAGAAAGGGAGGGTGAGATAAAGAGGTGGCAGGAGGGGTGAAAAGGAGAGGAGTCTGAGGGAAACTCTTTGGGTTTGTGTAAAAGATTATTATAAATATTTGCTTACTGTTTTCAACCAAGATATTCACAATTCGATCAAATTTTATGTTTACTGTTTCTTACTTTGAGTGATTATTTCTATTTTCACGGACTCATATTTTCGTTTATAAAATTATTATTGTAAATGTTGTAGTTGTATAAAAATGTCTTCTGTCAATGAATTTTGTCTGTGCGAATGATAAGATATTTTTTGCTGGTTCATTAATAAATAATTTTAATTTCATTTCAGTTTGTCCAACATATGACAAGGGGCATTCAACACATTTAATACCGTAAACAATATTTTTGGCTTCATTTTTGAATTTTGTACTTCCTTCAAATATATTACAGTTTTATGTTGGAGGCTCGTGTTTCACTTTAAAATCTCTACACAGTACCAAATGTACTCCTCAATAAACTTCATAAAATTTATGACAGCTGTATTTTTCAAAATATTAAAGTCTTCCTTGAGAAATCGTGGGTTGGATATTTTCAAGGCGCTATCAACGAGGTTACAAACAAAGCTTATTGTTAGCCTTTTATGTATTAAAGCACGTAATGCCAGTTTACAGAGTAGAAATCAAGAAAATAATAATAATGTAACAATAATACACCTCTAAATGGCTTATCTGTACAAACACAATTCATGATGAATTTCAGCTACCTCACGCTTCACCGGTATTGAAGTGAACGACTTTCAATCACGGGGAGCGGCATTTATCTCCACGACCGCTGAAGCACTTCAGTAACGAATTCTCTTTAATTACAACATAAAAGGTACAAAAGTATGCTAAGGTGACTAATGAGAAAGGACTAGTAAGTTCCGTGTCAGAAGATAACGAAAATGCGTTGTTGACGGACCTTGGTCGATGTGATTCCGAGAGCAAATTGCTACAACGATATATGCGAGCCTTTGTGCTTAACGGCAGGAATCTAGTTAAATAATGAATCTCTCCGTTGGAACACCATTTAATTTGCGTTCACTATTTCATTGAGCGGCACTGAATCTGACCCATATTCAAAACTGATTAATCATCCTATTGCGGAAGAAATCAAACTTGGCCAATTAAAACCATGTTAATGGCAAGTAATGATGTCCGTTATCTCCACAACTGTCGCTTTTGATATTCACTTAGCGTTCCACCAAAATTAAACAAGCTAACACTGAAAATACCGTTAGTAAAACGACATCTCTGTGTTTTAAATGGATAAATACGTACACGGTGCACCATATTAATGAAGCAACTGACGAAGACTGACACTGCAAGCTACAATTTTTTTAAATTAGCAAAAAGGTGAAAAATCGACAGTCTGCATCAAGAAATAAGTTACAAAAATCGAAAAAGATAATGACAGACTACAAAAATTCCATTCGGATAATCGTTCTTTTATTTGTAAGAGATCCCCCAAAAAATTTATTAACGCTAAAACTAAACTTTTGTCGTTTATTTGATATGATTTATTTAGTCAAAGACAAATGAAACATATGTGACGAATGGATGAGAAGTACAATCTGCGCACGTTTCCTTGAGCTCATTTATATCTAGGCGTGGAAAATTAAGAGAATAGATTCATCAATTTCGAATCATTAATAATACTTTATTTCAATACAGCAAAAATGATCAGAACGTGAACCACTTAATCTTTAAATTTATAATGCAGATGCAAGAGAAGAAGAATCTTAGAAAATCCTATAAAATTAGCTGGGAGAAATCAACAAAGGAAAACCTGGTTAACGAATAAAAAAGACAATTTATCAATTTTGTAAATAGAATTAACTTTAAGAAATCGTTAAATTAACTTCGGCAGTAGTATAATATTAAAATATTTTAAAGTGCTTGCAGTGAAGGGCACTGGAGAAAAAACGAGGAATGTCATGCTTTTCATTTACTGAGATAAAATAGTTTGAAGGTTTTACACTTCAAATATTTTTCACATTAGTGTTTGGATATAAATGAATGTATTTGTGATGTTCCCTAGTATATTGATACCACAACAACATTAATATAAAATTCCTGCTTCTGTTTTGTAGCCATAATAATGAAAATATAGATTAAAAAAGAATTATCATGATTTGCCAATGCTTTTAGGTTCCTTTCGTGTTTTAAAGAAATGATTTTTCTCACAACAAACATGAAGATTTTTTCTAGTTATCAAACGTCCATAGTTTTCTTCATTTTCTGAGCAAATCACGAAGGGAAGTAGGTTGTCCTTCCTAACTACATAATTACTTAGTCACGACTCTCAAGTCACCAAACATTTTCATTCTGACTTAGGAGTACACCCGAAAAAAATAACACATTAAAGAGACATTGTACTAATACTACACCGAAATGTTGGATCACTTCTGCTGAATTATTTTATAAATCACTGATTTAAAACTGCAAGTTGTTATTAGACTGGAAATAAACTTGGAAGGGCTTCTTCCTGCAATATGGTAAGTAGAGTTACCTATAGGGACGGTAAATGCGCGCATAAATGTTCTCATATTACTAGACGTTTATTAACAAACAAAAATACTTAGAGTTGAGCAATCAAAGTGCAAAGAATGTCAGAAAAACAATTTAATTTTACTAAGATTTCGAGGTTCTGCACATTCTTAACCCCTGAAAATTTAGCAACATGTTCAGCACCGTGCAAAATGAATATATGCGCATTTTTATGCGCTATTAAGTACTGTATGTAGTGTTTTGCGACAATTAGTATGGGGTTCTTCGTGGTCTCAGTGTCTGCGGCTGCGTGGATATCGTCGTTCAGGGCGTCGTGCCATCCCAGCGGCCGTTCCATTGGCGCGCCGGCGCTATCAGCGTCAGTCATTGCCTCGAAGGGGCGCGTGTTGTGACAACAAAGAGTGTTGCGGAGGGGGTTAGAAAAGACGGGAAGGTCCAATATATGTTTCAATAATTCAAGTATAGTTTATTATACAGACAAAGTCCCGAAAAATCCTCTTGATATACGAATAGGATTTCAGGGCTACGGTATTATTTCCATGATAAGAATACATTAATAAATAAAATATAAAAATAAATAATTAAATGGATTAAAATAAAGCAGTTTCAATTTTGCAGTGGAAACATTTTTTTACAATAATGGTATCTATCAAAAATAGTAATCCAATCGTGATGTAAAGACACCAAGTGGATTTTTTTTTTTTCAGTTCTCTAGAAAACAACATTAAGTCAGGGGTTCCTCAAAGCATATTCCGGGGCATTATGAAGAACGTGTGTCACTGCGCACTTCTAAATAGAAAGGAACAGACATGACCTTCGCTCTTTAACTTGAACGAACGAGCGCGCTACGATATCTGACACCAGTTGATAGACGTCTCGTAACGATCTTAGCGTGGCCGATGCAACGCCTCGCCTGCGGAAAGCGCAGAGGTCACGTAAGGCCCTTATACAAAACGTCACTGAAACTCTCTTTCTAATATTCCATAGCAGTTCGAAATTTGAATATAAAGGTTTTGCTTGGTGTTGTATCAGATATTGAAATTTCATGTGAATCCCAGTTTCTAGTATGATGAGTGTTGGGTGTCAGAAGCGCTACAACCCCAGAATATAATAGATCCGAAAATGTCTCGTTTTGAAGTTTGTGGCCTTGGAAGCATAACCTGCTTTCGAGCGCCCAGGACGAACTTTTTCCAGTTACGCAAGATGGTAACGTGTGGTCTAACGAAACTTGTGTTCCGGATTGCATGTGCGATAGATGATTTCTTCTCAGCAACATCTACATTTTTGTCGTTAATCTGTTTGATCCACTTCTGGACGTTAAGTACTTTATCAAGCAGTCGCACATTATAGAGTTTTGTGTGAATGGTGTCTTACTAATCGTACAAAATCATCGTATATCCCTGGCGTACTGCTATTAGGGATTTCATTTGGGTTAACAAAACAATAAACAGATCACAAACGAAATGGCCCAGGATCAATTTTTACACATTTACATAACATGAGCACATTACACTTTCTTGTATGGAACATAATTTTCTAAGATTTGCTCGTGCTTCGTGAAAAAGTTGGCAGAATCAATGTATTTTGTTTGCTCTTTTCTCCGGCGTGTTGATATTGGTGTTTCCTCCGCGTACCCTTCATATGAAGGCACTTAGTTCATTATTTTTGTAAAGCCGTAACGATAAACACAAGCATATTCTCCATCATTTCCAACGCCACATGCTTTTCATTTTCTATTGGCCACTAAATTTATTAGCATTTTGCCTGTCGTGTAGATGATACATTTTTTCCCATTACCATTCCGTTATTTATTAATTTTCCGATGTTTACGCCATCGCAATATCATGCAAACCCGTATTCATTTGTTTTTTAAAGTGAAAATTCCGTATTTAAAAAAATACAAGTTGAATCTAACAATCGTGAACGCAAAATAAAAGGTATTAGTGCGATAACGAGAGTACTTTTTGCAAAATCCAGATTTATCTGTTTGCCCTTCCCTTTTTTGCGTCGTCATGCAGCTCAGCAGCCAGGGGACAGGCTTTTCATCTCTTGGTGTGGGGCTCAAAGCTTGGTAACTCCCTGCAGAGTTAGACGTGCACAAAATGGGGAACTAGACCTCGCCTCTGTGATTTTCCAATCAACTGAAATCCATCGCTTGTATAATTCTTCTTTATCATCATTAATTTGAATACGACAAAAAATACACAAATGCATCAGATTTTAATCAATGTGTGAAAGTCATACAATTGAATTAATAGATGTACAAAAATACTTTTAAAATGGCATTAATATCGTATTAATGAAATAATACTGAGTGCTACCACAAGTTACAATTACTGACTAACATGAATAGCTTGTCCTTAGACTTTAAAGAAAACTATATGCGGAAAAATAAAAAAAAAATATTCGACGTAAATATGCTAAAAATGTGTAAGTATTTCATCGCGCTGTTTTATGTTTGTATGATTTGTTTCAATCCTTGTAGATCTCCACGATTAAGAGTAATTGACTAGTCAGCAGTACACAATCCTCGAAAATTAATTAAAGTATACAAGTATTGCTTTGAGTGATTCCGAAATTATTAAATGATATCGATTTTTTGTATTATACCGTCACTGTTATTACCGATATTTATTAATTGTAGAAATGTTCACAAATCTCTATATGCACGCAATTAAAATAAATATAATGGTGAAAGCAGGAACTGTAGCTATTTTCCAAACATTGTTGCAACTCTAAGATTTTACGACCAATTTATTTACTAAGATATTAAATGCGACGTACCAAAATTCAACTACTACTATTATTTCAAATCATCAATAATATAAAAACATATTCATGCTCGTCTTAAACGCAGAAATTACTTGTTCTCTCCAGCGCATCAAAACGTTTCAATTTTTTGACAGCAAATCGTCATGATGTTTATTTTGAACTAATTCCAAATAGTTTGTTTTTACTTCCGATTACTCTGTATTAATTGTTGTGTGAAAAATATAACTTACTGAGTTGCTCACCAATGGGTGTGAAACTAATAAATAAGCAAAGCAGAAACTTATTTAAGAATTTCGAAAAGATAAATAAAAACTAATTTTATTGGAAGAATATAATAGTATTTTTATCTCAAATCTCAATATATATTTAGTTCTTTGTTTTTTGTCACAAATGTGCGTAACATTTGCTAAGAGTCCGCAGAAATTCATGGTGTCGTGGATAAATACGTAGTTCATTTATTTCTAAGAGATAAGATTTTTGTCAATGTTTAATTATCAGACGCGAGTAAATTATAATCATATGTCAGAATAAGTCCACAAGCCTTGCCGAGATCAAGTCCCTTACAGAGTTCAATATGGCGTCGCTCACAATGCTCGTCACTAGTACCGCCGAAATCCACACCCCCCGTCCGTTTTCTGTGTTAATATCCATGAGGCAGAGTGATTCACTAGCCGCTGCGACACCCCGGCGGCGTTTGAGTGGCGGCCACGGCATGGGTGCTCCCTTAGACATACCCAACGCCGCCAACGCCGTTCTTTGCCGCCTCCCATTCCCTGCCAACTGTCCGAGCTGGCCAGATTTACACCGGCCTCTTGCGGTGGCCTCTTATCAACTTGTGGAAGACAGTTCAAAAGTTCATGTAGTGCCACGGCGATTGGACATTTTGAAGTGTGAAAAAAGTTCCTTTTCCTTCCCAAAAATTCGATAAAATAAAACACAATTTAGTTCCTTTTGTAGGTACTTGAATACTCGCCGAACACTAGATTTTGAATTTCGGCGACGGTGAATATTCGACACCAGTTGCATGGCTTAGTCAAATTCAACTGCTGTCAGGAAGATTGGTTTAGTTTTGTTTTTGTTTCTTCGTGTTTCCGGGCGCGTCAACTGCTTTGGTCATTAGTCCCGTTAGTGTAGTGCATGTTTTTCTCAGGAGATGACGTTGGTCTTCCCCAGCTGGATGGCGAGATCCGGCGCCGACCTACCGTCGGCTAGTGGGGTTTCCCCCAACCAGGACTCTCCCATCAGCGAGGCACCGCCCCAGGAAAGGACGAAGAGAAGCGGAGAGGAATGGGATTACATAGAGGAGTGAGACGAAGTGGAAAAGAACGGGGCGGAAAATAGGAAAGCGGGGTGAACTGAGGTGAAGCGGTGAGGTTCGTGATAGAAAATGAGATCACAAGTGGAACGAGCAAGAGCAGAGAAAGCTGATTGATTGATTTTTTCGTGGTTCCGGGCGCGTCAACTCCTTCGGTCATTAGTCCCGTTAGTGTAGTGCATGTTTTTTTCTCGGGAGATGGCGATGATCTTCCCCCGCTGGATGGCGAGATCCGGCACCGACCTACCGCCGCCTAGTGGGGTTTCCCCCTAACCAGGACTCTCCCACCAACGGGGCACCGCCCCAGCCGGGACAAGCTCTAAGCTCCCGACCGGTCTCCCGGAATATGTGATAGTGTAGTGCATGTTAGTGTAAGTGTGTGTGTAAGGGGGAGAGGATAGGACAAGGAAGAGGAAGGAACGATCTCGTAGAAACCGAAACCAACATAGTTTCCTTAGGTTACGATTAAAACAAACCTGTATGTAATAAAAAACAAGTTTCGGTCCCACTATACACACCGTTTTAAAAATATGTATTAGTTTCGGTTTGATGTCTTGGTACTTTCCTTTTAACCCCCTCAGGAGACATGAAAAAACTATTTAATGCTTGATTTTATAATTGTACAATATATAGCACCAACAATGTATTAAGTACAAGAGAGTTACGATCCATCGCATTAAGACAGACTGGCCCTTGTCTATTAGGTTATTTTCACAATAAAATATAATTTACTATTATTTACTTTTTACTTCGTTTTATAAATCTGATTATTAGAATTTATCATAGAAATTATATATTAGATGATTCGTTTCACCCGCATACACTTTTCACTTACGATTTTTGGCTGTTGAACTGAACACTAATATCTGACGGATTTTTCTGACAAACCAGAAATAGTTTTAGGAACTTTTTAATTCAGGTACGTAAGCAAATTCCGTATACCTTACGGTGATACGTTACATATTGTTCTGTAGTTCGTAAAAAAGCACATTTAACTTTTTTGATACCACCACACCAAAACGACAAGTTTTAAAATTCAGCGAAATGAGATTAGAAAAATGACCGCTCTCCATTATAACCGTCCGAAGCACTTGTCTGTTGGCGCAATGCCCGTTAGTAAAGGGGCATATTGCGGCACTCGGTGAAAAGCCTAGCATAGACCAGTAGCCTAAGTTATAATCATAATACATAAAATACACCAATAGATTCCTGTGACATATACCCCGACCGATCAGGAAGGCCTCGAGGCACTGGAAATTTTAAATGGTTGACGTAACTGTGCATCTACAAGAAACTAGGAGATACAACAGCACATACTTTTTTGCAATATTCCTAACTTTCGCAATTTTCGTAAATTCAGGGATTTACATGAAAATGAGAACGTGTCTATTCTTTAAACTTTCTGTACGCTATCTCACGACAAGGTTTAATAAAAAAGTGGGAGCCATTTTTGAGGAAATTCTGAAAGTATCAAAGCTGCACGTACATTATCCCCAAAAAATCAAATCTCCGTTTCAAATAGCTCAAAATCCTCGAGTTCGTTCAAATCGATCGGAGAATATCAATTTTGGAGCAAATCCTCTGAACGGTTTAGGCGCTAGCGTTGACCACAGACTAACGGACAGACGAACGGAAAGACGGATAGAAAGACGGACAGAACGACAGGCGGTCTGAGCCACAAGGAGACAGAGTGCTGCAAATGTGTGTCGCATTTGAATCTGGCGGGTTATTTGATTTATTACTCAACCCCGAACTCTGCGGTATACGTACTATTTTACTCCTTCATTGAACAAAATTAATGAAGTAGCAACTGAGTCTATGTTTATAAATTTTTTTACCCAGAACAACTTGAAAAATAAAATTCGTTCTTTCGTCCTTTGACACCCTGTTTGACAAAAGTGGTATTTTAGTGAGTGTTTTAAGAGATGGCTGGAATATTAGTACAATACAAGTTTTAGTTTTATTAATTTTTATCTTACGTTTCCATTACAAGTAAGACCAAAAACCATTCGCAGCCTTTGGCATGTAATTGGTTAGATTATTATGCACTACTGCTAATTTGCGATGACCCACTGCCTCATTTTTGTCTTTTCCAGTACCTGTTCCTTGCTCTTGCCTTCCAACATCTTGCAGGATTTCTTTTGTCTCATGCATCATGATGGATTGTGGATTCATTTTTAGGCTTTCCTATTCGTTGTATTGAAAAGATTTTGAGGGAAGATCAATTTATGAATTTGAGGAAAATGTATATGCATTATCCGGCCAAACCTTGACCGCTTTTGTGGTTTTATTTTCATGATCATATCTGTATCACCTAGCATTTGATAAAATATTCCAATTCTTATTCTCTACAATCCGTTTTGAAATGTAAGATCGAATATGTTTCCTTGTATACTTCTCTTAAATATCCTCACATCATTTTCATTAAGTATGACCGTACACCTCGAAGACAATGAAAGAGTAAATGACGGTCTTGTAAATTTATTGCAAATGAAGTGCTCACTTTTTGGACCTTCTTGATTTATTTTTTCCCTTTTAATGAATATTCTGTTCTCATCCATTTTCTATGCTCAGCCATAAGCTTGAAATTTATTTCCAGATTTTTATTAGTAGTAATCTATATTTCTCAATCTGAAAGAAACTTTCCCTCCCCAAAGTTTCTACAAAAAGATCGATATTTATAAACATCGATGTTTTGGGCGCGGATTTTATATTTTCGACATTCTGTTACCGGCTCTGATGGTATAGTGGTTATCATTCCAAATTCGCGGGTTCAAACTCGGTCAAGGCTCAAACCCAATTGAAGTCGGGGATTTTCTGAGGTGCCAAAAATCGACGGCATGCATGCGGATGCCGGCGGGATGCAAAACAGATCCCAAGAAAGGCACTTGACCGATCCTGGCAAAATTACATCCTCTAGCAATTTAGCACCAATTAGAGTTTTGATTTGAATTACTAGATAAGATTGCGTATATTGCATCTTGGCCTGTGCTATCTGGTATTCAGATCAAACGCCAAAACCAACGCCTCTAGAGGAAGCAATGGCAAATTACCCTATTATTCTTGCTGAGGATCAGTCTCATAAGAAGGTGCTAGGGGCTTCTGGAGCCTAGCCGACACACTAACCAGTGTATTGCACTAAAAGTAGACGAAAAGACGTTTTGTTTGTGAATGAAGAAGGTTATAAAATCACAATTTTAATAATAAATGTGAATAAAATAGGTATATAATGTAAATAATGAATTATAGTCCAAATATGAAATAACAATGTCAGTTCATGAATTCGATCTAAGAAACGACCGTTTCAAGAACCACCATCGAGCATATTATCTGTCCCCCGAGAAACGACACCGTAGCTCTGGGATCTGCTATGACTTTCCTCGCATTTTGCACACAAAAAGGCGGTCCACGCATGTGCAGTAGGAATGCCGTCTTTAGTAAAGGCATTTCCCAGAAGCTCTGGCAGGATCGCATCTGTACTCCCAGTACGCCTCATCCGTACTTCCGATTACTTACATCTCGCACGTGCAATGGATTTCGCCAGCATCAATTTTTTGGGGGGAGGGAGTGATTCAAAAGATAAAAAACAATTTCCGCCTCCCAAATATGAATATTTAAAAACATTGTGCGGACACGACTTCATCGGCAGTGGGATTAATAGGAATACGACTAATCGGATTAATACGAATATTTTTAGGAAATAAACGGTTAGAATAGGAAAAGTTTTTTGTAAATAGGAACAGCTTATTAATACTGTAGAAATGCTTACTCACAACGTGTTAATAGTTTAATGTTAATAGTTAGTAGTGTTAATATTTTGCGTATCTCATGTACGTGAACAATCAACAGCTTCGAGAAAATATGTAACAATACTTGATGTATTTCGTGTGGCAATTGTAACTATTTCAATATTTTCGTTTTCAGAAACACAAACAACTATTCTACCTAACATCTACTCGTAGAATACTACAATTAATTGAGATGTCCGGCTACACTCCTGTCACACCTAGAAAGCTCAAAATAAGTTAGTGATTTTCAAGGGTGAACCAAAATAAATTCTCATAGTTTCCAGAAACAAAGAGCTGTGTATATTTGAATAACATGCCTTGTTATTTGAATAACAAGATCTGTGGGGACAGATAGAGCACGACGTTTTAACATTTGAAAGTTCGTTTGGTTAAATTCCTGTTCTTCAAAAGTTATAAACAAACTTGCACGTTTCCTGTACACATATTCACTATAAATAGATATAATCCGTTCTATTTAATGAACTAGGTAAGGTTTCAAAGAACATTAAAATATTTTTAATGATAATGCAAACATTGTAACAGATTATAAATGCGTTAATAATGTGCTTCTATATTGCGTTATTATTGTTTATAAACAATAATCACTGATTTTATGCATGATTTAACAATAGATATACTCTTTCAGATCTCTTGTCATTGCCTACCATAGGAGGTGACAGAAAGCAATTTATCTATTTTCTCACTTTTTTTGAAGAGACAAGGATTGCGTCGTTTAAACACGCTGGGAACTAGTCCCGCTTTAGGACCATTGCGCAGTGTCGCTGATTTGTTCCATGCCTCCTTCTTAGAAATGACCATGGCAGTGGGCGCAGGGCTCTCCCTTATTTCTGCATCCTTCAAAGTCTGCGTCGAACTGAGGAAGCTCTGACCTCTTGAGTTATGGCTTTCAGAGTCGGTTTTGTTAATTATTGTTGGTATTTTTAGTTTGTTTTGTCAGGTGTCAAATTAATTTCTCCCCCCGCGAACGTCAATATTAGAGGTTACTAAACCTCTTGAACAGCTTACAGACCAAAACTTCGAAGTTTGAAAACATGTATTTGTCAATATTTTGTAATGGATGTTGCATCCCTAATATTTCGTTGACATCTAACGTTTGGTTTTGTTTTCTTGTCAGAATTTACACTCAGCTCTACATCGGATCCTCAATTCGCAAGATTTAAAAAGTCTCTGATGCACTTGACACACGTCTGACCTCACTGGATTATTAATGTTAAACAGAATCATTACCCTCTGGAATGAGTAAATGAAGGTAATTGTTAAAAATATTACAGAGATTTTTTATCTGAAAATCGTTTTTACTTCTAAACAATATTTTTTTCACTTTTCAGCGGCTTTGATGGAAAAGAAAGAAATGGTTTTCTTCTAGAGACTTCTCTCAAAAACAAAAGCAAAAGTATTAACCACAACAACATGCTCAAACATTTCCTAGATTAGATGTGAATAGAATCTTACACATCTCTAACATTTAAATAAAAGACATTTATTACAATACTTCAAATTAACATTTCTAAGAAATAATACGTTGTGTAAAACCTCTCGTATCGTTAATCTCCAAAATTTACATGTTTACGCCAGTTTATACACAGTGTTTACGAATTTAAAAAAATGTTATTTCAGTTGATAAAATAAATATTCAAAGCACACACATTAATTGGCTTCTTAATTCGGAAACAATAGGAAGTGCGACGTGAATATGGAAGGATTTCTCCTAATAATAAAATGGTAGCAAGTGCGTCACCGAAATTCCTTCCTTTGTTTTTTCAACAGCAAGGAGAGAATTGGAAAACTCGTGAAAGATTTTTCCAATCCAAATCCGATATAAGTTCTAAAAGGTCGGACCTATTCCCGTCCTTATACGCGGAGTGGTTTAAAAATAGCACGGGCAGTGTTTTAGGATACCAGCAGCAATATCCAGCGTCACATAAATCTTTTCGGAGGATTGGCGGGGGGAAAACCTATCGGGTCGGCTGGTCGCCGGAACGAAGGACGGGTGCAGGGGCGCGGTGTTGAGGGGGGGGGGGGGGGGGGGGCCCAAGGGCGGGAAGTGTCGAGGGGCAGCCACGGATGCAGAGGTCAAAGGCGAAGGCCACAGCGAGGGGAGAAGCAGAGTTGTGGTTTGAAGTGGTGACGGTGTGAGGGGGGGAGCGCGGGTGAGTGGGCTAACTGCCGGGAGGGGCGGGCAGGAGGGCGTGACGAGAGGGTGGGAGGAGGGGGCGGAGCCGGGGGGCGTGGCACGGGGGCGTGCAGTGCGGGCGAAGGCGTCGTCGCGGCCGCAAATCCCGGCCCGAGCGATCCATCTTCGAACGAGGCGAGCCGGCGGCTCAGCGACCACACCTGAGCCATCCGCCGGCGCCGCAGTAAGAATCGATTAGCCACTAGCGGTGGGCCAATTAGGAACGGCGGGGGTGGAGCGAGCGGGGGGGACGACGCGGGACGTCGCGGGACGTCGCGGGGCGGAGCGGGGCGGGGTCAGGGGACGAGGGTGTCGGCAGCGTGGCTGGAGGGGCGGGGTAGCGCGGGGGGTGTAGGGAGGGCGGTGGCGCGCACGCCCGCGGTCGCGGTCTCGGTCTCGGTCGCGGTCGCGAGCGGTGTCCCCGCACCCCCGTCCCTGCCAGCTCCCATCCCCCCGCGCCACCGCGCCCCGCCCCGCCCCATCGGAGAGCTTCGTGCTTCCCTCGGCCGCTGGTGGCTGCGGACAAACAAGGGGCTGCGCACTAAACCGATCACTCACGGAATTATAGTGAGGGCGGGGCTCCATCACGCACGTTGAGGCTCTGTCAGGGCCACCTTTGCTGTATGCTTTAATAGCTTCGTCATACTTCCTCACTCTACTCATTTCACATTTTGATTTTACTATAATAATTTATTTTTATATCCTTTTATGTTTTCACTTCAATAATCAACAAAATGTCCATTATTTAAAGTCCCATTCATTCTTTCTTCCATCGTAAATACCTTGCGTTTTATTTACTTCGTCTTTTCTCACCTAGCTACTCTCCTGTTCTTTTAACCAATTTTTGAGCGATCACTCGTTTCTAAAATTAATTACGACAAAGAAGGAAATTAATGCGTAAACATCACTCACTCACGTTCAGAAATTAGATGCCATTCGTTAATATCTTATTCAATTGTGAAAATTACAGTAAGGCACAGTTATGAAAATCACTTACACTGCACGTTCAACAAAATATAGTTTTACAGAGAAATACATTTACCAAATGAAGCAAGTAAAAAGAATAGCGAAAACATTGAATAAGCAAAGAATCGTAACTGCCCTCTTTTTACATTACACCCTCCTCTCTACTTTAAAATTGTGTTAAAACCAACCAGACATACGGAATCAGAAAAATGACATTTCAAATATCGTTTACCTGTGATCACCATTAAATCGAAGCAGTGTTGTTTTTCGGATACTTCACGAAACAAACGTCTTGTATATCGTGAAGGACTATTTACCAAAAGAGTGCTGTTTCATCTTCGAAAAAAATGCAGCTAATCAGTAATGTACAGAGCAGTTGTCGACCGTCTGGAGTACAGGAGGCATCTTCAAAGGTTTGCTGATTAAATTCTTGAAGGAATGTGACCGTTGAATGTCGTGGATCAAATCAGTCCTATGCGAGAGCTCGTCTAGAGAGAAATTCTGCATAGAAGGTACAATTATGACCTTGCTGGGCGCCACTACACACATATCTGATAATCCCCGAAAAATGCCATGACATTTTGTATGGACGTAGTTATTTATGCATTAACGCTTCTTTTGTCGAGACTGGAAATGTTTGTCCAGCGACGTTTTTCTTTGATATGCTGAGGCGCGTGTTTTATCCTGATTTACGACTCCAAAATTATCAAAATAGCACCTCACTTATTTCTTTGTGAGGGTTTTCTTCTATGTTCTTTTTGATTGACGAACATCCAGATCATAAATATTGTGGTACTATTATAAATATTTGTTGATAATTACCGATATAATTGGACAAATCACTTGTGAATATTGTTCGAGCTCTTCTCTAATCTTTCATAGTTTGTTATTATCTGCAACGATTCTGTTCACCATTGTTTCGGTAAATACGTAATGAAAGATACGTCATACTTCTCAGTCAAGGACATCTGTTCCCCAATTCTAAAATTCTTTTAATGTCTTTTTGAGAGGTTAATTAATAATGTTTCCTTCATGAATTGAAATGAATATATGGTAAAAACAAATTGGCATTAAATACAAAACAATTGTTTCAAGGCTGAACAAATGAATTTTACTATTGGAATGACCCGACAGAATTGAAATAACTGAAAGAGCGGCAAGAGTATGTTAACGTCTAATATTCCAAGCACTAATAGCCTGGGAATAGTTGCAGTGTAGTATAATTATAGCATTGAGTGAAAAAAAATATTTGCAATCAGCGCCATCAAAAATTTGATATTAACTGACGTAAAGATAAAAACTATTCCCTGTATGCGTGTCAATAATATACTTTTTAGAGAAAATTGCACTGTGCTCGCACTACCCACCCCGTCTCGGTCTTTTGGACTCATGAAAGGAAACGAACACTTACCAACCATTTCAGCTGCTCGAGATTGGGCAAGCACTAGTTCATTATTTGGTGAATACATAATGTATTGAGCCGCTTTTAAGTTTGAAACTTGCATGCAACAGAAACAGACGCTAAATATAAGGACGCCTAGCTTCAGTGTTGTTAAGTTCTTTCGTTTTATTTCTACACCAAGTATTTACTCGGCTTTGGGTTCCAACCATCTCCATACTATTTTAACCATTATTCATCGGAATGTCATTAATTTAATAAGGGGTATGCATATATCAAGAAATGTGAAGGATATGCTTTCGAGATCTTATTAGAACGCAGTATGGGCTGGAGCAACTGAAAAAAATTATGTGCAAGGAACTAACTGGTTAGCTCACAACGCGAGTTCTGTGCAATGTTTCAGCTTCTTATCGTAAACCAGAGGTTGGGTAAAAATCGTCTGATTATTCATGTATAAGGATATTATTTGCCCGTGAATTCCTTGCGCGACAAATTTGTTGTGTGCTGCAATTTATGTGTGCGCCACGCAACGCAGCGGCGCCGAGCTATGTGGTCCAGGGCACCGTCTCGCGTGGAGCTGCGCGGCGCCGAGTGGAACGGTCAGAGCTGGCGGACGACCGCGCGAGAGGACCAGCCGGCGAAAAGGCCAAGCGCGAGGGCGGGGAGGCAAGTGAAAGGATGGGCGAGAGGGCGGGCGGGCGAGAAGGCGGCAAGACGGCGGCCAAAACGGCGGGCAAGAGGGAGGATGGGGAGGCGGGCGAGAGGGCAGGCGAGAGGGCAGGCGAGTGGGGTGGCGAGTGGGGTGGCGAGTGGGGTGGCGAGTGGGGTGGCGAGTGGGGTGGCGAGTGGGTGGCGAGGGGGCGGGCGAGTGGGCGGGGGAGGGGGCGGGCGAGGGGGCGGGCGAGGGGCGGGCGAGGGGCTGGCGAGTGGGCTGGCGAGGGGGCTGGCGAGTGGGCGGGCGAGGGGGCTGCGAGTGGGCGGGCGAGTGGGCTGGCAAGTGGGCAGGCGAGTGGGCGAGCGAGTGGGCGGGCGAGGGGGCGGGGGAGGGGGCGGGCAAGGGGGCGGGCGAGGGGGCGGGGAGGGGGGGGAGGGGGGGGGAGGGGCGGGGAGGGGCGGGAGGGTAGGCGGAGGCGGGGGCCGCAGGCGGGGGGCTGGTGAGAGGGCGGGCGCGGAGGCGTGGAGGGCCCGGCGCGCGGCGCGGTGCTTCTGGGCCGGTGCGGTCGGCGGCGCGGCAAGCCGGGCCGCGAAGCAGCTGAATTATTAAACTGCGTTCCCAGCGAGCGCCAGCGGGCGAGGAGCGCGGCCAGGGCGACAAACTGGCCGCCGCTCGTTATGCGATAACCCTGAGCTGCCTTCGCCGCGCACCCCGCCCTGCCCTGCCCTGCCCCGCCCCGCCCCGCCCCGCCCCGCCATCCCCGCCCCACCCTCAAGTAAGGCGTACGCAGGATTAATTCATCCTTAAAAAGCCACGACAAAATCCTGTTTTAACTCACGATCTTGGGTGTATCAATCTGATAGATAACCGTTACACATCATGTTCCGGTTGAAACGCCAGTTCTCTCATCGTGTATTATGGTTTTCAATTAGTCAATTTTGCCGGTCAGAGATCATTATACTGAGAACATATTAGTGGTGGAAGAGACACCTATGCTATTAGCAAATACACGTAAAGTATTCTATTTTAATAATTAATATAAAAGTGCTAAGAAAACATGAATGCCCCGATGTAATCTTCCCGTGCTCCTTGTGGACAACCCAAATTCGTTTACGCAAACAAATATTAAACATTCTAATATTCGGACGGGAAATTGTAATATATGGACTTGGGTGGAAGGATGTTATAACACTCCAAATACCACTTAATTACAGAAAATTCAACATTCCTGAAAATAACTTGGCGCTAGAAAAATAAAATATCATTTTCCTACAATTCGAATATTTATCAGTATTCATTTCACTCCGATGGTTGAACAGTTTCTACATTACATGCATGTATGTAAATAGTAGAACGATAGTAAATGCATTCACGCTCTACTCCCCGAAATCACTTTCAAGAAGTATTCTTAATCCCTGAAAACAATTACAGAGCGATAAAGTAGTCGAAGTGTGAGTATATGCACAATACCACTACAATTTATCGTAAGTTTTTCTTAAAATGTAATAGCAAAACAGAATTACCTTACCTTTACTGTTTCAAAGGAAAAAACAATGGTATTCATGATGTGTTCTTAACACACCCATACCAGCGTGTATGCTAATAATATTAAGTTATCTTCTAAGAGTTTCTAGGTAGCAAACCCCAATAGAAGAAATGGCCGAGGATGTATGGTGATATTCATTTTTTATCTTTCGTGTTTTCTAGTTTCAACTAAACTGTTATTTTGGTAAAGGATATTCGCACAAGATAAGCTAAGGTACCCTACCCACTTCGTGGAACCCAGAGATCCCAGTAGTGATCACTCTTGCTTCAATCCAAATTTTACTTGCACAGCTGTTGGAAGAATGTGACCAAGAACAAGAAGAGGAAGAAAAGGCACAGAAAGGAAGATGAGGAGGATTCATGTTTTCCTAAGGCAATAATACACTCCATCTCTGTTAAATTCATTTTATATTCTATTAACTTTAAAATTAAGAGTGCATTAAGCTATGTAGACGTGGACACGTTCATAATTAGATCCTATCATGCTATGAATATTCCACTAAGGTTGAGTGTGTCATTTTCGGTATACAGAAGAGAAACTTTTTTCGTAGCTAAAGAGGAGAGATAGCTTGATATCAGATGCCCGCACATATTTTCGTCCCGAAAAGTGAGCGAGGTATCTTTTCTATTGTTTCAGTTCGCCTTGTTGAAAATGAATGCAAACGTTAGTGGAGATAAATGCAGAAAAAATATGCACCAGAAAATGTGGGTTTTACAACTGAAAAACCAACAACTGGTTTGATAAGGGGAAATGTCATAAAGCGAGATGTCAGGCTTTCTTACGTTTTAACGTTGAAATTTAAAAGCGTTGTTATTGGACTTTTAGCCAAAATTCATAATTGGAATAGTTTTAAATGAGGTTCATTTTCATGGACAATTTTTAGAATTCATGCTTTATTATTTTACATTAAACACGATCATATTTGATGTTCATTGTGAATGTATCCTCATTTGTTGTTTCATGGTAGTATCTAATTTAATTTCTAAATTCATTTCATTACAATCAAGTTGAAATACTACTTAAAAACAAGTTTATCAATAGAAAAATTAGTTCAATCAAAAAATATTGTAAAATATACGAATTAGGTCATGTATATAAAATAAATGCTCATAAATTTCAAATAATGAAATGAGCATTTAACTCATTGTAATATACAAATAATACTAAAAATTAAAATTACACATGTATACCCATTCTGTCTCAATTGGACAGTAAAATGACAGACGAGAAATGAGAGTCGGAGGTATTTCGGAGCACAACGATTTCGCCGACACAAACACGAATCTACCCCATGGGAACAGCAGCTCCGAGGAATTCACAGCATCTACGTCAGAGCGGCCATTAAAGAATGAAAGTTACAATGTTCTTGCTCCCCGCCCCTAGATCGGTGTAGAATGGAGAAAAAACTGAGCTATATATTTCATGTCGCGTTCGGACGTGCTCCTCAGTGCCGTGACCGACCTCTAGCCGAGTGTAGTGTTCTACGAAATTTGATTCGCCAGCTGATGTTCTAGTCGGCACATTAGTGCATCGATTATTAAGTAACAATACAATGATATACAATTACTTAAATACAATTGCTACAATTACTTAGATACAATTACAATTACTTAGATACAATTACTTAGAGTTAATAGTGATAAAGTCAGTGTTTCCAGTGTTATCGCCGCAGGCGACAACAAAATTGAGTCAACATCACAACTTATCGGGGAGGCCATCCGTGTCGGCAATGGCCTCACTGAATACTCATCCGAAGAAAACATGGATTCATCCCAGCTTTCTAGCACATCATTCCCATAAGATGTGAGTTTTCAACAGCCTTACCCCACATGAATATCAACCCCAAATGCTATCGGGAACACATGAAGTGTCAGAAGGAAGTGGAATACAATCACAAGGTAACGAAACAATGCCGCAAGGTGTAGCATCCGCTATACTCTACCACTCGTTGCACGAGTTCTCTTCATCGCCTAACGCAGAAAATATTGAAATCAACTCCAATGAACAATTAAATGGACAAACTTCAAAGAGACCACTTGAAAATAACGAAAACTCTTCTATTCCTGCCAAAAAATGGCAAATAAACTCGTTTGCGCAGTGCCAGTGAAAAATAGATTCAAAAGGTTAGCCGATCTCAATGAAACAGAATCACCAATTAACGTCCCACCAATATTTGTTTATGATGTAACCGACATGATTACATTTACGGTATTTCTGAAATCAGTGCTAAAAGAAAACTTTTTCACCGAACTTAAATTCAACAAAGTAAAAGTACAAACTCTCTGAAGTGAAGATTACAGACTGTTGATTAAAACTTTAAACCAAATCGGAAAAAAATACCACACATACTCAGATCCAATATCTAAAAAAACTGTCAATAATCGTTAAAGATATCAATCAATCAATAAGTGAAAGTGACATTCTAGATGAACTAAAACAAAATTATCCCGTAGTTCAAGTGACAAGACTTCACAACAAAGGAGGACTGCCAATTCCTGTCGTTGCTATTAACTAAATTGCTTATTAACTTTAGAAAACAATTGGAAAGGCATTTATAAACTAAACCGACTTTGCCATGCAGTCGTGCGTGTGGAAGATCGAAAACGTCGGCCTGATCTCATCCAATGTGCGCGGTGTCAGGGTTATTATCACACAAAGAACTACTGCACAAGCAATATTATATGTGCGATATGTACAGGGAATCATTATACCAAAGATTGTAAAGTGGCGAGTAATTTCATACCAAAATATGCGAATTGTAATACAGGAGGTCCCAGAGCTAATGCACGGTCTAATGCTTGTGCTCACTATACGAAAATATTAGAATTTAAATCAGCCAAATCGGGAAACACTAATAAATCCAACTCAGAAAATATTCATAATTTCAACCCATTATCAAATATGAAAACCTTCAACCATCAACCAACTGATATTCCCACTCTTCCAACAACTCAAATTCCTCACTTCAGTCAAAATACTTCATATTCACATCCTCCCAATTCTACTCATCTTCTCAACCACAATAATAATAACTATAATAACAAACCTAATAACAAAAAAATAACATATAAACATAATAACAACATAACAATAATAACAACAATAAAACATAATAACATAATAACATCAAACTTGTCAATTATTTAACCCAGCAAATAAGCAATTTCATAAAGCATTTAATCCAGTCCTTCATACCATTAATAATCAATTTAAAAAATTCTATAATAGCATCATTTAACAATAATTGCAACAATCGACAGCGTACCACGCCTTAACAATCTAACGATTCTAAATTGGAACAGTAACGGTATAGTACCTGAAAGACATGCTCTCATTCACTTTTTACTATCACATAATATAGACATAGCTTGTATTACTGAGACCCACCTTATTTCTTCTATAATGCTACGCATTCCAGGTTATAAGTGCTACAGAGCAGATCGCCCCAACAATACTCCAGCCGGCGGAGTTATAATTCTCATCAATACTAACATTAGTAGTATTGATAGTAACATACAACATAGTAAATACAACACAATAGTAACATTAGTAGTTTCTTGTCCTTCACGCCAGGAGTAGAAACAATATCAGCGAAGGTTTCCCTATTGAGTGGTGACTTAATAGTTATCTTGGCATACAAACCACCGAACAAATCCCTCCTTAGGTCACATTTTTGGACATTTTTCTCTTCAAATATTTCCTGTATTTTGTTGGGTGATCTGAACGCAAAACACACGTCATGGGGTTGCAGAACTAATTCTTCGGACGGAATATATTGTAACGAATATTGCGTCACCGGCCACCACGAACACCCACCACGAACTACCTGTACGCGTGGATTGCGTCATCTGCCGGCGCCACCACGAGCTGCCTGTGAGCAAGGGTTGCGTCATCTGCCGGCGGATTATTCCAGAACGTTCGCGGGGTCAAGAAAGTTCTCGACGGTACTCGCCGAGTATAAATACGCGGCGGCAGGCGACCGCGAGTCAGTCTTAAGTCCGCAGTGGAGGCTGAACTGTGAAGTGTGTGCATCGCGGTGCATAGCAGTGCAGTGATTGTGCTCAGTGATGTGAACCGTGGTCAGTGCATCATACTGTGGTCAGTGACGTGAACTGTGACCAGTGCATCTAACTGTGATCAGTGCAGTGAACTGTGGCCAGTGCTTAGGACTGTGGTGTGTGTAAGAGAAGAGTGGTGTAAATAAATAATCAAGAGAAGAGTAGTGTAAATAAATAATCAAGTGTTTTCAGAGATTGTATTAAGAAACAATATAAACGTTTTTGTTCAAATAATACGATACTTTTAATTCACCACCTAGAAACGTAACAATATTTACATAATCTATTTCAAAATTACAATTTAAAAGTTATTGCTCCTGTCCATCCCACGCACTTTCCATACAATTCGAATTGCATCCCCGACATCCTAGACATAGCCATTACCACTTCAAATATTCCATTAGTCCTCTTCTCTATCTCAGAGCTGGATTCGGATCATAATCCGGTTATTTTAACTGCCTGCACAACTCGACCAATTATAAATAGTCTACCAAGTTTAAATATTCACAAAGTTAACTGGAAGAAGTTCCAACAACATCTCGCATCATATATCCCTCCTATTAAACAGTTAACAACGCAATCGGAAATTGATGAATCGACCTTCATTTTGACCAATGCTATTATCAATTCTATCCAAAATTCTTCCCCAAGCGCTTTACAGACAACTCATGCTTTAAACCATCCTCAGCTCCCCGAAGACATCCAAATACTGATAACAAGAAAGAACAAAGTAAGACGTTTTTTGACTAAACATAGATTACCTCACTTAAAATCAGAATACAATCACCTAATCAGACTTGTCCGCAACGCATTAGACTCATTCCACCTTGAGAAATACAAAAAATACTTTGCAGACCTAAATCCCCACGATAGCTCCTAGTGGAAAGTTACACGCAGGTTGTTAGGAACCAAATCAAACATTCCAATTTTGAAAAATGGCAACATGACAGCTCATAGCGATATAGAGACAGCCAAAATGCTCGCTGATTACTTTATCTCAACCTTCCAAACTCACAACATTCGGGAAGAATTTCATAATGAAGTCATTGAATTTAATAGTTCCCCTAATTTCGACACACCAAGACGGATTCCTTTTATAAGTCCCCAAGACGTATATCATACCATTAGAAACTTACCGGCAAGGAAATCAACAGGTCATGATCGCATCAACTCCATTGTTTTGAAAAATGTCCCCCGAAGCGCCATAGCATCTCTAACCAACATATATAACTCGGTGCTAAGGACAGGATATTTCCACAGTTCCTGGAAACATTCCGTAATAATTTCTGTATCAAAACCCAACAAAAACCATGCCAACCCTATTAGTTACAGACCCATCAGTCTCATTCCCATTTTGTCAAAAATTTTAGAATAATTACAACTAAAGAGATTCCGTAAAGTAATATATCAAAACAACATTATTCCTCCCTTTCAGTTTGGTTTCTCCCCAAGTCACTCCACAAGCCACCAATTACTGCGTTTAACTGAAAATATACACGAAGCATGTCACTCTGTCCATCATTTATTGGCAGTCTTCCTCGATGTCGCTCAAGTATTCAACAGGGTCTGGTACGAAGGCATCATATATAAACTAAGAAAACTAGGTATACCGAAATATTTAATCAACACCATATCCAATTTCATTAAAGACCGCACATTTATTGTACAAGTGGGCTCAACCTTCTCTTCACCACGAAATAGTTCAGCAGGAGTTCCACAAGGTTCCCCAGTGTCGCCAGTCCTCTTTAATATATTCATTTCAGACATTCCAATGCACCCTAATGTACACACTGCCCTTTTTGCAGACGATACTGTCATTTTTGCTTCTGACCAATATCTCAATACCACAAAGAATTTAATTCAGACACATCTCACGACTATTGAAACATGGTTCACAAACTGGAAAATCAAGATGAATCCAAATCCAAAGTTTTCACGCTACGATTTCTAGCCTTCCCACTCCAACTAAAATTTGACTCGGCAGTAATACCATGGTGCTCTTCAACCGCCCCAGTCCGTTATCTAGGTGTCCTAATGGACACCAGATTGACTTGGAAAGACCACATCACCTCCAAGGTGAACGAAGCTAATAGACGCCTAGATATTCTTCGACCAGCAATCAACCGACACTCATTATAGCTCCATTCTGCTCTCCTTATATATATATATATATATATATATATATATATATATATATATATATATATATATACACACACACATATATAAACATATATAAAAGGCAGCAGCCAAACACTCAGGCAAACAGCAGGCAAACTGATTGCCAATCAAAACACCGCGGGCGCCCAACATTAGACAATCATAGGGCGCCCGCGAGAAAAAATGGAAAAGCATAATAAAATTACAAAACAAAACGGAAGAGCTCCACCCGGAGCAGGCGGTGGAAACTTAAGGCATCATCACGCAACCTTATATATAAAGCAATTTTACGTCCATTACTTATGTACGCTGGTGCAATGCCACCCCTACAACCATCAACAAAATCCAAATATTCCAAAATAGGTTCCTCAGAACTGCAGTTAACGCACCTTGGTTTATAAGCAACACTAACCTTCACAAAGACCTAGCCATAGAGTCCGTCCTAACATACATCATTAAACTTTCCTATCATTCTTCCAAAATCTACCCTCAGTTACCGGTGCTTCCCACTACAACATAGGTAAAGAGTATCCCGTAGAAACTCGGTCTCCGCAACCAACTCCCCTTCCACATCTTTCTCCGGAAACTGGCTGATGTTAAATAATGAAATAAATAATCCTCCCATGAAAATTCAACAATATGTATTCCTCCACTTTATCATTCGCACTACTTCAATCTATGTTTAATGGGAGGTGGCCGTAGCCACCCCCTTCGCATATTTTCATCTGAAAATGCTCGCTCCTAACAACTGAAAAGCCATATGGCTGAGCGTTGTATAATCAACTCACTCTGTTAAATAAATTAATTTTAAAAAATATATATGTCAGCTTCACTGGATAATAAAAACGAGTCACCATACTATTGAAATATGAATGTGATTGAGCATAGAGGATCGTAACTTTCGATAACTTTGAACGTAACATTTTTATTTTTAATGGTCTGACAAGTAATACATATACTTTGGTTTTGAAGGTCGATAAACGCGAATTTAATGTTCATTTCAATTAGGATAATTACCATTAAAGTGACAATTTTAACATTTAAAAGACAGAATCATTCAACCGTCTCACCGTTTGACGAAACACGAATAATTCAATGCACCAAGTGGTTGAAGTGAGTAAGATATACACTGACATTCACCTGCATTTAGAGTCCTTATCAACGGCTTCGTTTTGAACGTGCGTGGATTCGCACTTCGCTGCTCGTATTTCATTAAATGCAGAAGCCAGAGGAAATCAACAAAATCGATGCGCTATTGAGGTCATTTCTTGCTGAATTCAGTACCTCTATCTCCGGTCTCCACTACCATTGCCGAGCATCAATTTCCTGGCCAAACATTACTATCTTCTCCATTGGGACTTCTTATCCTGGAGAGCAAACTGTGAATGAGATATTAATTTTCCAATACTCATTTGATAAAGTGCTTTAATCAGATATGTGGAAATTGATTTCACGGAGGGTGGCCATGGTTGGATAAATACATTTGGTGCTTTTAAATGAAAAGAACGAAACTCAAAATTTCTGTTCAACCTCCTGGGAGTGCTGTCAATGTGTTGAAAATGATTAAAGTTATATAATTTTCGTTGGTCCCATTCCAACAAAATTGTCACTGGACCCATATTAATATTGGCTTTCCTTCTTTTTTTACTCTGATGTTAATTAACACTGCAGGGTGGCAAAGTTTAAGATCTGTGAATACATCCTGTTTAATTATTAATTAGTGTAGAATTTTGAACACAAAAGAACATTTTTTATTGGTCGAGGCCTTGAAAGAGTAGAATTTCTGTTGAGTGTATATAAGGTATTTGATTATTTTCCTAAAGACTGCAGTTATTTGCACTTATCTTTATTCTTATCCTTCTGTTCTTTACATTTGTTATGAAATTAGAGGTTACGTTGGCTTTGGGTTGTATTATAACGTGATTATTAGTTATTTGTGCTACGTAAATAGATGGAATTTTGTCTCTCAGTATTTGATTGTCATCAGATATTATGTTTACATATTCAAAAAGTTTTTCTTCTAAATTTTTGCCTAATTCATCAAGTGCAATGAAGTTTTTTTGTGGAGGGGGAATCCGTAACGCAGTTATTTACCACTAAATTGGTTTCCACTGACGGCACTGGAATCAGAACTAATATTTTACCATCTTGAAAGTTTATACAGGCACTCACTAACCTCTTTTTGCATTGTTTACGTGATGGTTTGCTAGGGGTTGCTACTCCTAGAAATCGTGCTGTCCACATCGAATTTCTCTGTAGGTATCTACAGTGGTTTTTCGACAGCGCGATATGACGGCGATAAGTGCCAAGTTCAAGTTCGCTTACAACCAAACAGCGTGCAATGAGAGAGTGGCTGCCCCGTTACGGGGCAGTCCATTGATAATGCAATGCATACTCTTAAATCTTAGTGCAGTGAATTCAGTGAATTAAATCCAGCGCAATGAAATGTGTTTTTAACTGCTCCTACGGGGAAAGCTGCGCTCAGGAAAGTGAAGTTCAAACTCACCATCAACGAGTATTTCATTACCTCAACAACTACTCATAAAGCAACAATTAGGTCAGCAAACACAATTGATGGATGTCACTGAATCTGGATGTGTTCATCAGGCCGTACAACTATCTGCTCAGCACCAAAAACTTCAGACAATATAACAAGAGTCCATTCAGCAAAGTGCTCAACCAAACATCTCCACATCTACATGACCATGGTAAAAGATCAATCCAACCAGCAACGCACATCCCTGCCCAAACCAGTAAAGAAACATTGACCCCGGACAATGGAAATAAAAACCGAAAACTTTCTGATAACCAAAATAGAAATTCAAATAAGAATAGCATCCCAGTGCAATATAATATATCTACGTACTCAAGACTCGCCTCACTCGGGGAACTTTTTAACTAAAGAAAATGGCGAGTGCAGTAAAGTTAATTTTAATGAAATCAATGGCTTTAGAAAATTTCCAAAATACTGTGAAGAAAACAATATCGAGTTTCACACGTATCGAGAGTCAAATAGTAAAGTGTTATCTATTGTAATAAAAGACATCCCAACATGTTACACTGGAAAATAGATTATATAAGAACTGAAATGTCTGAAATACTCCTTAACGAAAGTGTGTAGACTTTACAATTAAGCCACAAAACCTATGCAAATAGAAGAATAGATCTTGTTGACAATTCCAAATCAAAAAAATATATTTAATGAGGTCAAATAGATTCATAATACTGCAACCTAGAAACAAACCTATTCAATATCAACGTATTCAATATAAGCGCTTTCAACGATGTGTCCATGCTTAAGCAAATTGCATTCATTCTTAGGTACGTGAAGTATCTCGAAAATCATCACTATCACAATGTCAAAAACATGAAAGTACCGCCACTAAATGTGTAAATTGCAAATGCGATCATACAGCCAATTGCAGAGGCTGCCGAGAAGTTAAGAAGCTAGCTAAACCCTACCAAGGACAATCCCGAAGACCATTAACAAGGATTCAAACCAATCGTGGAAGCACTCTAAACCAGTTTTTTGGCTCCTTCGCTTCCAACTTCCCCAACCTCTGTCCCTCTAATTTTGCACCATGGACTAATGTACAAACTAGAAATTGGTACACCTGAGTCTCTGCAGAAAGTAATTCGAAGCTTTCTTACAGGCAAGTACTTTCAAATGAAAGTAAACGACGCCCTGTCACCGCCTTACCAAATTCTCGCATGCATCCCACAAGGTTTGGGGGGACGCCTGCAAGAACGTTTTGTCTACAGAAATTCCACCCTTAGTACACAATCTGGAATGCTCATCCATAAAATGATAAGACCCACAATGGCATAGGCTTATGCCATTTTGGCGCAACATAGCACCATCAAACCTATCAGTTTTACAGAAAATCCAAAACCAATATCTAAGAAAAAAACTCGAAAGCCCCCTGGTTCATATCCAATTCACACATCCACGTAGAACTTCAAGTACCACTCCCATCAGAATTCATCTCACAAACCTCTCAAAAAGTTTACTCCCCTTCCAGCCTGTACCAACGCTCCAATATTCAACCTCGATCAAAATGCACATTATACATCAAGCATTAAATCCAAATTCCCTAAAGATCTCTTTCGTCCACCCTAATTAAAAAAATCATTTTCCTCCTTCTCTCACAAACACCCTCCTCCACTTATAAACAAAAAAAAAAACAAACCTCCCATAGTCCAGTTATATTAATATGAAATTAAAAAAAGTGAACTGTTATTCCGAGACCCGCATGTTCCAGAGGAAGGCCAAGTAAATTGTTGTTTCTAACATAGTTTCCGTGAAAATCCCAGAAATACGAAAGCCGGACGGAAAGAAAATAAAAGAAAAAGATTGTTGGACGCTAAGCTGTCCTCGTTTCGTTGCAAGTTTGAGGCTGGGTCGACGGTTAGTTTCATTTCTTCAGAGGTGCCTTGAAGCACAAAATTCACCTCTGTTCATATCGTCGATGAAATCAGAATTTATGAGAGGTTGTCGGTGCCGGCTTATTGTCCAGGCGGCTGACATCGTGTGCCATTCACTACATGTTTTCACTGCTCTGCTCACTCTAGGTTATGTGCCTGTGATCAATTTAACACACACTGTTCATACTGTTCATAGGTACACCATATAATAGCAACTAGTTGCAATAGGTTTGTTATATTGTAATTCTTAGTGTTTTAACACAAAAACTTGTATTACTATTATTATTGTTATTAGTAATAGTAATAGCAGTAGAAGTAATGGTATTATTTAACATTGGTAGCGGAGAACATAAAGGGCAAGAACATTTGGTCGAGCCCACAGATGACTGGAAGATTCGATTCCGGCCAAGAGCCAGACTTGTGAACAAAAACATCTTAAAATAGCGTAAACATGTCAATAAAACCATAAATAAGTAGACAAAATTACGAAAATATTTCTACTGAGTGATTTTGAAGATAACTTTCTGGAGTTAAAGATCCTGAAAAATTTCCGTGATGAAAATACAGATGAAATGGTATTTCGACGTATGACAATGAAATTGAAATCTAACATTAATGTATTAAGTGCAAAGTTGAAAAAAGTTTATTTTGTTTTCAACCAATTTTTAAAAAAACTATGAAGTACTTACAATGGGACAGGAAAGACAGGAAAATTATTTATTTTATTAACCTAAAGAGTATTAGCATGTGAAGTGAAAAATTCTTCTTAGGTGATAACCTAAGAAGATTTAAAGATATTTAAAGATATTTAAATTCATACAATGTGTGTTCACTCGCACATGAGACTGTGTTTTTTGGTACATGACTAAAGATTTGCTTTTTAAAAGTGGGAAACATGTCATTTAAATTAAGGAAATGATTTAATACTGAATGTGTTCTTTTATAATATTACAAATTTTGAAAACACGGTAAAATAAAATAAAATGATTTCCACTTTAAATGTATTAAAATGTGCAAAGTCATAACAGTTTCACTACCACATCAAGTAAGAAATAGTAAAGACTACGGGTGTAATGACGAAATCACAGACTTAAAAATTATGGTAAAAATTGTTTACCATAAAAAGGTTTTACAAGTAAAAATAATACTTGTTTATTACTTGTTGGTCTCATTTTTATAAATCATTTATAATTTTTAAATGTTAAATAAATAAAACTAAAACTGCAATGCCATCTTAATACTTACTTAAAAGTTACACTACGTTTGTAAATTATACGTGCAGATATTGAAATTCTCAAAGTTTAATATTACACATACTTTTTGCTTTTAACTACGAAATAGTAATATCTATTTCCGGAAACTATATTATCAACCACACTAGCAAATTCAGCCAACAATCAAATCAGGTAGATAAATTACTAAATAAACAAATGTCAACTACAATCAATGAAGCACATGGAAGGTGTTTAAAAAGTATCACACCATGACCATGATGTGCAACAGAGGGTCTTGGCAGTTAGAAGCGAAGAGAGCAGCATTTTGTCCAAGGCCTAACTCATACAACTTCTACTCGCGCAACGTCGCATATCCCAACATTTCGCCTCTCGAAATGGCTAACCCTCACAATGGCAGTCTTCTATAAACTCACAGTTCTCTATGGAAGAGATTTCACTCGGCTCTGGATTTCCTCCTCATCCCCCGAAGCCCCATTGACTGGAGCTCCACGACGGAGCCCGCCGCAACATTTACTCCAGAGCTCCCACAAGGTCCGCTCGGCCACTCGCGACTGCCAGCACGCATGTGCTCGACTTAGTTTACAATACAACACAAAGAATAAAAGTAATGGAGCTGCTTCTGTTATACCGAAAATTCAGATCATTTGAACAGGAAAACCTGATGGGTGCGTTAAATTTATGAACTATTTTTTTTTAATTCGTTGTGTCCTTACCCTTACTTTATTGACGCAACGCGACTCTTCGTCCCGGTCGAACGTTGAGCGCTTCTTACGGAATAATCCTCCATTAATATCTATTATCAAACTGTATTTATATATGTCCAGTCTCGTCTTGTCTAGTCAGTTGAGATAAGTCAAACTTAAGATAAGTCAAAATGGACTGTGTATACTTACACGATTATTTTTTCATACAGCTCAGGAATGGTAAAACTTGTAAAAAGGTTCCACTGTGTTGATTAACAGACATAAAAAACAATTAATATAATATCTTTTCGTGCGTTGGTCGTCGTTTTGTCTGGCTTTACCTTGTGAAGATTTTGAGTGTGAAATGTAACTCCGAAGAGGTTACCGGCCTCTCGCGAAGTTTGTGGTGTGATAGGGTTGCTACCTTATGGCCTTTCCACATGCTATCACGTGTATTAACCCCACATGAACGGTTGCTCCTTCCGCTCAACTTTGGCCGTTAGAGACTTCGCCCGCTCACCTGGGCGCGGGCTCTCCCTATCAATCCCCTGTGAGACGGGTTCCTTCGAGGCCATCGCCTCGATGTAGGTTCTCTTCTCGAGTACTTCTTCGTCTGACCGTTCCCCATGAGGAAAAAACTACATGCGGAAGAAATTGGATGCAAAATAACCAACTACCGAAACAACTGGTATCAAAATACTCAATGGATGGATAATACAAGACTACCTAAATTAACATTTCTTTATTCACTGCATGGAAGAAGAGACGTGGGCAGACCCAAAAAACGATGGAAGGGAAACTTGTGAAGACGGAACTGGCTCAAGCCTAAGCGGTGAAGTGCCGAAGAATATAATCTCAAATAAACTTTAAGATTTGGAAACGTGTGATTAAACTATTTACTCATGCAATTTCAATAATGAAGTTAATTTCTCGTGACAGTAGACTCTATACAAACACAAGTATTGTTGCCATGTGAAATAAAATGAACATAATATTAAAAAGTATTGGACGGCGACGTTCATAAAAATATTTGGACTTGGAAGACTAATGATGAAGTCACATAATTCTCGCAATCATTCAAGTTGATGCGAAACGTAAAAATGTTATCTTGTGAAATACAATAGGTATAAATATACAATTAAGCAATAAAAATTAAAATGAACCCGAAATGTTTGTATTACAAGAGACATTACTATTATTTCACGTTCTAAGACTAACGGCAGTTAGTTTTACATCATTAATCAAAATAGAGCGATAATTAGCAAATTGAAGTAAATATAGAATTTAATGTATAAAATATTCATGCTCATAATACGAGCGAATGGGGTACAATTACATATCTGCAGCATTAATCACAATCCACCCAATTGTAATAATTACAATGAATTGCGCTGCAACTAACTGATGCAATGGATTGCGATTGCCATCGACTAGCGTGGCGATCCGATCCCCTCCAAGGCTGTCACGGAAGTGAGTGAGCCGACCGGAGAAGCGGTTTTGTTTCCGTTTTTTCCCGCGATTTCGTGATTTCCGGACTTTAATTATATAATTAAGTAAAATGCATATATTGTAATCACGAAATAAAAATATGTAATTAATTAAAAGATTGTCTCTTATAATATAGTTCTTCAAATACGAGCAAACTAAAAATTTGATACAATTATTGAAGAATATTTTATTTGAGTGTGAGTTTGTGAGGCGTGCTGGCAGGCACTCATCATGTGTTGTCATCTCGTGGCAAATAATGATACTTCTTGTAGCTGTCTATACGCCAGGTGACGAGTATGACGTAATTCAACACAGGCAGCTCGTTGCTTGGCTGAATTCTGCGATGCTCAATAATATACATAAAAAATAATTCTGAGTGTAGTAACTTGACAAAATATGAATACAATTTGGTTTGCATATACTCGATTATGATGGTGGTATATTATCCCCGAACACCTTAAAAAAATCATAACCAAACGAAGAGAAAAAGGTTCGAAAAACATGTTTTCGAAATGTTTTAAAAATTCAAAAGTTAAAAAAAGCAAGGCTTTGAGTTCAGAGTATTGTGTTATATTAGAAAAAGGTTAAAGAAAAAATATTTGCCTAGCTGGGATTTGAAGACGAGCGCTAAGGTTCACGAAGCAAGTGTAATTAATTCATCGATGCTTCCGAAGCACGGGTTATCACCAGGTCTATGCAATAATGCAATGCTAATGTTGAAAAAATGTCGACTTACCGCAATTATCGAAATTCTCTAGGTTTTAATGAAAATCTGACCTGCGCCGTATTATTAAGCAAACTTTATATTATTCTAGCAAAACTTGTAAAGAAAAATGGGGAGCCTTTTTTACAAAATATTGTTTCCTATTTAGTTTTTAAAAATTTGTCTTCTTTTCATTCAAAATTAAACAAAAATTATTATATTTTAAAATATATACATGATATTATTTAAAGACATCATTTTGAAGAAGAATGTTTAGAAAAAGTTAGCGAAATGTATGTTTCTGTTGTAGTTGTAGGAGGGTGACAAAAAACCAAACTTTTACACTTTTCGAAAATTGAAAGTTTTTAATACAAATTGCACCGGCACATGCGAGGAAAGAGCCGAAGCGGAGAGGACATCATTGCATCGTGCTCTATTCGAGCAAACAAAAACAGAAAATCTTTTCATTTATTTTTGAGAAAATTTCAAAACTTTTGCATCGGCTTAATGTAATTTACTATCTCCCCCAAATAAAACCATCCACTTCAAATCCGATGAGGCGCGACGTGGACCAAGTCGGCCATTTTCTGAAAATTATGTGTACGGTTTAGCCGTACACAGAACACACTTAGGCGTTTAGTAAGTAACGTACGAGTACAACTACATTCTTTGTGCTGTTAATGGAATGATTATAGTTGAATTCAGTTATAAACCTAATTAAAATTATACGAAAAACAATAAGTTACATTACTTGGACTAGATACTCCTATGTAGAATACGTCTGTTAGAATTATTTCTTTAATGTCAACATCAGTTTTGTTATGTATAAATCATGTTTATTTCATACATTACAATTTAAACTTAAGTTAATCCTACACGAGCGATGAAGTCATTCCGATAATTAGCTTGGCGCTTTTTATTTTATTTATTTTCGTCAAATAAAGATAAAACAGTATGTCATATATAGGGGAAAAGTACAAACTGCGCACGTTTTCTTGAGTTCAATCTCTTGCCCACCTTTCAACTATAAATAGTTGAAAGATGAAGAAAATTAGCATCAAAGCGAAGTTAGCAACATTTGAAAACTAAATATTTTCTTTCATAAGCTATTGAAAACTTATTTACATCGGCAAACGAACTACAAATTTGATATTTTATATTGCTAACCAAATAGCAACACCCTCTCTACTCCTGTCACAACTAGCAAAAGGAGAGCTCGACAGAACGTGCGCACATCTATGTTCAATTCATATAAACCACATATGTTTAACCACAACCGTTAAAAACCGTTATAAACCACAACCGTTTCGCTTTGGCCTCAATCCTCCACTGACTTCCTATGAACCATTTCGCTTTGCCGTCCGTTAGAGCAGGCCGTCATCGGCTTCTCCAAAGGTTTGCGGCGCGGCGTGCGCGGCGGTAGGGCCAGCCGCTCCGCTGCGCGTCGGAGCCTGCCACAGCGTGCGGGCGCGCGGCCCCGCGCAGCCTCCGCAGAGCCGCAAGTCGATACGAATCGCCGCTGCGTGCGACGCGGACCTCTCGGTATCGACGACAAACATCGCAGTTTGTGAGCGTTCTATAGACGCAGCTAGCGCTATTACCAATTCAGCTCTATAGAAATGCACGCCACGATTCATCTTCGACGGGGTGCTTTGGATGAAGTGCACGTACCCGGGCGGAAGAACGCGCAGACAACCCAGGGGGTGGGAGGGAGGGCGAGGTTTTCTGCTGACGCTGTGCTCCGCCACTGCGGCTGACGGTCGCCGCTCGCACACTGAGCGGAAGGGAGCGGTGTGGAGCCAGAAGAGCGGGTTGCAGCACGGAGGAGCGACGAGGAGCGGGAAGCTGTGTCAAGGTGTTCTGGGTAACGGGGAGGGAGGAGGAAAGAGAAGAGAGGGGGCGGAAAATAGGAATGCGGGGTGAACTGAGGTGAAGCGGTGAGGTTAGTGATAGAAAATGAGATCACCAGTGGAACGAGCAAGAGCAGAGAAAGCTGATTGATTGATTTTTTCGTGTTTCCGGGCGCGTCAACTTCTTCGGTCATTAGTCCCGTTAGTGAAGTGCATGTTTTTTTCTCGGGAGATGGCGAGATCCGGCACCGACCTACCACCGGCTAGTGGAGTTTCCCCCTAACCAGGACTCTCCCACCAGCGGGGCACCGCCCCAGTCGGGACAAGCTTTAAGCTCCCGACCGGTCTCCCGGAATATGTGGTAGTGTAGTGTATGTTAGTGTAAGTGTGTGTAAGGGGAGAGGACAGGACAAGGAAGAGGAAGGACAGATCGCGCGCGGTCCGTTTGGTAGGGTACTGTTTCGGCATTCCCCTGGTGTTGATCGTAGAAACCACGACCCGGCCCACACTACCGATCAGAGCAGCTGGCCGCTAGAATTCTCCTCCAGACAGCGACTGAATTCGACCTAGCTGAAAAACTAGTGTCGAAAATCCTGCCGCCGTCAGGACTCGAACCTAGGACCTCCCGGTCATAGGCGCTGCAGTGACATCAGTTGATGCACTGAGCTACCGTTACCGGTCAGAGAAAGCTGAAAGAAGTGCGGGAAGTGGGGAGAAGTGAAGAGGAGCGGCGGAGCTGGAAGGAGCAGGGAGGATGAAGGAGATGCGAAAAGTAGCGGGAGAAGCGGGATGGAGAGGTGAGAAGGGAGAAGGGAGGGGGAAGGAAACGTAATAGATCACGGAAAGCGGAGGAGAAGAATAAGATGGTGATGAGGAGTGGGGAAGGAGTGGAGGGAGCGAAGAGTAACGGGAAGGGGCGGAATTGTAATGAGCAGGCAAGGAGCGTGGAGAAGCCGGGAAAAGCAACAACATCAAGGTCAGGGAAGTAAAGGGAGCGATGTGGGGAAGAGGGGGACGTGAGGGGAGGACAAAGGTGGGAGAGGCGGGAAGAAACGGGGAGGAGCTTGGAACGCGGACATTTTGTTGAGGGGAAATCCCGCTAAGAGGCATCCCTCTCAACACTCCACTTCTCTAGGACTCGATTTTGCATAGCACGAATATACATGACTGCGCAGAACGATCCTACTCGAGTTGAGATGCTTTGGCATCCAGGGACGTCATCCAGAGGGATTGAGGTAGTTTTCCCGCATCGGGATACGAAAGACAAATCCTGCAAAGGCAAAATGCTTATTTTTGTAAGTACAGAAAGTGATTCTTTGGCGCACGTATGACATTTTGACAGACAAGGCGACGTTAGGAGCCGAGTCCAGCATTTTGAAACGAGTACGCCACAGACACTTTTATACATGTTGCGTCCATTATGTTTTGCACGAATTCATGGAAATTTACAAGTGTAAACTCTTGGGACCATTCCCAATATGCGAGGCGACAGCCATGTTGATTCATGACACCCCGTTTTCGTTTACTTTGCAGTGCTAAATTGTACTGCAGTACTTTAAGTCTACTTTACTCTACGTATACCGCAATGTAACACATTCCAATAAATAAATAGTGAAGGTAGAAATTAGTTTCCATGTACGAGTTCAGAAAATAATGAATATTAATCATAATATGAGCCAAGAACTCTAAAACAAACCTTTTTTTATCGGACCATACAGTTTTGTTCTTTAAATCTAAAGATGATCTCTAGTCACTGAACAAATATCTAACTTCCAATATACAGCATGCAATGCAACATTTTTTATGACTTCGATGTACAAAATGGTTATTTATGTAAGTACAGAAATTATATACATTTTATACATTTCAATCATTTTTCAGTAATGTCGAAAGCATTCTGGGAATTAATTATGGAAATAAACTAAGATGAAAATTAACAATGGCCATATGTGCTTCCCTCTAATGGAGCGAAACCTGAGCTATATCCAGTGAAGACAAGTAAATGAATGCAGAAGAAATAACACAGAAGTATGTCAAAGACTATATATAGGAAGAATCAAATTAGAAACAAAGATATAAGAAATAATGGAATATTAAGAAGTGTAGAAGGCAGCCTAAAGAAACAAAGAAAATAAATAAGTACATAACGTGAGCAGATACTTTACTATACACCGAAGACCGAGAACTACTGGTAGCTTGGACAAATTTTCGGTAGATCACAGGCAGTATCACGCTGAGGATCGCGTACCTTGGGTTTCTCTACTGAGCACAAACAGACGACTGTGAAAACAACTATTTGCAGACTGTCACAAAATTGTAAGTTTTACTATTGAAGCTTTGAGCAGCAGAGTGGACTAACCCACAAAGGTTTAATAACGTTTTTTTCGGAAGTGTAATTTTTAAAAGTAGACCCATTAATGCACATTGGCTGTGCTACCTTTTGAAATCGATCGCTACCACGAAATCGAATGCAATCACACACCACAATACCGCTTCTGCTCTCTCGCATTTGGCGCACTACATTGGACGCAAACTGGACTAACCTCAGGTTAATTCACTTTGCGGTTCACAAGAGTACGCAACATAACATTTGCCGGAGAAAACATTCACGGTATGAGTACTAATAACGCATATGCGATGAAACAATCGCATCCAGAAGTCCTCATCGATCGAGATAAGATCATGCCTTTTATATTATATTCAGAACTTACAATCCTCAAACTAATTATGAATTGTAACTAACAGAAAAGGATAAAAATATTCATCTATACATTTTTGTACCTATAGATTGGCGTTCAATAGTACACAGCAAATGCTACGAAGAAACATTCGTTCATAGTGATTCAAATGACTCAATCCGACTTTGTTTATAGTATCAACGCCGGGTGCGCCGGGTGTTTCTATCAAGGTACTTGAAAATTGAAAATAAGCGGAGGGAGGACTAGTAAGTTTTTGATTGACTGATTGATTTTTTTCGTGTTTCCGTGGAGTTGTTCAAAATCCAATGGTTGCGATTTAGAAAGAATAAAATTCAATATAAATATTCAAATAATGAAAACATTACTTTTAAGACACTTGATAATAATAAAACAAAATCACTAACAATAGATAATCCTCTGTAACTTCTATATCCCACTGGCAATGTCATCAATGAAGTCAAAAAAGGATCTTATTCAACTACTGGCCTTCATTCCACAAGTATGTCGTAATTTTTACAATATTAGATCATCGGGAGTGAGCAACTAATCGATGACTTACTGCAGAAGAGTTTTTAGTTATTATAGTAAAGGTAGTTGAAGAGGTCATTGTGCTTTAACTGTACATTCTAGTAATGTGTTCACAGGAGTTGTTCGAAATAAATGCAATACAAATATAGTGTTCTTACTTATTGCACCAAAATAAAACCAAAATCTCGAAAGAGATTAATGTGAGCCACATTAAACTACAAAATCTGAAAGAGGAAAATGGACTAACGCATATTCAAAGGTACGTTTCAGCTATTATACATTGTGTTGGCATCTTTATGTACTACCTTCAGTCACGTTCTAAAAAGCCAAAATGAATCGAGATTGAATTATTTTATTTGGGGATAGTGCTATGTAACGCAAGTTTTATGAAATATTCAAACCCATTTTTTCCCATTTCCTCCAAATTGCGTTAGTCCAGTCAGCCGCTCATAGCCTCAACTGATAGTGAGAGCGTGAGATTAGGTCAATTATATTCTTCGTGTGTCATATCATAATCAGTTTTTGTCTGGATTGGTCTAAATGTTCAGACCGGTTTGGGTGGCTCAAGGCATCAACTGCCCTGCCTCTGTTCTGGAGGTCCTAAGTTCGAGTCCTTATGTTGGCAGGATTTTCAACACTAGATAGATAGGTAGGTCGAATTCAGTCGCTGTCTTTAGGAGGATTCTAGCGGCCGGCTGCTGTGCCGGCTTCCGTGATTTTTCTGACCACGTGAACCCTAAGAAACAGGCCACGGACCGCGCGCAATCTTTCTTTAATCTTCCTAGCCCTATCCCCACGCCTGAATTACAGACACATACACACACACACACACACACGCACACACACACACACACACTTTTACACACATTACATCGCCACATATGTCGAGAGCTTATCCCAGTTGGGGTGATGCCCCCACTGGTGGGAGATACCTGGTTGCGGAAACCCCCGAAAACCGACGTGTAAGTCAGCACCGAATCTCAATATCCAACGGAGGATAATCACGTCACATCCAGGGATACATTTTATAATTTGCAAACATATTTGTCAAGTGTTCAAGTGTATGACAACAACACAACCGTATCACACAACACAATTCCCTACTGTTTTCGTACGGAAATACTTGAAGAGAAATAGTGAAATCTACAGAAGTATCTTACATGAAATGTTCTGCCAAAATGAAAAGCCGCCCAATCTATAAAACTTTGAATCATTGAGGCTCACGGTAGCATGGTGGAAATGACTGCAACGCTTTTGGATTAATGTCTCTACAAAGAATTAGATGGTTTTAGTCGATTTATTCCAACAACAGAACACTGTATTGTCTCTAGGTATTATAAAACTAATTAATATGACGTGGCCGACGCTGTAAACTGTTTTAAAAATATTTTCATGTGTTGTAAATTTCTTTCATACTTCATTTCTTTCATGCGTAGTTTTTTTCAATGATATTCTTGCAGTATTTGACATTGGACTAACGAATGAATCGTAGTAACTGATAATGTTAAACTCCCCTTGAAAAATTCCCAACATCTTTTTCCTGTAAGTAGTGAATAACTTCTAATAGGTTATGCAGTCAGAATTCACAATTAGCAGGCCATTAATTAGCAGGCACAATTCCAGTTTTTCTAACGCATAATCGCCAGTTTCCGCAGCTTCATTACAATATTTTCTCCGGACATTAAATCTTTCTCTTCGTAGACGAGAAAGTAAAAATTGTCAATTTAGATAGTTTCCTTCGCCAGTGCCGGGAGCGCCTGCGTCGTCATGAAGAGCGTTCATGACTGCCGATAAAAGAATTGCATCACTTGTACGTGGTGGAGATCTATTACAACCAAATTACTAAACATTGATAAGAAGAGTGCTTATCGTTCTAAATACAAGAAAAGTGTTACCCTCTGACTTTCTTTAAATATGAAGTATTTATTTTATTTACGCCGATAATACCACCCAAAATATTCTCATAATTTTGACTGTTGAAATTAAAGCTATGTTTTACTGCGTTGAACGCGGATATAATTTAAAATTATGTATTTAAATTAAGGTTTTTTAATTAAAATATAACGATTTTATAAATTAAGCAATTTATTAATTTTACGAGTGTTACGAATAACGTATGCATTTTCCAAATAAATTACTAAACTCCTATACACATGGCAGATTTATAGTTTACACATATTACAAACACTGCATGTAATTAAAGTGACATTTTGTGGATGAATATTTATTAATTTTTGTATACGAACGGTCAGATTAAATTGTACAAGAATTATGGATATTTCTTACAAGTTGTCGCTTAAGAATATTTCATACACATTTCAATATGGATGATATACCCTAATAACATCAGAAAGAAGTCTTACTCTACAACAGAACGTTGCTGTATTACGTACACGTAGTAGATCACTGGACTCCAAAGAGAAACTTTTGAAGCAAGGTGTCATATAATATGGGATTGTGTTAAACGTACTTGAATGATTTACCTGCCTCCAGGAAAAGGGATAACCCGATTGCGTCCCGTTCGGTTTTCATCGGGAGCATAAAGAAGAGCTCTCCCAGGTGCCAGGGCTTTGAAAATCGCTCTTTCCCTTTCGAATAATTCAAATTGAAGTCGAATATAATAAATTCGCTTTCGTTTACAAAATGTAGATGTTATTTTGGAGCACTGACATTGAAACAATTAAAATTTTGAGGAAACAATTCTTAAAACCTACTATCGCTAGAATATTCCTACCTCGCTCATTTAATACACAGTTTCAAAATTTTTGGCATGTTCATCTGTGCTCGAGGTTTCCTCTGGACTGGTAGGAAAACACCAGTTTGGGTTACTTATGAATGAAAACGAACCTGAATCGCTTCCTACATCTCCGTTCTCTCATCCCAAAACACTGGCGTGAATGCAATCGGGCTATGCTTTCTGTGTAGGCTGAAGTGAAGGGGGATTAGCTGAGAAGCGGGTGTGAAGGAATCCTCATCGCGGAATGCTATCGGCCATTCCTGCTGGTATCGCAGCCGCGTTCCGAAGTTCACTGCACTGCATGATACGTAGTTCAATTTCTTAAGTAGGCTTGTGATTTCCTTCCCACATTTGAAAATATTCGGTACTCCAGTCAAGTCTCACTTTAAGTAATCGGTTTAAAATAAGAATTATATCTTAGAACTTTTATCGCGTCACATTATACGGTGAAGTTGGCGTTGCGAGCTTTCACACGCATGAGTCGTTTTCTTAACTCATTCGCAAAGCAGCTTCACCAATTATGAAGTCACATTTCCTATCGATGTCGCTTGACGCAGTGTTTTAAACTTGGCTGTTTTTCGGCTATTATGCACATTTTGCGATACAACTCCACACTAAATACCTGTTCCGTCCTGGTTCTTTTGTGGTCTCAACTGGTGGCTTTCCTCTGTTTCCTAGGTTATCAGTACGCTCTGAGGAAGGCCACAATATGTTGGCCGAAACGTCAGCTACGAGCAGATCGACGCGGCTTGTCCCGGACAGCCAAGAGACATCCTACGTTATCAGTTTCTCCGGTGATGTCTTGGTTTTCATCATGCTTCGATTTCTTTTCGGCTATTGATCCACATCTCTTACGAAATTCCTGAATGGTCGTTAATCGCGTCTTGGCTATGTCAGGCTATTGCCTGTTTCAGCTGTTGAGTTGGTGTGTTTCAGCAACAAGCTTCGGATCGTTCGCTTCTCCGCTTTTGGTTAAATCGACTGAGCTTGCACACAGATATCACTATGTCTGTCGCTGCAGCGACTGCGACCAGAACGTCCTGGGGTTCGAGTCCCGGCGGCTACGCAGACCAAAATACTTTATCGTCTTACGAAGTAACGCTCAGAAAGTAAAAATTGTGAAACAGGAAAGAAGAAGACATTCCCGAAAAGGACTAATTTTAAAAAAAAAAGTAAATAATAAAAAATTTAAAGGTGCGGAATCTGTGATAAGAATGCACGAGTATAAAAAATTCGATGCATTGGAAATGTGATGAAATAGATCAAGAAGCATTTTTGTGTTTTGGCGATGAAATACTCCAGTATAAACGTCGGTATGATGCACACCACACAATATGTTAAAAGAGTACACATAGTAAAAGGTATTCTGAAACATACTCTGGTTTAAATGATAATTTTGAAAATAAACTATGGCTTGCAAAAAGCACTATTTATCTACCTTCTATTTTTAAAAACTCAAACTTAAAAAAAATGCCAAGGTTAACCTACCCGTTGATTTATTAGTAACAAAACCATAATGCACTTCTGTTCAGTTATTCTTCAATGTGAATTATTAAATATTGGAATTCGAGTTACTAACAACATAAGCACTGCGTATTTTGAAATAAACTTTTAAAAATATCTTCTATGAATTATTAATGATTGCCCATTTCACGTTTTGTTATCCACATAACTATAGTGCCAGCACAGACATAAACTACACTAATATTTTTGTAATTAAAAATTCAATAAATATTGTAATATTATTTGCTAGTTGATTGAGGCGTCTTCGACGCTGAAAATTGTTTTAAAAGTATTTTCATGTGTTGAAAATCTCTTTCATATTTCATTTCTTTCGTGCGTAGCTTTATTCAAATATGTTCTAACAGTATCTGGCCTTGGACGTACCAATGAATCGCAGTAGCTGACAATTTTATACTCCCCTTCAAAAATTCCCAACACCCAATATGTTACCTCCGCAGAGGATATGAACATGTAATATTGCAATTTCGAAATAAATTCACCGTAAAAGTGCTTCGAAGGCATTGATGATGCGAATAGTTTATTACAGCTACATTTTTTACGATTTATGATAATATGCACAATAATGCACACAGATAACCTGTAAGCTGTTCTTCTGGTTTATTGTCTAACCCTAATATAATATCATTCTCAGTTAGTTCTGAAAATTCTATCGCAATCGTATTGACTTGAAGTTCTTCAAATTTCATAAGTTACAAGGCAATACTCATCGTATGTTTTTGCAAATGTATTTTTAAAAATATGGTAATAGGATATGGATAAACGGATAAAAATGAAAATGAAATATTCAGCACGAGTCACTTGTTCATATTAACTTCACTTGTTCACTTAAAGATGTCAACAGCAGTATTGCCAACGTTGTGAAAAAAATTATGGCGTATTGAGTGAAAAATGTCTTTGGGTACTGGACCTTAATCAACGCCACCTACATGGGTGTCTTTAGGTGGCTTTGGTTTAATTTCCGGCTTACTCACTTAGATCGCAGTGCCAAAACACGCAAAAAAGACGTTTTTGAAAATTTCTTTTAATCTCCTGGCTAGATCCAAAAACAAATTATCAATTCGCCATTAGGAGACCGATACGCGTCGAACGACACCTCATATGTATCGATTGGTGCACGGGCAGCGGTCTAGACGTGAGTGACGGATCCGAATATCCGCACATCCGTACACTCGAGTGTTACTTAAACACTGAGTAGGGATTATTCATATAAACACGTGAATGATCATATTACTGCAAAAATGATTTTTCTTAAATTAGTACATAAGAAAATTTCTTACAATAGTAATACAATACAATACCTTTACGCAATTATTTTGATACACGCTAAATTAAAAGATTGCTGAGATATCAAGTTTTATTAATTTTTTACATATTTGCATGGCCAATATTACTTTCCATTATTAATTAAAATGTCATTAAAAACTAAAATAAATTGGAGATTAGCAAAACACGCTCTGTCTCTATTTATTTATTTATTTATTTAACGTCAAAAAACAGTTGAAACTGCGTATGACGTGCTATGGGGAGAAGTGAATTGTGTGTACATTTTCAAAATTCTGTGATCCCTACACTAATCACTACATGAATTTTGAAAATTAAAAAAAAACCTCATGTAATAAAATCTATTTTCAAGGAAAAATAAGCAATAAATGTTGGGCTCCTAATAATGTCCTTCGTCAAGGAATAATACTTCCTGCCGCAACAACATGGAAACGATAATTTGAATAACTATATTTCCCAATGAATTGTAGAAGACGTGCACAGATAATGAAGTTACATTTATGTCCAGAAGCAAAACAAGGGGACATCTCAACATTTGCACAATGGATCAGTGAAATTGGACGAAAAACCTGATCGAGATGGGGGTCATTGACCCGGAGGTTGCGATACACTCGGTACTGCGGTAATCGGAGACTGCGGTACTTGTTACAGGTTGTTTAGAAACATTTATACAGTCCAAAAGGTAAATAATGCCTTATGTATCATTGTTAAAATTAATGTTACTTTCTTGTGATGCTCAGTATAGTCTCTAATTGTATAGAAACAGTTATGCAGCACAAACAATTTCATTTTGGATTTAAAGTTTTCTATCGAATTTAATCGTTTAATGTCATCTGGCAAAGTATTGTAAAATTATGTACATGTATTGTATGTGATTTTTTTGTAATGAGCTGTTGATACTGTCACCTGATGAATATGATTTTTACGTGTTATAGTAATTGATTTCGGCATTTTCTGAAAATATTTTCCGCTCTTAAGCAAGTCATTTTTCACAAAAACCACTGATTTGTAAATCAACAGGCAACGGTAAAGGCATAGGTAACGGTAAAATTCTTAGATTAATGAAGAGAGGCTTACAAGAATCACGTGGGTGGGATTTGGTTATTATTCGTACAATTCGTTTTTGTAATCTAAAAGTCTGGGAGCTATTAGATATATTTCCCCAGAATATTATGCCATATCTCAGGCGGGAATGAACATTCGCGAAATATACACAACGAGCAGTATGAAGGCTGACTGAATTTGAAAGAATTCTGAACGTGTAGTATAATGAACTTAATTTTGTGTTCAATTTATTTAAATGGACGTTCCATTTAAGGCTTGACTGAATTGAGAGACCTAAAAAATGTGTTGCCTTAATATCAGTCAATGGTACACAGTTCATTTTCAGTGGAGCACAGAATTATTTGAGATGGAAAATTGCATTAAAACGTTTTATTTTCATTTACTATAAATTCGTTGTTTGGAAACCAATTTGAAACATCTGATATTGTACTATTTACGATTTCTTCATTGCTAAGAATGTTCCTATCATTCGCAAAGAGAACTGTTTTTCCGTTTCGAATTGTCCAAGGCATATCTTTCACGTATAGTAAGAAGAGAACAGGGCCCAAAACTTTATCCTTGAGGAAATCCACGTGCAATGGGCAAATAGTCGGAAAGGTGCGTACGTAATGTTCCATGAATCCAGTAAGGTATTTCCACTCTCTGAGATCTTGTTTAAGGTACGAACATAACCAATCTACAGCAATACCACGGATTCCATATGAAAGTAATTTTGAAAGTAAAATGTCATGATCAATGACGTCAAAAGTTTTTGAGAGATCTAAAAATAATCCAATAGGTGCCTCGTTTAGATCCAACGATGAAGCGACTTCTTTAAGAAAAGAAATTACGGCTGTTTCCGTTGATTTTGATTTTCTAAATCCATGTTGGTAATCTGAAAGCGCGTCGTATTTACTGAGAAAGGTTTCCATTCGTACGTAAAAAAGTCTCTCTAATATTTTTGAAAAAAAAAAAACTGATAGAAGAGAAATGGACCGATAATTTTGAATTTCATTTTTGTTGCCTTTTTGGAAGAGCGGCTTAATTTTAGCTGTTTTGAAAATATCTGCAAACGTTCCAGTGCATAAGGGTGCATTAAATATGTGAGTTAACGGGTGTATAATGGCATACGCACAGCTCTTTAACAAAGAATCTGGGAATTGATCTAAACCGGACGAATATTTATTTTTTAGTTTACCGATTATTTTGAGAATTTCATAGGAAGAAGTCTCGGATACGAACAATGTTGGGTGAACTGTCTATTATTGGATTTTGTTGCTGAATATCCTTAGTAAATCGGCAGCAATTCTCGAAAAGTAGTGGTTAAAGAGACGAGCCACTGTTGCCGGATCGTTCACATTTATATCGTTATATTTTAAAACATTCTCTACAAGGTTTCTAGTTGATTTGGTAGTATTTTTTATTATATTCCACATTGCTTTTGTTTTGTTATTTGAGTTCAAAATATGCTGACGTTTTTCATGATTTTACCTTCCTTATGACTTTTACATTATTACATTTATTTGAACTGGAATTGGGTATGACCCGGTGGCAGTTAAAATTTTCTTAACAATGATTTGTATTTTTTAAAGTAGACGAGCAAATCTTGAAGTACGCCATGACGTTTAGAAATACAAAGAAAGAATTCGCTTGTTTTTACAAGATGTCCTAATCCCTTGTGTTATCCGAGAATTTCTTTTCCATGAAGTATTTATTTTTCGTTTTTGAAGAGGAAAGAAAGTGTTAAAATGAAATGAAAGAGTTGAAAAAAAGGAATAATATTTGTCGTTTGTATCAACAGTATTATAACCCGCTTCCCATGACTTCTGCATCAAGTAATCAATGAATAATTTTATTTTACTTTTAGTAAACAATCCAGTCATACGTGTATTATTTATTGTGTCAGTGTTTACATTTCTTATAATGGTAAGAATTTGAGCATCGTAGTCATTGTATCCTACATCTTTTGTTTCCACTTCATATCGAGTAGTAGTTTTGTTAATTATAATTCGATCAATTGCCTGCATTGAATTTTGTGTGATCCGTGTAGGTACATTAATTGTTATGTCTAAATTGAAGGAATTAATTAAACTGAGAAACCTTTCTTTCTCGCAAGATTCGACCAGAAAATCAATGTTAAAATCTTCTCATACAACAATGGATTCAAAACTGCGATTGTTGACTTTGTTAAGTGTTATCTCCAGTTTTTCTAAGAACAAACAATAATCTGCAGCTCTGTTTGTTGGAGGTCTGTAGATGCAAAGTAATATCACTTTTTGCGAAGTAAGATGTACAACAGAAATTTCGAAAACATTTTCAACGGAATCCACATTTAATTCCGCCAAGGAGATAGAATCAATATTATTTCTAACGAAAATACAAGAACCCCCATATGTAGGGCCTTTATGCGATTCTCTAAAACAGGTGAGTTATCATATTGAGTTTAGCTAAACAGTTTTATTTCGCATTTGTGAGAAACGCCGATAACATTAAGATGCAAGCACGCCGATTAAATATGAATTTATCCAGCCATTTGCTGCGCATCTCTGCGGGCGAACCAGGAAATGAACCGGAAGCCGCGTGGCGCTGGATTCACGCTCACCATCGCGCTGCCGCCCTGCAGGTAGATATCGATTCTGTCAAATTCTCGTTTTCACAGTTCATCACATTTAATGAAGTGGAGGCAGATGAGTTTTTGAAATGTGCTGGATGACTGAAGGGGCATTAGATGTTTTCCTAGAACCTGTTGATGGAAAAATTCCCAGAACTCAATATGGATATCAATACGTTGTGTCAAAAATGATATCTGACATTTTCAGCATGGATTCATGTTACGTAAGAGCAACGAAATCTGATGAAGTACTAATTACTTATGGAACGAGCTATGTAAAGAGTAATCATGAATGTTACGTTGGACATATAACTTAACTACTCTTAATCATGTATCATTAAAACGAATAATACCCAATTCATCAGATATACATTAGTTCATTGACTCTTCATCCTCTTCCTTTCCGTACCTCTCCCCTTACACAATCACACGCGCTACACTCCCACAGATGTCGGGAGACCAGTCGGATGGTTAGAAAGTGTCCCGGCAGGGGCGGTTTCACTCTGGAGGAAATGCCTGGGGGGAATCCCCCACAAGTTGACGTATAAATGGGCGCCGGATATCATTATTCAGCAGGGGAGGAACACTGTAACCACCCGCAGAACCACTCATTACACTAATGAGACAGTGACCATAGCAATTGACGTACCGGAAAACATCAATCAATCACTCAATCAACCCTGTACGTCCCGCTAGCATTATCCTTCTCTCACCAGACTGATACTCTCAGCCCAGAGGCGCGGTGCAGGAGATTAGTGGGGTGTCGTAAAGGGTGGGACACCCAAAAGAGTAAGAGAATAAATCGTGACCTGATCCAAACATGTGTCTTCATCATCATTTCATGTGTTAGGCAAAGCTGTCTGTACCAGAAACCATCTCGGATGAACGAAACCCCTTCGCCCGACTGCTAAAGATATGTCTACACGGAGAATTAAAAGAAATTTGACAAATGATTAGCGCCAGGAACCGGCAAAGGGCTGCTCTGACCGCTTCCTGGGCATGAGCTGAGGCTTCTAAAGTGGATACAATTAGAATTACACAGAGTCAAAATTTTCCACTGCGCATGTGCTAGTAGTTTGAGGGCAGGGTCTCGTCACTCTGGCTCCAAGCGAAGGCAAATTTTAAGGCACTCATTTGTTTCCAAGGCAACATAAATGCTTGCCCCTGACGTATTCAGTTGCTTTATGAGACAAAATTATTTATGGAGCGCGTGAATGGGAGATTCGAATTACTTGATGATTAACTTTAAAAAATACATTTTGGTGTATGTGCTAGCTTATACATCATAAAGTATACCGAATAATGGATATACCGATGAAACGACAATAGTTTATTGAGTATTAGTTTACCCATGTCAAATTTATCATTATAAGACACTTCAACAATCACAGCGTAGAAAACACAATGTTTGCAGCACATTCTTTGTATCCGGTCTACGTTCCTAATTACAGCACAGCTCACCATTCTCTAACAGAATAAACAAAACCAGGCACTATAACGTAAGCAGTAGATACTTTACTACAGGCACGAGCTTGAACGCACATACGGCAATTGTTTCAAATACCTGTGAAAAACGTTTTCAGGTTTATCCTAAGCCAAGTTGAAACAGGGAATCTTTCTTGGTACAGACATTCGCAAGCTTATGAAGAATAAAGAATTCGAAACTAGTATGATAACAAAGAAAAAGAATCTTGGGATGCAGTGGTCTCTTGGTTACCTGACGGGCATTTCTCACACCACTCCACTTACCTCGATAGGTGTCACACCTAACCTAAATGCACTTAATTCTCTCTCTCTCTCTCTCTCTCTCTCTCTCTCTCTCTCTCTCTCTCTCTTTCTCTCTCTTCTCTCTCTCTTCTTCTCTCTCTCTTTCTCTCTCTCTTCTTTCTCTCTCTCTCTCTTTCTCTCTTCTCTCTCTTTCTCTCTCTCTCTTCTCTCTCTTTCTCTCTTCTCTCTTCTCTCTTCTCTCTCTTTCTCTCTCTTTCTCTCTCTTTTCTCTTCTCTTTCTCTCTCTTTCTCTCTCTCTTTCTCTCTCTTTCTCTCTCTCTTTCTCTTTCTCTCTCTCAGAATCATGGGTAATCAATTGACATACGAATGTTTTAAAGTTGATTGAAGTATTTAATATTTAATTGAGAATGCAAGTAGTTGTTAAATGCAAAAATGCAAGTAAATGTTAAAAATTGTTCCTGACATGAGCTGAGTTAACAAATACTAATTTTGTAAAATTGTACACTGAAATAATTTGAGGCTTGCACTGACAGATGCCTTCAAAGTATTGAGTAACTTTCTAGGTAATTACAAGAATACTGAAGATAAATCAATTGTTGTGAATATGCTGTACAAATTTCAAGCGTTGGATTGCTCCATTTGTGTCAAAAGATATTTCCTTCATTCATATGTGGTCTTTCCCTTTGGAAATTTAGGATCAGTCAGAGGAGAAAAGAGTGAAAAGTTTCAGCCAGGGTTGAAAGATATGAAGCGTAAATATGGAGGAAGATGGGACAAAAACACGCTCGCCGTCTATTGTGGGATGTTAAGGTCAGGCCTCAGGTTCAGGTAAGGTAAGGTCAGGAGAATGAACAGAAAATAAAGTCAAGCAGGAGTTTTAAAGGAAAAAAGAGAACAAACTTAAATTTAATCTATTTTGGTTTTTCTTTTGCTTTGACTTTTCGTTCAGTTTAAAATTTGTTTTGTTTGAAGCTTCATCAACACATACTCCTCTTGGTTATTCATCTATTTGATTTTAGTCGAAACAAAGGAAAAATTACTTTGGTGATTTTCTTCTAGATACAGCATCATCATTTGATGTAAAAAGTTTAAATTCGTGGGAACATTTTAACTTTCTCTCGACCAGAGGCGGCTCGAGTGATCTAGCAACAGCAGTTTTCATCCATTAAACTTACAAAAAATGAAATTGTTGAAAAATCGATTTGCCACAATAAGATTCGATTGTACTTTACATAGATTTACATGAATAGAAACCAGTTGTCAGATTGTACACGCTAAATTATTCCATTGAATTTCTTTTCAAATAGGATTTTAGCAAAAGTCGATATGGATTTTACAAAAATCCTGACGTGACGCAAAAGATGGAGGTTATTTTCCGTATGAGCACACCAAATATCATACAAATCAGCGAAAAATTCTTATGTATTTTTCAAAACCTTCAATTTCGCAGGTCTGTGTAATTATTTACCGAGTTGTCGACGGGTGGTTTTTGACCTCACTTTGTAGAAGATTTGTAAATAATTGATCCTGCCAAGAAACGAATATCACTCTGGGACACTCGTAGGGATGAAGGTTGCGAGTAGTCAAAAGTAATGCTGAACTTCAAATTGAAGGAGACTTATTTACCAAACTCGAAATAAATAATCACACCCATTCAAAACAATTTCTCTACCAGTTACTTGAACATACGTGAACAAAACTATTTCCAGATTTGACGTGAAATATGTATCATACGTTTTATTTATTTTTTTAAATTTATTTTACGTCAAAAAACAGTTAAAACTTTTGAAATTTGAAAGGAAAAGTATAAGAAAAAACAAAAACTCCCATGTAATAAAATCTATTTTCAAGGATAAACAAGCAAAAGTCATATACTACTTAAATTTTGAATTTTTGAAAGGGAGAAAAAAAACAAAAACTCCCATGTAATAAAATCTATTTTCAAGGATAAACAAGCAATAAATTTTGAATTTTGAAAGGGAGAAAAAAAACAAAAAAACTCCCATGTAATAAAATCCATTTTCAAGGATAAATAGCAATAAATTTTGAATTTTGAAAGGGAGAAAAAACAACAAAAAGACTCCCATGTAATAAAATCTATTTTCAAGGATAATAAGCAATAAATTTGGGCTCTTATTACTTCCTGCCGCGACAACATGGAAACGATAATTTGAATAATTGTATTTCCCACTGAATTCTAGAAGACGTGCACAGAAAATGAAGTTACATTTATTACGTAATTTACTAAACGTTACGTAATTTTTTTATTATGCTGCATGTGAAAATAAAAAAAATTATGTCCGGAGAATATAGCTCTTATTTCTAAAAGCTATTTTTATGTGCAAATAATGTTTTATGAAACATGAACATTCTAACAATCTAATTATGTTAATGTTCATTTTTTAATATTCTTTCTCTTCTATAGCCTCAAGTAACCCATCTTCATTTACTTCTCCAGATTCTTTTCGGACTTCCTGCCTGACAACCTTAAGTTCTTCTATCAAGATCTTTCCGAAGTTTCACTTTTATCGTATCATTAGAGAGCATCTTCCATTCAACATTATAGTTTGCGTCACTGTAACATCAGCGTTACAGGAGCCGTAAGCGGCAAAGACACTACCCAAAGAACTTATATTTTCATAAGTAGCGTAATATTTAAAAGAATCTAGGAAACTATGTAGTAAGTGTAAATTAAAACAAAAAGTGTAAGTCTACTAACTGAAATCTCAGTGTCCAAAAAGTCAGGAACATCACTGTAGGTAACCCAGTATCCACAAATCCATTTTAATACCGAGTCTTGATGTACAGCTCCCAGATGGCACATAGACATTGCAACTTCCGCAATTCCTCCGCGTATCAGAACACCAACACCAGTGGAGGATCCATGGCGCGCCTGAAATAAATCATGTCTGGCTCAACCGTTACTCTTTTTTTCAACGGATATATTGGGAGTATTTAAAATGCCCAAATAATAATGTCCAATTATATCAAATAGAGTCATTTGTTTTTCGTTGCTCATGTTAATTTTTGTTATACATTTTAAACAGGTCTTCTTTTTCTACACCACTCAAAATTATAGCTGTGTCGTGAGAATATTAAGTGTCGCAGAGTATTAACGTACTGGAAAATAATACAAGTGTATAAAAGACCCCTGGCCGAAGGGATAAAAGGCAATGACTGACAACGATGTTACGCGACAAGATAAAATTTAACAAAGGATTACTTCATACGTGTATACGTTCAATGCCCGAAAAATGGCTAAAAGTATTTGTTGAAAATAAGACGCAACACAATCTTTGAAAAAAACTTACGTTAAATACAGCCGTAACATATCTACTTGAAACACATGCTAAACTTCATACATATACAATAGATAAGATCTGAAGGTTGAAGCATACAAATAGGTATTTTATTTTAAAATAATTATTCCTTATTATTTATAATCATGTCACCATACAAGCACATATTTGTTAACTTTTTTAAATTAGTTAAAGTAAAAACTCACGTACATGGAAATACGCCAGTGAACAATGTGCATTAAGGGTAATATAATAAGATATAGCATAGAATATTTAATATTGAACAGTAAGGCAATCAGCAATATTCCACACAATTCACACATACCTAATGACCTCATTCCTCATGAATTCCACCATTCTCTTGCGCCACTTACTAACCATGACCACATATCCTGAGTTTTCCTACATTCTTTGGACCTAGATACGCCAATAAGTAAGAGAAATGAAGTTTGTTTCAGAGCCCGTGTGTTATTGAGTACTTACCAAAAGTAACCCTTGATGTACGCGAAAAATATTCGCATTACACAGCAAATCTTCTCTCATCGGAGGACATAAGCTCCAACAGTAAAAGCATCATCAGCAACATTGCAACAGTCGATACCATGGCAATGTTGGTATCCTGCATATAATAGCCCAAGCTAAAGCAACAGACTCCCTAGCTTTTGAACAGCTGAGAACACAGTAACATCGGCCGCAACAAACCAATCAATAACGATTTAGAAACTGACTCATATTTAGCGAGAGATTTAATTGACTAATTTAATTTTTAAGAGCATATCAACTGCTGTGGTAATTTTCACCTGCGTACAATAAATAAATAACATTTTGAAAAACAATGGGTAAATACTTAATATAAATTGTATAAAAACAATAAAATCCACATTGTATAAAACAAAAAAAAAATAGATCTATAAAAGCAAATTAACATAAAAAATGTTACGTGTCCATAGGGACCATTTACAGGATAAACACGGTTCCATTCACTGAAATGTAGTATAATGCAGTTTTCACAAAAGGGAAAAGATTTTAGAGAAAGGGCTTGCCATTGCCAAGAATAGAGAGAGATAGAGAGCACCAAATGATACCATCGGAAGATTGAATTAAAATTCCTTCAAAATAAGAGAACGTGATCCACAAGAAGATCGTTTTGCACTGCTCGCAGGTAAGGGGCGGTTCTCGAATCATTAGGTAACCATACAATAAGTGGAAATTACCAATCAGAAGACTACTTAAAAATTACTAATTAAAAATTACAAATTATTAATAAATCAACACAACTATAAACAACAATCCATTTGGAGTTCTACACATCATTACGAAAGATATGGAAAGGTCTTCTAACGGCAAAGCCAAAAAATAATCTCTGTCTCTACACTAGTATCCAAATTTTCAATGAGTAAATTTTATCGTATTGCAACTTGGAATGCCAACGGCGCGACATTACAAAGAACTTGAAATATTGCTTTCGCAAAATGAATTCGATATTCTTCTTGCCTCAGAAAGGCATTTTACCGACAAAAACTGGAAACATTTCATAATGTACTTATAAATTTCATAACTAATAATTCATTTCATATAATAAACATCTTGACAACCATGCACACAGAGGTACAGCTATTATATTTAACTAGTGATACTACAAATTACATACTTTCTCGCAAGATTTATAACTTTTGCAATTTTCGAAAATGAAGATAGTTTAACGAAAATAAAATCCCCGCTATTTTATCCGTCTTTTGCTCTCTCCGTGAAAAATCCATCCATAAGAAAATATTTAGAGAATTTTTTTTTTAACTCAACCAAATTAAATTTTTTTAATTTTAGAACAGATTTTATTGAAGAAAATCTACCAGCAATATTGTACATTTGAAATGTTAATATTTTGCCATTTTCGAAAATACGTACAGTTTGCCGAAAATGGAACCTGAACCAATTATTTACAGTTGTTTGATACATACAAGGAGAAAATTTGGAGTAGAAATATTCACAAGAAAAACACAAGCTTCCTACTACTGTTAAAGGCTTGCGTCTCGAAGAAATAGAGGGAATTGCTCCCAGATATGAGGCTAAAATCTCCTGGCGAATTCTATTTGGCAGTCATTATGTAACTATCTTCAATACAAAATCAAAACTTAATTCTAATTTGGATTTAATTAGATTAGTGGGATCGCTGAATCTGAAGCCAATATACAAAATCCAGATAGGGAATGCAATGTCGGACATTTATTCATTAGCCATTCAAATCATTCACTGAAATGACTAGGCAAATATTAGTCCACATTAAATATGTGGTGTGGTGTATTGAAATGTAGTACGTGCTACACCCAAAAAATTGTGAAAAGAAAATAAAATGCCAAAAATGGAAAAAAGGTCGCTGGGAGCTGAAGCACAAGAGATCACGACACGTTGAAACGAGGGCATCAAAGCCCTCCGACAGGGGAAATTTCGTTCGGGGCTTGAAAGTCAAGGTTCTCAATGGGCGGAACACAGGGGCGTCGGTTTCCATAAAGCCCTCGCAGGGCCCTTCAATGACACCATTCCGCGCTCCTTGCCCCCCTCCTGCGCCCCCGGCGTCGCGCCCGTCGCGCCCGCTCGCGCTCCAATGAACCGTGCAATGCGACACCCTTTTCACGCGCACGTCAATCTGGGTCGATCCGATAGAAGGCCGCTCTTCGGCCTGCAATTCACATTTTACGTTGCCTAGAGTACTCTATCTTCCATCCCTTCCCGCTGCGTCCCCGCCAAAACGTATCGCACGCTTGGAAATGTGTTGGCGTATTGATCTCAGACGTATTTGCATTCTAATAATTTATCACGAGTTCTTTGGGAGAGCGATGTAATTTGAACAGAAGCAACTTGTCATTGTCAGGGCTTTTTGGAGGCTCTCGAATTGATGTATGCGAAACTCCCCAATCCAATATATTCAAATGTTTGCGTATTGCGAGATGTATGCTTTACATTGGGAATTCGATGCGAGAGGGGATGCTAGAGATTCGCTGATATTTCAAACGTTACAATTTTATACAAATATTATAAATAATTTGACATATCCTGTAAGTATCTATTCACTACACTGAAATAGTCTATGATATTGAGCTAATATTTTCTCTATAACGTAAATAGACCATCGGTCACAAATGAACTTTGTAAACATGACTTCTCTCCAATAAATATCGATTTTTGGTTTGAGCAGTTTCACTTGATCCATCGCGTGTGCCAGACGTTCAACTTAAATAAGCTCTTGTGTCGTGGGAGAAAATTTCTAACTCATTAACTCTCTTAATTTCATTCATAGTGCAATAAGGTCTGTCTATCCGCTATGTATTTCTTGCTTCTGTTCTTTTATAGTACTCATATAATTATTAACTTATTCATTTGTTTTAGATGAATTACATTGTTCACTATAAGAACTTTGCAGATGTCAAAGTAGCGTAGTAGCGGAAAACAAAGATAATAGAAATTATGTCACTAGAAATATCTTACCATACCAAGAGAGCAATAAAATCATTTTATTACCATTCATTTATGCATTCAGATCAAGGCAATCAAGCAACTTTCTTATCCGCCTACCATTCACGATGCAATGAATAAATAATTAACTTTATAGGTAAAAATCTTTCTATATTCTTAATATTGATGTTTGAAGAATTCTTAACGACCATTGATGATATATTAAAGGCAGGTTAACGGGGCTTGGTCAGTAGAAATAAAAGAATCTACAACTTGGTTGTTTGCCAACTTTCGGAAAATATATTTTGATCCTCAGGTTCACATGGATCATCACATCAGTCACGATGTGTGTTGGTGTGATGAGGATGGTTGTATGACCCTCACTTCCTGCGAGGTGCCTAAGATCGAGGAGCATGCAGCACATAATTTAATTATGCATACACTTTGTTGGTGGTTGAATGCCCTGAGGATGGAAATCCGAAACATCGGTAAACGTTGTAGTGTCTTCATTTCTACTGACCGGGATGCGTTAACCTGCCGTCAATATTGATATTCCTCTTATCATCCAAAGAGACATAAAACCGTCGCCCGCCCAGCGATCTTTCATCTGTGCCAATGCGCCCGCGAGAGGCCGCTCACGAGGGGGGGGGGGCTGCGCGGCGGCGACTCAATGAACACTAGTGTACCCATGCGAGAGCACTCGCGTGTTAAACTCTCCCTCATTTTTCTGAAGGGTTTCGTGAAACTGAAACATAGGAATATGTGGTCCGTTTCCATTGTAATTCCCTCCACAATTAGGTTCGCAGCACATGTAGGCCACGGTAATTCGTTAAATAAGGGCTTGTACTACACGCATAAGAAACAATATTCATCGGTATCAAGCAGATATTAATAGTACTTCTAGTTGTTGCTGCGAGAGCGAATCTTGAATAAATAATTATGCAAATAAATCTCATCAGTCTATGCAAACAGCGCTGTACACAGAAAGCGTAAATAGTATAAGATGGAGGAATCTCAGCCTTCTAAGAGTGACGTCACAATGATGGTCACCTGCACCAAGGGCTGAAATGTGGTTCACGGAGAAATATATTCTGTATTATTGTATGCATAGTTGGTAATGGTAGTATCGATAAGCATCGAACTGGCAAAAATTTAATTGAATACCCAGAAATACATCATACTACAGGTTACGGTAATAGAAACGTTTCTTTCAGACCTTTGGCCTCAAAATTTATTTTTTAAGGCCCTAAAACGCTTCATTTAAGAGTTATTTAACGATATAGCTACCCGAGTGTTGCGGGTTGCATTTTGCATGAATATTTCGATGCGTTTTTTTAACTATATCTTCATATTTTTAAAGTCAAATGGCAATTCGTCACGTCTACGTAAAATTATCATTATTTACAGACCTCATTTATAAAGATTGGTTGCGAGTGAGAGCCGCAAAACGTATATACTACTGAAATAATTTAGGAGACGATTATGGCGCGGGAGGGGCGGCTCCGACCAACGCGACGAACCGCCTGGCTTCAAGAAAGAGCGGCGCGGGTGCCGGGCGCTGGGGTGCGGCGGCAGCGTTGGGAACGACGGCGGCCGTGGACACGGCGGGGAGATAGCGGCGACTGCGGTGGTGGGATGGGGAGCGGAGTGTGGGTGGTGGCAAGCGGTCACGGGGCAATGGCGTGGATGATACCGGCGACTGCATGGTGGGGATGATTGGGAAGAATGGGGGTGATGGCAAAGCGGCTATGGTGACGATGGCGTAGATGATGGCGGCGACTGCATAGTAGGGATGGTTGGACTGATTGATTGATTTTTTCGTGTTTCCGGGCGCGTCAACTGCTTTCGTCATTAGTTCCGTTAGTGTAGTGCAGATTTTTCCTTGGGAGATGGCGGTGAACTTCCCCCGCTGGATGGCGAGATCCGGCGCCGACCTACCGTCGGCTAATGGGGTTTCCCCCTAACCAGGACTCTCCCACCAGCGGGGCACTGCCCCGGCCGGAACAAGCTCTAAGCTCCCGACCGGTCTCCCGGAATATGTGGTAGTGTAGTGAATGTTAGTGTAAGTGTGTGCGTAAGGGGAGAGGATAGGACAAGGAAGAGGAAGGACAGATCGCGCGTGGTCCGTGGCCCGTTTGGCAGGGTACTGCTCCGGCATTCGCCTTGTGTTGATCAGAGAAACCACGGAAAACTACCGATCAGAGCAGCCGGCCGCAGGAATTTTCCTCCAGACAGCGACTAAATGTGATCTAGCTGTAAAGCTAGTGTCGAAAATCCTGCCGCCGTCAGGACTCGAACCTAGGACCTCCCGGTCAGAGGCGCTGCAGTGATATCAGTTGATTCACGGAGCTACCGCTCCCGGTGGATGGTTGGACGGAGTGGTGGCAAGAGGATATGGTGGCGATGGCGTCGATGATGGCGGCGACCGCATGGTGGGGATTGGAGCGGACGGATTGGGGATTGTGGGAGCGGCAGTCGGCGGTGGTGGTGGCGGGAATGATGCATCCGCTTCGATAATGGGGTTGGAGGTGACTGTGTGGGAGCGGTGGCAGCAGCGGTGAGGATAGGGGTGGCGGTAAGCAGGGAGATGGTGGGGGCATGCGCTGGGTAGCGGGAGGCAGTTGTGTTGTTGAAGGGGGTGGTGGGGTGGCGGATGGGAAGCTGAAGCCGCGGCAGAGAAAAGATAGCGTGGGGCCCGCAATATCCCCGCCTTCGCAAGGGCCAAATCCTTTTGCTGGGCTTCGCCCCGCCACCGAGGAGGCCTTCGTTACCGCCGCCAACATTGCGCCCTACAATTCCCATTCCCTTCCCCGGCATCCCTTACCGCGACTCCTTTCTCCGCACAATACCTAGCAGCGCCCCCGCGCGCACCACAATTCGCTTCTTGTGAGGTGAGCTCTACTAGCCACCTGCCTCCCAGAACTTTCCATATCACTCCTCCACCCTTCCTCCTCCAAACATCCAGATCACTATCTAGTATCTGTTATTATCTTCTCCGTGTCTCGCATGCCGATTTTCGTTATCTTGGATCCATGTTTATAAGGCAATTTTGATTCTTTCGCACACATCTATTACACACATTGTAAGTGTTGTGCCCGCGCGAACGGTGGAAATGTGATGGTGGAGGGTTGATGGTCTTCCAGCGATTTCGGGAGGATTGGCAATAGCCAATCGAGAACAATGATACGTCAATAGGTAAACTGATCATTTGGGAGTTCAATTAGTAATATTGAAATATCTATTTCTTAAATCGTGACATCTTATGTTTCTTGCTAAACAAATGTTATCCCTTATTGGTTATGCTTAAGCTTATCAATATTGAGTGAGTTCATATACAATGTGGTTCTTACACGATATTTTAAGGCAAACGTTTTCTGTATAAATTTACATCTTAATTGTAACTAACTAAATTTTACAATTTAAAACAATTTTAATAATGTAGTTGACAGAAAATAATGTTTACCTTTCGCAATTTTCAAAAATTCAGAGGTTTTACTGAAAATTGGATCGTCGCCATTTTAACATCTTCCTGTGCTCTCTTTGAGCACAAAATTTAAATAAATATTCAGAGTAATTTAAAAAAAATCGAAAATCTCGTAGGAGCTTCATATAATGTACACACGAAATTTAAAAGTCCGTTTCAAATTCAGAGGAATGCTACATCAGTGAATTTATTCAGTGAATATTTATTTAAGTTAAAATCCTACTAACTGTTTAGGGGTTAAGCGGACGGACAGGCGTTTAAAAAAGCACTTTCTTCGTATGATGTGTATTTTGACTTAACTCCACTCCTTACGTGTATTTTGACTATAGCAGTACAGAAGTGAGAAAATAATACACTATGTGTATAAGAGTAGAAAAAAACACTGTTCGGTATCAAGGACCCACAAACGTGTTCTTCAAACTAACGGAAAATAAGAGAACTTCAGAATAGCAAAATTTTCATCACCTTTATTCCTTTATAGTTGGAATAATCGTGGTAAATATACTATGGAATTGAAAATTTGTAATTTCACATATACAATACACACTTTCTTGTTAAAGAGGAAAGGCTAATAATGAAATGTCAAACAATTGTAACGTCCCTATTCTAATAGCTCACAAAGCCTTTCTCTCAGATGTGCACACATTTGTTTCTTTTTCATTTCAGAGCCCTCTCCTTCCTCGGCTGCTCCACCGCTTCCTGCAGGGCAAACTCGGACGGCGTCTCACGCCGTCTCTTGCTAGTCCCCCCCCCCATCCTCTAATTCTAGTTCCCTCACTGCTGTCTTCCCTATCTTCAACTCTACTACTCGCTGCCCGCCTCTTTCAACAGCTGCTGTGCTCGGCATGGCGCGGACCAATTCCGCCAAAGGCTATGTCATTTTGTTCGCTTGCAAATACACAATACCCGATATTGAAATTAAAAAGAATATAAATATGGGATATATATGAAATAAAGTCAAGTATGTTAGAAGGAAATTGCAGGCGAACAAGTAAAAAGGCAATATAAATGTGGATCGTTGAGGGTTCAATTTCGAAAAAATAGCATGCTGTCTTGTTGTATTACAGACCCAGTGACGTTTACGCATCGGGAGCACATGTCCATTTCAACAAACGTATGTGGCTTTGCATATACGAAACCTGTCCAGTTTTACGAGTGTTACCAATTTTAAACACTTAGCATTAAAATTTATAGCAAGTACGTTGGCAAAAACTTTCCCTATTTACGTTCAATTGTAAAGAGAAAGAACGTCTTCAACACGTTTTTCGTGTCTGTGCTATTGAACGTTCAGAATGTTCCGTAATATGATTCATTTCAGCGTTACAGCAAGAAGTGTGAGAGAAGGAAGAAAATGCGTAAAGGGAAAAGCTCCATGACCTCGTAGAACGTTCATTTATATTCTGCATGAAAATTTCACTTTGCTTCAGAGGGGTTACGACAATAACACAATAACAAAGGATTTACTGTAATTACGAGAGCACAGCTTTGGAGCTTTATTTGCACAGACACCGCTTGTCTTCGCATCAACAAAGCCCCGAGATATTAACTGCTTCTGCGTCACCGGCGTTATCAATAATTTCATGTGCAGTATTCAAAATTGTTTTGGAACATTAAAAATTGCCGTCAATTTTATTTGCCTCATAAATCTGATTATTACATGATTTTACAAGTTGAACCATAGTTTATTTGAGAATGGCTGGTGAGTTTCACAAGGCACAATCAACTCGAAATCACTTTAAGAGTACAGTGCAGTAGAATCGAGTTTTATTGGTTACTTCATTGGAGTATGCGTCTTCAAATTCAATTGTCAAGTGAGTAATGCAATATCTCAGCATTAAGTACTAACAGTCGAAGATAACGAGAAAAACACGCTAGAAAATTACCTTCCAACCAGTTCTGTCACATCACAGGCAGCGTTACCGTCGCCTGTGCAGGGGGTTTCTGTGAGTGATTGTAAGGTTTGACTCGCAACGGTGGCTCATTTTCGACACTAACTCTAAAGCTGGGTCGTATTCAGTCACACTTTGGAGGAGAATCCTAGTGGTCTGCTGCTCTGATAATGTATACACAACTCCTAGATAAATAATGACATTTCTATTGTGCTCTGAGCCTTTCCAGTGCGTTTGCCGATGACCCAAAAGGCGACCGACCGTGGGCAATCTTCTTTCCTCTTCCTTGCCCTATCTTTACCCCTCGCCCTCACTCACACTTACATGCCCTACCACATATATCAGTGATTAGGACGAAGAACAGGTCCTATGGCCTGAGACTCGCATTTATAAAGGTATTATTATTATTATTATTATTATTATTATTATTATTATTGTTATTATTATTATTATTGTTGTTGTTGTTATTATATTATTAGGAGACTGAAATTCAGAGCTTGCCGAGGCTGGAACGATGCCCCCTGGGGGAATGTCGGAAACACCGCAAACGACATCTAGGACGATCGTATTTCTGATCGTAGTTTTTCTGATGTGTGTAGAAGAAAAATGTGATGTGTTGTTTCCAAATATTGCATGATACTATCAAATGAGTACTCCTTTCAATTCTGCGTGGCTCCAAGGTGTAGGTAAACTATTTCTACACCTCGTTTCGGCATCTTGTACGAGCAAATCGAAAAAATACGGTTTAATTTCTCTAAAATAAGCTCAATTACATTTTTGCACTTGCTGACAAAAATCGTTTCTACAAGCTATTTGTTCAGGGACTCCATGGAGACAAAACGGCAGTCGGAGATTCGTCTGGACACTCATGCAGTCCCCAAAGGTTAATGGGATGCTCGATATCCCCAGACTTAAATAACTGCCCGTGCCATACAAAGTGTCGCCTCCGTTCTCCGCGCCGAGATAAACAGAATGACGGCGAAGTTATTGGCAAGGTAATGGCGTGCGTGGGGCGGCTGCGAGGGGAGGGCCAGACTGATCACCACGCGCTGCGTCGGGGCACCGGGGTTGAGGGGGGCAGCCCTGCCCTCATAGCGGCGCGGGCGGTCACGCGACATGGCAGGCAACGGTAACGCGCCTGCCGCCCTCGCCGCCGCCCTCGCCGCCGCCCTCGCCGCCGCCCTCGCCGCCCTCGCCGCTCGCCGCCGCCTCGCCGCCGCCCTCGCCGCCGCCCTCGCCGCCGCCTCGCCGCCGCCCTCGCGCCGCCCCCTCGCCGCCGCCCTCGCCGCCGCCCTCGCCGCCGCCCTCGCCGCCGCCCTCGCCGCCGCCCGCCACGCCCGCGACCTCCCCTCCTATGCCTCAGTCGACCCCACGGTTGCCTGCGCACGACATTCTGCCCCATCTTCCCCTTGCCTCGCTCTATCCCGCCCCGCCCACATTCGACCAGCGACGCCAGCACGCCCTGTCCCTTCCCGCTCGCGCCACGGTGCGCTTCGCCACAGCTAATCTACCCGCTCTTCATTTTCGCCTCCCCCTCCTCCCACCCATCGCTTCCCAAACCTGTCTACGATTTTTCTTTGCCGCGCACCTCTTCTTTTATACATTATCGATCCCACGCCATATTAGTGAATCTCGTTATCGAAGACTCCCACAATCTTCGCCCACTCCTCGCTGCATCTTTTGTGTTATTCTGCCGTCATCTACTTGTACGCATTCCATTCACTCCTGTGTTTGTTTCTCATGCTGAAGATATTTCTCTTTTGTGCAAATGCTATCAATAATATTTCAACAACTTCGTTTCTGGTTCGAATGTTCCGATACGTAATAACCTCCTTTCCACCTTCAAGAAGAATTTCTCTTCAATTGTATATTATTCGTAATGTTGGTGGAAATACGTGTCTCGTTAGAATATTCTAATGAAACAATACTTCTTGGCTCTAAGTTTGCTCTAAAATATTTACCCTACCTAAATTCATAATAGCCAGTGCATTTTCCTTCCGTACAATCTAATCCACCACCCCATCCAACGCCATTTAATGTGATATATCGTTGTTTCTGGGGGTCTCGGGGAAAGCCATCCACGAGAACCCTTATTTAAGGGTTGGATCCTGGTCGAAGACTTCAGATTTTAATACAATGTGAAAATCAATGAGCATGCGATTGATGATTACAGACATGACAGAGATCTCTTGTCCATCACTTGCACTACGGTAGCTCAACGTCCAGTGACTGTGAGATGCGGCGGGCGATCATAAGTTAGGCATAATTTTAGGTACCACGGATGGCGGGATCCGGCGACTAGTGATGCGACATCGATAACAAAACATCGATTTACTAACAATTAAAACACCGATGTTAAAAATACAACAACCAAAAACCATCGACGTTTTTCAACATAGATGTTTTAAAAGGTTGTTTGTAACCTCTGATATTAAAATCGTGCCCAACAAAATGTAATTATACAGTGACCGTGTTTATTAATTTATAATTATGATTTAACTAGAAACAAAGCCTACAATGAAAACAATTAACAAAACTGTGCCTGATTGTTCTGAGTCATCTGAAAGGTCAGTCCTCAGTTCGCCGAAGGCGGGTACCGAGAAAAGAAGACAGAAGTCCTACGCCCACGGCGCATGTTTTCACCACGTCTAAACATACGAAATACAGAGAAAGATGTCGAAGGAAATACTCGGAGGGGATCGGAATCATCTTGAGAGAGAGAGAGAGAGAGAGAGATAGTCTGCTCAATGAAGGTATTACAGAGTTCTTTTGGCTCGATCACATTTATATTATACTGACAGTGGTACCATTAGTTATCTCATATTCTAGCTTTTACAAAATTGCAATTTTGGGAATTTTTCATTCACAACGAAAACATCAAGCACAAACATCGCTGCTAAAATAACATCTGTTTTAGCGTATCCATGTTTAAAACATCGATGTTTTGAAAACCTCGACATCGATGTCGCATGCGTATTAACGAGCGACCAACTCATGCGGTAAGTGAACGTCAGCTGTGTTTAGGGAAAGCACTTCAAATCATTCAGATATAAATGCTCAGCCTCGTCTCATGGAGAAAACTGGCAACTTCAACTGGGACAAGCAACAAGACGTAAGCCTTAACAAAGACGGGATAATTAGACTGGTAAATTCTTTTATCCCTCCAACCTAAGTCTCTTTCTCTTCCATGTATTCGTTCGGATAGGAAATTTCCAACCTTTTGTGTCGCTCAATATCTTTTCGTTCGCGAAACGTAATCTGTAATAAATTTTAACGGTTCACTCAGGACCTTCTGAAACTAATGTTAAAAATATCTCATTCTTTAATTTATCCTCGCTTTACACAGATAATATTAACAGACACACTTATGCACTTTTCGTTATTTCTACATGTATTTCTAAATGTAATTGTAAAATTATATGTGATTGTTAATTTATATTAACTTTATATATTAACTTTCAGAATTGTATTTCTGAATTTGTTTCCATACATGAAAAAGAAGAAATGATTTTTGGCTTTAATTTTTCCGAAAGTATTTTACCACATGCTGAAATCCATAATTTCAATGATTCTCGGGAATCAAAGTATTTGAAACAATCCTCTTGATTCAAATGTATGTATATATTTGGATTTTTAGAGTGGGATTAATCAGACTTTTCTTTTGCCAGCCAGCGGTGATCTCCGGTCTAGGCATTGTTTTTGTTTGTTGTACACGCCTGGAAGTAAGGGAGACATGTGGAGAGCATGACGAATTCCATTCATCGAATCTAGCCACTTGCCTGCCTCTACTTTTCTGTCGTCACCCAGCTGTAGTAACTGAGACGCTTGCAATGGAACGCTATAGCTCAATTTATGCCGCGACCGGGAATCGAACCCAAAACTGCATCATGGAAATCTCCCAAACTGTCAATGAGCCACCAGTGGGGAACTGTTTATAAAAATACGGCACTTGCATCACATCCTGCACGTTTGCGAGCTGTTAGATTATCTTCCCTTCCCAATATCTTAAAATGCCGCGGCACCACCCCCGGGGGACGAGGCGTCGGGGCTCGAGCCCGGAATATAAATGAAACACGGGCGGCGCAGGGCTGGGAGGGCAGCGGCCGCAAGCCGGCGCCGCGCCCGAGAGCCGCTCCGCGCCGGGCGCGCCCGTTCCTTACTCCTCCTGTACAATTTACGATGGCAGGCGACCGAGGGCAGGTTTATGGCGTATGGTATCTCGCGTTATGCTTCCGCTCGACGGCGAGAGGCCGCCGCCGGCCGGGAAGGCACGCGACGCGGGACGGGACGGGACGGGACGGGACGGGACGGGACGCGCCCAGCGCCGTCTTCGCTGCCACCTTCGCTTCCGCCGCCGCTATCGCCGCCCTCCGCCGAAGCGACGCCCCCGCCGCCGCCGCGCCACCGCAACTGCCGCCCCTTTTCCCCTCCCGCCCGTCCCCCCCTCCGGCCTCCAGCTCCTCCTCGTTTCGTCGTCCCCCCACCTCCGGCGTCCCTTTCTGCGCTCTCCCCCCCGCTCCGCCCCGCCTCCTCCTCCCTTCCCCATCTCCGCCGCCCCCGATTTCTTCACCGCTTCCTTTACCTCTCTTAACTGCGTGCGTCACTTCCTTCACCTCATCTTCCGCCGACGCCTCCGCCGTTCCCATCTTGACCGCCCTCGCCGCATCCGCCGGGGCGTCCGCCCCACCCCGCCCCCCGCCCCCGCCGCGACGGGACGACGAGGGGAGACGTCGGTCGCCGGGCACTTTATCGCAGGAACTCGTCGACCGGCGAGCTCAAGGCGCCTTTTCGATGGAGACTGTGCGAAGTTGCCTCGCGCGCGGACCAGTGGATTCGCGGAAGATGTTGGCGCTGCGATTCGCCCGGCACAGGCTCCGCAGCCGCTCCGCGCCGCGCGAAAGGGTCACCCGATGGAGCCGGACGTGTCGATATTTGTCGTTTCTGTTTCGCCCCGGAGACGTCCCTTAAAGGAAACGCCGCTCTGTGGCAATTGCATGCTTCAAGAGGAGAGACACTTTTCGCCAAGTCTCGACACATTGCGGTCACGGATCTTAAACATTTATTTAGGTGACCTAGCCGTGCTAGAAGCGCTCTCCAAAAAGGTTGCAGACGCTTGTGCTAGAATGACTGTCACGATTAAGGAACACTTTCACGTTAACGTACTTTCCGCGAAATAGTAGTAAAAAATAAGTAAAAGAAAAATTCTAGTTTCTAAAATGTAAAATAATTAATATAATTATAGAAATACATTTTATGTGGAAGTAATGTTCCAATCTGTATAACACGAAATGGAATCATTTTGCGGTCAGAAATGTTTTTCTGGTATTTTATTTTTCATAAATCCCCAATTTTTTCTCTAAACCGGCAATTGAAATACGTTGATATTATTCTTAGAAGAGTTTTTCTTATTATTTATATGTGAATTCCTCCTTTCATTGGGCTTAAATACTTTTAGATATTGTTACATAATGCAGCGCGTAAATACTGAAATACTTAGACATGCTGAAAGTATATTGAAAACTTCATGTTGTGAAGTTAATCAACAAAGTCTCAAAAGGAAGAAGTTATTGAAAAATGATTATGCTGATGAGGCAAATTATCGAGCTGGCCTATTCTTAAGGTTGCATCTTTAAAGCCCGTTTCCCGTACGTTGTTATTTTTTATACTAAATTGTTATTTTTTCAGCTTACATTTTTAGTAGGAAACTGAAATTTTTGAGGTATTAATAAAGATCTCCTATATTTATTGAAATTTTTCCTGATTACCTAATTATTACCCATTCTAAGGAACTTTATTTGCTAGAAAACGTGGTAAAAATTGCATTATGGGAAACTATTTTAATCAATAAAAATTGAAAATATTTTTTAAAACCATAGTTTCAGTGTTATTATGGGAGACATATCTGCAACCAGTAAAACGTTTATATGATTAGCTTCAGTATATTCTGAGATTTAGTCTAAATCGTCTTAGTCTAATATTGCCTGGATATGGCATTCCATTTCCCCTCAAACAATACAATTAATACGTGATCACTACCGCAGTAGTTATAAATATTGTCATAAAGATAATTTTAAATAGGCAAGTAGTTCCATTTTACAAGTTGGTAATAATTTGTTTTAAATAAAAAAATTAAATATATGAAACAAATTACACATTTTTTTCTTTTTCGTGGAAATTTAATGGAACATATTTAATTAACGTTTGCAATTAGCCCAAGAAATGCGAATTGCTGATCTTAATTAGAATCGAGTGACCATATTTAAATGCAGTAATTAACCAAGACAATAAAATTTTCCCCAAAAGTACACTCTAGCTTGTCAGCGCAGTTTAATGCGAGAGACGTAAAATAAAGACTCTCTGACTAGGAAGATTATACAACGTAACAAAATGGGCAATTCTCTCTGACCGATATGGTTATCTTCATATCAACCTTTCGTTTATATTCCTGAGGCTATGAAACAGCGTTTCATACGTTCCGTACTTGAGACTTCATATCAGTTATAACATTTTCTATGATCTTCTTTATCACTTTGGAAAGAGAAATAAATGGAGAACTTTAGACATTTCTCTGAAAACAACCATCCATTACGACAGGAACTGAGTGCCATGATCGTCTCATGCAGACTGTATCCCATTCAACTTCTGAATGATTTATCGAACACTAATTTCAGTTGTCACTATTCCCTTCATATTAACATGGACATAACTACATCATTTTCACAATTACGTGGAACAATTGAGTATAAAAATCGAATAAGATTCCAAAAATAATCTTAAAGACAACAATAGTTTTTCATTTTTAAGTTCATCAACAGATGATACATATACAGATACATATACATATACAGATGATACAACATAGATGATCAACTTGCCAAATGAGTTCGTAGATTATCAACTTGTCAAATATAACGTTCAGAGATATGCTGGAATGCGGTCTCTAGGCCTTTTCGTGGGGACATATAATAAAAAGGAAAGAAAATCGCCCATTGACTTGTAGAAATGTAATTATTGGTTCAGAGGACGGTTCGGGTGGCATATCGTGCTGTTTTAAAATTATTGGTTCTATGAGGGCGAGGGTACAAACCAGGTGATATGTTTTTATGACAGTTATAGAGTTTTAATTTGATTGTCATGAAGGTCGATTAGTAAATGTTGACACAAATCCCCTGAAAGCTTTATTAGTATAATTAAAACATCAAAACAGAATTTCATGAAATTTTCATGCCCTGTATCTTCTCAGCCTATCACAAAACCTACAATGGTTATGCGTCTCGAACGTTGTGTATCATTGCCTCGCTTGTAAATCGATTTCACTTTTAGACACTGATATTTCGCTTGACAGAGCGTTTCCCGGATATTCGTTCTCGTGCCGTGCAAACGTTCTTGACATATGGTTTTATTTATTTATATGGAATTTTTTGACATCAGTTTCATGTTTATCACCTATGTTTATCATCGCCATTTTAGGAAATGCCATCATGCGGATTGTCGCTATTCTTCGAATTAACTACGAAAAGTGATACATAGATAACATTTTAAACAGTATCTAATTTAATATTATAAATAAAACCTCACTCTTTATTTAAATAAAACAATTAAAAATATAAAATACGTAGGTCATTCAATAATTAAAGGGTCAAATTTGTCTAAAGAAAAAACACTTGGTAGGACAAATTTGGTAATTTTATGACTAAGTTGGCTTCACTGGGATGCGCCCGGACCACCTGGAGGATCGTCAATGTTGTGTTTATTACCTCAAAATTAAGCTGAACGATGGCGAGTCCACTTGACAATTCTACATTGGTTGAACAATGTACTGTAATTCTTTTTAACTTACTACAGGTTGAAAACTAAGTAATATTACTCTAGAATGACTAAAGTGTATTATGAAAGTTGTATGAACCCTGGAAATTTTTACAAATGGGTAGTACAACTCAAAAGTGGTCGAGACTCAATGACTGAAGAACATCGTTCTGGCCGCATAAGCAGGAAAGCTCTTGTTGACGTTGTTTGGGCGCGCTGTAGGTACGTTTTGTGATTATCTCGAAGAACAGCCTACAATAAATAGCCAATACTACTTCTGGGAGCGGTAACTCAGTGCACCAACTGATGTCACTGGAGCGTCTCTGACCGGGAGGTCCTAGGTTCGAGGCAGGATTTTCGACAATAGCTTTTCAGTTAGGTCAAATTCAGTCGCTGTCTGGAGGAGAATTCTAGCCGCCGGCTGCTCTGATCCGTGATTTCCGATAGTTTTCCATGATTTTTCCGATCAACACCAGGCGAATGCCGGAGCAGTACCCTACCAAACGGGTCACGGACCGCGCGCGATCTGTCCTTCCTCTTCCTTGTCATATTCCTCTTCCTTATCCTAACCTCTCCCTTTACACACACACTTACACTAACATGCACTACATTACCATATGTTCCGGGAGACCAGTCGAGAGCTTAGAGCTTGTCCCGGCTGGGACGGTGTCCCCGCTGGTGGGAGAGTCCTGGCTAGAGGGACATCCCACTAGCCGACGGTAGGTCGGCACCGGATCTCGCCATCCGGGGGGGGATCACCGCCATCTCCCGAGAAAAAAACATGCACTACACTGACGGTGCTAATGATCAAAGCAGTTGACGCGTCCGGAAACACGAAAAAATCAATCAAAAGTCAATATACTCATAAATGCTTGTGAACAAGGTGACGTCAGCCGTGAGAGGGAGACGTCGTGGATCTCAGAGGAGAGGTGTGATTTCCAGTAAAACAACGAACATCCACACACTGCTCAACAATCACGTGAAAACCATCAATAAAAGCGATTGGAAGATACTCTCCCCCCTCCCTTACAGCCCGGATTCAGCACCATCTGATTTCCATTTGTTTGGTTCACTGAAGGAGGCATTACGTGGGGAAAAGTTCCAGAATAACGAGGATGTCAAAAAGTTTGTGGGAAAATGATTCAAACATCAAGATAAATTGTTCTTAGCGGCGGATATAAAAAAGCTGGTAACACGCTGGGACAAGTGCATAAATGTTGGTGAGAATTATTGAAAAGTAGGAAAAATCCTGTTTTGCAAAAATTAACCTTTATTTCTCCAGACCAATTTGTCTTTTTAATTATTGAATGCCCCTCGTACTTTTTTCATCGTGTACTTTCTTTGCATTTTAATTTCTATATTTGACGGTATTTTACCAGATGAACAAGTTTAACGTCGTTAAATTAATTGAAACAGATACTTTGGACCTTGAAAATAAAAATTTTGTTGCCTCCTTGGTAATAATATTTAATATTTTTGCATATCAAGAAAAAACATGTTGAAAGAGAAGAAGGACCTCATACAGTTAACGCATTCTAATGATGATGATAAATTGAAAACGTGCAATGTCCTGTAATATTAATTAAATACCACTAAGGGTCTTATTCATGAACATGACTTAAATCGATGCTTAGGTAAATTTACTTTGAGAGCTTAAATTGTCTTTCGGACAAATCAGATTCATAGGCAACGTGTCCACAAAGTAAGCTCTGGCGGAAGTTGACTTAGATGAGTTACCATTGAAACTATGCATTTCACAGTTGGTAGAATTGTGTCTAATTCGCGATTAGAAAGCAGGCAGAAGTGTGATTTTCTGATGGCAGCAGTTTAACCTCTTGACTGCAGTGTAATTATTTATAACAACTTAATAAAACCATTTGATTTAAACATGGTCATCAATGTAACTTATTCAATTAGTAATTAAACGTTAATTTTGAGGTCATTTCGTGTCAAATCTCCTCAAGAAAAAGGATTTTCAACCTGTTCCTCTAATATTTTTGTAAATAGTGATAATACTAGTAAAACGCAAGTTACATTGTAATATGTAGTCTTCTGTTTCTCTACCTAGAATTTTCTGAAAAATAGATAAATAAGAATTTGCAACTTTTTCCAATTCAAGGCTCAATAACTCAAAAAATGATCTTCCCCAAAATAATTAGAAAATAATTGGAACAGATGTTTCCAGGTTGAATGTGTGTGCGTATGATTTCACAAGGAATAATCCTGTAATTCAATAAAAAATCAAAATGTTAGAATCTAAAATGTCAATGTAAGTTACGGTTTTTTTCGATCTATTCTTCTTACTACAATAGTATGTTTGCACACAGGGAGAAATATCTTTCCTTTCATAGAAAATAATGTGAAATATTTGCTCAAAATGAAAGTTTTAAAAACATTTATAGCAGTATAACACGAACATAATAGAGAAACAATATTTACTATAACATCAATACTCACATTATTGATTATTCTGCATTCGGTTGGCTGACTTACTCCTCGCAAATTCTCAGAATCAATTCGAATGTTACCTGAAAACCCAAAACCAGAATCAGCTATTGCCATTGATAAAATAATAGTTAATATGGATCAGCAATTGAACATAACCTAACAAAATATTGACTACCTAATGTTAATGAGTTTTTTAAAATTGTTATTTTATATGTTGCATAATACCTTAGAGAATTAAAATTGGATTACGGGAGGAGTAGCTGGTCCTCTTCGATTGTCCTTTTCAGGACATTTATATCGAGGATATCAAACACCGTGCGTTTGTCAAACCCGAAGCGTTTCTTGAACTCGCTTTCCGTGTAATATTCAATACGATTTTTGTGCATCACGGATAATATGCCGAGGATTAGGCATAGTGTACTCAAGAACTTTATATATCCTAAATATCCAATACAAAATGAACAGATATATCCATAATATCAGCAATTCTTGGAATCATCTAATCTCAAAGTTCATTTTCCAACTACAGAAAACCGGTGACTTGGAAATTAAGTCGCTTTCTAAATTTATTTTTGTCCAAGTAACGACTATGGAATGAAAATAGCTACCTACTAGCTTGAAAGTCAAAACTTTGTTCATGAATACGACCCTAAATTGTAGTCTATATTACTCCTCATTTCTTTCCCTCAACTTCAAAGCGACTGAAAAACCTGGATCTCGAAAACACTTCCGGCAGAGCAACGTGACAAGTCGCAGCGCCAGAAACACCGTAATTTCTCGGGGCCGCGACGAGACAACTGGACGAGGGCTTGATATTCGCTCGAGGCGACCACCGTAATAGCCGCCTTCGCCGCGTACTGGCGATGATGAGACGAGCGCGTTGCCCACTGGTGGCCGCTGCGCTCCCAGGGAGCTCATTGCGGGGAGGCAGGAGAGGGGCAGAATAGCAATCTCTGGCCTCGGGCGCCCGCCCCCGCCCCCGGTCCCATCACCTCCCCGCCCTTTCCTTACCTACCCCGCCTCCGCATGTGCCTCTGCCTCGCCCCACCACCGCTTCTTCATCCTCTGCCCTAGCCGCTGCTCCTTCTCCGCCCCCCCCGTCCCTTCCGCTTTCTCGCCACGCCTCCTCATATGCCGCTACCCACACCTCCTCCCTACCCACCCCCCCCCTCCACCCTCCCCCCTCCCCCGGGAGCATCCCTTACCTCTCTTTTCCTCACCACTCCACTCACGTCACTGTCCGCCTTCGCCACTCCGCTTCTTCATCCCCTTCACCCCGCGTGCCCCCCCACTCCTCCCCGTCTCACCCCCGCCCACCGCTTCCGTCCCCCCCCCCGTGTCGTCCCGCCCCCCTCCTCCGTGTGCGCCTCGCCCCCCCATCTACCCGGCCTCCATCCCTCACCCCGACACCGCCCACGTCCCCCCTTCGCCTTCGTACCTTCTACTCAGCCTCCGCCCCCGCCCGCGTCTCCGCCGCGTGACCGCACGCGCCACGCGCGCGACCTTGCCTCGCCATTTGTCCACCCCGCCCCCGCGGCGCACTGAGCAGCACGACGCGGCCCGGCGCTGCGCTGCGCGGAGCGCTGGAACCCGATTGCCGGCTGCCCGCACTTCAAACGGAAGCCCCGCCAACGTCGCGAAATGTGATTGAGTCTCTTTCTCCATCCCGCGCAGGGCCGCTTGACAGAGAGAGGCGGAGACCGAGGACGAGGGGGCGAAGGCGGGGCGGAGACGGCAGCGGTGGCGCGGGCGGGGGCGGAGGGGGGCGGAGCAGCTGCTTGTCGCCGCAGACCCCGCTCCGGAGATGCCTAATTTCAACTTCCTTGGGTATCTGCGAAATGAGCATTACGCAGGTCCGTTGCGTAAAGACCTTGCTGTTCTTTGATCGCATGTTCATAATGCTTGGGGGTACATTGTCTTCATCTTCTTCAGCCCATTCGTAACATCAAAGCGAGCCGAATATTAATAGAGTTTTTTTGTGAAAATCGTGGTTAATGTTAAACATTTGCTTCTCCCCTACGTATCGTGACAGCATTTATCACTCGACGTCATATGTCATTTCTCTCTCTGTTCAAGCTTCAACATGGGATTTTCCATCCGCATTGTGTGACGTGAGGCACAAAAGGGAACCGTACATACCCATTCATCAAACGAACGCTCTCACATATCATTATTTCTCCAGAAGAGTTCGCAACAAACAATGTAGTAATTGATTTTCTGTTAATAAGGCGTGAAATTAAAAAATATACTCCTCATAGTACATAAAAGTCGCCGAACATTGTCATAATAGTCTAGGACTATAGAATACTCGATTTCACAAAAAGATCCCGAAATTGTACCTAGCAAATATGTGAGGAAAAAGTTTTGCAAATATGTGCGTTTACTTAAGAAATGGCCAAGAATCCTTCCCATCAAATGTGTTCAATTTGGATGCTTTTGACAACTGTCATACAATTTACACTCGGTAAATTTATGTTATGCATGTGTTACGAGAGATTGGCTTTAGTTCAGTGAAAGCAGAGTGGCCTCGGCCATCTGCGTCGGCCCACCGCGCACTTTCTTCCCTCTCCCGAATTGTCAATTCAGTGAAGCATCGTATTACCTGGCGAGGCTCGAGCTATTGGTTAATTAGTCATTGCGAGCGCATCAATTGCTAAGGTCATTAGTCCCGTACGTGTGGTGCACGTTTTCCTCGAGAGGTGGCGGTAATCTTCCTCCGCTGGATGGTGAGATCCGATCGCAACAAATCGTCGGCTCCCGGGGTATCTCCCACCGGGTATCTCCCACCGAGTGTTTCCCACTAGTGGGACACCGCCCCAGCCGGGATAAGCACTAAGCTTCCGACCGGTCTCAGGCATATGTGATAGTGTAGTGCCTGCAAATGTATGTGGAAGTAAAGGGTAAGGATAGGATAAAGAAGAGGAAGGACAGATCGCGCGCGGTCCGTGGCCCGTTTGTTAGGACACAGCTCCGGCATTCGCCTGGTGTTGATCGGAGAAACCACGGAAAACAACCGATCAGACCAGCCCGTCGCTAGAATTCTCCTCCAGGCAGCGATTGAACTCGACGTAGCTAGTGTCGAAAATCCTACCATCGTTGGGATTCGAATCTAGGAATACCCAGTCAGAGGCACGGCAGTGACATCAATTGATGCCCTGAGCCCCCTCTCCCGGTGCGTGGCTCAGGCCATCAGGTCTGCTCTTCCGTCTGACCGCGAAAATTTCACCCGGCCGACTGATGGCAACTGGCCTCGTGAGCCGCTGCCTTCCATTTGCAGCCGTTTGTAGGCACGTGTTCCGAACTGTGGTCCCGTTTCGGCGTTGCATATAGGCTCTGCCATCACTGGACCTTGTGAGAGCGTGGATTCTGACATCGACCCGGCTGTGCAACGCCGGGGTCTACACTTCGCATCGCTTGCATGTGTAAGGAATAAGGTTCACTTTCGCCCATCGAGCCGTGTGGCCGGTCAATTTACATGTCAGGAACTTAAAAGTGACGATTCACCAGAATAAGAGACGTATAATGTAAAACGCCTTAATTTACGTTCAATTGCCTCATGACAGTTGCACAAATAATTTATTCAGTAATAATCAACTTTCATTTGTAACGTTTGTGTTCATAGTTTAATAAATAAATATGTGCAATGTTAACATAACTTCACCGTGTGTTCAATCAAAATTCCTCACTTAACCCGCACCATCCCTCTCTCTTCCCCGGGGTAGCTCAAGGGCCCGTTCAGTGCGCCACCGCACCTTCTTCCTTCCCAGGTTAATTGCTTTCTCTCTGTTAATCGCCTCTCGCTCATTATTTTCATAATATTGAGGACTACATTTCTTCTTGAAATATGAAAATATATAGATTTTGAGCATCTTGTTACCACTGTAAAATTACAAATTCGACGCTGTACATTTTGTCACACGTTAGACAATACTGCATCATTTTAACCAAAATTTCGACGAATATGTTTATGCATGACGCGCAGCAGGTCATGCAAGGTTAAGGAGCTCCTGTTTGAAAGTGATATGCGCCAACTACTGGGAGCAGCTGCCATTTAAAATACAAAACATGTTCCAAGAACTTCTCTAAACGGCAGAAAATGTAATTAAACTAATTCTTATTGACGATTATTCCATATTCTTATAAACATTTTGGTTGTAATTTCATTCTGTTTTGAAAATAACTTTCGTATTCAGTAATTCCTCATTAATTGTGTATTAATCTCCTTACCGAAGGGATGAAAGGCAATGACTGACCCGATAAAAAGAGGATTACTCCACTCCACGTTCAACACCAGTACTGAGTTATAAAGAATGTTGTTACGAATAAACGTACCAGAACTTATAAATACATCAATATAATGCAGCGTCATAAATTGTGAATAGAATTTATGAAGAGAAGACTACATCAATAAGTAAATACTATCTCTGATTGAGGCTGAATGGAATCAATTGAATGACCTAATTTACAGAGCGACAAAAGAATCTTTGAGCACTAAATTATGTAGACAAAGGAAAAAAGGCTTGCGAGAATGGAATATAGAAATTGAAAACTAGATCAAAAAAGAAGCATAACTTAAATATTTGTAAAATATATCAGGCCAAAATAGAATTGAATATAATAAGAAAAGAGCACTAGTAGAAAAATACACCCGTTATCTTAATAGGACTCGCTGGGATAATTACGTAACTGAAATAGGTCGTAATTTGAAGGGAGACAGGATAAAGTTTTCAAATTTCTAAGAAATCAAATCAACCAATAAAAGACCAAGCACATTTACAAGTATTGAGTAATGATCAAATGCAAGAAATCTTTTTAAACTTATGGACTGATGCAGAGGTAGATGAGAATTTAAATGAAGAAACTGATGAAACAGAACTGGAAGAACCCGACCCTTTAACAATAGAAGACATCAAGAAACTTTAAAAAGAAGTAAAAACTGGAAAGCTATGCCCCGGAAAGCTTACATAAAAAACTACTACAGTTCTTTAACAAATGCTGGAAATACAAAGTAATACCTGAAGATTGAAATATTATTTCTGTTATATCAATTTACTAGAAAATCACAGAACAAACCCAGAGTAATTATTACACTAAGCACAGCGTACACAGTATATGCAAGGATGATAGGAAACAAGTTAAATAAGATCGCTGATATAATTATGGAAGAGAAACTGTCAGGGTTCAGAAAAAGTAGAATCTGCACGGACAATATCTTCTAAGTAAAACCAATAATACAGAAAAGGGAACATAACTTATAAACACTTTTAATTATTGATTATACTGTGTTTGATAGGGTGATAAGAAAAATGCTCTGGACTATATTCAAGAAGAAAGGAATTCTTCTTCACCTAATAGGAGCCACCAAAGTCTTAATAAAAACACGAAAATTAAGATTAATAAAAGGTCTCCAGCTCTAATTAAGCGAGGTGTTCGACAAGGCTGCCTTTTATCAGCATGCCCTTTTAATTTATATATTGACGAAGCAGTTAGACTGTGGGAAAACATAATAAAAGAAGGGATAAATATAGATGGCGAGATCTTAAAGGCAGTGCTGTATGCAGACGATCAAATATTGATTGTAAAAAGTGAAAATAAACTCCAAACTCTTACATATAAATTAAACTCTGAGATAAAAGGTTTCAACACGCAAATGTCAGAGAAGAAATCAAAAGTAATGGCCTTTACATGAAAACATCCCATCCGATCAAAAATAGTAGTAGAAAATAATATAATACAGGTAACCAGCTTAACTACATGGGTTCTAATATTTTCCATTACCAATAAATAGACCCAGAAAAAATTAACTGATTAAACTATTACATGGAACACTTCAAGAACATTAAAAAAAATCAAGACCAGAATCCATAATGAAAATTTACAAAGTAATGGTCATCCCAACCATCACTTCTGCTCTGAAACTTGAATTCTTGAAGCGGCTTTTGCTGTTAAGCTTTAAGCCTTAGAAATAGAATTCCTAGGAACGATCGCCGGATACCTCGATTAGATAAAAGAGAAATACATAAATTAGACAACAGTACAAGAGTGAAACTCATTCATGAACACCTGTATGTCAAACTGGTTTTCTCACACGCAACGAATGGCTGGACTTAGGATTCCCAAGAAGATGCTCAATTACCACCTTCAGGGACGTACAAATCCTTGCTGATCGAGAAGAAGGTGAAAGCAGCAGTTCAACTAGATTGAAGCTGGAACGGAATATATATTATAGGTCCAAACCATGTCGTAGAAACAGAATAATTTATTAATTAGGCAGAAAGCACAGTTATAATGTTATCGAACTATTCTTCAGGCAGTTCTATATGTGGTGCTTTGCGTTAATAAATTTCACCAGCACGTTCAACGCCAGTACTTGAAACCAGAAATAATACGAAAACGAGAGTTCTATATTAGCTACTAGTTTTTAGCCAAACTTGCAAGTTTATGAAGCAATACTTTTTCAACTACTTTTTTCTTTGAGTGAAAAGTGGATGCATACTTGAAGGTGAAATTGTAAATGATCAACAAATCTATTGTAGGGAATATTGCAGAACTAGTGAATTCACATTTCAATAAACAGGCTGAGGACAACTGCTTTTATGTTATACGATCTTCCGCGATAACTCACTTCAGTATAGAAGTCAACAAGTATCTTGGCGTGAGAAAACGAATTTGAAGAATCGAAGAAATAAAAAACCTTCCCGACTGGTTGTTTCAATTTTTTCCCACACAATGAACTACTTGGAACGAGTCCAAGAGTACTCTCTCCGTAAATCGAGCGTTCCAAATTCGATACGAAACGCCAACAGTCGGTCTAGCACGAGATGAAAACTTCACGGTGTGGTGATGCAAGGCATTAACATTTTCCTAAATCAACAAACAACGTATTTTTCTGTTAACCGTCACATTATGTGTTTAGTCAAATAGACAAGAAATATGCCTTATCTTTTACGACTATACTATTATTAATATTATATAATAATAAATGATAATTAGAAATAATAATAATAATAAACAATACCTAAAAAGAATGAACAAGGTAATATCAATAAAGATAAAGATCTAACATTTGTGCCTTGAAACAGGAAGAATGAAGTCAGAATCAAAAGCACGCTTCCATCTTAGCTGCCCAAGATCACGCATTGAGCACACATTACAATAAAGTGGTTCTCAAAATTTCCCAAAATGATACATGCTGCATTTGTCAGGAAAAAGTTAATCATTTCGTCTCAGCTTGTTCAATTCTAACAAAGACTGAATAGTTGAAAAGACACGATAGAGTGTTACCTCGAATGTTCCCGTAGAACACTTCTGCGAGTTGTTGATGATCCAGGCTTCCAGCGCGGTGTTAATAAAGATCTTAGATTCATCAAATGTCAGCTTCCAGCTGTGTATAAAGCACACAAGATTTGAGGCACCTCAATGGATTAAATTTACTCAGAATGAAGAAGATATGAACTCAAATAAATCAAAATGTCAAAATGAATTCAGTTTTCCTTCTACGTTTGGTGCAATAGATTGTACTCATATGTCAATAAGAAAACCAGCTACGTAAGTGATGAGAACATTAAGAGAAACGGTTATGCAAGCTTGTATGTGCAGGCCACATGTACCGTGACCATCCGTTTTCCCACCAATCAGGCGAAACGTGTCACATCATTCGCCTGTGTCCAGAGGGGTGTTTAAATGAGTTTGAACGCACGCCCAAAAACAAAAGAGGTAGTGCAAAAATGTAACGGGGGAGATCGCTAATGTAGGAGAAAGGAAGGAAGTCAGCATAATGCATTTCAACGAACCGTCGACCAGACAAGACGTATAGCAAGATTGGACGACGAGAGAGTACCGTTTCCATTAAATAATTTCATTGTATCTGGGTAAAATTCTTTGACGAATCCCTACACAAACGAACGCGCGACGGCCCGACTACCCACTTTATAATGGGCACGAGCCTGCCCTTCAAGGTCAAAAGACACCGCGGAGCTGCTGGGAGACGACGCGAGGCCGTTTCAACTAGATAGTCCCAAAGGTGAAATATGTATATTGACAAGTCTGAATATTGACAAATCTGTATATTGACAAGTAAGAACGTTCCAGATGGAATAATTTTATTTGGGACTTTTGATCAGAGTATCTGTAGGTCAGGAAAAGACGTAGATAGCTACAAACATGTATATAGTAAATTGTATTAGTTGTAAGATTGTTTATTTTCAGGGTGTTTATTCCTTTTTATGTATATGTGTATTCATTTATGTATTCAATGTATGTGCGGGATTGGAGATTATAGTATTCTGATAAAAGTTATTCAAATTTGAGTGATTTCCACTGAACCTGACCAAAAGACATGTACACGGATGAACATTTCCTTTGTAGTACTACAACCTTTACCATCGTTTCAAGGGGGAGGTGAAATTATTCACCAGGTGAAATGCCAGTTCAGTCAGACGGAACGACAGTTCTTTATGTAAAAAACAGGGATCAGGATCATGGATACTCTCCACTCGGATCTTCATCATGCTCGCTGATGACATGTTTACCAGTGTACATGTCTCTTGGTCAGGTTCAGTACACGACTCAAGAATAAGGGAAAAGCCTCCAATTTATAAGTAGAGACAGGATATCCATGCATATACATTTTTTTAAATTTAAGCTTCGTAGAGATTTCAAACTTTGAATATATATGTTTTATGAAAAATATCCTCTAAATATGCATACTTTTTCCGTATATGTTTGCATGCTTTGGTATTTTTTGATAAATACATGCATAATGCATGTTTGTACGCTTTTTAAATTAATACTGCATATTTAGTCTTCTGTCTAGTATATTAAGTACTTTTTCATTATTTCTCTGCATAATTTGTGAACATTAAATGATTTGATTTGTGTTTCCGGGCATGTTAACTGCTTTGATCATTAGTCCCGTTAGTGTAGTGCATGTTCTTCTCGGGATATGCGCGGTGATCTTTCCCCGCTGGATGGCGAGATCCGGCGCCGACCTACCGTCGGCTAGTGGGGTTTCCCCCTAACCAGGACTCTCCCACCAGCGGGGCACCGCCCCAGCCGGGACAAGCTCTAAGCTCTCGACCGGCCTCCCGAATATGTGGTAGTGTAGTGCATGTTAGTGTTAGTGTAAGTGTGTTAGTGTAAGGGGAGAGGATATGACAAGGACGAGGAAGGACAGATCGCGCGCGGTCCGTGGCCCGTATGGTAGGGTACTGCTCCGGCATTCGCCTGGTGTTGATCGGAGAAACCACGGAAAACTACCGATCAGAGCAGCCAGCCGCTAGAGTTCTCCTCCAGACAGCGACTGAATTCGACGTAGCTGAAACGCTAGTGTCGAAAATCCTGCCGCCATCAGGACTCGAGCCTAGGACATGTCAGAGGCGCTGCAGTGGCGCTGCGTGGTCAGAGGCGCTGTAGAGACAGGTCAGAACCTAGGTCAGAGGCGCTGCAGTGACATCAGTTGATGCACTGAGCTACCGCTCCCGGTGAACATTAAAACGGACGCATATTTTGTATAAATAGTATTTTGAACTTAGATCTTGAGACCATGCAGTTGTCTTTGGTGCTTATTTGTTATATCACATATTTTAACCTTCCGGTACTCTACTTGGATTTGCGAAGCGAGTGCACGTGCGGGAACGAACGATCACGAAGTATATTATCAACGCCATATGATAGTACGTCGCAAAGGAAATGGAAGGTACACGAATCCAAAACTATATATTCTTTGATAATTAACCATGGCGTGCAACAAAGGATTAACACAAGTTTCACTGCAACATCTCTCAAACAAAGGATTGCATGGAGGACAGATGAAAATGTAATTTATTGCAATTGCTGCAATAAAGAAGTAAGTAGTCTACACTGTAAAAATTGATCAATTAAAACATATATCTATTGGTGTTGTTTTCCTTGTAAATGTTTGGTGCTAAAGTCTAATGTTGCTTCAGAAATTATTTAATTTGAAATACTTAAGTCAGAAAATGATAAAACAATGTCGTTTTCAAAAACAGTCAATGTCAAAAACAGAACTTACTTTTTCTTGAAGTGAAAATAATTATTTTCTGGATACTATTTAATTTTTTTTAGTAGTTTCGTGATTTTTTTGAAATTGTTTTGTAGAAACTAGTGCAGTCATTAAAAATTGTTGAAGACATTAAAAAGTCTGGAATTAATATTTGGAGATTGGGGTGAGATTGCTAAGAGGAAATTACATAAACTGTTAAATACAAATCATGACTTGAAATTTCTCCAAAATGAAAAAAAAAAATATTTGTGGTAAAAAAATCAGAAAATACAGAATTTGACCTTACATTAGCTTAGATTTCCTCTTTCAAGAATGCTCCAATTTCATCTTGTGACGTAAAAGGTTATTTATTGCATTTAAAACATTTTTTCTGACGAATGAATTTTACACAGAACAATACGGCAAATTTGTTGTTTTCTTTTTAAAAAGTCAATATAACTAAAAATTTAAGTAAAATACAGTTTCTTTGTGCATATTTGATTATTTGGTCGTGCATATTTGCATGCATAATTTAGCATTTGATAGTGCATTGAAATCCTGTCTCTATTTATGAGTTTATGAAACATAGTGATGCAAACAAATTATTTTTAGGTGATGCTGGTTTCGGGATTGCAGCTTTTCTATTCGCTCATTCTATTACGAGTAAACCCACAGTATCAAGAAGAAAAAGCATTAAGTAAAGAATTAGTTATCGTTAAAAGGGGCTTTGGACAGTAGACACAGCAGTTTACGATACTACAATACAAAGTGCGTTTGTCATTAAATAAAGTGCCAAAGCTAATAATCTGTTGTATGTTGCAAATTTCAAAACTAAATAATGTTAATGACTGAAGACTTTCTAGACGACATACCAGAAGAAAATTCTGCAGCTGATGATGATGGTGATGATGAAACTGAAAACCTAAGGAGACTTGGCAATAGGAGGAGAAATGAAATCGCGCAAGTAATTCTTCGCAATACAATTGTATACTTTATTTACTTAATTCTTGGTGTGTTTTTGTTTCTTTAAATTCAAAAATTTGAATTGTTTTAATAATACAAGTCTCTGCCATTCTGCAGTTGTGAGGTACTGCGTCACATGAGGTACTGTTCGCTGAGCACCGTACTATCGATAATTAGTGATCAAATCGCCACCGAACGTCCATACATCAGGTTATTCCATGGAAAAAATTCTAGAAAGTATGAGAACAAAACTCGGGTTTCTTTAAGTACGAATTGCTTATTTATGACTATACTGGCGTTTTATTCTTACCAAAATGAAAATATACTCATCTGATTCATTATATTTTACCCTTTCAGGTTCATACTCAGTGTTTATACTCTGAGTTTCATCTCATAGGTTTATTCATAAGGTGCGTTCTCTGACAGATATACACGATTTACATCAACGAGATATATTGAAATCAACTAAAAACCAGTTCTTATGATAGGATTTTGCACTCCTCCTCGGGTCTTTCAAAGTTCAGGAAGATTTAATATGGACATCTATTAGTAACACGTCTTCCTAGAGCGTGCTGAACTTACTCTATCGAGCTGAGATCTGAAAAATACACAGACCACTCTAGTAAATGAATATCCTCTCTCGAAAGGGGATCGTACATTGACATCGTATAAGGACGAGCACTGTTATACATCAAAATGAAATCGGAATATCAGACCCAAAGAACAGAACTTGATAGCGACCATGACATTGATTTTTCTGCTTCTCACACAGACTATATTTGAGACAGCTACGACTCCATATGACACACATTTCTAGCAAAAGGTGTCCATCTCTTGGGCGGCACATTAATAAAACAATCTTTATGTTTCCCAACTGTGTTACAACGTGGCTTGCGCCTTGCGCCTCGACTTCCGCGTAATCGCAGTAGTCCAGGAGCTTTGCACTTAATGAGGGAAGAGCCATTTGGGAAAGGAGAGTCAGCCCAATTATTAGACCATAAGTATGGAGTTAAAAACAAGTTTGGGAAGGTATGATGCCCAGCAGTGTGGAAACATTAATCTGTTGCGCAAAGGTTTTGTCCAAAATAAAGTTTCGAGAAAACGGGTTTTAAAATATCTTATTATAAGATGTTTTGTAACTATTATAAGTATTATTATATCTTATTATAAGATATTATAAGTCTGACTGCGACGAGACGCGACAGACATAATATTAATGGAGGATTACTCCAAAACGTTGTTAGTAATGGAGGATTACTCCGAAAAGCGCAAAGCGCTCAAGGCCCTTCCCCAAGAGACTTGGAGACGCGTTGCGTCAAAGTGGACGCAACAAATTAAAAAAAAGATGTTTGTTTTTAACTCTGTTTCTGCAAAATATCGACATTGTTTACTTAAAAAGAAACTGGAAGCAATGATTTGAATTTATGTAAAAGCATCTTGACAATAATAATTTTAAATCAATTTTTTAAATTTTGGTTTTAACACACACACACACACACACGCACACACACACACCACACACACCACACACACCACACACACCACACACACCACACACACCACACACACACACACACACACCACACACACACACACACCACACACCACACAAAACACACACACACACACACACATATATTTAATAGGAATTAATTACCACCATATTGACTTTTATAGCTAATTTTCTTTCATTCAATTATAATTCTTCCAGAATTATAAAAGCACTTACTACATCACACAATCATTTTCAAACTATTGTTGAATCTTAAGCGGCGTTTTAAAACATGGAATATTACTAATTAGCATGTCTGTCGAATTTTCTGTTTTATTTCTGTAGTTATTGTCGTATTCTTGTTTTAGACACGAAGCATATCCTTCCATGTTGTTTACTTTATTTGCTGTTTTTGACCTCACTCGTGTGTGCTCTTGCAGCCTCTTTATCTTCCGCGTTATGAGGATAAGTATAAACCTTTCTCGAGAATTTGCCAATCCTGATAACATTTAAGAAAAAACCAGCGATATGTTCGAAAAGAGATCCAGTAAATCCGATTTTTGTGTTATCCGGAATCATGTTGGATTTTATTTAGTACAAATTCAGAGTCAAAACGTTTTTCTTCCATCTTCTTTTAAAATTGACACACAGGTAAAACTAATAATATTATCGAGTGAACATTTGAAAAAAATAATCCAAAATAATTTTTCTTTTAATGTACGTTTTTGTAGTTTACGCAGCATTGAAAATCCCTCTAGTTCAACATATTTTCCGCCAAATCGTATTTGCACTGTACAAGTTTATATTCCAGCAATGAAGCAATGAGTGTTAAATTATTTATTAGTATAGTTATCTTTACACTGCAATATTCATGTGTTCTTTCTGGTACACACGAAGTCCACAAACAAATAAATCAGAGTATGAGTAACAGTGAGCTTATCCCACTATATTTAATGTAGGGTTTACTTTTTATATACACGTATGTTAATATCCCAATTTTGACATTTTTGGACATAAAACTATTTGCGCAGCAAACACAAATGTAATATATGAAAGTTATATTAGAATAGACTGATAGATACATTTCTTATTTACCTTAGGTCGTGTGTTAATAACAAATTGAATTACACAATTCACAGCCCTATATATGCTATAGAGGGCCTACTCAACTACCTTCCAAGCGCAGCCAGCTAGCGTGAGCGCCCAATCTGTCTCCGAACGGAGATCCGATCTCCAAGCTCCAAATCAGGAATTATCGCTGGGAAAATTACCTGAACCTTGTCGGAAAACATGCACCCGGTAGCGAGCTTGCAAAACACATCCTTTCACAACCCGTGCAGTGTCCTGCCTAAGACCGATCCCACCCACATCTCCTAGGTCTCCTCCCAGCTCCGGGACCCCTTTGAACTCAATTACCTTATCCTCTGAACCTAATCCTTGTACTACCTCTTCCATTATTCATTCCCCTATACCTGGCGCCCTAACGCCCTCATCCTCCCTCCTTACTGGGACACGGGACTTCCCTCGACCATGCACTCGAGGTAAAAATCAGACAAATAAGTAGCAACTACAGTCGGATGCTGCAGAAAAATATCCGCTAATGTACGTGCAAAAAATTGGAATAATGGTAAATCTGTTCCAAGTAAAATTGAATTTATCGAGGCTGCATTACAGTGTCAAATAGATGCTTTTTGCTTTACAGAACATCGGTTATCTCATAATGATCTAAACACACCACATTCCTAGAGTTTATCTGGCAGAATAGTATTGTAGAGCGAATCACTAGTCAATTAATCAATCAATCAATCAAAGACTGCGTGAGTGGACTACCTTAATTCCAATATGTTCCCCCTACTTTTAGATATATTTGCACATTAAATTATAACATGACATTTAGATTAAAGAATTATTTACCTCATGACGAGCCGTTTCGGATGCAAAAATAAATATTGCGTGGTATAGTTATTCTTGCATGTGAGCACTTGCGTAACGTACCGTTAAAATATACGTGCATCAGAAAAAAATGAAAAAATCTAGCTCGAACGTAATATCTGTTAACTGCTTCTCTTTCGGTCAAACATTTGCGATTGGTTGGAGCTACAGAAGCATAGGTTCTCATCCTTCCAACTGAAATATTGCACTCTTTTCATCATTTTAGTAATTTATTAGGGGAGGCTGAGGTGCGAATTCAAAAGGATGCAGCCTCGTGTGTGTTGAGCGATGACAACGTATTAAAGAGTAAGTATCGTAATTCTGCAGCGCATAGTGGCGAAATGTGTCTGAAAAACTCTTATTGAAGGGCCCTGATATCGAAAAGTGGATAAATCTTTATCATTTATCTAATAAATTACTTTCTGTAACTCTTTGCGTAAACATTCAGAGTTTGTGGATCATTAATGCCCAAAAATTGATTTACGGTATCTGTCTGTTCTTTTATGGTCAACTTTAGCACTTAAATCGTTCAGACGTGTTTTTTTCTAAATTGATACTCCTTGATCGATTTGACAGGACTTTATGTCCAGCGAATTTGAAAGGGATAAATGATAATGTATATTTAATTTTGCACGAATATACAATATTGAAGGACATTTTTTTCGTAATGAAATCTGTTTCTTAAAAATAGATATTTAAGGCCGTGTACAATTTTCTCTCAGTATCGGTTCATGTACAATTTTTTCGAAACATAATTTTACCAATATTCTCTCAGTATCGGTTCTAAAACTCTTGATGTTTTTCTGAAATAGAGCAATTTATGCTTGTAAAATTGGACAAGACACATTTTTGGATACGTTTCTGAATTTTTGGAAATTGCAAAAAATTAACATGGTAAAACTTAAATTTTGATGAGAGGGAATTTTCCTCAATGAAACCTCAAATTCAAAAGAAGCTCCAATTTTCTTCTTTTATTTTTTACCGAAATAAGGAAAGTACGCTTATGGAAATTGCACAGGTTCATTTATGTTGAACTATCTGTATTATCAAAAATTGCAAAAGTTATAAAGAATAGAGAAATTATGAGTTGTAGGATCATTAGTTTGTATTAGCAAACCAATTTTCGCTGATGGTGCCAACTATGCGAATTTGCGTTAAGGTAGTTAGCGAAAGTCAATATCAGCAAGGACTAGTGATATGTAATGCGTTTGAAAATCATTGCGTAGTTAGCAATAACTAGCATAATTACATTCGCGTCAGGGGACTAGGAAACTATCGTCTTTTCTTATAGCAAAGGGTGTACTGAAAAACAGCGGCGCTGGCAGTGGGAAAAGCCCACACCGCACGGCACAGTGGCGGACAGAGTTGCAAGGCGGAAGTCGGACAGCCGTGAAATAACAAAACCAAAGATATAATTCCACCACCATTGTTACTGACACAAGAAAATTTGCTGCTGCCGGTACAATTGTTAAAGAACGTGCCAAAATAATCCCTACGTTAACAGGGGACGTGCCACAATGCTTCGTAGCACACACACGCACGCGCACACACACGCACGCGCACACACACGCACGCGCACACACACGCACGCGCACACACACACGCACGCGCACACACACGCACGCGCACACACACGCACGCGCACACACACGCACGCACACACACACGCACGCGCACACACACGCACGCGCACACACACGCACGCGCATATACGCGCACGAGCACACACATGCACGCCACACACGCACGCCACACGCTCGCCACGCACGCACGCCACACACACACATACACTACCACACAAACCAATGTTTCGCCGCAGCATTGAAAACTACTATCGCGAATGTACCTGCTGAACGATGCAACGTCTGTCTTACATATGATACTTTTCGGCTGAATTTAGCTCATAGCCAGTATTTCGCCTGTTTCTGCAGCGACTGTGACTGAGAGGTCCTAAAGCTTGGTTGCGGATATTCGACACTGGCTATGCACAAGCTATGTCAGATTCAGCTGATGTACAACGGAGAACTGTAGCGCTACAGACTTATCTTTACCAGCAAATTATAGGTTAGGAAGCCGCTTGCAAGGAACTCATAAGCAAAAGACTGAAAGAATTTGTAGCATAAAATAATGGCGATACCTGAAACAGTTCAGGTTCCGGACAAACACGCATCGCCCCACGAGCTCCTCTGTCGTTTTGAGCCCATTAAGCTTTCTTAGAAAACAAGCACACTATAGCGTTAATTGTTGATGAAGAGAAGTCCTGTAAGTTTTGAGGCTTCTATACAAACTACGAGACTTAGGAATTCATATTACCTACTATACACTTAATTATATTTTACCAAATGCACGAAAGCCCTTGTTTTTATATCTAAAAACGTTCGGTGACCAGACAAGCAGTAGAATTGAGATTCTACATACATTCACGGATGCACATTAAGTCATTTAGCAAAACTACATACAATCCAATATACAAGTCGAGAGTACCGGAATATAATTTTTTTGTTGTTTGCTGTTTAGAGTACCGGATACCTCTGTAGCAGGAAAAAATAGCAGTGACACCGAAGAATATTGTAAATGATAAACTGGTTCATCATCGGGTCACTTGCGTCCACGGTATTGATAAAACTTCATATATTAAGGACAGGGTGTAATATTATAATTAATTAAATAAGTAATATAATATTACAATTTTAATTGTACCTATGCGAAAATTTAGCACGTTTGAAGTCAACTACATGCGCTATCGGGAATACCGTCAATTTAATTCAGCTAAAACCGACTTACACGCTTCCATTTGACGAACGATTCTGGAGTGTTAGCGAACGCTCATGGTTGTTTTGGGGGCCTAGAAGTCACACTGCGCATGCACGCGTTTGCTGAAGTTCCAGAATCATACGTAAAAAGAAAGCGAGTAAATAGAATCGTAGACGCAATGCACCTCATTGATGCAACCCATGCTTCTGCGGGTGGTTCAGCCCGCAAAAAATTACTTTTCGGGTGTGGGATTTCGACTTCGGCGCAACTCTTATTCAATATATTACCGAGCTGGTTAAGCATACCAATGTTTGCCATATATCAAAAACAAGGTTGAACTTTTGCAATTTTTAAAATTCAAGAGGTCTTAATGGAAATCGAACCCATGCCATGTTGTTAAGCTATATTTTTTCTAATCGAGCATAATATTTAAATAAAAAAAATTGGAGCCGGTTTTTGAGAAAATTCATGTAAACATTTCTTTTCAAATGGTAATTGTAAATATTTTTTAAAAATGTTATCAATTCACTAACAATTACGGCAAAGCTGTTTCTATTTTGAAACAATTATAGAGTTTTAAATAAAACATTATTTAAAGATCTTATTTTGAAGAACATTCATTAAGAAACAAGTGGTACTCCAACTTCTCGTACGTTATCGTATCGGTAACACTTTCGTAAAAATTTAATACCGCAATTTCTGTTCATATGATCCCATCTCAGCCATCACTTGTAAAAATCATTACCAATTATGATCATTACTAATCAATTGCATTAGGTGCAAATATTTCGTTTATTCATTGAAAGCTATACATTAACACAAATTTTCGTGTCGCCGTGTTCCTGTTTTACGACCACATATATTTCAATGTAATAGATTCTCTTGATAGATTCTAGTAAAATAAGTGCTTGAAATTGGAATTCTAATACTCATATTTTTAAAACATTACCTACTTTAAAGAACTGCATTTTTAGAACGAACTTAATATAACAAAAATATCGCTATCATAAATAGTGTACTTTTGACGTGTTAATTATCTGGAATTTAAAAAAAACTATGTTCACCGAAAATGGGATCAGCTCATTTTTTCTACCGTCCTTTGATACATATCAAGAGAAAATTTAATGAAATCCTTTGCGGCAGTTTTTGAGAAAATGTTTGTTTACAAATTGCTTTAATTTTAATGAAAAACTATGCGAAAACTGCTTATTTGTTTTAATAATTGTACCACATAATTTTGAAGACGTAATTCGTTTAGAACAAATTTCATTAAAATAATAATCTCTATCTTCAATTCTGTAGTTCTATAATGTTAATTTTGTGCTATTTTCGAATTTACAGAGTTCACCAAAATAGCAGCGCTATATTTTTTTACTGTCATAATTTTCATACCGTCAATTTTTGTACTCACGCGAGGAAAATTTAAATAATAAATTTGAAGGTGTTTGAGAAAATTATTTTTTATTGATTATATTTCACGTTAAAGTCACTAATATTTTCGAAAAACTCATAACCTAATTTCAAGATTTGTCTTTGCACAACAGATTTCACAAAGGAAACGATCTCTATCTATGATATTGTAGTTGCTGGAAGACGCTGAATGTTTTGAACTTTTCCAATTTTCGGAAACTCAAATATATAAACAAAAGTGTGACTTGCGCCATTAGAACTTTTTTATAAAAAACGACGTAATTTTTTAGAACATTTTGAAAATATTGAGTCTTTCTGCCAAAAAATCTCCGATTTCCGGTGCACGATTACAATTCTCTTTTTACGAAGAAAACAAGAAAAGAAATCAGGACGGTATTGAAATATGTTTCAACTAAGAGAGGGAAATAGGCTTCGATCAAAAGCAGTCGACTTCATTGTTTATCAAACATAGTTTTGTCGGTGGTTTGGGTACATCACAACAACCACAAGGAGATATTCAGTGCCCACAGTCATACAGAGCACCATCTGCTTTGAATATTCACTTAATTTTCGGAAAAAAAATAAGGATATAAAACTTCTTACAGCTATAATATAATAGTTTAGAATTTTTCAAGACAGACTTCCTCACTTTAATTATTAGATATGACTGAGTATTACATAACAGAAGAATCAGTCTTAAAATATTTCGAAGAGAATTGCGGGATGTTTTTAATGAGGCTCTGTTAGAAACAAATTAGTCCTTGTTTTATTATAATGCATTACAATAATTAATAATGATTTCCCTCACACTTCGACTACCATAATATTGATGCAAAGAGAGGGTAACTATCAGCAAAATGTATTTGATCACCAAGTAATTATTGTGCATTTGGTCGCTTAATTTCATCGGTTTTCGACAGACTGCTTTTCACGAGTCGAATGAGAGGGCGAATGATTAAGTAGCGTTCATAATCGAATCGAGAATATTATTCTCGTTCTTCCTGATAATATGTAACTCCATTACGGTATGGATAACTAATAGACTTCTTTTGTTTCATGTCCTCCTTATGTGCATACAACATGAAAAACTCTCAGAAGTTCGGTGAGAGAATAACCGGTTAAGGTGGCTCAGGACATCAGTTATGTAAGTGCAGAGCCTCTGACCGGGAGGTCCTAGGGTTCGAGTCCCGACGGTTGCAGGATTTTCATCACTAGCTAGATATCTAGGTAGAATTCAGCCGCTGTCTAGAAACAAATTCTAGCGACCGGTTGCTCTGATCGCTAGTTTTCCGCGGTACCTCCGTTCAAGACCTGGCGAATGCCGGAACAGTATCCTAACAAACCGTCCACGATCAACGGACCACACGCGATCTTTCCTTCCCCTTTTTTCTATCACCCTTTACATATACTCCGATTTAAATACAATGGCACTTCAAGGCTACGAACTGGACGGAGACGGGGATACGGTCATCATCTCGGAACTTTGTTACGACTTAAACTTGGGTATTGGAGTTTCCGATTGGATGTCCCCCTATTCTTCCAGATCGTGATCTTGACGTGTCACTATGTTTGTATCGGAGTATACCCTCACTTACACTTGCATGCACTACTCTACCACAGATTTCGGGGGACCAGTTGAGAGCTTAGAGCTTATCCCGGTTGGGGCGGTGCGCCACTCGTGAGAAGTACCTGGTGGGGTAAACCACGCTAACCGACAAGTCGATCGGCGCCACATCTCACCATCCATCAGACAAATATTAGCGCCACCTCCTGAGGAAAACATGCACTTACGTTTGACGCACCCTGAATCACTATCATTCAGTCAGTCATTCAATCGAGGGGGATACGGATACGGATATTTATTTATTTATTTATTTGTTATTTAAGGTCACATTAACATCTAGGTCATCAGCGGCTGCTATTGGAGTTAACATTATGGTAACTGTGAAGATGAAATAATATGATGATTTTAAGGGGGTGAAAGGAATACAAATACAACCATGTCCGAGGTGGGACTCGAACTTGCGCTCCTTTGGTCCGAGATCGCTACAACACAACTGCCTTAACGATTTCAGCCACCGCCAAACCTTTTGTTTAAACTTTCTCCTTGTATTTATCAAACGACGGTAAAAAGCGGGAAAACAGGTGCTCGTCCCATCATCGGCGAACTTTATTTTTTCGGAAATTGTGAACAATTAACATTGCAAAAGCCCATTATTCATGATAGTAATTTTTGCCTTAAATTAGATCGGTTCTACAAAATCAGATCTTTAAAAAAGATCATGTACACATTTTTTTAAAAAAAGAGTAGTTTTTGCATAAATTATACTGGAAATTAATACTTTTTATAAAAAACGTTTTCCCAAAAACGGTTCCAATTTTTCCTTGTTTCCATGGAGAGAGCAAAGGACGCATAAAATGGCACGGGTACCATTTTCGTTGAATTATGGATTTTTGGATTACAAATAACGTGGGATAATCTGTGTTTTGTAGCACCATAAATTTCTTTGATATGTTGGGGAAATAATTTTAACAATGAACTATCTCACTTTAATTAAGAATACGGTACTTATTTTATAAATAACTTTCATTAATTTAAAAGCGAAGGGGGACACTTGAATATGCGGCCTTCATTTGCTCTATCTTAAATATCTTATCGTGGTCACTAAAACCATTCCAATTTTTTTCTTTATTTTTTTCACGGATTCAACAATGGACGTTTAAGAGAATGTTGCTCGTCTCATTTTTGTTGAACTCTGAATTTTTGAAAACAGCAAAAGTTAGAAATAATGCGAGAAAGCATGGTGTTCTTACCCCCTCTAGTTACGTTCTACAATCATCAAAACTGGTCGCATGACGACCCTTCGCATATATTGATGTTGAATTTTAAAAAATGTATTACATATTTGATTGTGTTTATTTTCACATGTATTTATACTTATGAAATTAAAATACTTATAAATTTTGCGATGAAATAAACAAAAGACGTCCATATTTTCTTCGAATATAGTTTTCAGTGTCTGCATATAGAAAAGGATAGAACTGCGGTAAGTAAATATAGTTATTAAATCCCGTGAACTACAGTATTTTAATGAGCGCAAACGTAACTTACAGTGAATATGATGTACAAAAACAATTCGTACAACTTTAAAAATATTTTGTGTTATGCATTATATAACGCACTCTTGGAACATTTTGAAAGTGGACACCAAAACCGTGTGATTTCTGTACGCTTTTCACAGTTCATTTTATGTCATATTTCTTTAGAATTTCCTGATCAAACTCATCCTTTCTTTCGCCCATTTATTTTATAGTCACCTATGGAAAAGATTCTCTCTATTACGAAACATTTTAGCTACATTTTCAAGTCGCTTTTTTAACTACTAGGTCATGTAGTGACCATTGCGATTGTTTACATTAGGGTCACTGGAGGGGGAACACGACATATAAGGACAATACAAACAGACACAAACACGCATGCCCGAGGAGGGATTCGAGCTCGCGGCCCTTCGAGCCGAGACAGCTACGTCCCAACAGCCTTAGAGACCTCGGCTACTTGCCACTATTACTCCGTGAATAAATCAAGAAAAAGCCTCCTTCCTTTACGATAACGATATCTCAGTATATTTTGTAAAAGCCAACATTTATTGTACTTCATAAAGTTTCTATTACTCATGCCATGGGACAAAACCAATGAGGAAGAAATCCTTCTTTGGATATAGAGATACACCGATCACAGACCTATTTTAATTCAGATCGCTACATTTGGGTGAGGCGTATGACTTCCAGATGGTCGCCTTGAAGGCTTCGAATGTCCCGTGAAAGGGCCTTAGAAGGTGCGTTGCGTGGCCTGGCAAATTCCGCGAGTGTCCCCGCAGGGCGCCGATCTCCATCGGGAGCGCGCGGTGGGACGGAGCGGAGCGAGGCGGGGCGGGCCGGAGTGCGGAGCGGCGTCGGAGCAGGGAAGGCCGAAGAGTAGCCGCGTGGGCGGCGCGGGGGGCGGGGCGGAGGCGTCCCACAGGGTGCGAACGGCCTGCGGGCTGCGCGCCACGCTGTCCCCGCGCCCGGCCATCGCCCTCCCCGCCACTGTCCCCGCCGCCGTGCCGGGCGCAGCCTCTGTGTCCACTTGCTATTCATGTGAGTGGCGGGCGACGGGGCATCGGAGCGCCGTCGCCGGCCGCACAATGGGACGAAACCCAATCGATAACTCAACTCAGTTGCATGCGTGCGCGAGGGCCCACCGGAGGCGCCAAGGGCGCTGCGAAGGGCGGCGGAGGCGGAGGGCGCGGGCGGCGGCGTTGGCCAAGGCGCGCACACTGCCCCGCCCGCCCCTCCCCCCCCCCCCCCCAACCAAGCCGGCCCCCCCCCCCCCCCAGTCCAGACGATTCCCTTCCGTCCCTCCTGCTCTGGTCAGCCTGCTCCGAGCTGCCTAATCCGCCCCGCCCCGCCCTTCCCCACCCCGCCCGTCCTTGCCCCCTCCCCCTTCCCGCCCCCGCCGCTCCCCAGGCGCTGGGCCGGCCGCCCGGCGCCGCTCCGCCGACTGCCGCAGTCACGCTGCTTTCGCGACCACCCGCTGTGTCCCTCGTCAAGGCCTCCAGCTGGGCCATTGCCCGTCCACCCGCCGCCCGCCTCGTGTCTGTCGCCCGGCCTTCGCCGAGCCCGTATCTCCGATGCCGCCCTCCCTCTCATCTTTCGAAGAAGACCTCGACGGCCTTGCGTAACCCTTGCCACCCTCGTCCCCGGCACTCGCCTGTCATTGTTCTCTAACCTTCTCTATCGTATTACAGATAACCTCTCGCCCGCCCCACTCACATCACTTGCTTATCGGCTCCTCTTCTTACGAATTGTAGTCAAACGTTCGTGCTACAATTCTGTTCCGCTCACTGTTGCAGAAGCCTTCTTTTCTTCATTTATAGTACATTTACACAAATGTGAAGTGTGTGCTGGTAAAAAAATTGACACTTTAAAATATATTAGATATTAGAGAGCATTTTTATATATTTGGTTAATCACTACTGTAATACTGTAAGTGGATAACAAAGAATTCAGATTGAGGAAGTGCCATTAGGCACTAGCTGAATTGGGTCATCGCTTACTACAACAAGCGATTCTAGTAGCGGTATCTTTTCAAGGAATTCTGTAAGCGCGAAACATAATGATTGAACAATATTTAGCTCACAGGAAGATCTCTATTAAAGTCAACGATGCGCTTCAAATATTCCTATTTTTTTTTAAATTTCAGAGTAAAATGAAATAATTCTCATTCTTGTGTATACAAATTTTGAAATATGAATTTTGAATACATTGAAAACTTTCAAAGTTGTGCTTTCAGAAATTGAAAAAATAAGCCATTTTAAGATTGAAATTCAATCTTATTATTTTTATAAAAACCCTATCTTAAATAATAACTGATAAAAAATTACCAAAAATGCATGTATTTGCAAATGCGCTATTGATTTGAATGTCTTTTGTTCAATGACGTACGCCAATTAGTCAGTTGCAACGGGGAAGCGCATTGAGACTCGACAGCTCATGGTTCAATGCCACCCGCACCCACGCCACACACAGCCGCTCCCCCTTCATTCCCGTCCTTTCCATGTTTCCTGCTCGAAACGACTATTGTCATCTCCTCTAACAGCCGGACAAACGTGGACGGGAAAATGCGGGCTGTGAAACTCGGGCCGGAAAACGACAGCCTGGAAAAGCGGGCTGGGAAACGCGGGCTGGGAAACGGGTCGGGAATCGCGGGTCGGGAATCGCGGGTCGGGAATCGCGGGTCGGGAATCGCGGGTCGGGAATCGCGGGTCGGGAATCGCGGGTCGGGAATCGCGGGTCGGGAATCGCGTCGGGAATCGCGGGTCGGGATCGCGGGCGGGAACGTCGGGAATCGCAAGTCGGGAATCACAAGTCGGGAATCGCAAGTCGGGAATCGCAAGTCGGGAATCGCGGGTCGGGAATCGCGGGTCTGGACACGCAAGTGGGGAGGCGGACATGACCCAGACCCAACGGTGTTGCCTACCGCTTCCCACCGCCTTTCCGCCGGCACTTTCTCTGCCTCGCCGTTTCCAATGACGCCCAGCACACCACTCCTGGCACCCCGGCTCTATCGCATACGCTGTGCATGGACCGCGCCGGGCCGTTCGCTGCCCCCGGCAACCGAGGACGGGCACCGAGGACGGGCGCTGACGCCCCACACGTCGCCACGCCGCTAACGCCCCGCCGCCGCCCCTCGACGCGCTGCCCCTCCTGCCGGCGCGCAGTGGGCAAACTCACGGGCTTAAGGGTAACAATACGCCAGTGCTCTCCATTACATCATTTGTTAAGCGTAGTCCTAGAAACGTACGAAACTACTTCTAGCAAATATCCCGAAATAGTTGAGATGAAACGAGAAAAGAGGCGACTTATAAAACTTTAACAAACTACAGATGATTTAAATGACAAACGAAATTTCAACTGTGTAGCGCAAGAATGATTGAAATATTTTATTAAATATTTAAATTTATTAAATATTTATTTATATAATATATTTATTTAAATTTATTAAATATTTATTTATATAATATATTTATTTAAAAAATATTTAGAATTATTATATATTTATTTTACGATCACTATGCAAATGAAACTAAGAAATATTTTGGAGGACTGCCGCCATCGAAAGATACAGAGCACTCTTAATGGAAAGCGACCGAAAGCAATAAACGTCCAAACATTCCAGCTCCGCAAATTCGTGATAAACATGGTAAAGGGATTAGAACCAACCCTCAGAAGCCAACAGGATTTGTGGGACACAAATGTGTTTCAACCGTTCCCATCTCATAGAGTGGAATAAAAAAGACATTTTACTCAGTTCATGAAAACGGAAGTTTCATATGCAATAAAACAAGATTCACCTTCATAAAGCAGGCACCTCATCACCGGCGTCGTTTTAAGAAACCTGCCACGTAAAGCACTAGCATTCGAAACATCAATTTTCAAAGCCATCAATAGAATTGCACATTTTCCCTCTTGTCACACTGCCGTCAGGAGCGTATCGGTAGAACAAGAACATTAGCGACGCAGACAACCCGCCCCGCAAGACAGAAGCTGCGATGATTTAATTGAAAAAATGCTTTATCTAGCAATCGTCTTTGAAAAACGTTTTGAAATGTACCTCAGAGAACCTTTTATACGCCAAAATAATTAGAAATTACCCTAAATTTATACTCATCGTGGTTTGACAAATAATTTTTCAGTTTGAATCTTCTTCTTCACCTGATTTCCGGAGTAGTCAATTTTATCCGGGTTTTCGAGGCATGATCAATGCATTTTTTTACATTGCTACAATATTGCCTCACCTGTTTCATCAAAATTTGAGGGTATTTCAGTAGGGCAAAATCGGCTACTATACTCAACAATCACGTGATTACCAACCCCAGCCCAAAGAAGTTTGTCGTTTCTTTTTCTCTGATAACTGACCGATTATTTTCCCATATATCCTGATGCTAATCCAAAGATTCTTCTCTCTCTTCATATGGGATCTCGAAATCTTCAACTCCGTATTTCATATGTACTCAGAATATGTTACTTCCTTTCTCACTCAGTTCGTCTATGAAAGATAAAAATTGCAACAAAACCGAACGTTATGACGTTACTTTCTTGCTCTTACTTATTAACTGATAAAACCAAATCTACAATGTATGTAAATAGGTTGGCAATTTCTTATTGCAATCATTTGAAAGAACGTTGTTTTTTTAAAAGGTCCAGGATTAATCCATCAGATTTTCTCTTGTTTTGGGTAAAAATTTATCTAAGAAATATTTTTTTAAATATAATGAATAGGTGGAATAAGTTCTTTCAGCTGTTGCAGATTTATATATTGATGTTTTGATTTTTCGGTTTTCCAATGCGTATCCTCAGTATCTTCCGCCAAGAAAAGAGTTCTCTTCTTTATATTTTTTAATAATTGTCATTGTTTTTTTACCCAGGGAATTCATAAAGAAAATCATCAGCAGTTATTTCTTGATCTATACATTTTTTAAGTTTGCTTAATCACTTCCACCTATTGAGAGGGAACATACACGTTTTGAATCCAATTCTACACTTTTCGATTACACCAAAAATATGATCACACTCTTTTAATGTGTGTCTTGGTTCTAGGAATGTATGATCAATAGTTTCTACGCTGCAATTTCTCGAAATTATCTTCAAAAAATTAACTTCGTTTTATTCAGGTTTTGCCTCTCACATCAATCGCTATATTCAATCATGTAACGTAATGTATTGGTAAGATTTTCACTTTTTAAACAAGACCTAATCTCTCGAGACTGACCTAGTACTGTATTTTCTTCCCAAACAAACATGGTCGATTTTACAGTTTTTGAGTCTAAGGTACATTAATATTGACTAAATAAAACAAAAAAAATCCACAAAAACCTGTCATTAAATACTTCCAGTAGATGTTCTATTCTAGGAACCAGAATCATTCGTTATTACGTGAAACATTCGTGTCCAATCAATCGAAGATCAGCCTCATTTGCTTGGTTTTAGATATAAACATCGTGAAACTTTTGAAGAGTCCAAATGTTCAAGCACAGATCGTAGAACGAAACGTCAAAAAAAAAGGAATTTTCTCATGAAATGTAACATATTCACCTATATGAAATGGTAATTCATAATTTGAACAAAAGCCACTTACCTCAAAATAACCGATTTGATTGGTGATAAGTCTTAGCTAAGGTCTCGTTTACAAATCACAACCGCATCGATTATTCGCTCCATTTCTACCAAATTCATCATAACTATTTACGTACGCCTAAAGTGAACATTGAGCGACGTTGAATTATTACGCCTCCGAATCGTCTCGGCTTTGAATCGGCCAGAACCAGCGTTCCGCTACTGTCCCCGCCCGCAGTCACAGCCTCCGTTTACGCCGTCTCTCAGTCCGACCCCCGACGCCCTCTGCCCGCCGCCGCCGCTGCCCCCGCCCCACGCCAACCGTGCAACGGCTGGCCGCAGCCAGCTCGACCGTTCCTGCCACTCGGAAAGGAACAGCCGGGAAGGGCTGCCAGCGCGGTCCCCCTGTTTGTTCGGGCAAACAGTAACAGCAGTTTGTGTTCAATTAGGGGGAGTTTGTTTTCAAATTATGCGAAGAGTGCCGCAGTTTCGCGTACTCTGCATAATTTATGCCGGCCCTTCTCGCCCAAGTGACTGCAAGGCCTTCGTTATGCTGCTATAGGCGAAGGGCTATTCTTGAAGTAGCCGGCCGTGTGGATCCAAGAGCAGAATTTCAAACGTCAGGCCCGGTGAATGACTTTCGGTGTTGCGAAGCCAAATCTCCCTACTCGTTTCAGACGCTGAAATGAATATTCAGTCTTGTTTTAGTCCGTACTTCGGAGTGGAAAGTGCGTTTGTGTTACGAGAGTGAACGAGGCAATTGGCCTAGGCATTTAAATTTCAACGAGGCGCTAAAATCCTGAGCTTCCGACGGAAAACATATGAGGCCGCTGTTCGTTTTTCCTCACATAGAAATGCAATGTGACACCGTCGCACTTGACACACGGATACAAATTGCCATTCGCCAGCCTTGAGTCCGTCCTTGCGAATGTACGTGACAAATTGTTCACTTTTCGTGACTTTTCGCAGGAATTTATGTATGTTTGTAGAAATACCTGCAGCGTATTTCATCCATCCAGGTGCGCAAATGGAAGCATTTGTCTTGTGCCGCTATTCAGAATTTCACTATACTTTGATGATCAAACGTTGTGTGCTACACCGAGCACATATTGAAATTCTATATTGAGCTATTACTGAGGAATAATCGCATCGCATATGAATACAAAGAAATGCATTAAATGAGTTCAGGAATGAAATATATTTCCTGAATAAAATTAGCATCCGATTAGTTGACATCTCTTTACTATATATCTTTATATAAAAATGCGATACATGTTGAAATAATATTCAAGAAAATCTATAAATTATTCAGCCATAACATGAATAAACTGTAACGAAGAGGTTTCTTCCCCGATGAGTATTGGTTGGAGAGTACATATTTAATTTATAAGAATACATAAAAACAGCGGAGAAATGCACTAAGGAAAATGATGACTTCAGCCCACGCAAATCAGTTGAACTTCAAAATCACTTCCGTTATCATTTCCATCTCCGTCAATATCTTGGAATACGTTACCAACCGTATCATCTTAACCATTTCCATTATATCCTTGATCTCTTTTTTTTATTCAATAGTTTTCTGATACAGCGTACATAGCCACTTTACTGAATTGTTTTTTATACAATGTACACAATAATATACAGACAAAATAAGAAGAAGGATGACCTCACTGGGCTCGTCAACAGGAAATCAGGTTTGTGTGTTTAGTAGTTATTGTGGTGATTTGTAAACTGGGTGAGATTAACGGGACTTATGATATGAAGAAAGAGTAGGAGTTACGGAGGACGGAAATTATCTTTGGGGAATCTGGTCGGGATGCGGTTTAGATGAGAATGAGTGGTTTTTCCTAGTGAGAATGTCGGTTGGAAAGGGAGGTTATGAAGCTTGTTGTAGAATCTTTCGGAGAGACGGGCGATGTGCTGGGCGACTCTAGGGAATTTTAAGTCCTTGTGAATTTGTGCATTTGATATGTACCATCGGACATTTAAGACAGCGCGGATGACTATTTTGTAGAGTTTGAATGTGCTTTATTGTTGAGGGGACGGCACCTCCCCATATTGGGACTGAGTTCGTGATACCAGGGCGGACAAGCGATTTATTATGCTGGTTCTTAGGTGAAGGGATGACTTTCTATTAATAAGAGGATAGAGTTGGTTAAGGGAGGATATGGGATTTGCAGGTTAGACAGGGGCCCAAAAGGACTCCCAGGTAAGGGATAGATGTGCTGTGCTCTGCCAATTTGAGGGGGTAGATATGTATAGGGGTGAAGCAGGTGGAATGTTTTTAGGGTAAAGGTTTTGGCAATGCATTTAGCAGGGTTTAGGTTAAGTTGCCAGTTTGAAGACCAAGTGGAGAATTCGTTTAGAGCTTCTTGAAGGGAATAACAGGCAACTTAGTGAGAATGAGTGGATGTGAATAAAACTGTATCATCTGCATATTAGGCCGTTTCGGTGGAGGAATGCCTGGGGATATCGCGGGTGAACAGCGTTGGGGATAATGGAGAACCTTGGGGGACTCCTACAAGGATCCTAAATGTTTGGGATATTGAGTTGTTTACTCAAACGGCAAAGGATCGGTTGTGGAGGAAGTCTTTGATGATGTTGAATAGGCAGTCGGGGGTTCCAAGGAAGGGTAGATTATATAGAAGACCTTCGTACCAAACTCTGTCGAAGGCTTGGGAGTAGTCGTAGAAAATGGCAGTGGTAAATTGCTTCCATTGAAATCCTAGGGCTATGGATTCAATCAGTCAAAGTTCATGGGCTATTGAGCGGAGTGGGAGGAATCAAAATTAGGCTGGAGGGATGGTTTTTGTTTGATTAGCAAAGTCGCTCACCCTAGAGAGAATTAGCTTTTCGAATATTTTTGTGAGGGTTGGGAGGAGGCTAATTGGGCGATAGCTGGCAGGGTTGTGCGCACGTTTCTTGGGTTTGAGGATCCGAATTATGATTAAGTGTTTCCAGGCTAGGAAAATATTTTAGACGGAGACCGGCATTGAAAATTGCTGTTAGAAATGCGATGGATTACGTGGTAAGTGTTTTGGGTCGTGACCGGAAGATTTGTTTGTTTTTTGAGAGATTTGAGGATGGAGACAATGTTTGAGGAGCTTATATTTGATGGGCTCTGGGGCTAACGAGAGGAGAAGTCTGATAAAGGCATTGATTTTGGAGTTAAAAGCTGGGTTGTTGGGGGGGAAGGGGGGGAAATTGTTGGCAAGAAGATTTGCTCTTTCTAGGTCAGAGACAGCAGTGTTTTTGTTCGAGGATAGGGCAGGCATTATGGAAGAGGAGTGAGGTAAGATTCTTGTTCATCGCCATAGGATAGGCGCATTTGACGCTAGTTTGGAGATGAAGGATAGGAAGTGGAATTTTTGGCATTGGCTACGTGGACTTTGTGGATAAAGTTGTTAAGGATGGTTTTCAGATAGTGTAATCTTAGGAGTAGCGAATTCTTTCTGACAAGACGTTTGGCTTGTATGAGGTAGAGGATATGAGTGGGGGGAAACAAAGAGTGGGTAGGTTTGAGGGACGAGTGAGGGGGTTTGAAGCTTTGGACGCCGCTGCTATAATGGTTGATGTTAGGGTGTTGATGGCTGTATCAATTTCGATTGGATGACTGAAAAAGCAAGAGGTGGGGAGGTGAGTGTTTAAGTAGTCTTGGAAGGGGGACCAAGAGATGGGGCCATGGAATAATTTCGTTGGTTTAGGAGTGAGTATGGCGAAGCTTCGAGGGAAATGAGGACTGGTGAGTGATCGGAGCTAGATTCGGGGAGGGTTTTTGGAAAATTCTGTTGTAATATATTTGGTAAGTATTACGTCCAGCAGGTTGGGGGGTATTCGGGGATTGTAAGGGAAAAGTGTGGGTTGAGCTCGGAGAGCAATATTAATGTTACTTGCGTTGAAGAATTTAAGAAGTTGGGCTCCACTTGGAGTGGTTGAGCGGCAGCCCCACCATTGGTGTTTGGAGTTCCAATCATCATTCATCCGGATATTGGGTGGTTTATATATGGCGATTGTGGTTATGGGTGGAGCTGAACGTTGGGGGAGAGCAGTTACTGAGTACTCAAGTTCTGGAGTGATAAATAGGGGAAGTGGATAATGGTTAATGGATCTGAGCCTTTGTTGGAAGGTCTGTCTGATCGGTATATAAAAAAGCCGGGAATGGAAAATTTTGAGTTGGAAAGGCAGTGGGTTTCGATAATAATGGCTATGTCAATGGAGTATTCGGCAAGTAGATGGGCAATGTTAAGTTTATTTTTGGTAATGCCTTTGGCATTCCAATTGAGTGGGTTGATATTCTGGTAATTAATAGGAACCATTGCTCAGAAAGAGAGTGGAGGTGGATATTATATATTGTATTATGGAGATCAGGGAGAGGGTATCTGGTTGATAATGTTGACTATAAATTGACTTTGGGCATTGAGCTGGGGATGACTCCAGGAGGGCTGGAGGGGGTTGGGAGAAGAGGGAATTTTGAGGTTGAGGGGAGGGAGAGGGGATAGTTAATGAGGTAGTTTTGGAGTGGGGGTGGGCATAGGCACGTGCATTATGAATATGGAGATTGGTTGGATGGGGAGATTGACAGGGAAGTCACCTGTAAGTATGGGTTGGCGAGACTTGACGAATACTAGTTGTTTTTGCTGAAAAAAGTACAATTTCTATCAGCTGCTCTATGCTTTCCTTTACAATTCGCACTAATAAGCTCAGCGTTGGGAGGGAGGTTACACGTGGTAGAGAGATGGTCTCGGATGCACTTGACACATCTAGGAGGTTTGTTACAAAATTTTCTGGCGTGACCAATGTCCTGGCACTATTTGCATGGTACTATTGATTGATTTTTCTCCCGAAGTTCTACTTTTATAACACAGTGTAGTAGAATATTTATTTTGAACAGTTTTTCAAAGTTCTCATTGCTGTCTACTTCTACGACACAAAAGGGCATTGGGGATCTATCTGATTTGTAAAGGCATGTGACTTGACTGTGCGATATCTTTCTTCACGAGGTCATTCTTGACTTCCCTAATTATAGCACTTTTGCGTCTATTCTGTGGGTCATTATACTTATGAAACTCAAGTTTTTGCTCTTTTAAGAAGTTCATTATGTTCCGAAAATCTGAGGTTCGGAGAGTATTTACTTTTATCACTTCGCCGCGATTAGAGGTGGAGAAGCATTTAACACAGATTTTGCTAAGTTCATCTCGTAGGTTTTTGAAGTTTTCTGTATCTATTTTGTGTAAAAAGATAGGTGATGGCTTAGATTCTGACTGGGGAGGTAGTTGGGACGGATCCTGGCTATCTGAGGCATCGTTGAGGTTGGCTAATTCGGCAAATCTATTTGGCGAGAATACCGATTCGGGTACTGCCCGGGGTTCACTTGTTCAACGCGGTTTCTTTTGGGAAAATTTACGCTAATCGCTAACATCCGCTCTAATGCTTTGAAGCGTTTCGTGATAGCAGATATCCAAATATTTCTGGTAGAGGGTTGATTCATCCGGAACAGCATGACCACAATATTTTTCAAGAAACTATCTATAAACAGGAACATTTACACATTTATCCATCAAAATATTGACAATTATCATAGCCCGGCACATATCCTTGAAAAAATCATTTTCTGTGCTTTCTGGTTTCATTTTTGCCAACAACACTTGGTTCTGTGAATTGTTCAGCTGTTTGTTTTTAGCGCGTGAAGTGCACTTAAAGCATGTTGCTAAAGTTGTGACTTCATTGAGCATCCAGTGTTTTTATTCCACGCTTTGTACCACACAACTTTCCCGTCAGTAGTAAACTATTGCTACCCAGAATCGTAGTTTACCAGCCAGACTAGTCGCAATAGGAGCCCTCGTAAAACTGCCGATCTAATTCGGCAAATCTATTTGGCGAGAATACCGATTCGGTTACTGCCCGGGGCTGTCATCGTAGTTTCCGTAGCATTTTCTCTACTACCAGCAAACAATCACTGCAGCGTGTAGCATTCTCATTAAACGCGATCGTTGGCGATCGCCAATGTTTCACGGAAGTTGGGGTTAAAGATCACGAAGAACTGTCAGTGATATTTTTCACACCAAAAAATGACACTGAGCGTCCTGGAACCTATGATCTCAGTCGCTGACGCGCACTGAGATAGCTGAAGCAGACGCGCGAGACTAAGAATATCCGACCGCGTCTTCACGTAGGGAAGCTGGCACGCAGTAATGCATTATGTAGGAAAGAATTTCGTTTTAAAACAAAAACACTTTCAAAAAAAAGGAAAAAAAAAGGAAAATAAAAATATGTAACGAAAAAACTAGGATATTGTGTTAGGACGGTGACGATTCGCCAAGATTATAAATTTGAGAACGGTCAGTAGAAAGACTAAAAATGTGTATTTACATAAAAATCTGGTCTGTACTGATAAGCGGCTGAGCTCGACGAGGTCTGAACAGCTCGGCCGTCGAGCGCGGAATCCTTGATCTCCTTCGTCTTTTTCTTCTTCGTTGTTGTTTTCCTTTTCTTTTTCTCCTTCTTTGTCCACAGAGTCTTACAAGTTGTCCAAGAGTCTTCTTGTTCTTCTTCTTCGTTCCAATCCATGCGGGTTCGCACGAGTCTTCCTGTATTCATTCTTGAAACATGTTTGTACCATTGTTCACTATGGCTTTCCTCTCTCCACCCCGTACACTATCTTCTCTATTTTGCATTTTCCCTTATTTCACAACCTATTTTTCCCGGTGTGATATTTCTGGTAATTCTCCTTTACATATTTATTTCCGTAGTTCCTCGTTTTGAATTGTTTTTTTTTTCGTATTTTCAATTTATTTTTAATGGAAAATAATAAATCATAAGTTGAAATATTTATTTTCAATGAATATTATATATACTCCAAAACTGAACTTGATAACTACTTATTTAGTTTGAACATTTAAAACGGAAATATTGTGACAAAACGTATATAATATATTATAATGATCATGGATGAAAGTTAAAAGAGTATTTTGCCATTTAAACTTCACTACGTTCTAATTTTTTTAATCATCTTTACAAGATGATTTGCTGGTTATTTAGAAATATATTGGGGGAAATTCTAACCAACGGATGTCGTGCAAGCCCTAAAGTTTGTTTTCCATACCCTTCGCCAGAGGTGAAGAGGGAAGAGAGGAATCGAGAAAATGATGGGAGGGATTAAGAGAGAGGGAAAGGGTCTAAAACAACAAATAAAACGTAGGTTTTACTCGGAACAGTACTTCCCCACAATAAAAGATGTTAATTACATTTTACGGGTTCTTGAACATTAATTAATTCGTTAACGCCATATCTTTCGTTTTGTTGGCCAAAGTTGACTCCCGAATTTCCAACTTAAGGAGAAATTTAACTCAACTTAAAAACGTTTTCCAACAAAAGGCATAGTGGTATTGGATCAAAATAGACCATTTCTTTATTGCGTAGAAAACGTTCCTTCCGACTGACGCATTGGTTTGCAACCTTTCAATTTCCAATAGAATGATTCTTTCAAAGATGTTTCCCTTAACTTTCGAGTTTCCGCGACTGAAGTAGGACATTGACGAAACTTCACTCTACTTTTATAAAACTGCGGTTCAAACCTCATTGCATCTTTGCCAATTAAGTGGACTCGAAACGAATGATTTCTTGCTTCGCTTCGTCATTCCATCATAATAAGGTATTGTCAAACTTCTCAGAAGTGAGGTTTGAAGGAGGTATAAGAGATATAATAAGATGAAAAAACTCACCCGCTCAGAGAAGTACAGAAGAGAAGTTTTCTTTTTCAAATCCTTGGGCAAAAGGATAATATCATTATTTGTTGTGTGCTTTCCTGCTTTCTGATGTCACACATACTTTCCTCTTCAGTGATATAAGTAGGATGTTAAATTTTGCATTAATTCTTTCACAGAGGATTGATGTAAAACAACATTGAAAATTCTTAGAACAACTTGAACAGTTTAATCCTGAATCATTGAAAATACAAACAATTATATATACGTAATCTCTTTCTTTCTTTCATTATTTCTCTCTCTCTCTCTCTCTCTCTCTCTCTCTCTCTCTCTCTCTCTCTCTCTTCTCTCTCGTTCTCTCTCGTTCTCTCTCGTTCTCTCTCTCTCTCTCTCTCTCTCTCTCTCTCTCTCCCTCCCTTCTTCCCACACTTTTGTTGTCCCTGTCTTTTTTTAAGCTTACAGGAGAAACAGATCTTCTCTGGGCACTAGAAATGGGAGATTACGTGCAGTCACGTGGCCCATTTAAAACCTGATGTAAAACAACATTGAAAATTCTGAGAACTTCAATAGTTTAATCCTGAACTATTAAAAATACAAACAATTATAGATACATAATCTCTATCTTTCTTTTTCTCTCTTTCTTTTTCTTTCTCTCTTTTTCTCTTTCTCGCTCCCTCCCTTCTTCCTACACTTTCATTGTCCCTGTCTTTTTATAAGCTTACCGGAGAAGCAGATCTTGTCTGTTCACTCGAAATGGGTGATTACGTGCAGTCACCTGGCCCGTTGTGAAAGGTAACCGTCCTGGCATCCTCCTGAAATGCATCGAAGTAACCAATGAAAATGATCTGAGCAGCCAGCCTTCAGATTTCTCTCTCTGAAAGAGGACGTCCGCCAGGCTTCTACGCTGGTGTCGAAAATCCACCGCCGTTGGACCTCGAATTTAAAACGTCTGGATTTTAAAACAATGAATACACGCGCAACTGGATCCCATTGTCCAGCAGGGGAAAATCACCGCCACCTCTCGCGACAAAATATGAACTACATTCCGGGAGAGTCATCTACTAATGACCGTAGCAGTTGACCCGCCCGGAAACACTAATTAATCAGTCAATTCATCCATTCATCCGTCGTCTCCCTTGGATTCGAAACATTGGTTTTGAGGTCCTAGGACGCACCATTTCAGAGTTATTTACAATTATAATGTGAGTTGCAGTAGTCTGTTCCTTGCATCATAATCTGCAAACATCTATTTTTTCGCCTTAAATCTGCTTGATGGACAACAGGGGCGTAATTTTCTATCTGCAATAGCACACTTACAGGGTTTTGTGTCGTTGAATGCATATAAATTGTCAAAGTTCATCATCTGTCCTTAGCGATATTTATATCAATTTTTTCCTCTCTTCGAGAACTTAAGAATGCTCGTGGATAAAAAAATATAATGGCATTTAAAAACAAATTTGTGACAATCTTTAAAACTACATCTCACAAAGAAGAATATGAAATAGTACGATATTTCCCTCATCATCTACAAATTAGCTCAAACTCCATCCCATTATCTCAATCAGTTTCGAAGACCTTTGTTGTGACCAACATAGATGCTTAACGCTGTATAAAGATGATTCTTTTTTATTTTCCGAGTTTCAGACATTTAAAGAGATTTTCAAAATAATTTTATTGAGAATTTTCTATTTTAACCTTTTAAGTATTGAAATAGTGAATTATATTGTATAATTTACTGTTTGTAACTGGGGCATGATTTACACGGGATTCATTTGTCATTTAAATTTATACAGGACGGCAAAACGTAATCAATGATCACTAAATCAATTTCAACACAAAGAGATTTGTTTCGCTATATTTTTCAAATGATTCATCTAAAACTTCAATATATTTATTTAATAAACGTGAAATTGAAACGAATTGTCTTATTCTAAATACACGTATTTTCGGACACGAAATACTTAACTTTAAATCTACATTTTGTTCCATATCACAGAATATCTACCTAAAGGAAACTAGCAAACAAGAACGTTGGGATGGTTTTGTCCCTTGAAAGTTTTTTTTGTTCTCCCATAAGTTCCCGTTAGTTATCGGAGATAAAGGGATTAGGGTGGTTTAGTTGGTCAGCAAGCTCACAGACTGCGCTGAATGCTTTCACCCGGTTCTCCAGTCGCAGTGTGGTTGGAGCGCCAAGAGGTGAACAACACACGGCCATCTTTAAGAGGATTTAAGCGCTTGCCTTCCGCTCACTCACGGGAGTCGAAAATCTTATTAGGGTTTTAGCGAAAGCCGCGGAGGAGGGAAGCACTGGTAATGAAGGTCGGCCACTAGCAGTCAACAACAGGCAAAGAAAAAGCTGAAAAGGCTCCGGGAGATATGTTTTTCCATGATCTAGGGGTACCCAGATTATTTTTAAAATTTATACTCGTATTCAGAGTGCTTTGAATTCTTTCGTACGTTTAAGTTTGTTGCTGCACCACAGTCTTTACGCTACTTAGAAATGAATGAATGTATAAATGAATAAGCCTGTTTTGGTCCATTAGGAGCTAAAACCTCTTATAAAGGGATAGCTCGTTTTTCAGTCTAATGTTCAACGTTCAATATTGATAATATTAAGCAAAACTAAGACGATAATTTTTTACTTTCTCGTATACACTATTATGTAGTATAAAGAAATTGTTGTAAAGCTATCGCGAAAAATGCCGAATTTTTTACGAAAAACTTGTTATGTGGGTCCTTGATACCGAAAAATTGAACTTTGGCATTTGTCTCTCCATCTATCTCTACGTCTGTCACCGAACAATACCAACGGATAAACTATAGACAGGAGTCTCACCAAATTTGAAATTCCCCGCACGATCTGGTTGAAATCGCGGTACCTGTATTGGAAATGTATATTTTAATTTTCTTTTGAGGGCGGTACTTAACATGAAACCCTCAAAAACCTTTTCGAAATTTTCTCAAAAATGGCTTCAATATTTTTCGAAGCTTTTCGCCCGAATATAGAAAAGTACGCTTCCGCAATGAGAGGCGTGTAACTCAGCGCATCGAGACAGCCTGTGTAAAGTAAATACTTATAAGTTTACGTCCCAACCTTACCGTATATTTTTTGACGAGTTGAACACATTTTAACGGGTTCAACTAGTATGATAATAAATAACACAAAACGGTTACAAACAAGATGAATATCATGTGTTTTAGTATCCTTCCAGAAAACTTCATATATTCGTTTTATGTTATTGAGGCACTTTACTAAAGTGGAGTTGGGAGTGTTTGGATAAAACATCTACTATAACAAATAATTCACCTTAATACTTATACTTGAGTAGCAAATAATTCACCTTAAAGATGATGTTGCAAACTGTATGTACTCATGGCTAGCTTCGTAATCCGACCTGATCTTGTGAAAAACAGTATTTTATGAAGGACTAATTTTTGAGACTTTTCGCCCAGCAGTTCCAGATTTAATTGGTCGCGCTGGCTTCCTCTCTCAATTATAGCTAATGGCCACTACTTTCTTCTGCTTCCCCTTGAGACGGCAAAGGATTCGCTTAACAAGAAAGAGAGGCCTTCGTAGAGAAATTCTTTTCAAGAAAATAGAAACTGTAACTTACTGAAGGATAAAGTGAAGAAAATTGCGAAAGGAGAAAAGAGAATTCTCATGTCTTTCTGTTGGGCAAAAGCTTCGATGTTTCTACTTATATCCTTTTAATTTTAGTACATATTGCTCAGAAAGACCATTCGTGCACATTAATTAATGCACATTCATAATTCTAGTCGAGTTTCGTATATGCATGTGGTATCTATTTTTCGTTCAAATGGTAATTGTCATAAGAGTCCATTGATTGTTGATCCCGATTGTGATCTAGGTTATGTATTTACGTATCATATAGTTACATTATTATTTTTATTAAGTGCAATTTTCTAAGCTGAATGGCACTAGCTGTATAATACCTTGGATTTGCGAAAAAAATGTCGCTGTCATTTTGGAGACCATTATAGTTATGTGACGTTAAATGTCCAGGAACGGTTGTATTTGTGGTGGCTGGTCGGGTTACCCCGGTAAAGCCTTTGAAAAGTGACAAAAATGTGCAAGATCTGAGCTCTGGAGAAACGCATGCGTTATTGCAAATAGATAGCTGATTTGACTGTTGCTGAGTTAGCTGACGTACAAAGTTTGAACGTATCTGTTGCACGTCTCTCAAATTACCAGCGTTTTCTATTCACCGCACTTATGCGCACCAGGGCCGACTCAGGACAACTTTCGTGTTCTATTCAACCGCTAGGGCGCACCAGTGCAAAGAAGCGTATGTTCCATTCGAACAATGACACGGAACCAGGGCGCACTCGGGGCGCCCAAAACTACATTGACGAGCTCGTCATTGCAGTGCATTGCACCGGACCATTTTTAGGTTAGGTACGGAAGTTATGCATGTTGATTTAGATTCGTGGTGAAATCTTCTGTCACGTAGGGATCCTTCAAATGATTGGGTATATTATGTTTGGAAAGAAATGTCTTAAAATAATTATTCTGATTTACACAAAAATAAGTTTGTGTTTTCCGAAAATTTAACCTTGAATAACTTCGTGTTAACAAACCCAGTGCTATTTATAAACCAAAGTGTAGGTAAGTCTCAATTTCAAAACACTAATAAAGTGAAAATAGAAATAGTGAGTCTTACAAAATCATTCAAATATGTGCCAAGAAATGATTCTCACACGCCCATACATACACCAGCGGAAATGCTTATTTTAATATTTTAATACTTTTCAATAAACAACAATTCTGCAGGAGTCTTTCTGTTCAAAATTTTGTGTACTATATCGAATATTGGCAAATCTCGAAAAATGAAATTTCGACACATAAGCATTTGAAGTTTTCGTAGTTTTTAAATAAAGAAATCACGCGTTAATAATTTATAAATTAAGAAGAATTACTAAAAGACTTCGTAAAAATTATAACGATCATAATTCCAAATTATTATTTTTCGAGTTCCATCAGTGAGACAGACCAAGAACAGCTGTCTATAATCTCACTTCGTAGCGCCTTTGCACTGACTCAGTTCCAGAATCCGTTTCATTCCTGGCTGCCCTTCACGCGTGTAGGGCATCACTTTTGCAGAGCGAAGACGTTTTTGCCATGCACTAGAGTGGGTTTCAATAGACTTCGGCGGACAGCAGAGATGCGGCAGACTTCGCGGCTCCTCTATGCCAGAACACGGTTAGAAAGGGCACAGTAGTAATTTTAGAAAAGCAACTTCCAATATTTTGCTTTAGTGTTAAAGTGTGAAGATACTGAGTTTTAAGCTGGATAAAGCATTGAACTTATAGAAAATATTCACAAATAAGTTTGGTTAAAATTTTTAATATTTTCAGAGTAGCCCTCAGTAACTGCGATAGTGCGTACAATAAATTATTGAAACGAATATTGGTTACTGTGTTTTAGCTCGGAACAGCCATTTGTAATTTGCGATGCGTTCTTGCCAAAACTTTTACAAATTGCTTGTTGCTCTTTAGTTTTGAACACTGGACGTATTTATGGAATTCTTCACTTCGCATTGTAACGAATATTGCGCCATCTGCCGGCACCACCACGAACTACCTGTATGAGCGAATTGCGTCATCGGCCGGCGGCCGTCGAACTAGCTAGTCCCAGAGCGTTTTGGCGCGTATCGCTAAGTCCAGAAAATTCTCGACGGCACCCTCCGAGTTTAAAACGCGGCGGCCGGCGACCGCGAGTCAGTCCTAAGTCTGAAGTGGAAGCTGAGCTGTGAAGTGTGTGCATCGCGGTGAATAGCAGTGTGCTCAGTGACGTGAACCGTGGTCAGTGCATCGAACTGTGATCAGTGCAGTGGATTGTGGCCAGTGCATCGAACTGTGGTCAGTGCTTAGGACTGTGCGACAGTGTAAGGGAAGTGAACAATGTAAATAAATAATCAAGAGAAGTGTATTGTAAATAAATAATCAAGAGAAGTGACGTATAAACCAAACGTTTCATTTCTGGGCCGAAGTAACGAAATTATTTTCTTGTTATTTTAGTTTCGTTTAGTTCCGAGAACAGGCAGAGCTCTTCTCACACCACCTCCGCCGCGCGCAACAGCCGCACCACCGCACGCCGTGGAATGAAGAGAGTTCGGGAGTCCGTCACATCGGTGACCTGCAGTGCCCTTCGAGTCAATGCCGAAAGGTAAGCTGATAACGGTGGCACGGATTTAAAGAATACTGCTGCAAGACGCCGGCAGGTGGCGTTTTCTGCACTTGATAGGAATGTATGCCGCAGGTCGCATTTCACAGGTCGTGAAATGTCCCAATACTAAACGTGCAAAAACTCTACTTGTAATTCTTTATAACACTTAACATATAAACATATTTATAGCACATAGATACCAGTATTTATATTTATTAGTTTTGGAAGGTGCTGAACAAGCTGGAAAAATATCATGTCAATAAGAGTATCCAATTGGTGAGTTTTGCGTGTTTGTGCCGGGTGATCAGTATAAAACGCAACCCACGGCAGGCAGAGCGAAATGCACTGGCAACCATGTTTGAGGGGAGTCGGATAGCGGCTGGTGGTTTCAAGCAGGTAAACTGACGTGAAGTACGCTTAATCCCCTATACCCACTAACGCCACTCTGAGGAGGAGAGCAGGTGACCGCCGAGCTCAACGAGAAAGGCACGCGCCTCCTTGTTCGGCGTCGAAAGAAAATTGAATTGTCAAGAACAACGATTCCTTCGTATATTGTTTTAAAGTGAAATAAGCTTGCCATGTAAAATATACATTGAGGTAAATTTCATAGTAAACTTTGCTTGTTTTAGTTTCATAAAAAATACATACGCTCCAGAACATATGCTCCAGAAATGTATGTGTTTTATACTTTTCTGTTTTAAATATTAATTAATTATAATTTCAGATTCGCAGTTTGTTGTTGTTGTTATTATTATTATTATTATTATTGAATAAGATTACTGTAAAAATAATGAACTAATTATAATATAATAAGAATTAATTTCTGAATTTATTCTGATACGCTTCCGTCACTAAAAACACTGTCAAGTGCTTCAAGACCTTCGCTAACAATTCCCCGTAGCCAATTACAGTAATTCCTGCGAGCAGCGCGATCGGGAACCTTAAGCTCTTAAAAAGTCTGCTGTTTGAAACGCACATTTTAATTTTGTAGTGGCACAGTGCGCACTTCCATAAGAAAGATTACATTGCTGCTGATGTTTCATTAATGATGTTTTCGGGCAAGTCAAAAGATCATCTCGAACTTCCTCTAGTTTTCGCTGCGTGAGCACTGTAATTCGGTGACTGTGTTTCCGATCAAACACACCTCCTATCTCACGATAGCACTTCAGTAACTGAAATATGGTACTCTTGTTCGGAATAGACTCAGATGACAATATTTCTCTGAAAGCTGCCATACCTGGCACTCTTTGAAAGATTGCGTTCGGAAATACTCCTTCACCACAAAACCGTGATGCTGTACACTGAGGCGCATCGTAAGTTATCTGTGAAAGAAGGAAACTATGAATGAAGTCGCGGCCTGTTTCGTTTTGAGCAGGTATGACCCACACCACAGGAACGGGGTGAGTGAAACGAAGGGGCAGGTGGTGAATGGAGTGCCACTGAAATGCAGTCGAAGGAGCTGTCCCTGAAGCAGTGTTGCAAAACTTTACTTTTCTCTCAGTGCCTAGAACAGCAGGGTTGCGTTTTATACTGATCACCCGCTATTAAGCTGATCTGGCAGGTAGAGAAAAACATTGTAAATTGGGAGAGGGCACTGCATAAGTTGGGCTGATGTAGAACAATTAGGAAAATCATAGTTGATGGATGGATTATTATTTCTGGCGCGGCAACTGCAATAATAATTAGTCCCGTAAGTGAAGTGCATGCTGAATTTCAGGAGGTGGGCTGAGTTAGCTCAGAGCCAGGAATGTTGCTGTCTCTACTGCGGCTCTGACCGGGAGGTTGTAAAGTTTGAATTTTAACGGTCGCGGTGGCTAGCGGTTGGCTGCTCGGAGAGATAATTTTCCGTGATTTCTACGATCAATAGCAGGCGAAAGCCGGTGTAGGTGACCTTTCCATCCTCTTCTTTGTCCTAATATCTATCGTTACTCACACACACTTAACATGGACTACACAATTATACTTGTCTGGAAACCAGTCGAGATCTTTAAATTTATTCCGCCTGGGGCAGTGTCCCGCGGGTATTCTTGGAGGGAGAAATCCCCCACAAGTCGACACACGTAGTACAGCGCCGGATCTCACGCTCCAGCGTCGGAGGAGCAACGCCACCTCTCGGGATAAAACATCAACTATACTAACGGGGTTGATGATAGACATGAAATTACGCTAATGATTGTCGTGGAAACTGTCGGAAGCTTCAACAAATAAATCAATAAATCCGGTGAAGCCGGTGTTTCTCGTCCGCCAGTATGTGAAGTGCGGCGTCGAACTATGTGGGCTTCTTGGACGATCCTCCATCCCCATTTTTTCCCGATCAGGACAATCTCTAGGCTCTGAGTGGTCTCCCGGGATGTTTAGTACTGTAGTGCGTGAAAGGGTGTGTATTTTATCCGAAAGGATGAGGAACAAAAGAGATCAGTGACTCGTCTGTTAAAGCACTACCGGTACTGATCAGAGAAACCATGGAAAACTACCATTTAGCGATTACTATTTTAGAATTCTTTGCAAACCAACAATAAAATTCGACCTAGCTAGAAGTGAGTCGGTAGAATTCGACCTAGCTAGTGTCGAAAATCCGTCACAGTCGAGATTGGAAATCTAAGACTTTCCAGTCAGAAACTGCAGGTTCAATAGTTGTTCCTCTGAGCCATCTCAGTGGAAAGTCACAATGATTTTCCCCCAAATACCGGTATGAATCTAGTGAAATACCGATATTTTCATGAGAAAATGTCGGTATTTTAGTAGTACAATACTTTTAAATTAAAGTATTTTACTGGCGTAGACTAGAGACCTGCAAGAGACGATTTTGTTCGAGTACTGCGGCAATTCGCTGAAAAATCCACTATGCGTCAGGCCAGTAGGACGCGGTTTTGCTGGGCTTGAAACCCGAGCATCCGCTGCTCGGTACGAGAGGGAACGGCGCAGGCTAGTCTTACGTAAGACGACAATGGCGCCTACGTAGGTAGTGGGGCACAACAGGTAGTGGTAACAGGTAGACGGGCACAATGAGGCAATGTGTATAATATGAGCTAAAATACGGACGATGGCTATATGTGCTAAAATAAGGAGATTGGGGGCATGGAAAACTTGGACAGTTTGTGTTATGCATGGAATTATTACGCTTCAAATAAAAATAAAAAGTAATACATTGATTGAAACATTTAAATAGGAATAATACACTATTCCTGATGGGTTTTTTAATTTTATTATAGTACATTGGTGCTGTTTGTTTAATTTCAATTTTTTAATTAAAAAAATTTTTAGTTTCTCGTAGTTGTATTTTCGGTAAGTTTGTAGTAGTTTTGTCATTCTTTGTACTTATAGTTATATTTCCTAATTAATATTCTTTTTCTAAAGAATTTTTTATTCATTGCAGCTCATGCAAACACATCAGAAAGATTGGCAATGCAAAGAGTAACACAGTAGCATAGCTAGATGTGCTTTGGTTTCGGCAACTGGTACTTAAAGTTCTCGTTTTAGCCACTACTGATTCATAGAGCTATTCCTCTTCCCGTTCACGTTTATTGTGAAGCGCACGTACCTCCCGTTCCCGTTCCCGTTCCCGTTCCCGTCCTCGCCTTCACGTTCCCGTTCCCGTTCGTGGGCTATTGTAGAGCTGCCTTATGCTTTCACAACCCTCTCAATTTGCTTTGGTAGCCACGGCCCACTGTAAACGCGACCGGTCACATTGCGCTCCCGCACCCTCCTCTATCAACGCCTTGCGTACGCCGAGGCTCTAATACGTGGAAATCGCCGCCGCCGCATCCGTCGTGGGCTCGCCTACCGCGAGGGAGCACAGGATGCTCTAGGACGCAGTACTCGAGGATGTAATGCTCCAGCGGGAAAATTGCACGCCTTGCAGATCTCTAGTGTAGACGTCTAAAAAGATGAAACAGCTCTAAAAATGCCAGTATTTCACGTCGTACACAGGTATTTTTAAAGGTATTTCGAATAAAGGAATAATAAAGGTAAAAGTATTTATGTACCACTATAAAAATCTCTTGTTATTGTGTTGTTTGTTGAAACCTGTTTTTAAACTAGTGGTGCTACACTATGGCACAGACCTTTTCTAGTTACTTTTGCAATGTCTTTGGGCGGTTATGACAACTGGCACGAGAATGGGGCAAGATTAAAAAGCTACCCCGGACCAAATTTATTTTTGTAATTTTTAACAAACAAAGGAATACAGCAGTATGAGGTTTATGTCATTTTATACAGTACATTTAGCACTATACCTACAAAAAGTTTAAAGAAAATATTTGAGCCATTTTTGAGAAATTCTTGTATTAGTTATTTTTTAATATTGCACATTTTATGCGCAATATTGCGTGGAAACTACAATTTTTTAAAAAATGTCCATATCCTTATGAAAGAACTAATTATGGGGGACAAATTTAATTTGAAAGGAAAATCTTTATTTTCAATTTTCTAGTTGTAGAAAGACGCCGAAAAAATTACGATTTTCGAAACTTCAATTTAGGTAAGAACAGATTTATGCCATTTTTATAAGTGTATTTTAGTCTATTCTTTCCACAAAAATTAAGAAAAAATTTTGAACCATTTTTGAGAAAATTTTTAAAATGTCCTAGTGGCTTCATGTAAAGAACCCCCCAAATTTTAAAGAATGTTTCTTCAAAATCACCGCGCTTCCAGTCGAGCCAGATCGACCGGGGAATATCCATTTTGGAAAAAAGGGTTCAAATTTTCGTTGAGTTTTATAAGCCGTATCTTCGGCAGTGCGTGGAACGTTATGAAACATCTATCAACCGGTGTCGATTTCTAGCGCGGTCGTTCTTTCACGATAGATGGCAAAGGTCATATTCGTTGATCCCTTCTTAGTTTGGAGTGCATTCCGCGCTCGACCACCGAGCTGTTCAGAACTCGCCGAGCTCAGCCGCTTATCAGCAGCGATAAGCCCGCCGGGGCTTCAAGTACAGCGCTGTGTCTGCGCGTTCTTACTAGTTCGAACTTCTACTTGTGCTACCAGTGAGTTTGTTTTTTCGGAGTGCATATTAGTCTGATTCAGTTGTTAGAACATCGCGGGGGACGTGTACTCTGTCCACGTTACCCAGCTAGTGCAGTGATCTGTGCTACCTACGAGATTCAGTGATGACCTGCAGCACGCATCGCTCGCTGAGGCAATCTCAGTGGCGTTGAACTCCATCAACGGGAGCCCTCAGCCTCAGTCCCCAGATCCCCCGACCATCACATCGTCCAACAACAGCCACCTATGGCCCACCACCAAATTCCACATCTTAACCACTAGCAATGGTAAGGACAACATCAACTAGCTTTCGCCCCTGGTGTAAGTAAGTTCGCCACGCAATCGTACTTCCAACCTGCGCAACAAAACTTTCAACACAATTATTGTAGAAGTGACGTTAACTTTCCCAAAAGGAAGCGTGTTGAACAAGGGAGCCCCGATCATAACCCGAATTCAGTTTTCTCACCAAATAGATTTGCTGAATTAGCCAATCTCAACGATGCCTCAGATAACCATAATCCGTCTCAACTACCACCTCAGTCAGAACCTAAGCCGCCTCCTATTTTCGTCCACAAAATAGACACAGCAAATTTCAAAAAGCTCATTGATGAACTAAGCAAAATCTGTGTTAAAAACTTCTCCACTTCCAATCGAGGCCAAGTCATAAAAGTTAATACCCGCTGCGGCGTCCAAAGCCTCAATTGCCTCTCACCACCCCAACCTACCCATTCCCTGGTTCTCCCCACTCATATCCTCCACCTCATACATGCCAAACGCCGTGCCAAAAGAAATTGGCAGCTCCTAAGATTACCCTATCTGAAAACCATCCTCAACAATCTTACCCACAAAGTCCATGCAGCAATGGCCAATACCAAAAATTTCCACTTCCAATCCTTCATCTCCAAACTAGCCCCTAATGCGCCTAACCTATGGAGAACAACAAGAATCCTAACTCACTCCTCCCCATAATGCCTGCATTATCCTCGAACTCAATCACTGCTGTCTCTGACCTAGAAAAAGCGAATCTCCTTGCCAATCATTTTGCGTCTTCCTTCACCCCCCACCCAGCCAACAACCCCGCTTTTAACTCCAAAATCAATGCCTTTATTGATAAACTTCCCCTGTCACTAGCCCCAGAGCCCATCAAATATATAAGCTCATCAAACATCGCATCCATCCTCAAATCTCTCAAAAACAAAAAATCTTCTGGCCACGACCTCATCCCAAACAACTATCCTAAAACACTTACCACGCAGATCCATCGCATATCTAACCGCAATTTTCAAGGCTTCTCGCTAAAGTTTTTGACCTCAAACCCAACAAACCTGCCACAACCCTGCCCCCAATTAGCCTTCTCCCAACCGCAAAAATATTCAAAAGCTATTCTTCCAGCGAAGACTTTGCTATCCAAACAAAAATCATCCCTCCAGCCCAATTTGGATTGCGCCCACTCTGCTCAATATCCCATCAACTTCTTCGATTGGTAGAATCCATAGCCTTAGGTTTTGAAAGGAAGCAATTCACCACTGCCATTTTCCTCGACTACTCCCAAGCCTTCGACAGAGTTTAGCACGAAGGCCTGCTTTACAAACTACGCCTCCTTGGAACCCCCGACTACCTATTCAACATTATCAAAGACTTCCTCCACAACCGATCCTTTGCCGTAAAAGTAAATAACTCACTATCCCAACCATTTAGGATCCTTGCAGGAGTCCCTCAAGGTTCTCCATTATCCCCAACGCTGTTCAACATATTCACCCACGATATCCCCAGTCTTCCCTCCAAACGACATTATCTACTCCCCTCAAATGGGCAGATCACAGCACTTCTATCCCTTACCTTGGAGTACTTCTTGACACTCGGGTAAGATGGAAAGCCCATATAGTTCACGCCTAAATCTAGCCTATTCCTCCCTTCGCCAACTTTATCCTCTTATTAATAGAAAGTCTTCCCTTAACCTAAAAACCACCATTCACTTATATAAATCACTAGTCCGCCCTGCAATTACGTATGCTGCACCGGTATGGGGAGGTGCCGCGCCCTCAACAATAAAGCATATCCAAACCCTACAAAATAAAGTCCTCCGCACCGCCTTAAATGCCCCATTGTATATATCGAATGATCAAATCCACAATGATTTGAAATTCTCTTCAGTCGCCCAGCCTCTCCGAAAGATTCTACAACAAGCTTCATAACCTTCCCTTCCAACCGATTTTCTCACTAGGAAAAACCACTCACCCTCATCTAAACCCCATCCCTTCCAAATTCCCCAAAGATAAATTCCGCCCTCCCTAACTCCTATGCTTTTTCCATATCATAAGCATCGTTATCTCACCCATACCACAAACCACCACAATAATTCCCAAGCACCCCAACCTGATTTTCTTGTAGAGGAGCCCAGTGGGGTCATCTTCCCTCTTATTTTTGGTCTGGATATTATTGTATACTTAATGTAAGCAAACAATTCTGTAAAGTGTGAATGTACGCTGTATCAGAAAATATTTCAATAAAAAAAGGTTTGGAGTGCAGTGACACGCGTTCTTAATAATTCTATTGACGTCAGTCGTAAGTATATCGTAAACCAATGAAATGAAACTGAAAAAGAATGACCACAATGCACCTGATGACAGTGTGCTTCATTCTATGTTTTGACATTTTTATTAGATCCCATTATTGTGAACATTTTGTTCCCAAAATCCAAAATATGTTTTTATTTATTTATCGTATATTGAGGTTACATTTTAAGCGACCCATATCTTTGCAAAAATTGTACTTTTATTATTCAAGTATGAGTTCGACTTTCTCGTCTGTCCGAACCTGCGACGTAATCATATATTTTTGCCGTCTCGCCGCGCCGGCCCTTCCAGGCAATGGACACGACAGATCGGCTGATGGCGGCGCCGCGCACGAGGAACCGCCGCGCGGCGACTTCCGCTTTTCGACAAGCTGAGAGGTCATGAAAGGTATCAATTGGTGGAAAAATACTACTAGCAAGTCATATCACTGGGAGCAAAAAGAAACCTTTTTTGTAACGTCACGAATTGTTAATAACAGAAACTGAATCTTGAATAAAACACCTGAATAGAAACAAAATCCAATGATATAGTTTCGTTCCTATAACGAAACTAAATTCCCAGCCGCAATAAAGATTCGTTCCAGAAGCAGTTTCGTTACTAGTCAATAGATTTCTCCGGCGCGCTTCGGACTTTATTTTCGTTACGTACTTAAATTTCCGTCCACAAGAAAAAGTAACGAAATGCCTAATTTCGTTTAGTTTCGTTTCTGTTGCCATCCTTGGTAGCAACCCTTTTTTTAACGCAAAAAATATAATTTATTGTAATTCCAGGTCGTACGAGGCGCATCCAGAATGTAAGTTTTGCTTAGTCACCAACAAAAAGAACAAAAAATTCGTGGAAATCTTGCAGCATATACAGAATGTTTCACCACTTTTCTACATACTTACTACAGAATTGGGACATATCGCTTATCGTGGGATCAACATTTGTCTCTACCTCTTAGAACTCTGCAGCCTGTGATAGGAACCAGTGTTTGACAGCCATCTACAATTGAGGAGCAAAAATTCAAAGGGTGACATGTCCATTTGGCAAAAATTGAATTCTTCTGTTGTTTTTACTTGTAACCTCCTTTCTAGAGAAAAAAATTAAATGTATTACAATACATTAAGTTGTACACTATTCAGTGATATAAAGACAGTGTTAAAAAATGTAAAATCTGTGCTGAATTTTTCCCTGCGAAAATATTTTAACAAATCTTATCAACCCCTTCACTCAATCAAACTCCCCAAACAAACATTTATTTAACTCAAGTGAACACAAGTTTAAGTTCATTATGCTACGCATTCAGCGTACTTTCGAATTCATTCAGTCTTCATACGGGTCACTATATTTTGGGAACGTTTATTCTCGTCCGAGATACATAATATTCAGCGGAAACGTATCCTATGGAAAATAATTGCACGAATAATAAGCAACTTTCACCTGATTCCTGTAAGCTTCTTTTTAACCATTTCTTTGCCTCTTCAATTACGAATCTGATTCAGAAGTGATGTGAAAACAACCTCAAGGGTGGGAACATATTTTTATCCAATAAAGACTCACAATCCTCGTCAGCTCACGATACAGAGTTCACACACAATACGTGTACATTCTTGTACAACACAATGCCGAATGTCACTAACGATTAAAATTGATACACAATTTTAAGTGCGGGATAATTATTTTTGCCAATTCAATGTTTCTATACAACTTTAAACTGTACTGATCATCAGTTCAGTAGAGTTTGTATTTGTGTGTACAAATTGTGTACTTTGATGCAAATGAATGTCCGCTTGAGCTCGAACTGGAATGTACTTAATATATTCACCTATGGAAACGAAAGGGTGTGTTAATGATGTGCAAAACGACGAGTACCGCTGCGAATCGATGTGCTCACCCAGAGTGCAAAACCAGTGAATCACCTTGGAAAAAGTTCTATGAAAATCTTCCACGATTATCTCTGAAATTGTCATTAACTGAAACTGTGTGAAAATTTTGCACATTTGAACAAAATTGTTGGCCTGTGATGGATTACTTTACTAGACGATAACCTCATTGACCCAACCTAACCTATCTGAGAGTTCTCAAACAAAAAAAAGATTTTTCCCCGAACTATCATTGCTACTTGAACATGTATTCGTTCCGGTAAGCACATCACCCCAACTGCCACTGCCAGTTCTGAACTGAATTGGTTAAGTTTTTCTTTCTCATTCTGCTAATTTTACTTGTCAATGAGTATGCATGTATTTCGTTGGATTTCAGCATGTATGTAAGGGCTCGGAGGCACAGAGTACTACACCATTTTATGCTAAAAATCAGTTGTAAGCCAAAATGGAACTCCAACATAACACTATTAGGAATCTATAATTGAAATTACTGTAATACTCTTCTGCCTGTCAAACCTTAACACTTTACAGGAACATAAATTTTAAGTCTGCAGGCCACAGAGTTTTACATCTCACTTTTGGACAAAATCTGGCCTAGGACTACGATTTCAAGACTTTCATTTAAAAATGAAACGTAGGCTGTCTGTTAATAAGTTTTTTTAAATAAAAGTTCCAATAATTACTTTTTATAGACAGTAACAAATCCATTTATTAAAACATAATTTTTACATTACAATGGTATCTTGAAACAAGAAACAACGTGGCCGCGAAGAAAATGCTTCAGAATCGAAGGATAAAACTGCAGAACAGTGTCCTGCCCTCTTCCTTTCTACATAAACGTCACATTGTTTCATTTTGCGATTTACTTAAGAAGATAGGACTAAAATTTCGTTTTTGTGTACTTCGATTTGATGTTGGAGGTCGCTAAGGTATATAATGGGTTTTACATTTTATATATGCGTTTTGTCAATTTTTGCTAGTCTTTTTAGTCATTCTAAGCAAATGAATAGCATTGTCTGTTTTCAATATTTTCTTGGAATAAAATATTTCTGGTAAAAATGGTATGCACTCGATTACATAATGTAATTTTTTTGTAATCGAGTGCATACCATTTTTACCAGTCTTACAAAATGTACTTCCCAAAACAAAAATCATTGTTCCCTTTATTCTGTGTAACTGATAAAACTGATGTTATTAAATAATAATAAATTATTATAATTGAAAATGTGTATCGAGTACGTCTGTATTCCAATGAAAAAAAACCATCAAAATGAGATCGGCTCGGATCCGACCCGACAGTACCTTCTACTTCACAAATCACTGTACCGATTGAGGGTTAACATAAATATAAAGAAATTTGACAAAGGAAAATTTTTTTTTATCAAAAAGTTTAAATAATTCATGTTGCTTTGTGCTTTTTTACAATTATATTTTCAGTTTTTCTTCATGGAACATTAAATAAATAAATTATTATTACTGGAGACTCTTAATCAGGCCTACATGTAGTTGTTCATGAGCTAAGAAATATCCATCCCACTACATTATTTATGTTTGCAATTCCAAATGAAACTTTTAATGGGAACTGTTGTGTGTTAAATTAAAATTGAAATGAGTAGGTAAAATAGGAATTCTTGGTATTAATACAGATTGCTGATTTCATAACTTGTTGGCATTTCACATTCAACAAAATTATTTCTTTAGTTCTTTCACTTTTAGTCACATACCACGATACAACCATGGCGCATGAAGATTTTTTACAAAAATATTTATTTAATGTCGCCTTATAAACAACTAGGTAATTGGCGACCACAGTCATACAAGTATAGTAGTGACAAATACAGTACTTACAAATGCATTCACTGGTTACATAATTTCATGGAATGCATATACACATAAATCCTTAATATATATATTGTACATGGAGCAGATAATGTATAATCAATAGCTAAATACTATTTATCAGATTAAGTTTGGTGAGGCGTTCTATAACCTTCATGTGACCGGAATAAGAATTGAATATACAGCGGAGATCACTATTGATGTTAAGGTATGCTCTGACAGTCATCATCAGATGGCAATTAACTATAATGTGCTTGGTGGAAACTGGAAGACCGCAATTTGGCCAATGATCAGGAATAGCCTTTTTAATCAGGTAGCTGTGACTAAGGTTAAAATCTCCTATACGGAGTCTGGTTATAACCACTCGATGCCTTCTGCTACGACTAATGGATGTGATGGGAGACACCTCGATATTCTTCCTAATTGCATGTATATTTGGTAGGCAACATTTTCCAGTTCCTGTCCCAAAGCTGCTTAACCGCAAGTAAGAGGTAATTTTTAAGGCCAGGAAGTAAGCAGCCAGCTTCAGTATCAATTTCGGGGAGAGAGAGAGAGATTGCTACTTTCACTGCTGCATCCGCTTCTTCATTGCCCTGGATGCCTATGTGAAAAGGAACCCAAGCTATTGTAATGCGGTATCCTTTAAGGAAAGCTTTTCTTTGATTTCTTGGACCAGAGGATTTAAGGAATGTCTGTTGCGAAAGGAGGATAGAATAGATAGTGAGTCAGACAAAATAACAATATCTGAGTTGGATGGTCTTAGGATGCCATTATCAATAGCTTTGATAATAGCCGAAGCACCACATGAGAATATGGAATAGAAATCCGGGAGGCGGTAAAGATACTGTTACGTTTCTATGATGGTGAATTAAACGTCTCGTATTATTTTAACAAAAACGTTATTTTGTTTTTTAACACAATCACTGAAAACACATGATTATTTATTTACACTACACTTCTCTTGATTATTTATTTACACTACTCTTCTCATGATTATTTATTTTCACTACTCTTCGCTTGATTATTTACACTACTCGCACAGTCCTAAGCACTGGCCACAGTTCACTGCACTGATCACAGTTCGATGCACTGGACACAGTTCACGTCACTGACCACAGTACGATGCACTGACCACGGTTCACGTCACTGAGCACAATCACTGCACTGCTAATCACCGCGATGCACACACGTCACAGTTCAGCTTCCACTGCGGACTTAAGACTGACTCGCGGTCGCCGGCCGCCGCGTATTTATACTCGGCGAGTACCGTCGAGAACCCGCGACCGTTCTGGAATAATCTGCCGGCAGATGACGGAACCCGCTCTCACAGGCAGTTCGTGGTGGCGCCGGCAGATGACGCAATCCTCGCGTACAGATAGTTCGTGGTGGTGCCGGCCGGTGACGCAATATTCGTTACAATACTTAAGGGGTGGGATAATGGAAATAACAGTTCCACGAGATCTCGATTGTTGCTTGGATCCATCCGTGAAAAATTGGCTATCATTTTCAAATTTATGCTGAAACCCCAGGATTAGTTGCTGGAGAATAGGTTTTGAGATATCAGGATTTGTAAATTTGGTAGCTTCAATAGCTTGTAAAGTGGATAGCGCCTCAAGATTTCCTTTTTAAAGAACAGGGCCTCCTACCTTTGGCTGAAGCTTATGGAATGGTACCGTCACGTGTTTCAAGAGAATTCAAAAGTTCAACAGTAAATTTCATTCATTGAATATAATGAAGAACAATGTCTACTGAAAAATGTTTGCCTTTCAGCCTGCAACATACGCATGATCTTTAAATTTACAGGATCCACATACATATTTGTTGGAGCGAAAATTGCTCGTTCACAGCCAATTTGAATTCTAAAAATTTATTTCAACATTAGGAAAAACATTTTTATCAGCCTGTTTACATTTTGACAATTGTACAAAAATCATGATCAAATGAAATTCTGCATTCATCACGAACTTCAACCTTTTGCAATATTTTATAAATGATTAGAAAATTGTCCTCTAGCTAAATCATTATGAATATGTACTCCGATACTTTGCTTTAATTGCAATGTTTTTACATGGATCAAGAAGGAAAATTTCTTATACAGGTATTTATGTACTTCTGGTAACAAATAATAGCGGATGCTTCTGTCAAAATATGAAAACATCTCACTTTAAAACAACGCGAACAGAGAGTGCCTTCATTTATGCTCTGTGCACTTCTGACGAGAAACAATAGTTCACCCTTTTTTTATTTATTTTATTTAAATAACCCTTCTATCGAAATGATTATTAATTTGTCAACAATGATGCACTAAAAGCTAAATAACACACACACACACACACACACACACTCAGGTGGTGTTATGAACTAAATAAACGCCTGTTCTTATATTCTTTTTTATCTGAGAATAAAGGAAATCATAAAGATAATTTTCAATCATCTTAATTAATTGATGATCATACAGATAACATTACTCACAATTAGCTTAACTGAATTACAGTGACAAAAACAATTTTAAGCAGTGCCATAAACATTGATAATAAACTTTAACTCTAAAATATTTATAATGCTTATTACAAATCAATAAAAAAATGAAAGTCATTATTTTTTAAATAAACACATTCAATGCCTAGCTATTGATTAATTTAATGAAATTAAAAAATATCGAAGCTCATATAACATCATCATAAAGTAGTCCAAATCAACCTTGTTTCTTCAGTAACTATTATCTCTTTGTAGAAATTTGACTAATACATGCGAAGTATTGTTGACAATATTAAAGATAAACTGTGCAGTTGGCTGTGCACAGGCAATGTTCAGATATGTTGCGCACATGCAATTTTTTCACATAACTGAATGTTTGCAAACTTATCGAAATAACTTGACTTCGGTCGAAAGAAATTCTTCATACAAAACATACTGAAGGACAATCAGCAATAGCTGCACGTCTTTTAGAAATGTGGTTGTGCACGTAACTTAAAAAATATCAATTTACGTGAAAATTAAAATTTAAATAATGAAGTACAATAATACAATTCTTAATAAAGAAAGTATGTTTATACACAATTGAAAACATTAACCGTATTGGTATAAAAATTATCATATGATATAATACTTCATTGGCATATCGCAAGAATGCTAACAAGTAATGTGCAGTATTTTGTATTCATCCTCAAAACTTGAAACGTTTGCTAACGTGAAGTACAATATTTCAGTTTACAAAATATCAAAACATTGTTTTGGAAATCTGTAGCAACTTATTGCATGTAGCAACCAATTAATTATACACTGGTCAATATAACTCAAATATATCTTGGTTTCTTGATAGAAACAAAGTAAATTAAGTTTTAATTTTTAATAAATCATTAATTAAAAAAAATTAATGCAATGGAGATACAAAATATATTATACATCATAAAACTAATTTTATAAATTTTATTTGCACACTCAAAAGAAGGATTTTGCTACACTACTTGAAAACCAAAGAAGTTATTACACTGCCTAACAAAATTATATCATAAGTTTAAAAATCCAATAAGTTTAAAAATTTAACTTATCACATGAATAAATCCGTATTTTCTCTCCGAGTCATTATAAATATTTTTCATTGAAATCCACATGGACTTTTGAAAATTGACCAAGCCACTGTGCTTTATATGTACAAATGTTCAGGCGATGTGGTTTGCTGTACAATATCAACCGTCTGTTGTTATATGTAGTGCACATCTGTTGTACCACAACAAAGATTTTTGTTAGGACACGGAAATAGTATTGGTTTTAACAATGATATTTAATATATTAGTTTCCACTTGAACTCTATAATTTTAAAGAAATAAAGATGTAACAAGATGCCCTCCATATCGATCAGATCTTTTCCTTATACTCATATCTTTCCAAAACACTCGTTGCTCTCTGAATTCATAATTACACTTCTGGAATAAAAGCTACGTAATGGTATCTGAGAGCTGTAAACAATGTGCATAATCCTACAAAAGTACACTTTACTATTATACATCCCACAACACACTGTTTTTGACGTTAAATAAATAAATTAACAATGTTCTTGACTGTCTTTGATAGGTTTCTATTAATCAGGTTCCAATTAGTTATAGCCATTCAGTTCATTTGAAATACAATTAACAGTACATAAATATAGTTTATTTCACAAAGAGTTTTGAAAATACTCAACGTTTCGAAGCCCTTATTGTGTCTTCATCATCAGGTAAATAATGTATAGCTTAAAATTTTAAAATCAAGAAACATAATTAAAATCTGAATAAATAAAAATAATAAAATATTTGAACGAAGAAAATATGTGAATTATGTATACACAAAGCATTCAGATTAGGAAGTTTACGTTATTAAGTTACAAGTAGAGTGAGTTCAAAATCAGATTATGAGGCATAGTGTTGATTAATGACATATTTGTTATATAGGTTTATGTAAATAACTATCCACGTCATTGAATCAAAGTAATTTATCAACGTATTCAGTCTTCATTGATAAAAGATTATAACATACGCAAGTGGTTTCTTAGAAACTGCTTTTTAAGTAAGTTGTAGTATCTCATTTACTTTGGGTCTTATGAAGTTGCAGTGTTTACTTTTAATTAACTCGTATATTTTGCTTCAATTATGGGGGAGAAGTACCATCCAATTAAGCCGTCTTAATAATCACCTCCTATTGAACTGAAATATTGATCGGAGTCTGTGAGTTGTGAAGCATCAAGTTTTATTTCCCCAGAGGCAGAGGGCAATAACTTTCCGATCACCTTTATGTTTGCACACAAATTATGTAATAACTCTGGGAAGACATAATACGTTAAGATGATTTTCGAGGGAAAAAATATATACCATACTAGCTGAACGAACACACGATGCCAGGTATTTATTGAACACAATCTATTATTAAGTTCATTGAATGAATTATGTAATAATGTGACAATATTGTGTAAACGAAATAATTTTATTCTCATCTCCACCATCCTTGCGGCGACCCGGTTCGCCGTGCTTCATTCCGCTCAATCCACTCGCCCCGACTAGTACGATAGTAATGATAGTATGCTAGCTATAAGTCCGCTAAATACTTTAACTTTCTTGCCTTACTACGTACTTACATAGTAAAACATAAGTATTAAAGTGGTGCGGGAAAAATTGGTGAATTTTCGGCAGATAAACTCGTTTTATGCGGCCATGGAGTTAAAAAAGGATATATATTGCTTCTCTATGTAGTAAATTACCTCATCTAACAGGTTATGTGATCAGAATCCACATTTTGTGGGTTCTTGATACCGAAAAATTGGCAAAACACGTTTCTGTAGTAGAGTGAGACAAAAAGCATTCTATTATTGATCGATTTTCCTGGCTTGCTTTCGCAGAATCGGAGGGCGAGCTCGCTCCTTATCTGCACGTGAAATCTATATGTAGGTCGCTGTCAAGGGCCGGAACTATCGGTACCACTCATTCTCAGCCGTTCTCGGCAGTATCTGCGGAGTGTTCTCTGTGTGCACTTTGGTGGTAATTGTAGGGCGTTCCGTTTCTGATAAGAAACATGATCGCTTTTAAAACTAGAAAATAATTGAATACAAAATTTGTACGTATTTAATAATAAATAACAGAACACAATATTCGCATTATTTGTAATGGTTTCTCAAAATTACATAAAACACCCTCACATTTTAAAAAAAATACATTACTAAAGGATTTAGTTTTGAGGCACAAATTCATTTTACAAAATTTCTAAACTCAGTATTAAAATTCTGAGAAGAAACCGAAAGAAAACTTAATTTTTACAATTTTAGAAACATATAAGGAATTCAACAAAATTGGGACCTTCATATTTTTCATATACCTGCTTTGTTCTTTTCGAGAAAACAGAAAGAAATCGGACAAGTTTTCGGAGAAAATCTTATTTATGTACCTCTTTGAAAATGTCTTTATTTCTTACAAAATTGACCAAAAATGACTAATTTTTTAGAAGATTGTACACGACTTTATTTAAAGATATAATCTTTCGACTGGTCCCGACATGTGCGGCAGTGTAGTGTACGTCAATTTAAAGAATGAGGTTAGGACAAAGAAGAGGAAGGAAAGGTCGCACGCGGTTAGTGGCTAGTTTCTTGGAGTATTGCTCCGGCATTCGCCTGGTGTTGAGAAACCACGGAAAACGCATCCTTTGAGAGAAGAAAGGAAGAAAACTCTTCCTCCGTATCTCTCTCAGCGTGGTATCGCCCCAACCAGGACAAGGTCTATGAACTCCACTCGTCTCCCGTGGTAGCTTAGTGCATGTAAGTGCAAGTATGTGTATGAAAAGAGGTAAGGACAAAGAAAAGAAGAAGACGAAAATGCGCGCTTCATGGTCAGTTCGTTAGTGCTTCGGCATTGGCCTGGGAATTAATATCAGAAACCACAAAAACTACCAAAGAGACTAGCCAGCCGCTAGAATTCTCTTCCAGACAGAGGCTGATCTCGTCCTAGCCCTCTAACTAGTATTCAAAATCCTGCCGCACTGTAGAGACTCAAACCCTAAGATCTCCCGGTCAGAGACTCGGTAGTCACACCAGTTGATGCCTTGAGCCACCTCGGCCGGTGAGGCGGGAGCGCGAGATCCGGGGACGCCTCCAGCATTTGTTATCCATCATAGAATTTTCGCCCGCCGACGCGGAGGGTTTACCGCGATAACACGACTAGGGTCACCATCGTTCGTTCTCAATTATGGGAGTGCCGGAACTAGCTTTCTCAGACATAGCGGTCTCCGCGCCGAGAACGAACGGAACTGTCTAGTCTGAGAACACTAGCGTCTAAGACGTTCATAGTATTTTCACCAATATTGATATTCCCCGATTTATCTGGCAGAAATAAAGCCCTAATGAATCTGAAACGCACATTTTGATTTTTGGGGCCCCATTACATCAAATCTCAACATTTTCAAAATTTTGTCGACGGCTTCACATTTTTTACTTTCTAGCTACGGAAAGTTATGTAATGCTGCTCGAAAAAACGGCGAATTTTCGGGAAAAAACACTTATTACAGGGCCCTGGTAACGAAAAAGTGGATAAATTTACTTGCTAAATTTAGAAACAAAATCCTCTTAATATGTGGTGTAGCCAGAATCCATGTTTTGTGGGATCTTGATACCGAAAAATCGAATGACGACTATAGGTCCGTCCGTCCGAGTGTGAACAACGCTAGTGGCTAAACCGTTCAGCCGATTTTCTCCAAAACGGATATTCCGCAATAGATGTGGGTGATGTTGCGTGCCTTGAATTTGAAATCGATATTTTAATTTTGGGGGATACATTACATGAAACCCTTGGGACATTTTCCAAAGTTTCAAAAAATGGCTCCATCGTTTTTTATTAAATTTTATTGTGGGATAGTGTGAAGGAGTTAAAGAGAATGCCGCAAGTCTCCTGTTTGTTAAAAACCATGATTTTATGGAAATTGCAAAAGTTTAAAATTTTGTTCGTAGTCTTCCTACAACTAAAAAAATTAAAGATAGAGATTTTTACCTTATAGAAATAAGTTCCTTAGAGATAGATTTTGAAATAAGTTTCTGTACAATTTTTAGAAACTCCGAGTACTTTTCAAGTTATTTTAAGAGAAAAAACGCACGAGAAAGTACGAGCTGTTTTAGCACCGCTAGTTAATTTAAGAAAACGTCACAATACATCAAAATATATTTCCTGCCAAAGAGGACCGGGTGGCGTTGCTCCTTTTAGTTGGAACCGGACATGTGTTCAAGGCAAAGCATTTCGGGATGATGATTTTGCTACGTAATTGTGAAAACAGTTTGTTAATTTGATATATTTATCAAAAAGAGAAGAAAGTGGATGTAACTTATTGGAAAGATGAGTATTTATGTCCGGAAGAATAAAAATGAAATAATAATCCCAAAGGAGGTGGGATCATATTAACTGAAGTTCACATCTATCAAAAATTTGTAATGCACCCTGATATTTTAAGAAAACTTTGCAACCTCCGGCCATATCAGATGTGTCTAAGGCTGGGAATGACCAACCCGGAACTCGCCATATGTCAGCTTGTGATTCACGTAGCTGGGTCGCATAAAAAATTTCTAATAGTGCAGTATACTCGTACATCTATATATTTAAAAAAAATAAGGTATTCTGCCATGGCTTCGTTTAAAGCTTCTACTAAACCGATTGTAGTATTTTTTCCTTTAAATGAAAGAATATGAGCCCTAGATGTGTTATATATTGTTTGTAGTAGGATATGGATCACGGGATCGGCCAATTAATGAAACACATTAGTTTGCCAACGTTTCGGAATATTTAATTCCTTCTTCAGGGCTACAAAAACACAATCACGTGGAATAAAGAATTTATCTCAGATCTCACCGTCAAATTTTGTCGGGTTCTCACTAGTTGTACATAAAAAACCATCGTATGACAATAAAGAACGTTATGACGTAAGGGGTTCGTTTCATATTTCATTTATGGGAGTAACTCAGGACATCGACTCTATCTTGGCAAAGAATTTGAAAAAGCGCGCGCCGATTCTGGGAGGCGTGGCAGGGCGTGTCATCCAGTGTTGCAAAATTGAACGCCAGTTCATCAGTGGCAGTCTCACAACGCAACCGGACGTGTAGTCACGGGCTATGTGTGCATTAGTGTCACCTGTCTCGTGAGATTTTGCGATCGACTTTGTAATATTAATAAGAATAGAAGGGTAATGTGTCATCTATATCATGTCGTGACAACAGCATTATAGTCTGATCTGATGAAACCGTAATAGAGAATGTTGATTCACTACCTTTCACAACACACTACCTATCCAGATTTGAACCGCTGCACTGAGAATGATGCCAAGATGCAGACTCAGGCCGAACTGATAGAAGCCAAGTTCGGAGATTCTTCATAAGTGGAGGAATGTGTTCTAATGTTTAATGTGGCTCATCTTAGTCTGAGGCACTCAGTATTAACTGAGCACTGTCCATCCACCAGATAATTTATGTTTGACCTAAAATATCTTCATTTTATTAATACCTACCATTTGAAATAAATAATTAAAGTGTCGAATGAGAAAGTTATACCTATTTTCGAGAAATGAAATTTATGAGGTAATGAGGCTTATGCCATTTAAATGAATTCGACAAGTTGTATGCAAAATGTATTGCTAGAAGAATACAATGTATAGCAGAAAGAAAAAGAAAATGGAATTATGAAGAACGAAATCGGTAAGAGAGGCCTTGTATTGACGTTAGAGTTTATGACAACAAATAATAAATTTACAATGTCTTAATATACAAGTCCATTCATTATCGAATTATATAGAAAAATCTTTCCATGTAGAAATTAATAGAAACCTATGGATTATTCCAGAAAAGCGAGGATCAATGCTACTTGTACAACACAGCGGCTCGCAAAGTCCCTGAACTGATCAAGCCTGACCTAGAAATTTGTTATATTTATTGAAATATTTGTAGGAGCAATAATTATCCACTTTTTCGTCGTCAGGGTCAAACAAAACGAGATTTCTATGGCAAATCTCTGTAGCATTACGTTACTTTCTGTCCACTGCTTAGTACTGTACGAGAAAGTAAAGAAATTATTTTCGGTACTAGAAATCACAAAACGTGGGCTTTGATTACGATACGAATAAGATAATTTATTATACTATATAAATTAACAAGAAAAGTCCTCTTTTTGATTGATTAATTGTTACTGATTTCGGGCGCGTCAACTACTGAGGTCAGTAGTCCCGTAAGAGTAGTGCATGATTTTTCATCGGGAAGTGGCGGTGATTTTCCCCCACTGGATGGTGAGATCCGGCGCCAACCTACTGTCGACAAGCGAGGTTTTCCTCAACCAGGTATCTCCCACCAGCAGGGCACCACTCCAGTCTGGAGAAGTTCTAAGTCCATGGCCGGTCTCCCAGCATGTGTGGTAGTGTAGTGCATGTTAGTGTGTGTGTATGTAAGGGGTGAGAATAGGACAAGGAAGAGGAAGGAAAAATCGCGGTCGGTCCGTGGCCCGTTTCTTAGCGTACTGCTCCGGCATTCGCCTGGTGTTGATTGGAGAACCCCTGGAAAACTACCGATCAGAGCGGTCGACCGCTAGAATTCGCCTCTATACACCGACTGAATTCGACCAAGCTGAAAAGCTAGTGTCGAAAATCCTACCACTGTTAGGACTCGAACCGAGGACCTCTCGGTCAGAGGCACTGCAGTTGTATCAATTAATGCACTGAGCCACCGCTTTCGGTTCCTCTTTTTGAGAATGAGGCACCGACAATATGTGCTTGTTGTTGAAAATTAGCAATTTTTTCTGTAGTATTACGTGACTTTCTCTTTCAAAAATTAGATAAGAGAAAATAAAAATATAGATTTCACAACATTACTTCATTTCCTAGATATTATACTGGAAACGTCAAGAGAACTTCAGAATTAATCGAACTAGGTAGAATAATATTGAGTCTTTGACTACTTAATGGAGCAAATTACTTTCTCTAATCACTAATTAATATCACTTTCTTAATGAAATCAATACGAAATTCAAGTGTACAAAGACCTATTTTCGCGGGTAGTATTCAGAAATCAGGTTTCGATATTTAATACATTTCAAAACAATTTTCGGTACAGTTTTTCTCCACTCTCACAAAACAATGTTTCAATGCGTTTTTGTTTTGGTGGCTGTGAAACAGTGAGCTGATGAATTCAAATTTCCGTGTTACAGAAAATGCACTGGATTAATCGTTTTTCAATCAGACATGTGCTACTCTCCAAAACAAAAAAGATTCTAGTAACAAGCGGACACCGAGGACATGCTCCAGGGAAATCGAATACGCGGTAGTATAAATTTGAAACCAGAGCAGACCATGTCCGTCTCGCAAAACACGACTCTGAGCTCATATAACGTATCTTTACGACTGTCGTAGAACACGCGAAATTGTCCGTCATAAACAATAAACAAGTAAATAGAAAATAGAGTTATATCGTGTTACCAAATGAGTCGTGTTCCAAAATATACACATTACATTTTGTTTCATACGAAGTATCTACATAAATCCTATAGTGGTAGTATTTTTCTTTAATTTATTCACCTTCATTCCTCTTTAGGTCTTGCTAGTTGGCACAACTATACAAGACGTTCAATATATTTTTCGTATTTGAAGATTCCAATTTGGAACCTTTGTTTCAAATCAGTATTATTTTTACTGTACTAAATGTATATTAAATTTAAAGATATGATCTTTACAATATTGATTTGAACAAAACAATTTCATCTTTGATTCGAATTGTTAAAGTACATAGAAAATAAATATTTCTTGAAATAAACTGAAAATACTTGTTTCTTTATTAAGTGTAAATTTAGTTGCTACTATTGAACTTCTACAGTCAAATAATTTACTTGTATGCTGTGTAGAAACTTTCCGCTCTAGCAAATTACATAAATACGTAACGACATTAGTAATTGATATTGTTATACTACTTATGGCACAATCACTTCGACGTAAAGACTCTTCATTACTCCACTATGTTCCTACACATAAATGCTCTTTAACCCACAACACTGCGTTGTAATGAGCGTCACTGCACGTAATGCTCACTTTACAGCCCTGAAATTCATAAACATTGCACCGTAATTCACTTTACTACGAGTAGGACTGCTCACTTTATTATGGTGCACTTCACAGTATAGTAATCCTCACTTCCTCCAAAAAAGTGAATTATGGCGCAATGTTCGTGTTTTTACTTGTCGAGATATTTTACAGCCCGACAATTCGCACTAGTCTGCATTACTCAACGTGATTTCCGCTCTTTTTCTTAGGGAATTTCGTAATTTCTTCGACAATAAACGACAAGAATTCCTGGATTCCTGGACCAAGCGCACGAACAATCCGGCTCACACTACGTGTGCAGTTTACTCACGTTAAGTATGTGATTGTCTTGACAGATATAAAAAACAAATGAAATATTTAAACAAGCGAAATGAGAATGCAAGAATGAATACCAAGTAAAACATGCGAAAGGGCACTATTTACTTTTAATGTCCACTTCTTAATATACAGTATTCCATTTATTTCACAAAGTGCGACATTCTTGCACATTGGCATACGTTTACAGCTTTTAGAAAGTGGATTCTAATTCGTATAAAACACGTATCATATATTATCTTTATAAATATATTAAAGCATATATTACCTTCTAAAGAATGAGTTCATTCCTTTAATTTTGACGAACGCACATCAATTGTGTGAATCTATAGAATACCTTCTGCGAACCATGATGCTAGTAACCTCAAATCCTTCTCAAAACGAAAAATGGATATTATGTATTTCAATATAAACAAACTGGCAAAGGAAAACTAGAAAATAAAGCAAAAAAATACACCAAAATGTGGCAATATCCACTTCATTTATTCAGTAATGTTCAAATATATTGAGGTGGATTTTATTGTTTAATGTATACATAATTTACGGCCACTGGTTTCGAAATTCCCTGATGGTTTACAGGGCATTTTAATCAGGTTTTATTTAGGTGCATTTCACTTTCTATACTAGCTCAGAAATCATAATCCATAATACTAATTTCGAATGGGTGCAGAAATTGAAAAGCGATCTATGCAAAGCTCCCCGGCCATGTGAGAGGTGTTTATGGTTTTGTTAGGTACCCAATAACTCGAGAAAAACAAAAACCATAAAACATTTGAATTAGTGAGCCTCTGAATTTTACAAAGCTGATGCCAGCGACAGTAAGTTATCAAGGAGAGATCGCCCGCCATGAAATATTTCCTATTTACGTATTGTGTTAAGGAACATCAAATGCTTTGATATTCTGCGTGTGTAAAGATCAGTTGTGCTGTTTAAATATCTATACGATATTATTTTAGTATTCACGAAATCGTTTTTAGAAAAATATTTAACTTTCTGCAGTGTTATACGATAATAATTTATACTCGTATTTTGTTCTTGAACAGAGTGCTTGCTACTTAAGGAAAACCACTACGTGTGGTTTTGTTCACAAGCATATATGCTGCTGAAGGCCATTAGTGTTGACTAATAGTCTAGTGAGAAAATTGTACGCATATGTCTACACTAATAACATTGAATAAAGTAACCTTAAAATTAAAAATTAAAAATGATTGAACAAAATAAATTGTATTAAAAAATACTTTTAATTTTATTTAGTGTGTTTAATCATTTTCTTTCAGTAAATGGAATGCAGTATATCTAATACTGTAAAAGAATGCAGAAATCTGAATTTTTCAAAGCATAAAAGTAACCAACAAACGGGTCCTAAATTTCAATGGCATTCAGAGAAAGGAAATGAGGTTTTGTTTGAAATTGTTCTCGACCTACGAGTGAAACTAACTGTGCAAGATTACCAATCAATTGGGTGAGATTAACTACGAAATAATATCAGTATAAAACAGCAGTATAATGTTAGTTTAAGTCTATTGCAGCAGGCAATACGATATAATGTAGGTACTTCAACTTTGGAGCACCAAGTCGGCGAGAGCATGAGTACTGGCGTGTTTAATTATTCACCATATACAACTGAAACAATTTATAATGTAATTCAAAGATTTGATTGTATGGAAATGTTTGTCGTCACTCTTCGTAACACTGGCAAAAAAGTTGTCAAACCTTCAGACTTCACACATGTTTCTCTATGTATGTCGACGCGGTGAATCAGAACCTTCCATTTTTTATCGCAAAAAACACCGTGAAATTGTAAATTGTAAATTTCGCTGTGTTTTCTCTCGATTAAAAAAAAACTGGAGGGTGGTGGCGCATTTCTGACTTCGGAATCGGATTCAGCGCGTCCACATACATAGAGAAACGTGTCACGTCTTGGGTCCATCTTTTGGATTTTGTAGCGTAAAATGCTACATGACACCAAAATCCAGTATTTGCATGTTTTTCTCGCGATTAAACAAAAAAATAGGTGGTGGTGCAATTCTGGCGTCGGATTCAGCGCGTCGACATACTTAGAGACACTTGGGCCAAGTCTTTGGATCTGAGAACTTTTTTTTTTATTTTGTGTGCCTGTGTAATCAATAAAAAGGTATTGTTTTTTCAAACACTTTATTCTACAATTCTCAAATGTATTTGGGATATGTTTCAGAGATAATTCTACTTTCTTTCCTTTCACTGCTCAAATCAAATGCAACACTTTACTTCATTAAGTTGGGGCCGGGAATACAACAGCAAGATCTACTCGTAAAGCTGCAGTGTTATACTTTTAGATTAGTCATGTACTTTCATAACCAAATACATAATTTTTTCTCGATTTTCATGTTATGTCTTTCTCAGTTAATAAGTATACAGAGAATGCAGAGTTCGCAAAAAATGTAACCAGCACCGTTTTTAACGGTTTTTCATACATACAAGGAGAAATTTTAAAGAAAAAGATTGGAGCCAATTTGGAGAAGAACTTGCTAAAAAAAAGGAATATTTCCCGCATAATTATGCAAAAAATACTCTTATTTTCGAACAATTCTGCATGACATTATATCAAGAACAAACATCATTATGTAAAAATCTTTATTTTCCATACTCCAGTTTTAAGAAAACGCCGAAAATATTTTGAACTGCAATTATCGAAAGACAAGTAATTTCAACAAAAATTACGTGTGTGTCATTCTCTTAAGCGGCCTTTACTCTATCCGAGGACAAAGTTAAATTGAAAAATATGTAATCATTTTTGAGAAAATGCTCAGTATGTTGTTGAGATTACAAGTAAAGTACACTCAAAAGTCAAAATATCTGTTTCAAATTTACAGAGATTTTAGATCGTTTAAATTTTAGGGGATACATGTGTTGGACAAACGTCTGAAAGGTTTAGGGGTTAATGTTAATCACTGACAGGCTTCAATTAATTTTTCGGTATTAAGGACCCACAAACATGGATTTTAACTACAGAGGTAGTAATTTACTAGATGTATGAACAAGATGTTTTAATATTTCATTTCCAAGGCCCGGTAAAAGAGTTTTTTCTGTCGAAAAATCGCTGATTTTCGTAGATTACAGGAGCTTTCTTATGAAGCTATAAATTTAAAAAAATGCAATTTTTAATTTGTCGAACGAAACGTAGACGAAAGAGTTTCACATTTTCAGTGTATGTTTCTTAAAATATAAATTGTATCTTTTCCAATACCAAGAAGTGTAAATAAATCACATGTTTACCAACTTTAAAACAAATAGGCGTTTTCATGTGAACACAAATCGTTTGATATTCACGCTGAACTGCAAGCCCTTGTAATGTTGTTACACCACCGTTCGTTGTATGAAAAGTGGATATTGATTGTTTGCGTGTTAACACTATCAGTTAAGAGTGTGCGTCTAAAGAATAGTGTATTACATTATTCTTAGATTTTTAATCGTAAACAATGTATTACAAACACTTAAGACGGAGTTGAGTGCTGGGATTCAGTCAGAGGAAGCACGGATGCATATAGTGCTTCCCATCCCGTCCATTTCAATTTGGGCTCCATTCGGGATCAAGTATTCCAATAGATTGTGTTTGTACAACTAATTTGTCCGCTTCACGTGACCTGAGACCTTTGTCATTTTGCTTGGAAGCTCTATTCATCCTGTTACGAGCCCTGGCACATTCGAACTCTATTCCCAAACGTTTAGTATTGACCATTACGTTTAGTATTGAACGTTCCCTGCAGCCGCAAGTATTTAGTTCGTCAATCTAATTTACGAAATTCGAAATATACAAAAAAATAAATAAAGTAATGGTATTTTTTTAAAAGAAAGCTATCTGATACTCTTCTGCACACTAACATTTGTTTTTTTCTGCCACCTATTTCGAGCCCAATTACCGGTTTACGGGCTTACCCATTCCCTCTTCGTCCTACCTTGTAATTTCGATCGCCCCCGCTCCGCCCCGACTCCGCTCCGCTCCGCCCCGACTCCGCTCCGCCCCGACTCCGCTCCGCCCCGACTCCGCTCCGCCCCGACTCCGCTCCGCCCCGACCCCGCTCCGCCCCGACCCCGCTCCGCCCCGACCCCGCTCCGGCGCGCTCCGCTCAGACGCGCTCCGCTCAGACGCGCTCCGCTCGACGCGCTCCGCTCAGACGCGCTCCGCTCAGACTCGCTCCGCTCAGACGCGCTCCGTTCAGACGCGCTCCGCTCAGACGCGCTCCGCTCAGACGCGCTCCGCTCAGACGCGCTCCGCTCAGACGCGCTCCGCTCAGACGCGCTCCGCTCAGACGCGCTCCGCTCAGACGCGCTCCGTTCAGACGCGCTCCGGTCAGACGCGCTCCGCTCAGACGCGCTCCGCTCAGACGCGCTCCGCTCAGACGCGCTCCGCTCAGACGCGCTCCGTTCAGACGCGCTCCGTTCAGACGCGCTCCGCTCAGACGCGCTCCGCTCAGACTCGCTCCGCTCAGACGCGCTCCGCTCAGACGCGCTCCGCTCAGACGCGCTCCGCTCAGACGCGCTCCGTCAGACCGCTCCGTCCCGCCTTGCCGTTTCATGTAACCTCTTGCAACTTCGCCACCACGCGGTTTCCCGTTTCCGAGGCGCCGAGTTCAGAAATCTGCATTACACCGCGACAAGGGCGTTGGAAGGTGGGGCGAAGGGGGAGAGGGTTGGCGAGGGGAGGATAGGGGGAGCTGCCAGCGGAAGGCGCGTGCAGCGCATTCACCATGACTGCGCGGAGGCGAGCGCGACATTTCCAGGTCGCGCTCCAGCAGCAGAAGGAATTCAGGGGCGAGCGCTGGGGTGACAGAGCGGGCAGCTGCAAGGGCCTCCGCCAGGGGGCATAGGCTTATAAATTATGACCAATTATATTCAATAATAATATTAATAATAATAGTAATGCTCCTATGTGCCGTTAGATGGTAGTGTGAATAATTGGTCTAATAAGATGTTGAGAATTGCTGAGAAATAATTGCTAAATAAAGAAAAAGAATTGCTAAGAAATAATTAAGTAATTTCTAATTTAAGTTCTTTAATCATGTTGTTTCAAATAGAATCATTTCCTGAAGTTTCGTGAATATTCAATTTTTGTGTTATTTTTGAACATCTGGAGGAGAAATAAATAGTATAAATATTATTTTTGAATGGAGCAAATAATGAGGAAAATAAATTTCAAAAAACTCAATTTCTGCATTAAGTTTGATCTCTTACAGGGTTTGGTGTAAAAGATTTTTCTAGTTGATGTGCAGTCAAAATTGATTTTTGAAAACTGATGTAACCAGATGCTGATGTCGGCTGTTGTTTCATATTGGGACAAGAGAGTAAGATGTTGATTTTGAAATTGTTGACCATTGTGGTCTGATGTTGGGATGTATTTGAGCAATAAAATATTTCATATTGATCTAAATGTACTTTCATATTTCGTGGTAAATTTTTAATTTTTCTTCTAATGTCAAGGAATTTGTGGCCAAAAATGTCTTAGAATGTGTTTGGATTTAATAAGATTTATGTAATATGTAGAGACAGAGTATGAATGGAATTGAAGGTTTGGAATTTTAATTTTTTTTTTTTAAAAAATAATGAGAGTTGAAATTTTAATAAGGAAAAAATTCAGGAAGGAAAGATTGAAAGCATTGTAGCTTTACATTTTTTGTAATTATTATACTTAAAATATCTGATATTATATTGTTGTGATTAGAGTAATAGGATGGTTCGAAGGGAGGATATATCACTATTATTTTCAGTGATATATTTGTGGTAAATGAATACCTTAGGGATTTGGCGCGTCGCATCCCCACAACATGTGTTTGCTTTTGAAGTCTCTAAAGAGTGAAATCGGATTAGAAGATTGAAAAATGAGATTATAAATTTGAGTAGGAAAGTGTGTGTTTAGGGGTTTATAAATAGAGTATAGAGAGTAAATAGTGTTACTTAATTTAATTTGTAAAGCTAGACATTCTAAAATGTAAAGAGAAAAATATTTGTTGATGGAATATACAATTTATAATAATAATAATAATAATAATAATAATAATTATTATTATTATTATTAATATTATTATTATTATTATTATTGCAACTCCGTAGAAGCACGATCAGAAATTCTATCATTTCTATAAATGTTATAATCTTTTAAGTACAGTTTTTCTTTATGGGTTAGACATGTTTCAGAAATTCATGCCGTCAGTTTTATGAAATGAAAAAAGGGGATAAAAATGTTATTTTAGACCGTTAGAATACCATTTTATTAGTGTAATAGTATTAGTATGTGTATTAATAGACATTAGAAAGTGGAAGAAGGATGTTTTGAAATAAAGTGAGAATTTTTGGGATAATTGTAGAAATAATATGTTGAAATATGTAGGAAATTAAAGATGTGTAATTTAAAGTAGAAGAGTTTTCTTTAAATATATCAGAGTAAGAGGATCTATATTATGAGTTGGAGATGTGGTAGTCTTTGTATTCGAATGGAGATGAATAGTATTGGTATGTTGAAAGTTTTGTGAGAGGGAGAATGCAAATTTTTAATTATAAATGTACGTTTTTCCAACTTCCTTTTTTTCCTTTGAAGAACATTATTGGTTGTAGTTATAATTAAGAACATAAAGAATTCTATGCAGATTTAATAGATTAAATGAATAGAATATATAAAACGCTTGATACTATTTTAGTGTGTGGCAAGCGATGTTTTTCTACCTCCAGTTCCACTGAAGCTGCAGAAATTAATTCAAATGTTTTTACAAAACAATATTATTGCCTTTACGGTTCAAATATTAACATGATATTCAATGTTTGTGGGATCACTTTGATATCTCCTTGAGTATTTGATGAACGGAAATAACTTGGATATTCGAAGGGGTAAGTAGATACTGCATGGGGAACTGATGTAAGACAATTAGCAACTTACAGTAGATAGGTACGGTTAGATTGAATGCTGTACGAGTTCAGCATATCTACAAATCAATAGAATATTTAATGACTTATAATTAAATTATTATTCAATTTATAAAAAATAATTAATACTTAATTGAGGACTTAATTTAGTACTTGTACTACTTTTGACAAACAAACAGCGCATTGTTTAGATATACAGTAATATAAATAATTTAATATTTTAATAGTCAACATCGAAATTTGTAACTTCCCAATTTAAATATTTTTCTTTAAAAATCTAAAATAGAATATAAAATTAAGATGCATTTCTAGTATGTAATACATTTGAATTTTTTTTTATATATACATTTCAAGAATGCGCAAATTACTGAAGAACAGAATAAGCAATACTTTTAAAGAACGAATCTGTTTTGTTCACAACAGGACTACCCTTTCAAACTCGTGTATCTCTCCTCCTGGAGGAAAGTACGAATTTCTTGGAAAACGTTTAGATCGAAGACAAAGGCCAAATCACACGAATCAGAGACTTCCTCTCTCATGGCCTCCCTGTAGAAATCACGTCTATCCCCTACGTTTCCTTCTCCGTGTTATCGCCTCCCAGGGATAGCTGACCCCGGAACTTGGCAGCAAGCAGCGGGAAGCGCCGGAGCGGGTGGGGGGGGCGGCGAGGGGGCGGGCGGGGGCGGAGCGCGGGGGGAAAAAGGGGGGGAAGGGGAAAGCGGGTGGGAGGCGGGGGGGGGGGGGAGACGGACAGTGGAGCGGAGGAAAGGGCGGGTCGGGAGGCGGGAGAGGGACTGGGAGGGGAGGAGAGGAGGAGAGGAAGCGGGCACGGGGTCAGTGACGGCCGCAGGGGAGCGAGTGTAAGGGCGGGGGCAGAGATGACCGGGGGAGTGGTGGTAAAGTCAGGTGCAGGGTCAGGGCGGGGGTGGATCGGGAGAGGGCGTGGGGGCTGAGAGGACGCGGAGACCGGTAGTAAGGGCTGGTCTGGGGGGGCGGTGGGGAGTAGAGGCAAGGGAGAGTGCGGGTGCACGGCCTGGGCAGGGTGGGGGAACGGAGGCGGGCGGGGATGGAAGCGTGGGCGGAAGCGGAGGCTGGAGGGGGGGCATAGACGGAAGGACGGACGTTGAGAAGGGGATAGGGGGCACGCGAGAAACCAAGACGAAACACAGGCAAAAGGTGGAGGGCGTACAGTGATGGGAAACGGGAGGAGTAGAGTGGGAAAAGAAGAAGGAGGAGAGACACTTTAGAGGAGAAGTAGTGAGGAGTTGGAATCAACCGTGGGTTGAAGGGCGAGTGTCGAGAGGCCAGAGGCGCAAGCACGAGGGCGACAGTAAATTAGAGGGGGCGATGGGCGACAGGCCAGCGGCGACAGGAGAATGGTGACTGGCGAAGGGGCGACGGCCGCGTGAATAAGGACATGAAATAAGTCTCGAGGCGTGGAGCATGTGTGGGTGCGAGACGTATGGCGGTGGTTGCGGCTGACTGAGCTATACACATGAGCGGGCCGAGAGGAGGAGTGCAGTAGGAAGGGAGTGCGGGTGCGAGGCTCAGAAGGGCGGACATGGAGCATACGGCGACAATCCCAATGACGAATCGGGAAACGGAAATTGTCGGCAGTGACTTCGGCAGAAGACGTGGTGGCTGAAAAAAAAGACACCTGCGTGCAGTTCAAAGGGCAGAATTGATTATTTTGTGTTTCGGGAGCGTCAACTGCTATGATCGTTATAGCCGTTAGTGTTGTGCGAGTCATTTCCGGGGATATGCCGGTGTTCAACCCGCGCAACAACGTGAGATTCGGCGCCGACCGATACGTCTGCTTACGGAGGTTCCCCACTAGGAATCTCCGTCACCGGGGCATCATTCCACACGCAACAAGCTTTAAGCTTCCAACTGGTCTCCCGGGATATGTGGTAATGCAGTGTATGTAAGTGTGAGTCAGTAAGAAGAGAGAATGGTGACAAAGGTGAAGTGGAGAAGATTACGTGCTATCCCTGCTGCGTTTATTACAATACTGATTCTGCATTTGCCTGAACTGTTGAAAGAAACCACGGAAAACTATGATCAAAGCATCCGTTCGCAAAGATTCTCCTTCAGACAGCCGTTGAATTCCACCCAGCTCTATAGCTAATGGCGAAAATCCATCACCGTCAGGACTAGAACCGAAGGACCTTCCGTGCCGAGACACTGCAGTGGTAAAAGTTGTTCTTTGAGCTATCTCAGGCGGTGGGAGATACCAATTTGATAGAGGGGTTACGCGGTAATGTGGCTGGCAGAGTTGGGCGAAATTGCGGAGAATTGGGATACGGTCTGACAGTGAAGTGACGTGCTTTGGCGTAAGACGAGATTTCTGTGTGGGCGGTGGCGCTGATGTTCCTCCGCTGGATGGCGAGACCTGACGCCGACCTACCGACGGCAACCGGGGTTTCTCCTAACCAGGTATCTCCCACCAGCGGGACATCCTCCAGCCGGGACAAGCACTAAGCTCCCGACCGATCTCCCGGCATGGGTGGTAGTATAGTGGCAATTTTCATTTATTTATTTATTTATTTACTTCACGTCAAAAAACAGTTAAAACTGTGTATGACGTGCTATCGGAAGAAGTGAATTCTGTGCACGTTTTCAAAATTCTGTGATCCCTACTCCTAGTAGTATATGACTTAGTAGTCATATACTACTTGAATTTTGAATTAATTAAAAAAAGCTCCCATGTAATAAAATCTATTTTCAAGGATAAATAGACAATAAATTTTAGGCTCTTATCCATGATGTCCTTCGTCAAGGAATAAATACATCCTGCCACGACATGGAAACGATGATTTCAATAACTATATTTACCACTGACTTCTAGAAGTCTTCCACAGAAAATAAAGTTATGTTTATTTCCAGAAGCAAAACAAAGAGCTATCTCAACTTCTGCTCAATGGATCAGGGTAAATGGACGAAAAACCTGATCGAGAGGGAAGTCATTGACCCAGAAGCTGCGATACAATACTTGTTACATACTGTTTAGAATTATATAGTCCAAATGGTAAATAATACATTAAATATCACTGTTAAAATTAATGTTACTTTCTTTTTATCCTCAGTATAGTGTCTAATTGTACAGAAACAGTTATGCAGCAGACACGATTTGACTTCTGATTTAAACTATTCTATGGAATTTAATCGTTCAATGTCATCTGCCTAAGTGTTGTAAAATAATGTACATGTATTGTATATGAATATTTTGTAAGCAGCTGTTGATACTGTCACCTGATGAATATGATTACTACGGCATTTTCTGAAAATAGATTCCCGCCATTAAGCAAGTCATTTTTGACAAAAACCACTGATTTGTAAATCAACAGACAAGGCAATGGTAAAATTCCTAGTTTAATAAAGACAGGCTTACAAGAATCACGTGGGTGGCATTTCATTATTATTAAAACAATTCGTTTTTGTAATCTGAAGGTCTGGGAGCTATAAGATGTATTTCCCCAGAATATTATGCCATATCTCAGGCGGTAATGAACATCCGCGAAATATACACAACGAGCAGTATGAAAGCAGACTGAATTTGAAAGAATTCTGAAGCATAATGAACTTAATTTTGTGCTCAATTCATTTAAATGGACGTTCCATTTAAGGTTTGACTGAATTGAGAGACCTAAAAATTCTGTAAAGTTAACATCAGTCAATAGTACACCGTTCATTTTCAATGAAGCACAGAATTGTTTATTTGAAATGGAAAACTGCATTAAAACCGTTTTCTTTCCATTTACTATTAATTTGTTATTTCTGAACCAATTTAAATCATCTGATAATGTACTATTTACGGTTCCTTTACTTCAAAGGATATTTGTGTCATCCGCAAAGATAATAGTTCTTCCGTTTCGCATCGTCGAGGGCATATTGTTTACGTAAAGTAGGAACAGAATAGGGCATAAAATCGATCCTTAAGGAACTCCACGTGCAATGGGCAAAGAGTCGGAAAGGTGTGTACATAATGTTCTATCATTCCAGTAAGGTATTTCCACTCTCTGAGATCGTTGTTTAAGGTACGGATATAACCAATGTAGAGCAATGCCACGGATTCCATATGTGGTTAATTTTGAAACTAAAATGTCATGATCAATGACGTCAAAAGCTTTTGAGATATCTAAAAATAATCCAATAGGTGCCTCGTTTTGATCCAATGATGAGGCGACATCTTTAAGAAAAGAAAAATTGGCTGTTTCCGTTGATTTTGATTTTCTAAATCCATGTTGGCAATCTGAAAGCGCGTCGTGTTTACTGAGAAAGGTTTCCATTCGTACGTAAAAAAGTCTATATTACGTACGTAAAAAAGTATAATATTTTTGAAAAAACTGATAGAAGAGAAATAGGCCGATAATTTTTAATTTCATTTTTGTTGCATTTTGGGATGAGCAGCTTAGTTTTAGCTGTTTTGAAAATATTCGGAAACGTTCCGGTGCATAAGGATGCATTAATATGCGAGTTAACCGGTGTATAATGGCAAACGCACAGGTCTGTAACAAAGAATCCGGGAATTCATCTTAAGCGGACGAATATTTATTTTTTAGTTTACCGATTATTTTTAGAATTTCTATAGGAAGAAATTTCAGAAACGTACATCGTGCCTAATATGAATGATATGTCTGATACTGAATTTTGTGGTTAAAGACCCTTAGTGAGATCGGCAGCAATTCTCGAAAAGTATTGGTTAAAGAGACGAGCCATTGTTGCCGGATCGTTCACATTTATATCATTATATTTTAAAACAACATTCTCTACAAGGTTTCTAGTTGATTTGGTCGTGTATTATTATATTACACATTGCTTTCGTTTTGTTATTTGAGTTCAAACTATCCTGATCGTTTTTCATGATTTTAGCGTGCCTTATGACTTTTCTTAATAATTATTTGTATTTTTTAAAATAGATGAGGAAATCTTGAGATACGTTATGACGTTTAGAAACTAAAGAAAGAAAGAGCTTTTGTTTTTACAAGATGTCAAGATGTCTTGTGTCTAGTGTATGTTAGAGTAAGTGTGTAATAGGTGAGGATAAGACAAGGAAGAATGATCGCACGCGGTCCGTTTCCCGTTTGTTAGGGTACTACACCGGTATTCGCCTGGTGTTGATCGGAGAAACACGGAAAACTACTGTTCAGAGCAGCCGGCGGCTAGAAAGCCCCTAGAGACAGCAACTGAATTCGACCTAGCTGACAAGCGAGTGTCGAAATGCACCGCGTCCACCCGCCAGAACATCCAAGGAGCGAGCGTAGATTGAGCGAAGTGGCGGCAAGCGCTTGTCCCATCCTCCCCGCCTAGGCTAATGGGAAACCCTACCCAATGGTGGCCGCTTTTATTTGGACCATTAAAAGCCCCGCGTCCCACGCCATTTCCGCCGCCTCGTAGTCCGCTTCCGCCTGCGCCCACGTCCCCTTCGTTTGCTCATCAGCTCATTCCTCGCAGCGCACCCTGCCTGTCGTTTCATCTCGCCGCCTTCATGATGGTGCATCATTGCGGCATCATTCTTCCAGTCTCCCTCAATTTGTGATATTTTTGAACAAGATAACTTCAACAAATTGAAACAGATTTGTTGTGCATTTGTCAAATCATTCATTTATTTCAAACCACTTTCACAGATTTCATACTATGTGATATTTGTAATTTTATTCTCTCATTACATTTTAACCAACAATCAAGAACCTCGGTTGCAAATGATCTAACTCAACTGACATCTTTTATTATATACGACCACTTGATTGATTTCTTGATCCACTTTTTATTGAGATTCATTCTTTTTTGAGGCGTGTTTCTCGAGAAAGGGTATTTTAATAATTATTTAAAAATTGTATATGAATTATTTGAAGTTTGAATTAATTTACACCTGTTATTGTTTTCTATTATGCATTTTTTAAAGTTATTTCAACGATTTTGTGGTAGAGGGAATTGCTGTAGAATTATTGCGAAATCCTCGGCGAGGCCTTAAGATTGTGGATAATGTGAATGTCTGGTGACTTCTCATCAGCGAGGTCGCATCCATCCTGTGTGCTCTCTCATTTGCGGCCTTCCTGTGATGCCAAGACATGATGTGATCGTGGCCTTCAAGTACTAATGTAGCATCCCACGTACTTTATTCGTGCTGAACTGTGGAATGGACTAAACAATTAAGTAAAGAATTCAGAAGACATTCAGAAAGTTCTAATTTTTATTATCTCGATATATCTCACATATCGCCGGTTTCTTTCATCGTACAAATAATAAGGCTTCTGAAGAATAACCTAAAGCGACTCCGTTCCTTTTGTGCACTACTGTAAACGCTATATCCTTCATACTTCAAGGATGTCTCAGAATAAATGTTACAAACGTTTAGGGCATGTACAGGCGGTAGAAAATGATCACATTTTGCCAATGAGCATATAGTGGGGTATTTGTACATATTCAAACTCAGTAATTGTAAATTCTGCTTAAGTTGATCGACATTTATCAAAAAAGAATATTGTAGGTCTCTCACGTTTCTGTATTTTATAATTACATCTTCAAGGATATGAAAATCTGCCATACTCGTCTGAAATAATTTTAAATGTCATGAAAATATAATTTTGTAAAGCATGTTATCATTGAAAATTACACATAATTACACTTGTACGTACTGTATAACGTACTAAATCTAATAGACTGTATAATATACGATAACCAATAGATGTGTTATCTCGAGTAACACGACCCCATTCTGAATGGCACAAAGGCATCATTGGTATTTGCTGCAGTTCAAAGGAAGAGCTCAATGATGTCATGAAATTTGACTCTTTCATGAATTCATGATGTGGCCTTTTTCGTTACCACCCATTAACTTTCGCATTATGATACATATACTCGTAGATGCTCATTCCCAACATTCGTTAATAGAGAGTCTTAATCGTGTTTTTGTTACTTCGGTAATATGACAGTCTACCGATACAACTCATCCACGCTTAACATTATCTTCTGGAACATATATCTCTGCTCAGTTCCGTATTTTCTATAGTGTAGTTTTCATTATACATTAAAAAGAGGATGTTGAAAGTGTCCAGAATTATCTGTATGGATTCCAATAATTATTAATATGTTTCTCTCATCGCATTTTCATTTATCCCATCATATCAAAACACTGAAATCCTTAACGACAGACTCTCATTTCTAAAGATATTTAAAAGAAATCTGTGGCTTGGAGCACGAACCTGCGATGTTATACAATAATGCCAATGACATTAATGGTTCTTTCACCAAGCCGTAGATGGATAATCATGCATCTTACACCAAGCCATAGAAATGTCAAGGTTAACACCTTTGTGTCGACGATAGGTAAAGTACTTTATTACACGTATTAAGTTACTTAGTTCCACGTTAAACTCCTCTTTCTCTATTACACAGTCCTGAACCAACGTACAACCCCTATTGCCCGTTCCTCCTTGTTTCCTCGCCCCCCAATTCCCTCTCGGCCAATCCGCGCGTGCTGACACCTGTGCATTTCCAACTTCCCCAATTGCTCTCCCGCCGAGCATGCGACCCCGCACCGGAGCGCCGCAGTGCCTTCTCCGCCGCCGCGTCGGTGGGCAACCCGACACCACGCCGCCTCCGCGCTTCTCCTCCCTTGCCCCCCTCCGCCCGGGCCTCACTCTGGCTCCGCGCCCTTATGGCGTTGCCGTCCTACAGCCTTTGCCACCCACACCGCCCTACAGACCCCCGCCTCAACCCTCCGCCACCCCTGCCCCCCGCCCCCTTCGCCACACCCCACCGTCCTCTGCCTCGCCTCTCCCTAGTGCTCCCCGCCCTGCCGCCCCTAGTGCTCCTTCCCACACTTTCGCTTTTGATTGATTGATTTTTTCGTGTTTCCGGGCGCGTCAACTACTTTGGTCATTATTCCCGTTAGTGTAGTGCATGTTTTTTTCTCGGGAGATGGCTGTGATCTTCCCCCGCTGGAGGCGAGATCCGGCGCCGACCTACCGTCGGCTAGTGGGGTTTCCCCCTAACCAGGACTCTCCCACCAGCGGGACACTGCCCCACCCGGGAGAAGCTCTAAGCTCTACAGGGATATGTGGTAGTGTAGTGCATGTTAATGTAAGTGTGTGTGAAACGGGAGAGGATAGGACAAGGAAGAGGAAGGACGCGGTCCGTGGCCCGTTTGGTAGGGTACTGCTCCGGCATTCGCCTGGTGTTGATCGGAGAAACCACGGAAAACTACCCATCAGAGCAGCCGGCCGCTAGAATTCTCCTCCAGCGAGCGAGTGAATTCGACCTAGCTAAAAAGCTAGTGTCGAAAATCCTGCCGTCGCCCACTTTCGCGGCGGCGCCTCGCTCGTCCGCTCCGCCGCCGCTGGTGTCCCCGTTTCCCCGTTGCTTCGGTCCCCACCTTTGGCGCCCGCCGCGCGACCCCGCGCCCCGCGGCCCCCGCGCTCGCGTCCCCGCGCCCGCCGCGCGCTCATGTTTCATCATTACCGCCCATACGGCGCTGGCCGCGCGCCTGTCCGCCACGCCCTCGTAAATCTCTGCGCGCTCCGTAATGGATATAATGTTGCTTAAACTGGAGCGCAACAAAGGCCCCCCCTCCCTTCGCTTCCCGCCCTTCCCCCGGCCCCAGCAACTCAGCGCTCTTCCTTCCGCTGCCTTTTAACGCACTACTAATGGGCAGGATCTGAAATGCCGAAGTTGGGCCGGGCGCAGACGGCGCGGCGAGGCGCGGCGCGGCGCGAGCACGCCAGGCGACGAGAACGCAGCAATCGCCGCCGACCCTCGCAGGGCTCTTGTTAGTGGCGCTACTTTCCAGCGGAAAATGGGATCTCACTACGAATGTGTAAGCAGATTTCTTGTTCAACTGCACTTCAATGGCGCAGCCAACGTATGGCAAGCGAACTCTTACATTTCTATTGCGACTATTGCGTAAAGGATATGCTCAACGAGCGTAATATTTTGCAGAAATGAAATCGCATGCTCTTTTTGTAATTCTATTGCTAGTTATTTACATCCTTGTAGGTTAAATTGTGTAAATGTGTCAACATCCAAGGCGCATTCTTTTCTCAAAAGTAGAAATTAATGTTTGTGTAAAGTTATTTTGTTTTTCCTTTTATATAAATGCACACTTGGTAACTATTTGTATTCATAGAATTATTGGACACTGTAATATTAAAGAAATACATGTACGTTACTTCACAACGCATTGCCAGATGCCATTAAACAATTAAAGCTGGTACACAAATTTAAGTTAAAAGTAAAATCTGTTCTGCAGCATAACTGTTTCTATACAATTAGACACTATACTGATCATCAAAAGGAAAAATAATGTTTATTTTAACAAAACAATGAACTTCAATTGATTAGTTTACATTCTTATTGTACAATTTTTAAAAATGTCTTCACATGCCTATAACAAGTACTTCAGCTTCCTGGTCAATGACCACCATTTCGATCAGTCTACTTGTCCAGTTTCCCTGTTCCATTGAGCAAATTCTCAGATGTCCCATGTTTTACTTCTGAACTTAATGTAGCTTCACTATGCGCACGTTTTGCTGAGCTCTCCTTTTGCTAGTAGAGGTAGGAGTAGAGCTGAGGGTGAGTTACTATATTGTTAGCAATGCAGAAAAATCAAATCTGCCCGTTCGTTTACCATTGCCAATAGTTTTCCTATAACTCGGGAACAAAAAAGTCTAGTTTCTCAAATGTTGCTAATCTCACGCTTTTTAAAATTTCTTCTTATTCTTCTTCTTCTTCTTGCGAACAAGCCCAATTGGAACTACGCAAAGTACTCAGATATATTTTTTAGCCTTTCTTTGTGCCCATATTTCTTCCATCCTTTGGCTGTGCGCCTTTTATCTCTGTTCGGTCCAAGCTTTTCCTGTTCTACACTTCGGTACTTCTTGCCAATAAATTCGCCATGACTGCACTTTAGATCTAAATGTGTTCCTGTTTTGAATGTTTTCTTCTGTGATCCCTGAGAAGTTAAGGTTCTTTTTAATTTCGTTGATCCATTTACGTGTATCTTTGTTACAAGTAAATAATTTGGTTTTTTCAAGTGATTTCTGAAGACCAGCTCTTTCTGCCAGTTCTTTAAGGAGCTCAATCTGTTTTTGTACTGTTTGAATATCACGTGTCAAAATTGCCAAATCTTCGGCAAATGCTAAACAGTTTACCGCTATTTTTCCCCTTCCTTATGTGATTGGTTGTTCAATTTTGAGGATTATTTTTTGTTTCGCCATTCTGTTATCACTTTTTCAAGAATGCAATTAAATAGCAGAGGTGAGAGTCCGTCGCCTTGCCTTACCCCTGTTTTGTTTTAAAGGGGTTAGAAATACATTCCATACATGTACCTTGGGCCTGTGTGTTTGTCAGGGTTTCTTTTGAGTGTAAGAGTTTTCAAATCTAATCCTTGTCCCCTTAATATTTGGAATAATGATTCCCGATCAAGCGAATCATATGCGTTTTTGAAATCAACAAACGTTCATACTAGATTTCTGTTACCTATTCGCTGATGCCTTAGGATAAGTTTCAGATTTAAGATTTGTTCCGGACATGATCGACGTGGTCTCAAGCCTGTCTGATATTCTCCAATTTTTGGTTCTAATTGTTGTTGTGCTCTGTCAAGAAGATATATGGAAAAGATCTTGTAGGAAACTGATAATAATGAAATACCTTTACAATTATTTACGTCTGTTCTATTTCTTTTTTTTATGAAATGGATGAATTAATGCAGTTTTCCATTCTTCTGGAATTTTTTCTGATTGCCAAATACCTGGCATAACTTTAGTGATTTCTTTCATTGTGTTTGGTCCTGCAGCTTAGTTGTTTCTGCTACTATTCCATCTTCACCGGATGCTTTGTTGTCATTAAGCTTCTGTTGTGTTTGATGATTGCAATTTCATCGGGTGGTGTAGAGTTTGGATATGTCCCTAGAGGTTCTTGTGAGAGGAATCTTTGTGATGGTTCTGCACAGTTTAGGAGATTATCAAAATATTTTGCAAGCCCCTCACAAAAATCTTCATTGTATAATGTCAAATTTCCCTTTTTTTTCAAGCATAGATTCTGTGGTTGATTTCTGCAAGTTTAGTTTTAAAAATTTAATAAAATTTCCTCGTATTGTTTCTGGTAAAATCTTTTTCAATTGCAAGCTCTTTTGTCCCTGAATGCCCGATGTCGATTTTGCCATACAACGATTAGCCATAACATCAGATAAACAGCAATAAATAAATATTAATAGTACTAGTAAACATGAACATTTTTATAAAAATGTTATGCTCTCAAATTCTCTACTGAAAGGTTCAAAATATTAGCTTTTGCCTTGAAATTTGTTTTTAAAAGCTATGAAAATTTAATAAAATATTTATTTAAATACAAACAAAATTTATTTAAATAAAGATACGATTCGTAGTTAGTACCCGTTCAAATATCCTGGAGGCAGATGCGCGGTTTTCGTCCGTCCGTCCGTCCGTCCGTCCGTCTGAAATTGATATTCCCCAAATGATCTGGCTGATGTCGCAGCCCCTTGAGTTTGAAACCGATCTTTTAATTTTGGAGGATACATTAGAGTCTGGAACATTTTCAAAAAATGGCTCTATCGTTTTTGATTAAATCTTATTGTTAGATTGTGTGAAGGACGTTTAAGAGAACGGCACACTCTCATTTTTATTGAAAACTTATTTTTTGAAAATTGCAAAAATTAAAATTTTTCATTATCTTTCTACAACTTTAATTATGAAGATAGACTTCCCCCGAATGAAATCAGTTCCTTAAAGATAGATTTTGAAATAAGGTCAAGTACAATGTTTCGAAAATTTCAGTACTTTTCGCGTAATTTTGTGTGAACATACGGGCGAGTGAGTGCGTGCTGTTTTAGCACGACTAGTTTCCAATTATATACTTGTAGGATGGACAGTTCTGATTTATTACATTAGCACATTGATGAATTTTACATTAATGTAGATAGGAGTTGTTTTACTTTTAAGACACGTTGACGTACAATGGTTACTAGAACATTTAATTTTATACACATTTCAGTTAGTTTTATAGTTGCAATTGTTTCCGAAGAGTCCAATGTCAAACATATGTAACATTCCAGTGGGGCATACGTTTTTTTCTTATTTAGGTGGTTACTTAAAGATTGCAAATTTGATTTATTTTGAAAATTGTTTCCAGGTATTTATTTCCATTGAACTCTGCGGTTATTACAAGAATAATGTCATTGGTCATCCGAAAGCATGTGATTTGAACTACGGATGTCTTTGTTTTAAATCTTGCAATTTTTCACTATCATTGATGGAGAGGTGGGCATTTTTAATACTACCGAAACGTTTTTATTTGCAGGGCTTTTATAATCTTCTATTAATGCTTATGAAGTGTTCATTTTCACATTGCTGTGGTTTATATAACTATTAAGTTTTCAGATATATTAATTTTCATTTGCAATTTTTATCTCAGCAATTGGTGGTATTTTGAAGATTATAATAGACTGAGAAGGATGAACGGATTATAGATAGTTGAAGCGGTTATCTGGAGGAAGTGAATCTGATTTCATGGACTTGAATTTAGAGAATGTATTGTGGACCAAGGTATTGTAAGAGCATTGAGTGTGAGGGACCACTTTTCCACTTCAGAAAGGTTTTGGGGTGGTACAATGGTTAACACTGGTGGATCACTTTCGTCATTATCATTGCTTGTGGCAAAAGCACTGCCACTTGTTCCGTGTTTTTTGTTATCGCTGTTGCCAGCCACCTCGCCTACCTGACATTTACTTTTGCTTTTCGTTGGCTCCCCCGACTGCTTAAGATTGCAAGCACTTTTTGTTTCAGTTGGATCTTAATAACATATGGTTTATTATGTAGATATTTCCATGTCTGGATTCTCTATTGTTGCACTTTCATTGAGGGAATGATAGGGACGAAATAAGGGGATGCAGTTATGATGCTTAATACTGCTGGTGTTCTGTAGCAAGTTTAGGGCACGGCTGATTAGGGCACGGATCTTGTCTGCTGATGGATTTGCGTAGAATGCCACCGATGAAAGCTATTCGATGCATTGGATTAGCATAGGGTATTGCACTTAAATATAGCACTTTAGAAGCACTTAAATGGAAATATAAACTTGTTGCTCGGTATTGGGCGGACCCGTACCGACGCCAGTGTTTGATTTTACGAGCGCTCCGCGATGTGAATGGTTCAGTGACCAGGACTGAAATGAAACGTGTCCTAACCACTACGCTGCCACGGCCCTTTACAACTTCAATTATACAATTAATACATAAAATGGATTTTATGCTGGACTATTTCAAGGTGAACAGATGGGTTGGATAGCTTCATATTTTAATATCATGTGTCAATAACTTGATGCTTCAGCTTCAAAAAGGGAAAAATTAAGAATTGACCATATTTACCAAAATAAAATGTTTTATTAAGTACGTCTACGGGACCTCTTTCAAAATTTTTGGGGCGATAATTTCCCCTAATGTTTCACTCATTGAAAATGTTTCATTTTTCATAAATATACACATATATAAATATTGTTCCTTTCCCGAAAATCCGATCTCTAGTAATAATGAATCATTTAAACAAAAATTCCCCTTTTCAAGCAAATCACCCTTCTACAACAGCACTATTCACGAAAACAACAATAATTGCTTAATGTAGGTTTCACTGTGACTTTCTAGCGAAATTACATGGGAAAAATTAATTTAAACTTATTGAAAAAAAAAAACAAAAAGCAAGATAAAACCTATATGTTACCTATTGTCAGAATTTTTGGTAATGCGGGTTGTACGTAACAATAAGGACGGAGGAGCATTATTTGGGAGAGGGAAGGACGAATTACAAAAAAAATGTGCCTACAAGCCGGGCAAACGCCATCGTTGATGACGCGTGGGTGGTAGTCAGTGGTGTGTTAGAGACCAAAAACTGCGCGTTTACAAATTTTGAAAAAGTTAGAAAGTGAAAATATACGAATGATCTTGAGTAAAACAGTTTATTATATTATATTGTAAGTATGTTTTTCCATTGGAATGTATGATATAATGTAACTAATGCGTAATATTTGTTTGATGCCAAGTGTACACTGAGAAAAAGCAAACCTGTTATCTCAACTGAATATTTTCTATAATATTCAATGTTATTATAATAATTTCACTTTTATGTTTATATAAACCAAATCTGTTGTTTAAATCTAAATGTCTGTTCCATTATTACAACAAAAAGTTTCATTTTTTTGGACAACAGAACAATTGTCATTACAAATTAATAAAAACACTAAAATAAATGCAAAGAACTGTTGAAGCCTTTTTTAAAAGTTATTTAAATTCAATGTGATTTAAAGACGGGAAAATGTTAAAAATGGTTTTTATTTTTTTAACTATAGCTCAGCAATCGAAACTAATTGTTCTACAGAATGGTACAGATTTCCTTGTACTTGTTAATTTTCTAATTTCTTTGGTCTGTGACAGCTTTAAAATCTTGTCTCATCCTCTTGCCAACTGCAATCTATCGCCACCCAAAGTACATGTTTTTAAAAAATTCAGTTTTTGGGTTTTCTAATGGTAGAACCGAAATATTTCTTTAAGAATATTAAATAAAAGTAAAATTTGTTCTATAAGGAAATTTTTGTTGAAAACGTTGGAGCCGTTTAAAAAAATAGCGTTTAAGCGTTACTACTAAATGCTAAATTTGAAACTCTTTTTCACAAAAATCTTTTGAGTATACAATATTTAAAAAATACATTTGCCTCATTTTTTAAACATCAAAATAATACATCAAAATTATTTTGATGTCATCTTAAACAGTGCATTTAGCACTATCCGTAGACGAAGAGTTTGAGCGTTTCTTAAAATGAGGAATTTCGAGCTCTGTTTCACACAAACCTTTTGAGTTTTCGAGGAATTTTATATGACATCATTTAAAGCACATTTACTCGTATATTTAATAATGTGAACAAATCGCGCTAATGAAAATATTATCGACGTGACAAGCAGGTCCAAATTTTTTTTCTAATTTTTGAAAAAAGAAAAGAATAGAGCAATATCACATTTATGTCATCTCGGAGTACATGTAGCACTATCCCTACCAAAAGTTTTAAGAAAAATTGAGCCGTTTTTGAGAAATCTTGTTTTTTATTTTTTAAAATTGCAGCAATATTGCGAAAACTCTAAAATTTTTAAAATTACATGACCTTAATGAAAAACTAATTAAGAACAACAAATTTCATTGAAGGAAAAACTATCTTCAATTTTGTAGTTTAGGAAGTCGCCGAAAAAAAATTAACCTTAGCAATTATTGAAAACTCAGGGTTAATAGTGAAAATTGGACATATACTACCATTATAAGTTATTTATTCTTACAAGAAATTTAAAGAAAAAATATGGAGCCATTTCTCAGAAATTTTTTAAAATGTTGCAGGGACTTCATGGTAAAGTACTCCGAAAAATTAATGAATATTTTTCAAAAGTGTAGAGCTTCGACTCATGCCAGTTCGGCAGGAGTTTATTAAATTTGGGAAAAATCCTACGCATGATTTAGGTGCTAGTGTTCTTCACACATACCAGATGAGAGGACAGACGGACGGACGTTTTACCTTCAATTGCTTTTTTGGTATCAAGGACCCACAAAACGGGGATTCTCCCAGACGATTTTTTTTCTAAATTTAGCCACTGGATTTTTAATTTTGTTATCAGGGCCCGGCAATAAGAGATTTTCTGCCAAAAATTCGCCGGTTTTTTTTTCGTGCAGCATTACATAACTTTCTCTCTACTGGGTAAGTGTTTCATGTTTTCCTGATAGCATGAATTATTTTCTTATTTTTCATATTTTTCAATGAGATAAAATAGCGTTAAGTTGACGAAAAAAATAAAATGAATAAGACACGTTTCGTGCTGTAGATGTTATGGGTGATGGCATGGGGGCCAAGAGAATTTCCAAAAATCTTATTTTAATGTTAGCGTTATGGTGTAACTACTCATATTTCATTTGGTTTAGGAGACCTTTTTACCATCTGTTCGGGGGGACCCTTTGCCCCCCCTAATAAAAGATCCGAAATCCCGCCTTTGTGTAACACAGTGGGACCTTGCCTCAAACACCCCACTCTTCTTGAGCGTTACGTAATTTATGGACGACAACAATTTCGGCTACCGAAGTCGGCTGTATAGCACCAATGCTCTAATGGATATGTTATTGCACTCATTTTATAACTTCATTATAACACTCCTTTTCAAAGACAAAAGAAGTCGCTGTTTGAAACAAACGAGAAACATTACTATCTTAACTAAGTTCATGTAAAATGATAATAGAATTAAACAGAAAATAAAACAGCAATGGCATAGTAAACTTCGTAGATAAAAGTATGAATATAACTGATTTGATACTCATATTCAAACTCGTATCGCTTTAGAGCCAGTTACTTAACGCCTTGTTGTACAAAAGCGATTCACGTTTCAACTACTCAGCTAACGCCTCGTGATACAAATCGATACTCATTTGGTTATGATGTTCATATCAAACTTGGTTCATTAATAACAACAATACGACAGACAAACAATGAGAAGCGGCTCAATTTGCTGATAAACTACACTGTACGTTGTAGATTCCTTAAAACGTTCTCTTTCACAAACACCCGCCTTAAAGTCGCTCCAAAATCTCAACGCGCTTCTGAAGCGCTGCACTTCCAGCTTGGTTCGCGAAATGAGCGTTTAATATTTGGATGTGTTTTACCGCGGCGGGAGAAAAAGAAGGAAATTTAGAAGGCGGGAGTGCTCTCGTCTTTCTTACATAGGCACTCTCGGAGACTAATCTTCGCAGCTGTTGCAAGTGACGGCTACGTTCTCAGTGGGCGCGACCGCTTTTTTCTCAAACTCGCATCCGCTTGGGAAGTACGTCGGCCATTCTGGAACTTCTGCGCCGGGGGAGTTGCTTTGTGCGGGAGAGTTTAGCCAGTAACAACATCTGACCTATTCAACGGAACTTGAGTGATTATTTTTGGCAACTAGCTTTCTCTTTTTTACAAGCCACTGAAACTTTTTTTCTGCGGACATTGCCCCTAACTTCGATCAACTCGTTGCAGTAATTCACGAGCAAAGGAAGTTTCATGATTCTCCTCAGATATAAGTTGTTTTATTGCATGTCTTCACGCAATAGACCAGTTAAATGCTCTTTTTGTTCGACTGGTTCCCGTTTGGACTAAAAAATGAAATATTGGTTTCAGAAAGTTTTCAAAGGAGTGAAGTAAAAATATTTAATTTATATTTAAAAATTGGTGTTCTGTGATATCATTCTATATTGGACCTAGGATATACTTTTAAATTATAAGCAATAATAATATATATTTAGGTGCGAAACAAAGAAACGGCATGGATTTGGAAATTTACTTTCATCTACATGTAACATTCCTTCATTATTCGACGAAATACCTTCTCTGATCACGGAGGGTAAGGAACTCATCGACAACGCTCTTAATTCCGTCCGTTTAATATCCAACTCCACTTATACTAAATTCCACATACGATAATAAACATTCCAATAAGATTGAGTTTCAGTGCTGTCAACCGAAATGTGAAATTGGGTAGCGATGCCTTACCTGGTGTACTTAGTTTTGGTTCAACTTGTTGCGTCCATCGATGATATACGGCTCCAAGTCTTTGCTTGGGTATTGAGCGCTTAGGAGTAATTCTCCATTATGATTCTCGTTACTCTTAAGTCTCATCACGGTTTTCAAGAGGACCACTAGAAGCATCTCCGCGTACGCGCCTCTCACACTACATGCCCACCACTACTTAGCGGCCCAAATTGGTATGGAATTAGGATAGGGGTAGGGTTTAGGACGCTTCAGAGGGGTTGGACTAGCCCCTGTGAAGCAGGGAAACTGTGCCACGATTCCGCTTAGTTTACGTAGTTGTCCTAAATGCTCATAGTTGCCTACTGTCAGAAAACATTTTTAATGTAACCTAGTATAATGATATAAATGTAAATAAAAGATAAGTGAGAAGGTATCCATATCATCAACGATCTAATTAATTAATAATTATATAAATGGATACCATAAATAAAGCAAAATATCAAACTGCTATTAAGATTTCGTAGAATTTCCAATATTTTAAATGCCATTCTGGAATTCATAATTAGGAGGCAAAGTAAAAACACGTAAAATAAAATGCAAGGAGTAAATGCTTTATAATTTTTATACCACGAAATTTTCTTAAAAATATGTTTTATTGAACTTGGTTTATTTATTTTTGTTTCTGCATTTTTATTTACACTGTACCACTTAACCTAACGTCACTATATACTTCGGTTCTCTTCGCGAGGCAATTATGAGTTGGAGAGATGAGTTTCCGGTCCTCGGTATTTACATAAAATGACCCTGAGTTTGTGTAAGCATAATTTCGAACGCATTTATATGCAAAAATACTTTTTGCAAACACCAGACATTTGCAATTCGGACAATTATCTTATTTAAGCCAACACTAACTGGCTAATTTGAAAATAAGCGGGATGATGTTTGAAATGATGCGTTCATAAACGATCTTCATGCATAAAAATGTATCAAAATTGTTTTACTAATGCACTAATTAACGTGTTAATTCGTGAATTACCCTTATTTATTACTTAAGCCGTAATAAAAGTGTCTAAAACATCTCCAATATAGTATTTTTATTATATTGAAATTTGTTTCACTTTAACGTGATAATGTTGAAGTTGATCTAAAACTTTTTTCCTCTCTAATTTAATTTGCAAAACTAGTATGTCCCTATTGTATCGTATGTCCTATTTCCGCTCTGAGGACTAAATGGACATAGCAATAGGAACACTTAATATCTTGTGATCATCTTTAAATAACCCATTTGTCCCTTTTAATTGCTGTGATGACTCATTCAAATAGAGTTAGACATAGCTTTTACGACTTTAGGTAAGGTATTTTGCTTCATATATGAGTAGCCGTTCTATAGACCGATTCAACGTTGTCTTTGGACGTCTGAAAGGGGTTGTATCGCAGTACGATAAGTTGCGAATGAAATCTTACTTTTGAACAATCATAAGCGTAACAATGGCGCGGTCCGTGACAACTCTGTGTGTCTGAGCCTGTTGCTGTCAGCTCTGTGCGTCGATGTAAAAACATCTTACCGAGAAGATAAATCTAGGAATCGGCGAAAGTGACGCGCCTAATGTGAACTCGGCGATACTCACTGGTTCACTAGTCCATCCGCATTATTGTGCACTTGAAGTCTTAATTCAGTGTTGTATGTTCCGAAGAAGATAGCTCAAAAATCATATTCAGACGAAACTCTGGCTGTTCCGCGTCATTACATTTCTAAACGCTTAGAAAAATAAGCGTACGCAACCTAAAAGGAGAGGAAGGGTCAACTACATATCTCGGCCTCCTTGTTCATGAAAGTTTTTGTTTACATGTGGCCTTTTTACTTGTGCAATAATTTGCCTATTTTGAAAAATAATTTTGGGTGGTTATACGAGCAATAGATTCCGACCTGGAGGCACTTTCCGAGTTAATTTATGACTTCTTGGCTGTTAGTTTAGCCATTTCTCAATTGTTTAGTCGTTTTGGCTTATATTGGATACTTAAGGCTCACTTTGAGGGGCTTTTATGAGAGTATCGGGTCTCTGGTGGCCAACTTCTAGTGTATATTTGAATGTTTCTTCACGCTTTTGTCTCGAATTATTTCGTAACTATATAGGTACACAATGTACATCCTCCGATTTTTTCATCGTTTTTCGAAAATTTAAGAATATATTATATATGTCATTCTAATTTATTCATCGTATTAAACACATTTAATGGATTTCCTAAAGTTTAAAAATTAAAAACGATATAATATATACAAACATTTAAAAAATTGAAAAATAACGAGTATAAAAAACACAACACGTGATGACTTTTACAACTACGTAAAATGAAAGTTTTCATATGTTTTACCTCTAAACAGAAATAAAATAATACTCAAACATAAATTTTAGCGTTACCATATCCATAGATATGGTAACTAAAAGGAGAGTTTAATTTTTCTATCCGTTTGTCTTAATTACTGTAAATTTGAAAAAGGATGTAGATATCCTAAACGTTTTTATCTTGGATTTAACATCTTTACGGAAATATAATGTTTGCGGTCACGGTTCCCTGCCCCCGGTTTTACAGTGTGTAGATTTATCCAATCAAAGGACACACATTCTACAAACTTGAGGTGAATAACATCATTGTGTCTGTCATGGCGTTATAATAAATTAAGCTCAATCCATGTAGTAATATATAACTTTGTATTGTTTTTTACTACGTGATGATGATAAAAAGACAGATTTCCGAAACATCGTTTTGTACGTTTTTGAAGAAAGTTTTTAAATTAAAAAATCTTTAATAATTAATTGAATCCAATTGCTTACCCAATTTGACGGTCTATAAATTTCCAGAGAACCACACTCAACAAACATAATGTTACTAATAAAAATTTGTAAGAGAATGGTTTGACAGTAATTCTGGAAACTACAACTTGTTCTTTATGATTAATTGAAGTTTTTTAAAAAAAAATTGAGTGTTCTTGAAAGACTTTCCTGAACATGTCTAAATGTTTTAATATGTTTTTCAGCTGAGCGCAATTTATTCCAGTTTTCATGTCTTATTTTCTCCTCGAATCACGATCGGATTACAGGATCATTCAGTAGATGGGATAATCATATTCAACAGATTTAATGACTGAATATTGGACCACTATATCGACTTCGTCAGCTATCTTCAAAATTTTTGAGTGATGTGCGTTTTCTAGAGGTATTCCAAATCAGGCCCACTTTGTGTTGGTTGTGGAGATGTTTGTTCGTACACACAGGTGCGTAATCCAAAGAATTGGAATTAATTGTACATTCGAGAATTGCGGCGTGTAAAACGAGACAAAAGGTAGATTTAGTGTTCAGAAGCAGAGCAAAGATGAATGTCAGCATTTGCACAACGGATCACGGGAAGCTGAACAATAAACTAATTCGAGAGGATATACACGATTAAAACTACAACTATACAGTGTTTCAGAATAAACGTTACAAACTGCTAAGGCATGCAGAGGGGTAAAAATGATAACTTTTTGCCAATGAGCAAATACCGAGAAATCGCATAATGGCGTTCTACGAATTTGTGTGTGTTTTGTGCTATTTGCCCCTTATTCAGGCAACCCGCATTCATATATGTACGGCGGTTACATACCTCCTTGAGTGCGTCAAAATGTTGACCTGGGTAACATCTGCACGTAAGGAGTTGCCTAACACACAGCGGCAAATGCCACATGGAAAACTGACGTAAAAATAACGCTATTATATACAATTTTCCAGCACATGTTCATTGGCAAAAAGGGACCATTTTTACCCCACCACATGCCCTGGACGTTTGTAACATTTGTACTGACACATTCTGTATATTTTCATTAAAAGATCAAAGATGATTCAATTCTTGCAATAATAATGATAATAATAATAATAATAATAATAATAATAATAATAATAATAATAATAATAATAATAATAATACAAACAATAGCTCCACTGGATAGTACTTGCCTCATGATTCAGTATTGCTGGTGAAAACTGAATTTTTATATGGCTCATTACGTAGACGGTATTGGGGTAGAAAGTAGTTGATAAGAAGCATGAATACATGTCACAACAATGCAAATGTTTACCTAGACTTGTTTGCATATATGTTTTGTGCACCACGAACATATACTATTTACAATGCCTTCCGACAGTTATGTGATTCTTATATAGATCATCAGATATGATAAGCGTAGTTAGATCGCATATGCGAGAGGTGGGCTGAAGATACCACCTGACGGCAATTCAGTTTCCTAATATGTACCCACGGGATATAGGCATATTAGTGATATTTAAGAAAAACTTCCAGTTTGATGAGCAGTAAAATTTGGATATGATAAGTTGCGCAATTAACTCCCATTGAAAAAATCTAAACACGTTTTCCCATACCTTGGCACACTATTTTCTGTGTAAGAACAAAGGTGGTGCAAAACCCGTAAGAAAGCAACAGTTGGTATTCATTAAGCTGAAAAACTTGGTAAAAGTCGTTGTCTCTCAGCAGATAATACACCTGATTCTTCACATGCAATATGAACATGACCATAATGTGTAATATTGAGCACACTGTTGGTGATTTGTCGGGTATTTTCGTCATCACAGTGAATCCAAATGCTCATTACGACAAACGGCATCAAAATGAAAATAATATTTACAAGAGAGAAATATTATGTTTCAACAAATACGTAAATAAATAAATATATTGGAGACGATGCTCAGGCTATAGAGCCTGCGTTTCCGCCTGATCACCTTCAAACGTTTAATACACTAATAGTTGCTTTATTAAACCAATAAACGTTACTAGAAATTCTAATAATTGTATGCTCGAAATATTCTGCTCTCTGTGTATCTGGAGCAGCAACGCCAAGGGTATATAGTTTGTGGTATATGAAATGATCTACCAAATACATTGCTGCTGTGATACTTTTCTGTTGCAGAAGGAACGTGTAAGTTTTCGGAGAGGATTTACGACTGGGTGTTCGGCAGTATGATGGAGATTCAGTATTGATTATACGCAATCGTGACGACCTGCACGCCGCGAGTTCTGACGATTTCCATACTTTGTACCTCGCCTCTCCGTATCTGCTGAATTTTTAACATTTCTTCTTACCGACTTCTCCGCCTCGCAACTTCTCTCCACATTTCCACCTGCAACATCCATTTGTAATGTAATCCTATACAGCACCGTTCTTCGCCTTGAAATGGTTTTCTTATCTCGAACACCGTGGGACCTGGGAACTAGGTGTTTTATATTCTTTTCGCGTCTTTTATTTTGCTCCTACCTTTTCTCGCTCGGCCACTCTCTTCCCCGGGTAACTGTTTCCATGCAGCACGCAGCCTACAATACATGTTTCACTTGTCAAACTCGCATAGAAAGAGAGAAATAAAAATTGCATGTTTTAACAAGTCATTTACGAACAAGATGGGATGAGAAATACAATTCAGATATTAAACCAGTACTCTTATTTAGACTTTCCACTAAGTACATTTATTGGACATCATTGTTTAAATTAATTCAATGTTTACGAATGAAAATACGTGTTCGGAATTACTTGGAGCAACTTAATTGTTACAGTTACTGTAAGGGAAAATTCACTTTTTTAATCTGTAATAAGATCTACAAAAACATCTTCGAAATATATATTACAAATTTGCGAACCTATGGGTGAAAATTTCAGGGAACATCAGAATGTATGTTTTAATTATCAAACAAAATCTCCAACACGAAATTAATCTTATTCACTCCACACCACCATACTTTCATATTCTACTATTTCTATGTCTTCTATTGCTTCACGTTCTTAATATAGTCAATTAAGATATTCAGAACCATTTTATGATGAATGAATCCACGTTTTTATAACGGGCAATGGAATAAGCTTTCATAGGATTTAAAACAATTATTTTCGGGCTTCCTGTATTTATTTTGTACATGGGGTACGACCTATAATAGATGCTAAAATGGTCGATATTGATTCCTGTGGGACTCCGTGTGCAATTGGTAATGACTTCGAAAGGTAAGTAGACAATGGTGCTTCATATCAGCATGGAATTTCTACCCTGTGATATCGTTATTTAAGGAACGAACACTAGGTGAACGAGAGGAACGCTACGGAATGCCAAGCTAGAGCAGTGACAAGACTTCCTTACCAAGGTTATTTTGAAAGTAAAATGTTGTGATCAGTTAGGTCAAAAGCTTTTTAAAAATACAAAAATATTCCAATAGTTGCTTCATTTTGATTCATTAGATAGACAATTTGAAAACTGTTTCGTATTTACTGAGAAACGTTACCATCCGTACTTGGAATAGTCTCTCTATTATTAAAAAAAAAAAACACTGAGAAAACAGTCTGATGAAACTAACAAAACGAATTGTCAATTTATATGTGAATTTAATAATATTTTCCTCGTAAATGCACTTAAAAATTTCCCTAAAAATTCGTCGCAGATAGAATACACATGAGCGATCATATAAGCTAATATTACCATTTGTTTGAATTCAAGTTAGTTTACAAAACGAATAATCCCACTTTCACATTTGTCATATGTTTTAAAACTTGCTCCGTATGGATACGATGAATTACTTTGAAAATGGTGAAATGAGGAGGAGAAGCCTCCACGTGATTGCCAAATGTAATATATTCAGTTCTGCATCGTTCTGTCCCTCGACTTCATTTCCTTTCCAACGCTCTCTCCTCGCTTTCCAGATATGCGTTAAACAACGGGACGACTCGCGCTCGCTCTTTTCTGCTCGCTGAAGTTCATTTCCTTCGTTTCCTGACAAAAATTTCATATAATGGCTCTATTATCTCCGAATAAGTTTCATATAAATCATAATTTGGTTCTAGAATTTTTATTAACACTACTGAATTAAAACCTTTCAAAGCGAATTCTCTGAAACTACGAAGTTATTATTCACTTTCCTTTATCATCGTTTCAGAAGTTACTTGCGAACACAGGCCTTGTTTCCTCGATCCTCCTCCTTTCAGCACCTCGTTCTTTCCCCTTTAACTAGTAACAAATGCTTTTGCGCAAGACCAAATATTTCTTATTAGAGCGCTACACCTTGCAGGCTGACAAGATAAGATAAATTATGGGTTCGAAATTACAGAAAAGATTCAGATCTCAAAATAAAATGTTAAGGTTGTACATCAGGCATCCCGTGATGCAATAAAAACTCTCGGAAAATTAATTGAAGTTCAATCAGCTATCCATATGATAAGAATATAAATTCAAATGTTAGCGATTCAACTAAATGCGAGCAAACTCATTTGAGACTTTTACGTGTGGCTTTTTTCTAATAATATGGAACGAAATATTGAGAATAATGTCACTTTATTCATTAGAAAGAGTAAAACAACCTTTATTAAATATTCACTTGTAAACGAATCAAATAATATACCATTCGCTTTCGATTAAGACGTAAGTTACTTATTAATATTCACGTATGTAACGTCAAAAACAATTAAAGTCTCCGTATTCTTCTGTGGGGATACGATCCATGGGATTTCTGTTCTGGGGTAAACAAGATCAGATATTATCGTGCTAGGTGTTAAGGGTAATAACCAATATTTTAAAAGTAAGGAGAAGAGGGAAATGAACGACGGCCGAGACGAATTATATAAACGAGAATTTGATATATTAAAAAAATACTACTTACACAAATTTAACCTGCAACTAATTCAAGTCGTCATTTAAATTGGAGTTTTTTTGTGTTGCTCACAAGTAATATGACGTACTATTATCTTGTACTTTCGGATATGACGGGACGATTTAATATAATACTAAATTTAATGCCACAGCGAAAAGATAGACACATATCTAGTTATTTTACGTTCCGGAAAAAAAGTATCACTGTTTTCTTGAACAGCTTCGATAAACCCTGAAATATCCGGTTATGTTAAGTCCAAACAATGAAAAATTAAGAATACTTATGTTCATTGCAAACAATGAACCCAAGAGGACAATTAATTTATATTTGAGAAAGCAAACAAAAAACCTTGGTTGATAGAACAAGTTTACCAATAAAAAGAGTCACAATGAATCACAGTCCAAAATCTTGAAGATGGATAAAGTATTTTTAAATAATGTGTACGAATGTTGGCGAGTCTTCGATAAAGAACACAAACGTGTTAGTTCGAATCCGAAAAAAATATATCTCAACTCGCCTGCGTTACAAAAAGTTAATCATCTGCGAAGGAAAGAAATTAAGTCATGTTTTGCGAGATTATATGATTTTATTTTAGTGATTGACAAATCAAGATGTACTACCAACTTCTTGGTACCACCAACTACGTTGGTATTACGAGCTCACTGCTGGTCCCTTATCAGTACAATATCACTTCCATTGTGCCTGACCGAATGCAATATTTAGGTGCGAAAAGGTGTCAAAAATGTGTTCTATCTTCGCCTGAAGCAATTTGGCCCACAATTGTGACTGACTTTCGATATCTTGGGATTGACACCGTGACGAGTTTACTTCCGAGCTGGCTTTCGTGGACAGATCAAAGACTCTTGCTGGCCAGGGGAGTAAGTCAATATCATAATGCAAGTAACTCACGGTAAACGTCTACTAGAGGTAACAGATGCGGACCCCACACTATCTGTTACATCTCAGTCGGTGCCAAAGTTCCCTGAATCACATCCAGAAGTGATCCGATTCATAGGGCTTCCTACAAAATATCACCAGAACGCCAGAACCACGCAACTCGCTTAAACATTAAAAGAATACACCCTCTGCGCAACTGTCAGTTATGGCTAAAGTTGGTGCACCGCGCTTGTACGATACCAACACTAACCGCAATAGCGTATGTTGTGGCGATAATGCCAGCGTTCGCATGGTTCGGCAATGCAGCAATCCAGTTGCTCCTAACATCCGATCGGCGATTGAATGGTGCTGGATCACACCAAGTCTTGTAATGAGTCCAACACATGTGCCCTGGTGGAAGGTGCGGATAAAAAATGGCACGATGTACTGACCGAACAATAAGGAGAGCCCCCTTTTAAGGATCACTTGGTCAACCGGAACCTAGAATGTCTGAATTCCCTGACTTCCCATTCAATAGAAAATCGACCTGCATTTACGCACGAATGTTCCACCACCTTTTATATCGCACAACCCATAATGAGTGCTGCTCACGGGCTTTTTAATAGCTGAAGTCATGGGATCCTATTGATGACCAAATGAGTAGATGACAAGGATAATGACTGGGTTAATGATGATGAAGCGACGGTGGAAGAAGTGGCAAGGTAATCCTGCCGAGAGCTCGCTTTACCTATCATGTGAAACTTCACATTGATGAACCTGGGATCGAATCTAAGACTCTACGGAGGAAGGCGTATGCGCTAGCCATTCTGCTACATAATATGGCCCAATTCTCATACAAGCGTATTCTCCGTGGTCCTCAACAGGGACCATTCAACTGACAGTGCGCACGCTCCTTATACATCGGGATATGCAGCGGACAGATAGACGGTTCCTCCATAATGTCGCAGACAATATCTCTGTCGTACTTTCAATGAGAGAGGGTCTCTACCGGCGACTGGAAACCAATCAGCATGGGGCCATGTCCACTAAAAGTAATTCTAGCAAGTGCTAACAGCGAGGAGAGGAACGGTCACGTTTTTGGAGACAGTCAAAAGACAATCTCTTGACTTCCTCTGAAAGGCTCCAAAGGAAAATCTTTTCTTTCCTCTGTACCCTTCCAGCGCGGTGGGTGGATTATGACCCATTAGATGGTAGTAGTATCACGTGACTGGCCATGGAGAACCGTCGAGAGCTGGAACGATTTGCGCTTTGGTCTTTCGCGAAAAGACAGCAGATATCGGCGGCCAATGACAAGTGGAGCTGCCCTGCGTCCTTGCGACACCACCAGATACATTCACACCAGGCAAATGAAACTATCAAAGCTCCATACTTCAAACCATGCTTTACTTGTACGTTATGAGTAAAAAAAATTATATTACGAGATCTTGTCTTATTTCATCACGACGCTGTACCTCTGGTCAATCAACCCTCGCTGGCATAGTCTACATACACAGGCGCCTGCGCCGTCTGCACTCTCTGGTGTTGCACCTTCCGTCAACGACGTCACTCAATTGAATTGAAATGAATGTGCCTTATTTTACGTGGCGAGACTCAGGCCATGAGGCCTGCTCTTCCGTCTGACCACGCAAATTTCGCTACGCTCCTTTCACCAACCATGGGAGAAAGAAGGTATTACTTGGGCGACGAAACAGGCAATTTGAATTTAGCTCAAAGGCATCATTTAGGCTTGAGGATCTTTTACATGCAGTAAATCTACTAACATGGGGCAGCCGGCTCTACTTCCCCTCCGAAGGAAGGCGTTTCGAAGGATTTTCTTCGACCTTAAAAATCCACTGCTTCGATCGGGTTTGAACCCGCAAACTTGGGTTTAACAGTCCGATACGCTCACCGTTACACCATCGCCGCCGCTAATCGCCACGCCACGCCGACTCTCTCGCCAAGGTCCACGCTGCCTCGGACGAGCGAGTATAATAAATATGTCTAGTCTATGTACTGTCTTTGAAGCGAGCCTTTCTCTCCTACCACGAATTGGTATAGGGTTTTTCCTCTCTCCTAAAACCTCGTGACTAATCAGAACAGATAATGCAGCCACAAGGCTTATATATTCTGGTGGCTGATGTAACTGTTGATTAAGACCATAATCATTTAGATATCCGTCGATGGTGTCTGTGTGAGTGAAATTACTTCTCTCCAGGTGCATCAACTTTTGTCCGTCAGGTAGAAGGCATCACTAGAATGACGGTATTATACCGAATGTGCCAGGCCAGGAGAAATAATATTGAGAATACCAATGCAAACATTTTACTACAGAGAGAAAGGTTTTAAGGAATTAAATTAAATGAACATTGCGAATAAGCACCAATAATGAATCAACACATTTTTCTCTTACTATTAATTGAAAATTTTATTTGTTTTCGGTTATTTGATGTGACTCTTAAACTGCCCAGTAAATCATAGATTCATATCATAGCATTATTTTACGAGCATTTTAATTCAGAAAATCATTATGTGAACTTCGAAATGAAAAAAAGGAACTTTCAGTAAATCCTATTACAGCGGGGGATTCGGTGAAAAGAAAGTCTTGACAACAGCCAAAGAAAACTCAAATATTAAAACACAAATAGCAATTACCCGATTACAGTAGTCATTGATTTCTAACACAGAAAACAAGTGAAGATCTTTACTCAAATGAAAGCCTAGTATTCTCATAAAAATAAAATTATAAATAATTTCCTCCGTATCCTGACCAGCCTTGTACATTTGCACTTAAAAACTAAAGTTCTAATGTGTTTGAAGTGACCACTATTCAGTAATTGTACCGAGTGAGGTGACTCCAGGCGTGAACTCATGTCACTACAGTACTTCTGACCAGCATTTTTAACACTGGCTAGACAGCTAGGTCTAATTTAGCTGCAGTTTCGAGAACTCTAGCGGCAGCCTGCTCTGATTGGTAGTTTTCAGTTTTTCTCCGATCAACACTAGATGAATAATTGAGCCGTACCCTAAACAACGAGTCATGGATCTCACGCGACCTTTCCTTCCTCTACCTTCTCCTATCCTCAGTACTTAATTACTCACACACATAGATGCACTTCTCTAAAACGTATGTCGGAGGGCCAGTCGAGAGCTTAACAATGCGAGAGCATTGCTGTGCATTTAGTAGCGCACCCATTGATACTAAAAATGTACTTGAAGTGACTACTACGACCGGCAAAGGTGCCTCAAGGAAGAACAGTGTGTCATTCGATGTTATTAAACATATTTGGGAATAAAAACGGAGAAAAGTCGGTTAAAATACTAATATAACATGTTACCAAGAAAAAAATGGTCTGTGTCTTCGTTACGAGAAGAATTCTTAACAAATATTAAGACAACAAATATTGTTGAGAACAGGTAGATTTACCCGGCTTCATCCCTGACTTCTCTTTACGGGCTTCGGCCACCCGACTTCATCCCTGTCTTCTCTTTGCGTACTTCGGACACCCGGCTTCATCCCTGGCTTCTCTTCACGGACTTCGGACACCTGGCCCTCTTCGGATACTACGACCCGGTATCAAAGGCGACCTGGGCGTTGACAACGCATCTGGGACTAGCGGACAACTGAACCGTGATCGACAACGGCACCTCTGGCCTGACTAGGCCACTACCAGTAAACCTACAACCAGCTACGGGTGAGAGTTACGAACCTAACTGGTTTAAGAGACTACACTCCTGGTGAAGGATAAACGCCGCGCGGCTGAAGCAGCAGCCGGCAAAAATGGAACCTTTAGATAAAAGTCACTTGCCGATAAGGCCAGCCATCACCAGGAAACAAACAATGCACGACGATCGGCGAAAGAACGATCTCACCCACACGAGGGATAAAAAAGGGCAAAACTACTGCATGATTCCCGCGGTATGTCAGACAGATGTAGTGGACGAGTACCCTGCGGAGCCGCGAGGCCAAGGCAAGGGCAAACCCACACCCAAGGCTGGACAACCAGGCAGCAAGGTTCTAGGAGAGGATGGCGAAACCTACGAATACCCTACAAAATTCGCGCGCACTCCCCTTCCATCACTACCTCCAATTATTTCCATGAATAATCGCTTCTCAGTGCTTCAGGACCAAGGACAGACAACAGGACCAGGACCTTCCGGTACAACAAACAACCATGATGACAACACAGATGACGCACATGACACTAAAAACCCCATCAGACCGACTTCCGGATTAAAACCCCGGATCGGAGCCTACCACCTGGACCTCAACAAGACCATAGACTGTAAGACCCTTGTGAAAGACCTAAATGAATGGACCAAGAACAGTATTGACACACGTTGCAACAAAGCCCAATTGATTATACAACTAAAGACAATGACCGCCCACTATAAAGTGGGACAAAGGCTCGAGTTTATTAAACAGGACAGCAACATACGGAAACTTTACTTCTTTGACCAGCCTACCTACTTCTATCACCGTGCAATAGCGGCTCCTAGAGAAAAGTTCGTTATCAAAGGATTACCCCCGAACTTTAATACACAGGACCTACTGACTGGCATACGCGATACATACAGCTTTCCCATATACCATCTATCAGAAATGCAGAAAATGGAACAAGACAAAACCATAAGATACCTCGGACTATACGTATGTGAGACGGACAAGGACTTGATACCGTCAATAAAGAAAACCATCAAATATGTGTCATACTATAGTATTAGGATTGACTCCTACAAAAATAATAACAGGATCTCCCGCTGCAACAGGTGCCAACAATTTGGGCACATAAAGAATCATTGTGCCAGGAAATGGGTCTGTGACAAATGTGCAGAATCACACGACACCGTCTTTTGCACCAGCACCCTTATAAAATGTGTCAACTGCTCACAAAACCACGAAGCATCCTGGCCCAGCTGTGCAGCTTTCCAACTCGCCAACACTCCTGACTACAAGCAATCGCCAGACTAAGAGACAGAAATAGTAATCGCACCAACCAGCCCCCACCAGACTTCTCCCATAAATCTTTCCCCGGACTCGACGGCAGAACCTTCGCGAATAATACTGCGAACAGAACTGACAACCAGGATTCTTTGACTACAACTGGCAACAGCACCAGCAACACCCTAAAAGACATCATCGACTTCATCAAAAACAACAATATTACCAGAATCATCCAGATAATAAAAAAACATCAATATTTTAAAGGACCCGAGGACGTACTCACGAAACTATTGACTGCTGCGACCAAAATATGCGAACTGTTTTAAACAGGCAGAACAACAGACAACACTACTTAAGACTAGCATCCTGGAATGCACAAGGCAGACTACACGACAAAAAAGCTTCAATCAGGCAGTTTCCTGACGACTACTCCATCAGGGCACTTCTTAATCAGGAAACCTGGTTAAAACCTAACCAACCTTTCTCCAACCCCAAATTCCTCATATACAGAACAGACCGGCCAATAACCATGGGCGGAGGAACAGCCATTTTAATTCGGAATAAGATCCCACATACCATCCTCCCGACTCCCAGTACCTCTTTCGAAACTACCTCCATTCAAATAGAAACAAAATTAGGACCAATCAAAATCGTTTCAATGTATAACAGACCTCACAGCAGACTGAAAGTAGCAGACTTGGACCAACTAACTGACAGACGCACACCCTCTATTATAGCGGGTGACTTGAACGCTAAACTGACGAATTGGGGGTGCAAGTACGACAACCAACCGGGCCGAGACCTACACAACTATCTCCTAACCAGACCCACCTTAAACCTTCTCGCACCTCAGGAACCTACCCACATGATAAACGACGAATCAAACGACATCCTCGATCTTGTATTCCACTCCACATCCATCATCGTCACGAATCCCTACCCCCGGCACGAGTTAATATCAGATCATCTACCAATAATATTCACGGTTCATATAACGCCTTACTCTCTAGCCCCGCCCATTCACCCTCCTCGCACCATAGACTGTAAAAACTTCAGGCATCTCATATCGAAGAAGATAAAAACTCCTTCATTCCTCAGTACCTGCCAAGAAATAGATAACGCCATAGACCACTTCAACCATCAGATCAAATCCGCCATCCGCAAATCTACATTATATTCTTCGCCACATTACTTCCAAAACCTTCCGAATGAACTCCTAGACCTCATCAGACAAAAAATACGAGCACAAAGACGTTACTACCGAACTCTAGACAAAAAGAGGACAAGACAATTTACCAACAATTTAAACGTGCACTCCACGACAAATTGGCGCAACACCACGGAAATACTTGGGACAAGACTATACGAGATGCAAATTTAAAACACCCTGACCGACTATGGAAAATAATTAAAACCATGAAGGCAGCCCCACAACCTATCTTTCCCATAATGCTACCAGATAACACCCTCACATACGATCCCAAGGTCATTGCTGAAGCCTTCGCCCAATTCCACTCCTCCAAATTCCCAGAAACCAACCCCTCACTCCCCTTCATCCGCTATCCTTAATTTCTTTAAAACCCCGCCACTTTCAACTGCTCAGCAACAGTTGTGGACTTTCACTGGCAACGAAATACGTGACGAAATTCGACTTCTTGACCCGACAAAAGCTGCAGGTCCCGATGGAGGTCAGACGGTGGTACTAAAACATCTGACTCACAATGCGACTCACCATTTGACTGTCATTTTCAACGCATGCATACGCTTATCTCACTACCCCTCCATCTGGAAAGATGCCACCGTCATCATGATTCAAAAACCAAACAAAGACCATAAACAACTTAGCAGCTACAGACCAATCAATCCCTTACCCACTTCCAGCAAACTATTTGAACGACTTTTACTCAGACGAATGACACCACTTCTGACACAGTTTGGTTTCAGAGAGAATAGGTCAGCGGTACTACAGACTCTACCACTTGCCCTACACGTTTCAACATCCCTACAATATCCATGCGACGTCCCAGCCTTATTTACAGATTTCAGCAGTGCCTTGGACTCCGTCAACCACGAGATCCTCCTTCTCAAAATAAAACCATACATCCCAGAATTCCTTCAGTCTTTTTTGAGAAATTACCTCTCCCTCCGTTCCTTCCGCGTAAGACACCTTTCATGCTATTCCTCTTCCTATCCCATCCAAGCAGGCGTCCCTCAGGGCGCTGTGCTGTCTCCTACCCTATTCAACATCTTCATTAATGACATACCAGTACCTCACAATGTAAATGACTATCTATACGCAGACGACCTGGCATATACTGTGACCAACCACACGACTAAAATGGCATTATGGAAATTACGACAAGCCGCTAACCTTCTCACTGTCTGGGCCAGAGATAACCAAATAACAATCAACACATCCAAATGTCAAGCGATCATATTTCAATGGAAAAGAGCAAATTCAGCAATAGCCCCGATCCAAATTAATGACGTGAACATTCCATGATAACGAGAAGTGACATACCTTGGACTGACATTCAACTGTAAATTACTGTGGACGCGACACATCAAGGACAAGACCCAAACAGAACACCGGACAATCAACGCTTTACTGCCCATCATGACAAACAAGAACGTTAAACACGAAACCAAACTTTACATATACAATACGTACATCAAGCCAATAGCCACATATGGCGCTGAAACATGGGCTTCGACTTTCTAATCAAACTGTAACTTGCTGACCAGTCTGGAAAACAGAATAATCAGACTTACAGTCCCGCACCTGACGACTGCTACCTCGACATTAAAGCCAAGCACGACATTAAACCTCTTGCAACAGAAACCTACGAAACTGCACGGAAACGACTGCTAGAAGCAATGTACAATCCTTCCTTCTCTGCTTTTGTCGAACCTCATCGTCATATCATGAACAGAACCATCCCTCACAACAGGAAGCGCCACCCGCTTGACATATTCACCCTACCTCCCCTTCTCCCAAAATATAGCTACGTATACCATATGACCAGGCACCCGGACAACCAGCACTTACATTCACGACTTTACAAAACTTCTGAAATGACATACCTCTCTCCTAAACGACGTGAGTTCCCTAAAATCCAGAAATACCCCCTTTTTTCAACAATCTCCAAACAGCATATACAGTTTTACCAATACCTTAACAAAACAACCAATCGCGACGCAGTACCCTCAAATAAAATAACCCGTCTAAAACCCTTTAAAGAAATAACCCATCGGACATGTTCCCAGCCCTAAAATTACACCTGCATTAAAATAACCTGTGATCCCCTCCTACACCTTAATTAAGAAACCTATCTCATCTCACAATACCCTCCCTTTAACAAAATAACCTCTCTAAATCCTAGACCTAACAAATTAACCCGTCTTCTACTGTCCAAAACACCACTCATCCATTCACGCTTCCCATACACCATTCTCTCTTATCACCAGTTCATCTGGGGGATGGAGAGATAAGAAAGATTGTTTTTGCACCGTGTTAAAATCACACACATGCTGAGGAGTACAATCTCTGTACAGGCAGCACGACTAAACACACACATACGCAACAGGTAGATTATGATGCCTGTGCTTCCTTCCTGGTCGGGAACATTCTGTATAGTGGATTGTTAGTAGTAGTAGTAAAACAAATCAGGATTCCTTACAACTAGTGTTCTACATTGATACTGTGCATTCGTACATTAGTATATCGTTAAGTAACGTGAGTTGAACAATAATATGTATTTTCATTTGCTAGGAATATCATATGGTAAAGAAACTATCATCATGGCGTGGAACTCAGCCCTTACTGTATACACAATGTATACCATTAAGTGATGTTTCCAAAATCAGACTGGCACTCGTAAGCTTGAGTACCAAACCACGTAGACCAAAGAAAAATATACGTTTCATTGAACAATTTAATTCGATGTCACACCGCCCCTACAATGATCACATTCAGCAATAGGAATAAAAAAGAAGTTATTGAAACGTATAATGTTCTAAGTGAAACATTTTTCCACAGCTGCTGAAGATAACCTTCCAGAGTCTGTGTAGTCGATGGTGGCCATAGTTGCCTCCAATTTAATCCCTAATAAGTGCGAGGGTGATAGATTGAGCTGGGGGCCTTGCAGGACAAGGGAACATGTTATCACGAAGGCAGCTCAGCAATACTTGGAGCCCTTCCGGGAGTTCATCCATATCTCTTAACCCTGGACCACTACCAGTGAAGACATATGCAACGGCACCTCACGCCATTTTCTAGAGATGTGGTTCTTTACCATGAACGTCAGATTTGAGCCCAGATGGGAACGTCTCCACAATCAATTCTGATCGTCCGATTCCAAACAAAACCCGGATTTGATGCTGATCTCCACCCGACGCCATTCTACTATGACCTATGATAATAGCGTGCAGATTAGAAGAGCCAACGAACCTGTATCTACTATAGCTATTGACATACCAAGTAATCTTATGAGTGTTATTACTGCCGAGGCCAAAAATTAAAAATCGAGGCGGAGCGTGGAGGAGCCGAGATATCTAATTTGAAAGAGGCAGTAAGAACACTGTAACATTTCGTGGTATATTCAGCATTTTATCGGTCACCATCAAATCTCACGAATTATGCAACAATTTACATTACTGCGATTGTAAACACATGAATTATGTTGCTGCGGCATTGTGGGACGTGGCTTGCGATATATCTATAGAAACAATATTCGTATACCATGGTTTGAGGAAGATGAATAAAAATAGTTCTTCTGAACCTAAAGATACCTAAAGAAACGACGTTCAGTTAGGAAATTGGCGTGTTTACTTCCAGTGGCGAAACCTTCACATTGTCAGTAAATATGATTACCGGAGCAGAGTTGCATTTGGTGGAATATGAAGAAAATGAGGTTAATTTACCTAATATACATTGTTATAATTGTACTATCAATAACATTACAATTAAGAATAATTATTCCCCAAACCAATGTGAGTTACTTCTGAATTGTTTGAATTTGATGTGTCTTGTACATCGCCATGTTTTTTTCTAAGCAAACACTAGACTTGCAATGAATTGATGGTAGTTTACGTTGCTAGGATGTTAAAACCCTATACTAAGGATGTTAATTTTCTTAACATACAGGTAGGTACAAGCGCACTTAACAAACCTGCAGGGATGCATGTTAACTGGGGTTAAAGACGCATGTGACCGATAAAGTTGTTAATGGAGTGTGTAATATGTGGCTCATCGTGAAGACAAATTCTGTTCTTGAATATGGCTTGATATGGTACTACCAGTTACTGAGTACCTCACCAATTGTTGCTAGAGATTACCTTGAATATGTCCGTATTGGACAGACGGCAGACAATCCTTTCGCTTGGTTGTCCACCGATGCCTTTCAGAATCCTCAAATCGCTTATGCGTTCCATCACCGCTTTACTAACACTATAGCGACACAAGTGTGACCTAGGTGGTAAGAAATTCTCCAAATTGGTGAGCCCGCCTTCTTCAGTCCAATAAAGAGCTCTTTCTCAGACTCACCGAATTGTTCAAATCTTTCAAATACGGGTTCATAGCATGCTTCGTGCTTAGTAACGTCACTACGCACCAGTGGCTCCTTATGTGATATGGACCCCTGGGGTCTACGTGGACTGCGCGGTATCTGTTGCACCATGTGGAGCCGTAAGTTTGGGAACATCTGGACGATCTCACCACGACGACCACACCATCAGGTGGGTCATGGTTGTTTATGGCATCCGTCTTGGAGGCCCCGTAGTTCGTGTAATGTCCGTTGCATTCAAGTAATTTTCTCCAATTTGGAATCAGTGACAATACTGCCTGGTAGCAGAGTGTCCTCAAGCTTTCATTCTACCTGAAATATTTATTGGGGATGCGCCATCTTTGTGAAAACTTGCGAGCTTTGATGAAAAGTCCATTAAGGGCTGAAACCTCAACTTTAAAAAAAGTTACGTGATTTATTTTTGACTTGAACTCAAGTACGTTCCTATCATATATAACAAGAGGTCAAGAGACAGTGAATTCGATATTCCTTGACTATGCAAAAAAATATACAATTTTGCCTACACGTCCCTTTATTTCATTCCTTCTTTTTCTGACGATAAAAATGCTGTAATTTTAACCATTATTCTTAATAATGCTCTAAATATTTTCGCAAAGCACTGTATTTATCTGGGATATCGCATTAACCTACGCGATCACTAGGATCATACATAGGCACTCGACCTCAAAAGCGTTAAAGATTTTTAATTCTCAAAAAATCTTCTCGGCAAGTTTTAATCCGCGAATATCGATCCAAAATGTAACACCAACCGACGCATGACCAGATAATATCCTAATAGGAGGAAATAATATGTTGAAATAACAATATGCAAGAAATAAATTAATATGAATAATTATCATTTAATGCAATTTTTATCCTATAAATGTATGTAGCTGAATTTTGCTATTAACCAGTAATCTTGATTGAACTGTTCACACTCCAGATAATCTTTTCATTCTAAATTTATAAAACAATATTTTCATTCAAGCAAGTTTCATAACTTATTACAATTTACTTTACCAACTTTAATGATGAATTTTCATTTTTTCCTTACAAATGGAAGGAAAAGAATTGTAAAGATTTAAATGGTAGCGTCGTTCAAATGAATTTTTTTCAACTTTGTGATTGAAAGTCAGTAATAAATCTGAAGGAAACGAATAAACACGATTGGCATTCATGATATTCAATTTTCTCCCTTTGTAGATATCCATTTAGAAAAATCCTTTGTAGACTTATATTTTCCATTTTAAAAACAAAAACACAAACAGTAATATAAATATTTCTTTGCGAAACGCACGACTCCGATGCATCATGCCTCTGAACTTGGGGGTGTGAATATCTTCCTCGAGCCGTCGCACACCACTGACCCCCTCCCCCTCCCGAAATAAAAAAAAGCGAGAAACGCAGAGGAAAGATTAAAGAGCGGGCGCGGCTGGCAGGCAGCTGGCAAGAGTCGGGAATGCCCCACAGACCAACCTCCCCGCCCGCGTCCCGCCTCCGCCTCCGCCTGCACTCTCGGCCCGGCCACCAGCAGGCCCGCCCGCGCTCATTCCTTTGCGCATTGTCTCTCCGCTGTGCTTGTCAGCAATCGCGCGTCTTTTGTCTTTTCATCACCGTCCTCTTTTGGACGTACGCTCTCTGGATGGGGTGCGCGAGAAAGGCCGGCCTTCAATCTTGCCGAGATAAGTTCAGATACATAGGAGCAGAGATGAATGCGTGACTAATACAGCCGTCCGAGGAACATCCTCGTGCACATGGCAGCGTTGGAGAGATTTATCGCGCCTTGGTAACGAACGTTAAAATTTTGACAGTCCAAAATGTTAGACGGAGTGAAAATAAGTTGCTTCTAAGAATGTAATGTGAACATTATATTTTTCTCGACACGATAAAAAATCATTCAAAATAATCAAAAATGGCCAGCAGTAAACTGTTTCACAAACATAATTAACTAACAAATTATATAATAATGCATTTGTTTAAAACGCATCATTTACAATCATTGCCTTTTAGATATTTTGCCCAGTTTCAATAGATACTGATCAATTCAATTCTGTAGGTGGAAACAAATTTTTAAAAAGTTTTCCAGGAACTTTTAGAATAATTATCTCTTGTCTTTTATTTCGTATTAAATTGCATCCACGTATCTATATTACACAAGCAAATTCAATAAATGATGTTTTAATTTGAAAAATAACCACATGAATATTTTTATGATACGAATAACATTGATTACCCCTTTATTTACATCAAACAGTAATATTAATGTTCAAGCTTTTCTACTGGAAAACAAATTTATGTCAAAAAGAAATTTTCGAAGGTTACAGTGTACAGAAAATATGAATTGTAACTTTTTAAAAAAGCTTTTGTAATTTTTGTAATTTGTAATTTTTTGTTGACAATTTTGCTGAAAAATTATGTCGATAAAAGGAGAAAAGCGATTTGAAACTCATTAAGTGATTTGTAGATGAATCTTTCCTTGTATGGAGAAATACCATTGATGAACAATATGGCAAAACAATACGAATTTTGTTGTTCCATTTGATGAGTGAATAGATTGTTTTCAGATATTTTCTTATTCAAGAGCGCTACCAATTTTCACAACAGCCGTGCTTAAAATTGCGACAGAAAAATGCAATAAAGCACGCAATAATGGCTACTGGTATCGACGAAATTCCGAAAGGAATAGCCGAACATTGAACATTCACCTTCATCGAGCGACAAGTGGTTCAGTGCATGGCATTCCTCCAACTGCGAGCGAGAGCCGAAGGGTGGGTGGGCGGGTGGGCGTGGTGAGGTGGGTGCATTTTAGTCCGGGGTGTTTGCGCGTGGGTGCGCGTCATCAAGTGGCGCTGTTGCGTCTCGAGAGCCATTCCAAGGCGGCACGAGGCCCTCGGCGAGGTGGGGCAGGCGATCGGCGCCGCCTCCTGCCCCCTGCTTCCTGTCCTCTGCCTCCTGCCCCTGCTCCGGCTCCGAATGGCGCGACGCAGCTGGGGCTGCGAGCCAACGCACACGGCATCCGGAGCGCCGCGCCACCGCTCGCTCGGGGGGAGGCGGTGACCAGTGGGCGCGAACGCGGTTCCAGCGGGGCATAAGTTTGTCTTTGGGCCCTCGCGTTTCGAACAGCGAGTCATGTGACTAAAATAGCATTACCATCTTTTGCTTCTCGTTTTTCTGTTACTCCTGCTCCTTTTTTGTTCTTTTTTTGCTACTTCTACTTATTTTGTCTTTTTCCAGATTTTCTTGTAGGACGTCATTTTAACACTAGCATACCCATGCGAGTGGCCATTGACGGACCAAAACTCTATTTCTTTATTCTCGCCTTACTTAGTAAGAAGAGAAAGTATTGTAATCATATGCTGAAAAACCGGCAATTTTGCGATAGGCAAACTCTTATTGACGAGCCGTCGTAATGAAATGTTGGATAAATCAGGTTCCTATTTGTAGTAAATTACTTTCTCTAACACGTTGTGTAGTCAGAATTTATGTTTTGTGGGTCCTTGATACTAAAAATCTATGAATGAAAACAACTTTAGATCCATATTCGAGAAATTTTGAAAAAGTCATGGCTTTGTATAATGTACCCCCGAAAACAAAATATCCATTTGAAATTCAAGGAACAGAGTTCGGCCACATCGATGGAGGAACATCAGTTTTTCGAGAAAATACTACAAACGGTGCATGTTGTTCACACACACGGACGGGCGGTTGGACGGACGTGCGGGTAGCCCGACGAACGCACGGGGGAATAATGGATTCTGATCACACGGCTTTAAGAAAGTCAAGGCTACAAGGAAATCTTTTACTATACATAGTAGTGAGATTTATCCTCTTTTCCGTCAGAAGGCAATAATAAGAGATTTTATTGAAAAATCGCCACTTCTCATTGCAGAATTACAATATTTTCTCCTTACTATATACGTACTACTTGAGAAAGTAAAATGTCGTTTAAATTAACATTTTCCAAAGGTATTGGCATTTGAATCACTTCTTTGACGTCACCCCAAATATTTTGTGTCAGAAATGTAAATTTTTTGCCACTCAGGGTTGGCCCTGCCAGATTCACACCAGAAAAAAAGTAATGCTTGAAACAAACTTCCTCATAGTTGGTGACGTAAATTTATACATTATATCTAACTTATTATATTAAATACTTGTATATTAAAAAATTCTATATGAACTTTCATATTAAAATACGAACTTATATATAAAATACAACACATTTTCACTCAACATGAATTTAAAAATCAAAACCAGAAATTGCAGTTTTCTTTTATTAAAGATGTAACTTATCAATGGATCAAAATAGAGCACATATTGGAAAATTTTTCGATCTTTTGAAACATTTGACATCGTTTACAATAACATATGTATTTCAAAGTTACCTTTATATAGAATTTGTGATACTTCCCTAGAGTGGATAACTTCGTATCTTCAACATCGATCTTCAAGTGTAGAATAACCGTACTGGTATGTATACATTATTTATTAGCATTTTCTGATCCTCTGTCAATTGAGCATCGGCGCCCTGAGGGCTCCCTGGGGGCGAGTTTAGGGCAATCCTATTAGTTTTATACGTGAATGATATGACCTCGTCCATTAAAAACGGAACAATACTGTGGATTGCTGATGACAGAAATATCCTTTGCAAAAAATAAACAATAAATAGTTCGATTTTATATATTTTGAATGGTTTTTTCCTAATAAAATATTAATAGTAAACGAAGGGAAACGGTTTCAATTGATATTTGCATTTGAAACAGGTCATCGCATGCTTCATTGAAGGTGAACAATATGCAATTGGCTGATGTTTATGTAAAAACATTTCTGAGTCTCTCAATTCAGTGAAATGAAAATGGAATATCCATATAAATGAATTCCAACTAAATTAAGTTCATTATGTTAAGTATTCAGAATTCTTTCAAAGTCAGTAAGCCTTTATGTATTTTGGCACATGTATTTTGCAAATGCAGTATATTCCTGTCAGATATGGCATAATATTCTACGAAACGACATCTTATAATATCCAGACTTTTAGATTGCAGAAACAAGTTAATAAATAAGTGCCATCCGCATTATTCCTGAAAGACTACATTCATTGATCTTGAAATCCTATCATTGCCTTTCTTGTTAATCTTCGAATCTGTCATTCTTGTCAAAACTTACTTTATGTTAAAAATTAATTATATTTCCGTGCACACAAATATTTATATTAACAACAAACGTTAGAATCATATTAATCAGGTGTTAGAATTAGTATCTCACTACAAGAAATACACATCCACGGTAATACACAATATGTATGTACTCCTCTTTACAACTTATTTTCAGTTGTCATTAAACAATTAAAATCGACACAAAAGTTTGAGAGCCCAATAAAATCTTTCTATAAAATAACTGTTTCTATTTTATTAACGTCTATACTTTTCATCCAAAAAAACTAATATTTATTTTAACAATATTTAATGAATTAGGTAACATTTGTACTGTATATTTTAAAATACTAAATATTCAAGAAATGTACCCCAGTTTCTGAGTATGATGCCCATCTCGTCCAGGTTGTTTTGCAGTTTCCCTCTATCCATTGAGCAAATGCTGAGATGGTCCCTAGGCGGAAGTTGCTGAATTTGTACCGTCGCGTCGCCTACATTGGACGGCATATGTATTCCTATCCATAAGAGCATTTGAACCCTACTAGTTGGCTTTAATGCTTATAGACGCCTTAATCAAGTTTTGTTCAGAAGATCACAAATAATATCGCAATGATATTGAATCTAATAAGTTCCGTGTAATGTGTTGAAAGAGAATGAAAATATGACAGTGTATCTGGGATGCAGGTTATAGATTCGTATTTGGTGTGTTGAAATGAAATACTCGTACAGCATTAATTTGGAATATTTTGAGCCTACTAGGGATGTTCATTTAAAATTTAATTTGATTCTAGATTTAACATTTTAGATTTAATATTTAACTTTAGATTCTAGATTAAATTTCGATCGTTAGAAAAGGACGTGAAAAACATTAAATAGTGGAGTGAAATATCTACTATATTTTCCCGAAGAAACTAATTTCATTGACCAAATTCAGAAATATGATTCTTTTATTCTGTGGATATATTGTATTAATATTATTTTCAATAAACATTGGTTTCTCAATTTCTTTTATCATTTCTGTGTTTCTTGTGTGATCCAACTTCCGAGACAAAAATTCAAATTAGGTAATCGATATCACTATTTGAACCGATTGCACACTTTCAGTTTCTTCCGTTCCTCTTTACAAGTAATAGTAATGAAATTAAAATATTATATTTTATAATAGCGGTAATTAAATTGTACATTCCTTGGTATATTTATACATTCTCAGACAAAAAAGAGTTGCACTCAGAAGGACGTTTTCAAATGGAGTGCAATTTGATCCGGAGGAAGCGGATATCGTGGATGTTAAATGATTACACTTCTAGTTCATAGAGCACAATATTTTTTTCCAATGGTTTTGGCAAGTTATTCTCAGTAGATCGTGGTCCCATCTGTTTCGCACACAGTGGGCCAAGTGTCGCGGCAGGGACTGAGAGGTGTCAGATGGCATCCTGCGATACGCCAAACCAGGCCTCTTGAGCGGACGCACCTCGCGACTAGCGGAGACTCCTCGCAAAGGCGGTGTGCGTTCTATAGGAAGCGTTCCATTGCATCCCACACAATGTTCAATAGGGAAGATGTCTGGAGACGCTCCGAGCCATGAAGCGCAATGGCTTGCAGCCAGCCCCTAGCGATGGCCGTTGTGTGTCGTCCGGTGTTGTTCCGCTGGATCATTGCTCCATGGAGTGGGTAAGAATGATTAGGCAATTAGATCTAGGGCCTCCTCCATATAGTGGTGTGCCGTTAATCTGCCTGAAAAGGACACCAATGGGGTTTTAACGTTACACGCAATCGCTTCCCGCACCATGACACCAGGTTTTCGAGTGTTTGGCGTTCGAAAATACACCGAGTCAGAGTGCCTCCACACACTGATCCTCTGATCATAGCCACCCAGGCAGAAGCGGGATGCATCGCTGAATATCATCCGCTGTCTGTTTGCATCTGCCCAGGCCTCCCTAATACGACAGTTCCAACCTTTGATTCCGTTGGCGAACAGTTAAGGGAAGTCGTTCACACGGGCAGCGTGAGTGTAATCCTGCGCCTTTGAGATGTCTGAGAATTGTGCGGCCGGACAATTGTACGGATGTCTCATTGCGGGCCTTTCTGAGCGCTGAATGCCAGAAAGTGAAGACGTCGGCTCATTCACAGCCTATGGGTATTCCACTGTCCTTCCTTGGTATGGTGTGCAGGGGCCTTGCAGACCCATCCCGAAGATGGCTGTCTGGAGGAGAATTCTTGCGGCTGGCTGCTCTGATCGGTGGTTTTCCGTGGTTTCTCCGATCAATACCAGGCGAATACCGGAGCAGTACCCTACCAAACAGGTCACGGACCACGCGCGATCAGTCCTTGCTCTTCATTGTCCTATCCTCACCCCCTACACACACACACACTAACATGGACTACACTACCACATACTCCAGGAGACTGGTTGGGAGCTTAGAGCTTGTCCCGGCTGGGGCTGTGCCCCGCTGGTGGGAGAGTCCTGGTTAGGGGGGAACCCCACTAGTCGACGGTAGGTCGGCGCCGGATCTCGCCATCCAGCGGTGGCAGATCACCGCCATCTCCCGAGAAAAGCATGCACTACACTAACGGGACTAATGACCAAAGCAGTTGACGCGCCCGGAAACATGAAAAAATTAATCAATCAATCAACCGACGATGGCGTGCGCCTCCTTGTATCCTCTGCTGCCAACATCGTGAAAAGGTAACATCGCGAAGAGTCGCAATGACCAACCGGCTTCACGGAGTCCCAAGATCCTCCCCCTCTCAAACGCGTGCACCTGCTGGCATTGCTTCCGAATCCAGCGCCGTGGCATCCTGCCCGTCCCACGATGCTACCACAGCAGATCCACGAGTGACACTGCCTGCTCTGCGTCACAGGACGCCCTTTGCTCGTATAGCCGGTCGAATGAGCCGACGCGCGCGCTCTCTATGGGCGCAGGGTCCACGGTCAGACGGGCAGACTGAATCAATGACGTCTTGCGATGTGGACCCGCCCCGTGAATTTTGAAACAATTCGCTTGCTGCTTACTTGCTGCAACTCTTTTTATATCTAAGATAGTATTTTTTGTTGAGGATGTTTTAGTCATTTTTTTGAATCATTGAAAGCAGAGACACATTATTAAGAAAAACATAATTAAGTTTAAACCATTTTATTACAATATTCTATTAATTTGTAAAGTCTTTCAGCTCTACGTCTCGAGAATTTCTGAGTAAAGAAATGGTAAAGAAAATAATCGTTCCAAGGTAGGTATTTTTCCCATATACCAAAAACGTCTTTTAAGTTCGGTAGATTGAATTGTTTCCTTTACATACGTGAATGCAAGGTAAAATATTTCTAATTAACAACCCTGCAAGTAATTAAAATTTTCATCACAAGACCTGATTCCAAAACATTTTCAAGCCTGCTTCAGGCGAGAGACTCACACGTGCCACATGAGGATGAAACAGAAATTCCCGTCCATTATAAAAGCGAAAAAAATCTGCGAGACTGTGTCAGCCAAGAAGCGGTTATCAGCCACTGTACAGCGGTGACGGCGAGGGGGGAGGCGAGAGTGCGAAGGCGGCGCAGGAAGCGGCGCTGCCGATAAGCTGATCTCAGCCCTCAGCTTCTTGGCTAACTCTATTAAGATTCGTGAATGGAATGGGACCTGGGACACGTGAATCCCATTCCTAAGACAGCGATATCCCTTCAAGGCTAGTCAACACGATTAGCGGCGGGGAGGAGGGGTTGCCTTCCCGACCGACGAGCTAATTCCCTACATCCCATTGTGCTCCATTGGTAACTCAGCGGGATAATCAAAAGGAGCCCCGGTGTTGGGCTTGCATTGCGACCGAGAGCTGCCTCCCAGAGAGCGGAGAATGAATGCCCTGTTACATTAAGTAGCTCAATGTGTAATCATCTCACAGCAGGCTACCCTTTGTTGCGGTGATATTATTCTCGCAAAATCTATATGAGGTGAAAATTGGATTTTGGCTGCTTTACGAAAATCCAATTGATGTTATATAAAACATTTTTATTTTTAAAATTTAAAAACGTAGTGTAATTCCGCATTTGATGGAGTTTGATAAATAAGTTCCAAATTTCCTTTTTTTTACAAAACTATTTAAATTTATACAGAACATTTTTGAATCAAAACATTATTATATGCTATGAATCAAAATTATAAGCTATATTTTCGGAAACTAAATATTGTACCTATACTTTTCCATCATTCGAGTCGAATGAAATTATGGTAAAGTAATTGGGCATTTTACGAAATATAAATTAAATAATAAACAGTACAGAAATACAATATCTTACAAATACACTGAAACATATTTGTGGACACTTTGGATCTTAAATTAAATAATAAATCTCCTGCAAACTTGCTGGTTCTGTCTCATGGAATAAATTTAAAATGTAGATTACAACTTTAAAAAGAAAAAAAGTCCCAAACAAATCAATTTGTATTGTAAACCTATGTATTACCCATATCGAGTGTGGATGCTTTTCATCAATCTGAGTGTGAAAAACCCTTTCTGAATGTTTCAAATTGAATAGCTATTCTCCTCACACCGATTAATTTTGTTACATGCGCCACTCGTTCGTCATTCACATTTTCCTCCTGCAATGTTTAACTCAAAGCAAAACAGCAGAAAATGTTTGTAGGCCACGCTTTGTTTCACGTACTTGAAATAATTTTATTGTTTCGTTGAAAATGTCTTTGAGCCTAGGGGTCTATGCACGTACATTTGTTATCCTAAAAACAAATTATTAACACATTGTTTGAATATGACACGATATTGTTTCAGTTTTCCTATCAAAGTAGATTGATTACAGTTTATATACCTTGACTGGTGGGGCCAGGCAACAAATGAATATCAGCGAATGAAATATTGATGTAACACAATGAAGTAAATATAGGACGTCCACCAATTCAGGAGCATAAGAAGCTCAATGTGGTACTTCAGTTTTTTGTATGCTAAACCTCTCTTTCCTACGTAATCTGCGCAAAATATCTAAAAGAAACGCATAAAATGCAAATAATATTGCAATCAGATTATTATATTTCCCATGTATACAAAATGTGTTTCGAATTGAAGGTTTAATATTATCACATCGATACATAATTTGTGTGGTACATTTGAATTATCTCAGTATTGGGATATTAACAACTTTTTTATCAAATTCGGGCGAGATAAGTATTAAAATAGCCTAAAACTCTTCACTAAAAGATTTACTTGCATCGTTATTCCTTTTATTCAATTAGTAGCCCCTTTGAACTAAAGTTTTCATAGTTCTGAAATAAAATCTGAGGTAATCTACACTTGCACATAATAAATAAAGTCAAACATTCACTTTTCATTGTTAACATTAGGAGAATACTTCTTCCATCCATTTAATTCAGCGTAGAAATTTACTTCCCCGACGACCTGCACACTCATTTGACCTGGAAATACCTCTACGTATGTGGTACCTCTTCTTATCTCCCAGGAAACGCTAAATTTCCATGACGCTCCCTGGGTAATTGAAACACGAGAGAGGAAAATTGGACGCGTCGGTTAAGAATGACCCCCAGTCGCATCCCGCGTCCTCCCACCCATGTCAGAGCGAACGAGCTCCCTCCCCCAGAGCGTCAACAGCCATACCCCGCCCCCGCCCAGCCCGGCGAGAGAGACCGGGCCGAGGAGCCGTCGCCCGCCGCTCGCAGATTGGGAGGCGTCAATCACACAATCCCCCCATTCATGCAATCCCCCCCGTTGGGGGCGCCCGGCCAAAGGAAAGGCGCGTATATTGCCACCTCCCGGACGCCATTCAATTCGTTCAATTCATCCAATCGATCCAATTCATCCAATTCATCCAATCGATCCAATTCCCCCGATCCAATTCATCCAATCGATCCAATTCATCCAATCGATCCAATTCATCCAATCATCCAACCATCAAATTCGTCCCATTGATCCAGTTCATCCGATTCATTCATGTAAAATCCGGATTCGGAAAATCCGCCGTTAGATTGCAGCTGCACCGAATTCCACCGACCGCGGGAAGGAGGACACCTCGCGCATGGGGCGTGCAGTAACTTTCGCACCAAAAATGCAACGGAATTTTATTTTGCCACATGAGCTTGCGCACCATTGGTTGGAGTATCGCTCCGCCATTGGTCCCGATAGCTGATTTTAATTAATCAGGGTGAAGCACTGGGATCAGAGGAGGGATTCAAAGCCTACGTTTTGACACGTGAGGCTCGAAAAATCTTTCCCAGTTCGATCTTTCTCATTTTGAATTTTTACGTCTTCTTTTTCGAGTTCATACTTCTGACTTGTGTCTCGAACGTGGCTTCGCAATTTTCACTTCCACTTAGTGTTCCGAGATTAATTGGCTTTGGGCTTCGAAGTTGCCTTCGCAGTGACGTGCATCTCGAACTAGAATGTGCGACCACACATATCTCAAAGACGCTCTTGTATTATTTCATTTCGGCACAAAACTTGTGCTTGGAATTCCATCCTTTGACTTCACCGTATCATGTACTCCGACCGGCACTTTGCCCGCATTCTACCGGGAGCGGTAGCTCAATGCATCAACTGAGGTCACTGCAGCGCCTCTGGCCGGGAGGTTCTAGGTTCGAGTCTTGACGGCGGCAGGGTTTTTGACATTAGATTTCAGCTAGGTCGAATTTAGTCGCTGTCTGGATGATAATTCTAGAGGCCGGCTGCTCTGATCGGTTTTTCCCTGGTTTCTCCGATCAAAACCAGGCGAATGCCGGAGCAGTACCCTACCAAACGGGCCAGGGACCGCGCGCGATCTTTCCTTCCACTTTCTTGTCCTATCCTCTCCCCTCACACACACTTACACGAACATGCAATACACTACCCGGGAGATCGGTCGGGAGCTTAGAGCTTCTCCCGGCTTGGGCGGTGTCCCGCTGGTGGGAGAGTCCTGGTTAGGGGGAAACCCCACTAGCCGACAGTAGGTCGGCGCCGGATCTCGCCATGCAAAGGAGATCACCGCCATCTCCCGAGAAAAATAGCATGCACTACACTAACGGGAATAATGACCAAAGTATTTGACGCGCCCGGAAACACGAAAAAATCAGTCAATTGACCGCATTCTCGCCCGATTGGGGAGTCGAATTCAGTTCATCACCACGTTAGCGTGACGTCGACGATGTCACAGTGGGTCCTCTGGTCATGCGCTGTCGTCCTGTGGACGGCCAGGGTGAACGAGGAGGCGACGGCAGAGGCGTGCCCGCCTTCTACCGCCGCCCACTCCGCTGCAGGCTCCGCCGACGCCCAGCCGCCCAGGAAGGAAGAAATCACGCCAACAGTAAGAATTTTGTGAAGGATCCGTAATCGGGTCCCTGTCAGCTCCTTTTCCCCGCCGAGGTGCGGAAAGACGGTAACAAGGGAAGCTAAGAGGGTAGATGCCACCAATACGGTATATTATTGCAGCGGGAAATTAATTGTTTCTTTTTGGTTTTGCTTGTGATAGCTTCAATCAGGATAGTAAGCTGCAAGAACTCAATCAAAACTTGTAAAAACGTTTTTATGAAATCATTCATTTGCATGCTCATCATCATTGTCATCATTTTTGTTTTTAATTAAATGTGTTGTGAAATTTATTTTACGTGTTTTATTAAACATGCAATCCCGCAGCAGAAGAGCTCCGTTAGGTTTCATAATACATTAACGAAATGCGTCGTTATGCTATGCGATATTATTACTAAACTAATAAGTAAATGATTCCATTTTCATTATTTCTTACATATAGTACAGAGAAAGTTATGTAATACTGCAAAAAATCGATGTCCATATTTTGACAGAAATTTTGTTTCAATAACTGATGTTTTAAATTTTATATATTTAAATCATATTATTTACAGTATTTTAATATTTGTACTTTTGCGTACTCGAGTGAAATTGAGACCAATTTTCGCAAATATGTGGATAAGAATTCCTCGAAAATCAATAATTTTTCTTGTTTTTTTTTAGTATAGAACATAAAACTGAGTCATATGGCATTAGTGCTATTTTCATTCAAATTTGTGAATTTTCAAAATTGAGAATATGTATTTTTCATTGATGCGTCTGGTTCTCTGGAGTGTGGAACGCCAGTGGCAATATGATTAGTTTTCACGTTCAAGCGGAAACAAATGCGCCGAGATTAAATCTCTGTTCAGGCAAATATATTTTGGCGGGAATGAAACACTCGCACACGTTGTTGGGTCAGTGAGGTGATCCTCAAGTGAAACAACCCGTTCACTGCCCGCGAAAACATTAAGTCGAATTCAAATGTGTGAAAGTTTTGCATGGATTCAGCTATTATTATATTACCGCTACAAACAATAAGAGGACACTTGTGATGTGGGAGTATTAGTAGTTTAATATAGCTTTGGGTGGAAAGGAGCATGCATTCATATTGTTACTATGAATGTGCGATATGAGACCTTTTAGAGAAATACATGCGGACAGACTGAGCGAGACCAGATGAATATCCGTAATTGGGAAAAACATCATACGATGGTTTTCTCCATTGGTCGCTTTAATAAAAGCGAAAAGCAGGCATCCGGACACGCCAGCTCTCCCATCCGAGGGGTCTCCAGTAGCCACCACATACGGCCCATTTCACGGCGACCATGTGATTATGAAGCTTTGCTACATTGGAGAGAGCGTAGCTGTTCCCAGCAACAGGTCGGACATTGTGTAGAGAGGTCGTCGAGGAAAGGCTCCTTAATTACATGGCTCACGGCCCTGGAAAAGATAATGTGGTCAGCACAACGCTTCGGCAGCTTTTTCTCCAAGGCGTCCTCAGTATTCATTACCGAGGCCTTTTAATGGCGAATAGCAAAGCTTTTTTCTACCCAGATGAAATTCTCAGTAATATTTCACGAGAGAAAATATTACTGCTTACAGCTACAGAACGTTGATGACGAGCAAGGATTTAAAATCGCAAGTCAATTTTGTAAGTTGCAAATACGACCAGAAGAATGAAATTGTTTAGCTATGTCATAATTTATTAATAACTACGTTTTGATCACTCTTTGACGTTGTCGTACACACTTATACTTTTTGTTCTTTTTCCTTTCATTATAGTCACGGAAGATATTCATATTAATTTTTAGGTCCTGATAAAGGCTCTAAACAAGAGTTGAATCGTCCAGCGTTTTGAACTCATGAGCTGACGTCCATAATTTCATGTTTCTGTAAATTTGTAAACATTTTTTAAACATTTTAATGCGTATTCCTCATGTCGCAGAGTTAACTATGAACATGATTGTTAAATCTGTATTATTATTTATGTACCGAATGCAGACGTGAACACTTGAAAAATGTATTAATAGCGTAATTCAAACGTTGAAGTATGGGCCTTCGTTTCAAAGAATTATTCGCTCTGTCATTTTTTATCAGTTTGTACAATTCACCTAAACTTAACATTTTTTCCATGGATTCTCCAATTCTAAAACACGCGAATCGAAAATTGGAGTAGCTTGAAAACTTGTGTAACTTTCACGTTAAGGAGATATTTACTTCAAAAGAATCAGCAGAAAAGATGCACAATGAAAAGAACTAGGAAATATATACTGGAGCAAAACCAACAGATTTCCAAAATTAGGACTAAAAGAACTTGTTATATAATTTATTAATATTATTTTCTTCTGGTTTTTATTTTATTTTTTTCGGTTTGTGTCTATATATCAGTACTGTAAATACAAGTTACTTTGCTATACTTTTCGAAGATTACAAATTCACTTTCCAAAAAACACGACCTGGAGCGGTAGCTCAGTGCATCTACTGATGTCACTGCAGTGCTTCTGACCGGGAGGTCCTAGGTTCGAGTCCTGACGGCGACAGGATTTTCGACACTAGCTTTTCAGCTAGGTCGAATTCAGTCGCTTTCTGGAGGAGACTTCTAGCGGCCGGCTGCTCTAATCGGTAGTTTTCTGTGGTTTCTCCGATCAACACCAGGCGAATGCCGGAGCAGTACCCTACCAAACGGGCCACGGACCGCGCGCGATCTGTTCTTGCTCTTCCTTGTCCTATCCTCTCCCCTTACACACACACTTACACTAACATGCACTACACTACCACATATTCCGGGAGACCAATCGGGAGCCTAGAGCTAGTCCCGGCTGGGGCGGTGCCCCGCTGATGGGAGAGTCCTGGTCAGGGGGAAACCCCACTAGCCGACGGTAGGTCGGCGCCGGATCTCGCCATCCAGCTGGGGTAGATCACCGCCATCTCCTGGGAGAAAACATGAACTACACTAACGGGACTAATGACCAAAGCCATTGACGCGCCCGGAAACACGAAAAAATCAATCAATCAAACCAAAAAACACGAGATTTGCCACTGTGTATTCAGAAATCTTCTTCACACAACTAAACTATTTTTATACTGTGGATACAGATGTTTTCCGTTCAAGTTCATTTAAAAAATAAAGTTATTTTGGAACAATGTTATCCTTGAGATGCGTTACTTTGTTTCGTGTTGTTTTTTATAGTAATGATAAAGCGCCTGGGCTACTTTCGTTCATAATTCGATTGAAAAATAAAATTTATTTTTATACTTAGTATATTGACATATCATTCTTTTATAATTTTTATTTACAATGAGGATAGCATTGTTTTCAAGTAGTAGATAAATAACATGCATCTTAAAAGACAAGCAAAAGATCACTAAATGAGAATCCACATTTACTAATTTTACCCAAGTAACTAATAAATGCTGAGAAACGTTTGAATCGCCTACTTTGCTTGAGAGCTTTTTTGAGTTTATGTTTAATTGGTCTACTGAATATCTCAAAATGAACTGCAGCCCGCTTCCGAGTCATTTCTATAGTTTGGGCTGGCGACCAAGTACAGCAGTTCTCCCAATTGAACAATTTATTATGAAATCGTAATACAATTTAGAAAACAGGATCATAAATTGTTGTACCGTAATCCAGCAATGTTCAACTCCATCAGAGGATGGCCCCCACACAGCACAATCCACCACAGTCCGCACCAAATTCAGCCATCTCCGGTTATCGTGAGCTTCCGGAGACTATTTTGGTTCACTATATCCGATGAATTCAAATTTAAATAGAATTTCTCCTTAACGATAGATTTTTTTAAATATAGAGATACACCAAAATATATTAACAACACGAACGGCAATATCAATATCCTTTTATATCTATATTTATCCTTAAAAAATTTCAATTGTTTGCTTCGTACTTGTTCATGAGTAATTTCTCTAGATTCTTCTCCAGAACTCCTGCTCTCTCAATACATAATTATGCAGTATCCTCTGTGTCTAAGTATCGTAATGAAGTCTTGACACTCGTCAATGCCTCTTGTACTGTTGGAACACGGTCCCACTCTCCGAAGGCCCTTTACTCGCCTCATAACCTACGAGATGCTTTCGGTAGCGGAATGACGCAAGCGGCTATTGAAACTAATCGCTTTTCCACGCGGCTTGGATGATATCGCCATGCTGTGGCAGTGACGTGCTTGCTGTCGCCTACATAGAACTCAATGCGCTTTGTCCCGTGGAATATCAAGTAACACCAAGATTGAAACTGAAGTAGTCAATAGCGCGTCGCCACCGTAAAATGTAGCCCTCGCAGAATACGGCCTTTGTTCCCACAGTGAAAAGGATTGGCATAAGGTCATCAGTAAGGTGTCCAGTTCCGGACCACTATCTTCACCTCAGGGGAGACTTCTTCGATTATCATCTTTGGGCGACGATATTTTTTTCAAGCTGCCTAGTGTTTGAATTTGTGGAACTGAGGCGGTATATTATTTTCCAGGAGGGAACTAAGTTCCAGGACGTTGTATTTCATACGTTCACAATAGCGGAGGTTTAGGTTCACAATTACCGAATCTTCTTATGCTTATTTGTAATCTAAGTGAAAAGGGACCAGTCACTTAAGTGCACTATAACCGGCGTCGACGTAGTACCGATGTACTTCGACGGCTACCGATGTACGTAGCCCAAGACGTCGTCGCCTAACACAGCGAATACGTTCACACGTGGTAGCTTTGAATAGTACGGAAACCCTAACTGCCTGAACCATTTCTTGGAGGCGGTTGTATATCTCCCGAGTTACCTCGGCGAGACAATGTGACGTTCCTTCCTGTCAGTTCCGTTCTGGCGGGTGGCCTTGCTCTCCAACTAAGTGGAAAGGGGGCGGTGCCTTCTCATAGACCCGCATTTTCATGGCGACAGTGGGTGGCCGCGGCGGACCCACCTGCGCCCCGCGGTGCTTTCAGGAATCTATCATTCGTGATGTAGCCGCTGCCCTAGCCGACCACGCTCCGGCACCGTAGTGGGCCGCAGAACAATGCGCGGCTGCCAGTGCACCTCCTCTCCTACACCGCGGACATAAATGCCATACATTGCGCATTACATCGTACATTGAATTTCACTACATTTAATGGCTTCTAAGAAATTCTAAATGTTGTAATATCTGTAGGCGGCATACAAGTATTCACGAACATTTGTTCTACGTCTTTATTTACTTAAAAATCCAACTATGCAATGGTAAATTAATTTAAGGAATACATTTAATTATAAAATGTATAAATAGGGATACTTATAAACAGATGAACACGGGTTCTGAAAGGATTCCCTAGTTTGCTTTCCCTTTTAATATTATTATCACTGCGTGTTCCAATAAAAATTTAAAAAATTGACCAGCAATTTTGCCCATAATATTGTTGGGCCAAAGTATTGTCTCATTCCAATCGCTCCGTCTGCAGCTGCACGACCGCTGTCTGTAAACTTCAAAGGGCCAATGCATTTGGGTAGTAGTACGCCTCACACATAGATACACTCTTTTTTTAAATTTATTTAATTTTTATTTATTTATTTTACGTAAAAAACAGTTAAAACTGCGTATGACGTGCTATGGGGAAAAGTGAATTGTGTGCACATTTTCAAAATTCTGTGATCCCTACACTAAGTCATATACTACTTAAATTTTGAAAAAAAAGCTCCCATGTAATAACATCTATTTTCAAGGATAAAAAGGCAATAAATCTTGGCTCTTATCCATGTTGTCCTGCGGAATAATAATTCCTGCCGCGACAACATGGAAACGATAATTTGAATAATTGTATTTCCCACTGAATTTTAAAAGACGTGCACAGAAAATGAAGTTACATTTATGTCCAGAAGCAAAACAAGGGGCCCTCTCAGCATTTGCTCAATGGATTAGGGAAACTGGACAAAAAACCTGATCGAGATGGGGGTCATTGACCCGGAGGCTGCAATACAATACTTTTTACAGGTTGTTTATACACATTTATACAGTTCAAATAGTAAATAATGCATTATGTATCATTGTTAAAATTAATGTTACTTTTCCTGTCATGTTCAGTATAGTCTCTAATTGTATAGAAACAGTTATGCAGCAGAAACGACATCACTTGGGATTTAAACTTCAAATTTACATTAATTTGTGTTAATAATTCAACGTAATGAGTACTTTCAAATTTGACATTTTACGTTGTCTAAAAAATCTCACTTAATCTATTACAAAGCATTTCTCTTGACGGCCCTAGCGCCTCGTAACGTGCTTGTCAAGCTGTCTTCTCGTTAGGAAGACACGGCTTTTTCATTGAAAGTACAAGAGGCCTCCCTTTGTAGGCGGATTACGGCCGTTTACCTGCCCGTAGGCAGCGATGGTGGACGATGGCATCGCCTCGGAGTCGGGTGAAGCTCCTTGCCCTTGGACCATCTCGAACAGTCAGGGATCCTGTGATACCGCGAGTTGCATCATTCTCACTAATACTCTGTTGGTAATTTTTACAGAAGAAAATTAAGTACGTGCGTTGTGCCAACGCGTGTTGGGGATCTCTAACATTTTAAATAAAATTTGTATGGTTACGTAAAAACGTAAAAAATATTTTAACTGGAGAAAAAACTTTAATGCGAATTGATTTTGTTAAACAGATTCTCATTCACAATTTGAAAATTTTAAATAATAAATACAACATTAAAAATTTCCGCACAACAACATAGATGAAAATAATTTTCAATGCCAAATTTATCCCGTCACAGCCGGAAGACGTCTTAGATTCAGTGCGGTTCGATAGATAATAAAGATCACGTGACCATGAACTGATATAACTTGTAGTGAAATAAGTAGAGCAAAGGTCGGTAAACTAGCTGAGCTGATCCCATTTCCGGCGAACCCTCTATATTTTCAAACTAGTGGTGCTATAACGAAACATACTTTCTCGCATTATTTTTAAGTTTTGTAATTTTCAAAGTTTCACCAATTTACCTAATTCGACTGGCTTTTTAGTTGTCTGTTAATTTTTATTTTGTAAATAATAAAAAATTTACATGTGTGTGGAGTGTTTCTATGGTTCTGCAATGCAAATTTTTACCTAGAAAGCATTTTTTCAAACCAAGTTTTAAGTGCTTGCGGCTCAGTCATTCGGCATATCCAAGTAGTTTATTTATTTATTTATTTAGTCAAAAACAGTCAAAAACTGTATGTGACGTATGGGGGAGAAAATCATCTGCGCACGCTTTCTTGAGTTTCAGAATCCCTTCCCAACAATTTAACTATTAATAGTTGAAAGATGAAAATCATAGTAATAATAATAATAAATTTTAAAAAGCGAGGGATTAACATTTCAAACACTAGATATTTTCGTTGCAAAATTACAGAAAACTTATTTCTAACAGTAAGGGAACAAACAGATTTGATTTTTCTGTATTGTTAACAAAATAGAAACTCACCGTAAGCTCTACTACCACTACAAGCAAAAGGAAAGTTCAACAAAACGTGCGCATAGTGAAGCTACATTTACGTCCAGAAGCAAAGCAAGGGGCCATCTCAGCATTTGCTCAATGGATCAGGGAAACTGGACAAAAACCCGATCGAGATGGGGGTCATTGACCCGGAAGTACATTATTTGTTACAGGCATATTGAGTCTTTTTTTAAATTATATAATGCAAATGTAGACTAATTCATTATACTATATCTTGTTTTGTTAAAGTAAACTTTTTGACGATCAGTATAGTCTCTAATTGTATAGAAACAGTTTTGCAGCAGAAAATATTTTACTTTTAACTTAAATTTGTGTACCAATTTTAATTGTTTAATTTCATCTGGCAATGAGTTGTAAAGTAACGTACATGTATTGTACGTGGATTTCTTGTAGTGAGCTGTTGATATTGACACTTGATGAACATGATTTCTACGTCGAGTGTTGTAACTATTAATATCAGTATTACATGAAAATAAGTTCCCACCGTTAAGTAAGTCAGTTTTGACAAATACTACACTCATAAATAAATACGCAAGGCAATGGTAAAATTCCAAGCTCAATGAAAAGAATCTTGCACGGATCACGTGGATGGGATTTTTTCATTATTCGGATAATTTTCTTTTGCAATCTAAATGTCTGGGAACTAAAGGATGAGCTTCCCGGGAATGTACATTTGCAAAATACACGCAACGAGCTGCATGAAGGCTGACAGAATTAGAAAGAATTTTGAATGAGTAACATAATGAGCTTAATTTAGTGTTTAATTCTGTTATATGTACATTCCATTTGAGGTTAGATTGAATTGAGAGACCTAGAAATTTTGTTACCTTAACATCAGCTAATTGCATATTGTTCATTTTCAACGGAGCATACGACTGCCGATTTGAAACGCAAAATTGCATTGAGACAGTTTTTCCTTCGTTAACTATTAATTTGTTATTACAAAAACAATTTGAAACTTCTGAAATTGTACTATTTATTGTTTCTTTTTTGCAAAGAACATTCGTGTCATCGGCAAACAGAACTGTTCTTCCATTTTTAATAGATGATGGCATATCGTTTACGTACAACAGAAAGAAGATCGAACCTTGTGGGACCCCATGTTCAATTGGCAAGGAATTGGAGAGATAAGTAAATAATGTCCTTTCGTGCCAGTACGGTATTTCTACTCGTTGAGATCGATGTTTAAGGTACGAGGTTATCCAATCTAGGGTAATACCACGAATTCCATTAGAAGGTAATTTTGAGAGCAAGATGTTATGGTTAATAACGTCAAAAGCTTTCGAAAGATCTAAAAATATCCCAATGGGTTCTTCATTTTTGTCCATTGATGAAGCAACATCTTTAAGGAAAGAAAAAGTGGCAGGAAATGAAACAAAATATGCTGAAAATTGTCTTAAGAACTTATTTTCGAATTTTTGACGTTTCCTCCCCGGACACCCTGTACGTAATATGTGTGTGTGTGTGTGTGTAAATAAATGCAACGGACATCTAAAGCATTTAGAAGGGTGAGACATTACGAAAGTACACATGTGCCTCTTTCCTCCGATTTAAACCCAGCATTCTCTGGGATGTGACAGGAACCCAAAATAACTTTGCCTGCGTGAGAACTTATACCGCCAAACACCAATGTGTGATGGGTTGCCTACTAACGTCCATGCTAACTTTTCACGTATCTTGTAAGAAGACGACGTGTCTGTGAGATAATTGAATGTACAAAACAGTATAGTATTATATTCACTACCTATCTTTCCTTTCTTTCAATCAATTGATGAATTGATATTATTAAATTATTAATGGAAAGCTCATAATCACGAATTTGTTACACGACAATCGCGTGTTTGTTTATGATCGTGTTATAAACATTTTTTGGATATAATGACAGGTATACTAAAAATAAAACATACCAATGAAATTTACATTATTCAACGGGAATAATATTGAGAAATCAGCATTAAATTAATGTGTTTAAAACACCAAGGAAGCGTAGCTCAAGATAGTTACCTGTTGTTCCCGTTGTGTTTGTAGATGCATGGCCTACTACTTTAGAATAGTGTAAAAATATTCCAGGAATTTTACAGTTAACCTGTAGAATTCTCTCTTTTTACAGAAAATAAGAAAATATTCGGCACGATTTTCTATTTTCTGTAACCTGACTTATCGTATTATAACGGCCAATATTTCAGAAAGTCCCGTTAATCATCAAGAATGAAGAGCAAAATATTTTCATAAGCAAATCTTCAGCAAAAATATTTGTAAGTTCTGCAAATCAAGAAAGTGGTTCTACTGCGACCATCGTTCTTGTGCTGCCCGAATCTCTAGCGTCTGCCTGATTCTGAGAACACTTCGAAGCAAGCGTCTTTGTAAAGCAACCTCGCAAAGCCGAGTGTTCGCGAGACGGCGGTTGGAGTGAATTCTGAAAAACTCTAGTATCGCGCCATCCCCGCCGAGAAAAAATATTCCTCCGTTTATTTCCAGCGCTCGCTCCCATTCAATTACGCGCGGGCAACAGCCCTGAGTTCAGAAGCCGCCGAAGAGCCGCCAGACTGCTTTGAATGCGAGTCGCAAAGGGCGGAGCCCGACTGTGACGTCTTGGAAGTTTCCGTCCACACAGAAGTGCATTGTGCGCGGGCTCTGGTACTAATAATGACAAGGGGCACCGTTCGTCACCTCAGAGGTCTCCTGTGAAGTGACTTAAGGAGCTTAAACTCAGGTGTCTGGGGCAGAGTACCGCCATATCGGTTTAAGTAGTAATTTTATTTCCCTGACATAATATCATTACGACCTAAGGTGGCTCACGGCCAGCGGTCTACCTTTCCGTGCTACAATTCTGGGCGCGACCCCGGTCGGAGCAAAATTCAGTTGTAGCTTTCTATTACAAAAATTTAGTTTTTGTAGCTGTGTGATGAAGAAAAAGCTCAGACAAGCCGTGTCTGCCAGTTAGGTAAAGGGAATATTTCTTGTTCGCCACATGCCTCTCTTATCCCTCAAACGTAAGAATTAATTAGTCCCAAACATGGAAGACATTGATAACTAGACCGGAAAGTCGGAGAATCGACCTAAAAATACCAACTGAGAGTTTGATTTGACATTTTTGGTTTATGAGATTAGTGTTATTAATTTCTTACTAGATTAATGTAAAAATACGTATCAAAATACATCGTATGAAGATGAACTATGATACGTTCTGTTTGTTATACTTTTAATTCAAATTCTATTCATAATAAGTACCGTTTTGCATGCCAGTTTTAGAAGTAATAAATAATCAGTAGTACTAAACAGCCTCCTCTCGCCTCCTTTGAAACAAAAATATGCGCCACAGCTTTCGAAATATATTAATAAAGTTAACTAAATCTCTAACATATATATGAAAGTATGTAAGTCTCAACATAAAGTGCACCGTTAACGCATTCTATTTACTTCTTGATAACGTCAAAAACGTTTCAAACCTGTATGTGACATATGTGCGAGAAAAGATTTTGAAAATGTATTTTGCATCATCCTAATTTTATTAGTGGCAATTAGCGGTTTTTTTATTCCCTTCAGAATTTTAAATACGGAAAATGAAATTTAATGATTACATAATCTGTTGAAACAGCGTGCTAATGAGAATTAAATAAGAATTTATGATAGTTGAAATATTTCGTGCACATTTCCTTACACTCTTCGAATATGGTAATGGTTTTTCTCTTCCTGATTTTCCTGTTCATAGAGACTCGTTGCCTATTAGAGACTCATTGCCTTTCCTCCTGGCTCTAAATCACTACAGTGTTATGTATTTTAGGGAAATAGTAATAAACCTTCCATCAAGACGCTTCAGATTCATGCTTTAATAAAATTACAAATCCTAATTATGTTATGATTGATCTCGTGGTGCCACAATAGCACACGATTTCTAATACATTTATAACCTTTTGTAATTTTCAAAAATTAACAGAGTTAATAAAAAATGAGACGCGCGTCATTCTTTAGCGCATACCTTATTTTATCCGTAGAAAAAATTGAAGAAACAAGTTTTGGGATGTATTTGAGAAAATATTTTTTATAAAATGCTTTAGTTTATAAAACGTTTAATAGACAATTACATTGCCAACTCTAAAATATTTGCTTTGTGTTGGGATAAAATGATATAATTATGTTTACTTAACACTGTAGAATATTCAATATCGGCATCACTTCTTTGAATTTTGTTATTTATTTATATTTTGGATTTTCATTCTGGTTAGGTATTTACGCACACCTTTATGTCGAGGGGACTGCCTGCATTGCAGGACGCTTCCATGTAATCTTGTCTACTTTCCGTACAACAGTCCATCTCTCTGTTTTTTCTCTATTCCAAAATGCACCATCCTTTTCATTACTCCCTCTTAGTTGCACGTTTTACGCACTGTATGTGTGCCTCTGTGAAAAAGAAATGCATACATGCATATACAGATTTCCAAACCGAGAAAGTGGGTTTCAGAGAACAGCAGCAATGATGACGAATAATGAGTACATAAATGAATCTCATTTTTTGTACTCATACAGGGGAAAACTTTGAAAATCAATCAAAATGAAATTATCATGATGAGAGTCGTGGAAAGTGATTTTAAGTTGTCTCAAGCTGTTTGAAGACGATTTGAGGTAAATACCACATTACTTTTGTTTCAATAGTTTCTCTGAGAATTGTGAGTGAAGGGCGAAGTGCCAGGGAAGCCAGGATGATCCGCAGCAAAGGATCCTGGTATCCGCTTTGGAGGTCACGCAGAGCTTCCCCTTTACGTTCGCATTGGCCGTCCCGAGGGGAGAAAAGAAGCAATGGGCGAATTGCTTCCTCTTCCCAGCATCCACTACAACTCGCCAAGCGGAAGGCAGGACAACCATTTACGATCTGTTTCTTGCACCGGTAGTAAATCCACGTCGCGTGTGGGAGTGAAGGGGCGACGGGGGAGGGAAGTCACTGGTACGAAAAGGATCTCGGGCGTCCGAGCGCCACTTGCTTTGGTCTGCCTGGAATAAGCCATTACGGCGCATCCTAAAGGACGTGTGCGCACTCCGCGTCCAATGACCCTTTAATCCACTTTGTTTATTACCTGCAATTTTCGTAACAATTCCAGTGCCTCGTCCTCTCACTCGCCTTATCTCTCTCTCTCTCCATCCACCTCTCTCCTGCCTCCCCTCCACCTTTTCCCTCCCTCTCCTTCTCTCTCCTCCCTCTCTCGCTCGACTTATCTCTTCCCCTTCGTCTACATCTCCCCTCCCACTTCTACACCTGCCCTCCTTCTCTGTATCTATTACAGCTTCTTTGCATAATAATGCCTCATTTTTATATCCGAAGTATTAACGCGTACTGCCGAAGTCAAAATTAATCTCTCAAGCGTATAGTCAGAAAATACGTTTCAAAATACTAAAAGCGCGACTGGATAAGATATAAGTATACTGCACATTACTAAAATGCACGTAATTATATCCTGCTCCCACACTCATGAACAATCAAGTATCGTGCAAATACTGGTCACTTTTGGCCACTTGTAAAATAAATAACTCTTTACTACAAGTGTTTAATATGACATTTTTTGCTACTGAAGAGATAGATATGGGCATTATACTAAGTGATGAAAGTAGTAGTACTATAATTTAGTTTCTTTGTTTAGCGTATTATTTTGGTAGCAAATCTATTACAACCCCACCCATACGAAAGAAAAATATTTATTCGTAGTTTATGATCTTAATACGAACATAAGGTCACAGATTACTTTAAGTGTTGAGAAAACAAATGAATTGAAAAGCGGAGAGTTTCTTGAATGTAATCATTTATCACACTTATTTTATGCTCATTTGATGGAAGTTTTGCCAACCTTCAAATCTGTTTGATTTCCCACTTCTACATCGTGATCTTACTATCGAAAAAAGCGATTAAATTACAGTATTTTTCTGGTCTAAAGAGCTTATAATAATATTTTATCTATAATCAATGTGTTTGTTTATAACTGAATGTAATCAAACATCATAGTTTGCTCATATACGATTACACATAAATATCTTTTATCACGTTACACCAAAAATTAATTAACTTGTATATTTCATCTAGTCTATTTACATTCTCGCTCGAAAAGGTCGTACTACCTGAAGAATGTTTTGTGTCGTTAAGTTCCGCACGTCATCACCGGGAATAACCTGGTAATGAGGTCAAACGCTGGGGAGAATCAGACGTGCTCGCTTTCTTCGTTACCTTGTTACGTCTCGCTCCAATTTCAGGCGGTCCCGCGGCGCGCGACGATGAGGCTTATCAAAGTTTGGAGGAGGCGCCGACTATATTGGCGGGGAGAACAGCTCGCGGCCGCGCTGCGCCGCGCGCACCTCAATATGCACGAGCACGCGCCTCCCCCCGCGCGCCGCACGGGGAGGATGCACGCCCGACCACGCGCGCCGAAGCCACGCGCCTTCATGACTTTCCATGCGATGACGCTGGTGAGGATTGTTAGAGGTAAAATCGTTTCACCCTAATCGTTTCTTTCTAATGGTGCTATGCTATCAGACACTACCGAGAATTAAAAAAAAAATTCCTCTGTACTAGTACATAATATTCTCACGAAATATGACGGATTATATGTTTGTTTACGAATAGAACAATAACGGACTGGAATAAGTTACCTGCGACAGCCTTGGAACCCTTTCCTCTAGGTGTTCAAAGATTTTAAAATAAATTGACTAATGGTATTTGTAAACTTCATTAATTTAGTAAGTTGGATTATTATATCAGTTATTATTTGATTATTATTGATAGTTTTATTGCTATTATTATTGTGTTAATTACTATTAAATGCGCTCTTGTTCTAAATATATAATTATATTCAAAGTGGTATTGTATTGAAGTGTGGTGACGTGTTATGCAGTGTAGTGCAATGTAGAAGTAGAAAGAGAAGTGAATTTCAAATGTTGCGAAGTGAAGTGAAGTGAAGTGAAGTGAAATGAAATGAAGTTAAAGTGGAGTGAAGTGTAATTAAAAAGTCGTGTAATCTTGTATTTAACAGTATAAAATAACTGTGCAGGTCAACCATAAAATGTAGTTAATGCTATTATTGTTAGCATATTATTATTATTATTATTATTATTATTATTATTATTATTATTATTATTATTATTATTATTATTATTATTATGTTTTTAAAGAATTTAAAGTAACGTTGTTAAGTAATTTAAAGTTAATATTAGTAATATGTTAATTGTACAGTTCTGCCACCAGGCTGTATATACCTATCTGCAGAATAATAAATATCTATCTATATTTTATAAGAAACCCTGCACAGAAAAACTGTCCATGATTTTGTGTCCATGGTTCCAAATAAAAGGAAATTTGTTCGATACACCGCTGGAAATGGGAGCATCCCCTGGAAAGGGGAATATTAGAAGGAAGATTCGGGAGAACATTTGAGGGAACAGTTATTTTCACTTCTAAATCAATGATATACGAACTGCAGAATGTTCTTACGAGTCTAGCTGGTAATACTTTAACAATGATATTAATGGATTTGTTATCTTTTTCACAGTACAATTATAAAACATGAATATACCTGAAACACATGGCGCTTAAACAGTTTTGAACTCTCTTGAACAAATGCTGTGGTATAATATGGTGTTTTTCTGCGTTTCTGAACAGCAAATATGGCATTACTCCTTCTCATACATCACGAATTGTTTGTCTTTGACGTTAAATGAGAAAATAAAATGATGATGACGATTATGGTGGTGGTGGTGTGGGAGAATAGTGCCGTACTCTTTACTGTGTGTAAGGGAAGGAGAATGCCTACATCTTTTTGAAGCCCTTTCCTAGGCCAGTGGATCAATGTGGTAGTTTGTTTTTACCTTTAATAGGATGAAGAATGTTGGTGTTACCCGGAGCGACTATTCGATATATGTTTATGGATAGGAAGATATTCAGAGGGGGGTTATGGTAAGTCAACGACGGTACAATCATGGAGCAAATGAAAATTCCAAAATTCTTATGGTCATGAATTCGTGTTTTTAATAATATACAATTAATATATACTTCTATATTTATAATATATGGTAGATAAGCTTATTTAGCGATTATCGGGAACCTAATCGAAATATCGGGAACCTAATCGAACATTGGTTACCTCAGAATGATATACACACACTTCAAATTCCTAGTTTTTACCTTGCAGGATCTTACTGTAGAGCGAGGGAATCAAATAAAGGCCCTGTTTAGGAGGTTCGTGTATTTATGTAAGAAACAATATAGATCTTCTCAGAATTCAGTTTATATGCAGTTGAAAAAGTATTTGAATTAACAGTCGTACATCTTACTGAGCTCAAAATTATTTTACTTTGCTCTACTGACCTCCAACAAAGCGAGCTTTAGATTATTTTAATTTCTTAGAAAACCTAGAGATAACTCTGAACAAAATTAGTAATCTGTTTTGAATCCATGGAGTGAAGATTTCAATATTGATTTTCTGAGCGAATCCCACGAAAAAGAGCAGTCTCTCAATTTAATTCATTCTTTTAATTTAGATATTAGAGTGAACGTTGATTGATTTTTGAGAAGCACCCGAGAACGTCAAGACTCGACAAGTTGCAATTATAGTGTTACCGAATTGCAAGAGATCGCGCCAGCAGTAAAGGGTATCCCTTGCGAGAATTTATTGAAGTTTCTGAACGCACACGTATAGAATTGAACGATAACCAATCAAAAATCACTCTTGAAAATATCAGCACTAGCGCAAAGCACCGCTACGAAAAACTTTCTCTTGTGCTGCCGACCGCCGATCTGGACACACCAGAATTGTTCGTGCTGGACGGAGAGGAGAATTCGCTGGATTTCAACGATAAGAAGCTTGAAAAAGGTAATTCGTCTCATCGTGTTAAAATAACGATACCATGTATGAAAGAATTGAAAATTTTAAATCATGAATATTCTGATAAATTCACGTGAACGCATTACGTAGAAATATACTATTTTTCTATCTCCAAGCTGTGGAAATATTTCTTCGAGACGACGTGTTATGAGTTAGAAAACTTCACTAGAAATTCTCAAAAAAAAAACTGTTTAAATAAGCGAAAATTATTATACAGAGATAGAATGCACATCACTTACAGACGTAGATAGTCTAGTAATTATATTAAAATCATTTAAACGTAATCTTTTACAATATTGCAGTCGTAAATGGAAGCCAGATAGCTAATTCCCTTAAAGAATTGTAAAAACCTATTTATTTCATTTTTCTATTATCGATAATATTTGTTCTTTTAGTGTGTGTTTTCAATTTATTGTTTAATCGTTTTCAAGTCGTTCAAAACCAATAATTAGTAAAAGAGTTATTATTAATTGTACGTTCATTGCATAACGACATTTTCTTTTTTTGCTGGCTTCATTGTATAAAGTAATAATCTACGTGAAAGTGAAACAACGTCTTGTATATATTTCATTCACTATTCAAGTGACAATTACTTTGAAAGTGAATGTAAAGGGTATTTTGGCATGTGATTCTTTTTTAGTATTTTGTGTTTCCATGTATTATAGTCTTGTGTGCAGTTATTTTATTGTTTTTTGTATTTTTTTGTGAAGTGGAGGGTAATATAATTTTATGTAAAGTGTTTATGCAAGTGTTAAAACGCAACTGCAGTTGTTAGGTAATCACGCAATTGCTAAAGGTAGAGCAAGTGATAGAATTTTTCAATGCAATGTGTAAATGCTATATAAAATTGTATTCAAGTATTTAACAGAATATATCCAGAACGCTGTTCATAGTTAAAAGATTGTAGTGGTAGGATTGTAGTGGTAGGATTGGTAAAGCTAACAATATAGTAACTCACCCTCAGCTCTACTCCTACCACTACAAGCAAAAGGAGAGCTCAATAAAACGTGCGCATAGTGAAGCTACATTAACGTCCAGAAGCAATACAAGGGGCCATCTCAGCTTTTGCTCAGTGGATCAGGGAAACTAATCAAACACCTGATCGAAATGGGGTCATTGTCCTGGAAGCATAAGTGCATTACGTGTTACATGTATATTAAGTTTTCTTTCAATCATACAATAAAAGTGTAAACTAATCCATTATATATCATTGTTTTGTTAAAATAAGCATTATTTTGTTTTTGATAATCATTATAGTCTATAATTGTATAGAAACAGTTATGCAGCAGAAAAAAATTCACTTTGAACTTAAAATTGTGCACCGACTTTAATTGTTTAATGTCATTTGGTAGCTGTATAGCCTACTCACTAACTCTGTATCCAATTAGGATTCTACATAATTCTAGTACGTTTCCGAATTTTTGCTCAAGTGCATGTATGATCTCGTATGTATGAAATAATAAATTTGTCATTAACTAGAGAGCTTACAAGTTCTTAGAAATGCAACCTGCAGTAATGCGAGAAATTTCTAATTTATTATTACGATTTCGTCCTCTTTGCGTTCAAAAATTGTTTCCTTCTTTCTCCATGCAACTCTGGTTTAACTGCCCAATAAAATCAAATCCTTGACGGTGGAGGTCAATGACTGTTCGATGCAGGAGATCCGATTATTGTCCTGGGACGTAATGCGAATAGAACGGGTGTACGTGCTATGCTTCATGTTATGCGGCTTAATCAGAGAGACTGCACAGGTGCAGCAGCTACACGTTCTCGCAAATGTGGAGTCCGCTAATTGGTATTTACTCTGCTTATAATTGCCAAAATGACGGTCCACATGGCCTCCAGTTACCAGAACTGCATGCGTTTTGAAACAAGTGTTGCTAGTTAACTGCGTTGATTATTCCAGAACTGTAGAAAATCACACGTTTATTTGCATAAAAAATTGAAAAAATGAATATTATGGATTCAGTTCTGAACAAAGAATTTAAATGATAACATGAATCAATCATAATCATATCTTCAATTTCTATTATGAGTAACTCAATCACAATTATTTTATTTCTGGCTGACTTTGGTAGATTTATATTTTATGCGAAGCTACATATTATTACAGTTTTCATCAGCATGCAACAATCACGGCCAAAGAATCAAAGAAAATAAAAACAAAGTAGTGACAGAAATCATCTCCTTTTACTTTCTTGCCTTACTGCGTGAGTAGTAAAGAGAAAGTAGTGAAATCGTACGGCGGAAGTCGGTGATTTTTCGACAGAAAACTCTTATTGTCGGATCCTGATAACAAAAAGTGAATAATTCTTTGAATAACATTCTACGGATACAGCAAAGGACCCACAAATAATTGGCACATGTTTCATTAATTATTTACATTGTCAGTAGATAGAAATAATGGGAGACACCATTAGTTTTGTAAGCTTCAGGAAAAGTGTGCGCGGCCAAGCGACGTCTTGGTAAATCATACGTCCAAGTCATCTCCATGGAACAAATGCATCAAATCATTTCCAATGAACTTTTCGAGTCTCGGAGAGGGAGGAAAACATTGGTAGTTGGAATGAATGTTCCAAGTGCATTTAGTCGTGTAATATTGCGTAACTGTTACAAATAATGTGTTGTTGTACCACCATATATAATATCATATAATATCATTATATAATATCATATAAAATCAACTCTCACATCTTCATAATTTACAATTGTTTAGGTCGGCGATGAAATTATATATATATATATATATATATATATATATATATATATATATATACACACACACACACACACATAAGAACCAACGTTACAAGTTTTTTACTATATTTTATAACATTTTAGGGAAGGTTGTGTAATATTTTTTGTTTAATCATGATTACGATCTTTTGTGACTCCGAAAATTGTGCATAATATCAAGACTAATTAAACTAGTTCAATAAAATAACATTCAGTCAATCGCAGTGCGTGAATCGTGCGGTGATGGCACTAATCCGCACAGCCGACTGAATCGCAGGAAGCGTGGGTGCCGGGATAATATTTTTCTCAAAACCTAACAAATTCTATTAATAAATTTATAATATTACATATATACCGAATGCAACTTGTTTATATTGTTGTTTTATTGCATTTGTACAAAATTGAAAACTCGCGCGCTTTCGAAACGTTTTCCTAACGTCGCTCATTTTCGAAACCTGTACTTATTCAATACGGCTTAACATTATAAACTTGAATTATACATTGAAAGGCCACGTGTATATTTTGAACATTTTCTGTTCTCGCGGTTCTTTGCGCAGGGACACTGACGGCAATGTCCTTATTATTGAAGAATTACTTCAACATTTAAAATGTTCCCCGATTGCAAAATTGTTATCTACATCGACAGATATTAAAATAGGATACGATAGGATACGAAAGAGGATAAACGATTGTGTGGAAAGGCCATGTTGTAAGAAAACGCTGGGGCGTCCACGATGCGATTTCGTATGACGATAGTTTTGATTTTTTGGAAATAATCGGTTAAGCATTGAAAGACGAAACTACCACTAACAGTTAAGCCAGATTCTAACAATAGAAGTTCTAACCATGACATACTTAACTCCGTACCTATACAAATATATAGCAAAAATACTATCAGGGGGTCTGTCATTTACCCCCCCCACTGTTATGCGTCTGTTAATATCAAATATACGATAATATATACTTAATTGGAACAACCCATGGTGTAGTGATCATACGATCGAAATCGGAGTTCTGGGGTTGATATTTTTCAAATCTTGTGGAATTGGTGGTAACAGTTGGTTAGGGGCAGTTCTCCCGGGGATCCTCCCCATTCCCTATACACCATCTCGCTGTTGTTCCATCATAATATCAAAATCATCACTCTTTAATCGAAACATTCACGGACGGCTTAAGAACTGTGGATCATTATAAAGTTAACATATCTACTGTATTCTAAGTTCTGCCTCTTCGAAGACCATACTGGAATAACGTCATCTTATCTGATATTCATGAACGAAATCTATTTGAAATGTAAATCATTCTATCCTTATTTTTTTCGCCGCGAATTTAAAATACATTAACTATCCAATGCAACACGACTGCAAAGCAATTGCAACACACGTCGCACAATCATTACTCCAACGACGTTACGAAATTGCCAGTACGTGCCACAGAACATATTCGTCGCGCCAAATTACGCGGGAAGGAAGTCACGCCCGTAGGCGGTCGTCGTTCGGAAACGCACTTCCTACATCGTGTTTCTGCACCTTAAAGGAGAACGAATGGCAGCGTGGAGGCGAACACTGTGGCTGGGACCCGCAGGAGCGCTGGCGTCCCAGGCGGCAGCCAGCGGAGGGAGGCTGAGGATTCCCGGCCATTTGTCAGGCTTCTTTCCAACTCCACCATACTCCTTAACTTCATAGAATACATTCTCGCATGCTCGCTGGTTGGGTATCAGGGGTCAATGCTGTCATAGGTTAAGGTGCGCTTATTTTCATGGAAACACATACAAATAATCGAGAATTGATAAAAAATTAAAAAGAGTACAATACATAGTATATGTACGAATGCTCAACGGGGGATTAAAAATATTCGCCGATCATTCAAAAAAGAAGAGAAAATAGGGTTTATAAAATGTAGATCAAATAGAGATACCATTTTTTGCATTGAAAAGTATTAAAGTATTATTGAAGAAAGATGGGAATTTAATTCTGAAACTCTTGATTTTAATAGACTTCCTAAAAGCACTTGACACTGTAAATAGAATCTTGATATGGAGGAATTCTTGGAAAAACAACATTATATCGCCGACCCTTTTTAATATATATATATATATATATATATATATATATATATATATATATATATATATATATATATATAAATTCTTTCTTTTATAAGCGAACGGCAAAGAACACTTGAGGTAAAATGCACGTGACAGTTTACAAACTTCACCAAATTACATCAGAATTTGTCTTTATCTCTGTCTCTGTGTATATCTATTGAAAAAAGATTACATGGCATTCAAAGGAAAGTATCCTCTGAGAACTAAAATAAGAGATAGGAAGATGTGAGAACAACAACAGAATATCAATAACGTTAACATTATATCAATAATATTATATCAAATACGTGGATTGTTCTTTTCTTATGAAAAGATGATTTCTAATGAAAAACTGGAAAAATAAGAAAAATGTAGTTCAAGCCAGAGACGCTTTAAAGATAATAGAAACCCCGGGAAATTCTTCAATACTATTGCTGTTCTAGCGCTATTATATGCAGCCTCCCGACCATGCAAGAACTATCTATGGATTCGTTAGTAATGCATAAACGTGAAAAAAAAACACGAAACTGTTTCAATTTGGCTGAAATATTCAAATATTTGATTGCTATTCCACCTTTTTCATGCAGCGCGTACCGACCTAATTCTCATACTTAATGCGTCACTGCTTACCACACAGCTGATATTATGTGTCGGTAAGGCTCCAAAGAAAAGCCGCCTGCCATTAAATATTAGCTATTCATATATTGCGTAAAGGAACAGCAACTTTTTGTTAAAATATTTAATTTGTTGCGGTGTTATTCGAGAGTGTTTACTTCTTCTCTTTGACTAGTGTGCCTGAAACTATTTGGAAAACAATTTTTTTGTGGTTTTGTTCAGCAGCATTTTTTCCGTCGCAGGCCACTATTATATCACTAATATCCAATGCCCCCACAAAAAGAAAGAAAACAATACAACCCCGGTTATGATAATGATTTTGTTATATGTGCACTAAGTCGAAAAAACAAACAAACAATGGAACAGTTTCAATTTTGAATGAAAAAAGCTGAAAAAATATATGACTGCGTTATTCTGCCTAATAACATATAGCGCTATTCTCATATATTAAATATTTAATTTATTGCTGCATTATACGAGAGTATTTTCTTTATTGTTCTTGAGCAGTGTGCGGGCTACATTTTGGAACCCATTTTTTATGGTTTGTTCAGCAGCATTTTTTGCTGCTGTAGGCCACAACTATCACTTCATTACGCAAAGCTCGTCGTTGCTGTAATACGCGTAATAACGACCGGACAAGAATTTCTTTACGTGTACGATAAGATGGAAATCACTGAGACTGTGTGTATGGTCAAACAACCACCCAGCGCAACTGCAACAGAAGGTATGTTGTGAAATGAGACGTTTGTGGCCGACTGTACCACAATCCACTCTACAACCCGATCCCGTGCCCAGTCATTTCCATTTTTTCTTACGTTTCAAGAAATTCCTGTTCGTTGAGCGTTATCCATACCACATCGCGCAGAGTCGCAGGTGGCTGGTACCAAACCCAGTCATCACACTTGTACGACACAGGGACACAAAAGGATTCCACACTATGACAAATGTCTCCGTTCTGGCGATAACTATGTAGGAAGTACATAGAGTGATATAGTACATGTACTATGTCAGCTCCAATAAAGTTTTTCCATGAAATTAGGTTGTTTTGTTGATAACCTGGGGAAACCTACTTTCTCTATGCGCCTCGTAATTTTCCTTTTTACTACGTATGTACTCAGTAGGAAAGAAAGTAATAACACATCTGATGACATCAAACTCCCAGGTATCCTTACTCATTTCCTCTCTTCAATGAACCATTACTACTGGTTGGTAAACAACAGTAATGCTATCGTGGATTTATCACAATTTAATTTCCACTATGGGCATTTAGTATAAAAACCGTTGTGCATTTTCTAAATAGTTTAGTATTTCTCAATAATCTGAATCTGTTGAAAAAATGCAACATACTATATATTTAATGTTTTAACTATATATTTAATGTCTTGCTACATCAATACGAAGCAAAATTGCTAAAGCTCCGACAACACTTAACATCTCATGGGTCTTATCACTTATCTTAACGAGTCGAATATGATGTCGCGAGATCGATGAAGGAAGGAGAAGAATGAGTGGCAGGAACATAGGCATTTTCTTTAAGTAGATCGAACTATGGTGGAAGATATGGAAGCGATATTGCATATCGTATCCGAATTTAGTCAATGAGCTTCAGGTATCAATTTGCGTTACAATAATAACGGGAATTTTAAATGCAGCCAGACATCAAAATTATCACACAGTTACAAGTTATTGAAACAGATATATGAAGCATTTTTGTTATTTATTGAATCTTGTACACCTGTACAGTGACCACTCTACCTTTTCACTATTCTCTAAAAAGCCTACAGCGGGTCACTCAAGTAACCTTGTAGTATTACCTGATCTGTGACTTGTTATGACAATGTCACACCAAAAATAAGGAATAGTTTCATATGTCCTGACTGTCCTATAGGAGTGGGTTCGTCTTTTATCCTGCTTTCGTAATAAAAGAAACATAGGCAAGTTAATCTTTTAACTATGAACAGAGTTCTGAATATATTCTGTTTAAATATTGAAATACAATTCTACTCTAGCATTTACACATTGCATTGAAAGATTATATCACTTGCTCTGCCTTTAGCAATTACTTGATTACCTAACAACTGCAGTTATGTTTTAACACTTGCATAAACACTTTACATAAAATTATATTACCCTTCACTTCACAAAAAACACAATAAAATAACTGTACACAAGACATGCAAATATACATGCATAATACATGCAAATACTGAAAAAGAATCACATACCAAAATACCCTTTGCATACACTTTCAAAGAAATTGTCACATGAATAGTGAATGAAATATATACAAGGCGTAGTTTCACTTTCACATAAATTATTACTTAATACAAATTAGCCAGCAAAAAAAATATTGTTATGCAATGAACGTACAATCAATAATAACTCTTTTACTAATTATTGGTTTTGAACAATTTTAGGAAAAAAAATTGAAACATAAAAAATTGAATGACACACTAAAAGAACAAATATTATCAATAATAGGAAAAATAAATTAATAGCTTTTTTACAATTCTTTTACAGGAATTAGTTATCTGGCTTCCTTTTACGACTGCAATATTATATAAGATCATGTCTAAATGATTTTAATGAATTTAACTCGACTATCTACGTCTGTAAGTGAGGTGATTCTATCTCCGTAGCACAATTCTCACTTCTTTAAACAGTTCCTTTTATGAGAATTTCTAGTGAATTTTCTGACTCACAAAACGCCTCGAAGAAATATTTCCACAGCTTGGAGTGGCGACGGCGACCCAGATCCTTTCAAGGTCGTGGCAACACCTTGCTTCGGTGAACCAGTGCTGTGGTGAATTTCTACCACAGTCCTTCGAATTTTGTATAATATGACTGCAATATCTTCGCGTAATGAATTTCTTACGTGGTAAGCAAGTTGAAAAACGAAACAAAAAAGCTGGAAATAGAAATAAACATTTTCTATAGCACATGCTTTCTATTTCAGTACACGTTCTTGAACGTTGAAATATATTATTTCCTCGTTGTTAGAAAAATAGTATATTTCTGTGTCATGCGTTCACGTGAATTTATCAGAATGTTTATGATTTGAAGTTCTAAATCCTCTCATACATGGTATTGTTATTTTAACATGATCAGACAAATTACCTTTTTCAAACTTCAAATCGTCGAAATACGGCGAATTCTCCTCTCCGTCCAGCATGAACAATTGCGGTGTGATCAGATCGGCGAGCGGCAGCAAAAGAGAGAACTTGTCCTAGCGAGGCTTTGCTCTAGGGCCGATATTTTCAAGAGTGATTTTGATTGTACCTCGATCTTTTGTACGCGAGTGCGTTCAGAAACTTTTAGTAAATTCTCGCAAGGATTCCATTTACTGCTGGCGCGACCTCTTGCAATTCGTTAACACTATAATTGCTGCTTGTCGTGCCTTGACGTTCTCGGATGCTTCTTAACAATCAATGTAACCGACGTATGAGCGGTTACAGTACATCGCTGGGTCACCGTTTAAAATTGTCACTTTATGCCACTTTCAAAATGTTTCTCAATACTTCTGGCTCTCCATGAAACATGGTGGTCAGCGAGTGGTCTGGCTTTTCAAACGAAATGTCCCTGCTGTAGTCACGTGGTTCGTGACGGAAACTGCTGCTGTGCAGAACGAGCAAAAATCGGTGCGCCGGAGAACCTCACTCATATCTTTTTTACCATGGATTGAACAACGTATTTCCGTATTTCGTATATACGGTAAATTTTGCGTTGCACAGGTTCAAGAATGTTCACTTACAGCTCAAATTCTGTTCAATCTCGCGATCAAATTCGCCACCAAGGTGCAGCCCCTAAAAGCTTTTTTCCCACGCGGCCACCCACCATTAAGAACATACATTTGCCAATCTTCTCAGAAGTTGGTCCCAGAGCATGCACGCTGCTACACATTGAAAATCTAACAAAATGGCAGTAAAAGCATTTACCCAGTGTCTTCCGCGCAAACCGCCGTTCCCAGGGACCCACGCCCGCCGAGAACATTGACCGCCGCTTCTCGGCGCCGCCACAGCTGCGGATTAAGCCCTCATTAGCCTAGCGCTGGGCCACCCCGGTGCGCGGCTCCCTTCACACCCCCATCGCTCGCTATCTGACAAGCGACCCAGAAATGTATGCAAACATTTCTGGGAATCGCTTCGGGCCTCCCTTGCAAATACAACCCCGTTAATGCATCTCGCCGACAAAGAGATCTTCAGGTACACTGCCGGCGCGCCGCCCCGCTCCTTGGCCATCTGCAAGCCAGATGCCTCAATTCCCGTGGGAACGAAACCTCAAATACAAACGGGCCGCCATCGCGGGCACCTAACGTGACACCGCCTTCGCTTCCGATCGCCGCCAATGTCACGTGACAGTCCTCTCCTCGGGTCCGAAGGCGCATCACACGAATAGGGAACCGATCGCGGGCACGTCAAACTCCCGCCTTACCATAGGCCCAAATCATAGTCACGTGACTCTCCCCTCCACGGCCTCAATCACACCTTCAAATGAAATAAATACTGCGACTTCACTCCCATGTGGGAGAATCGACAGAGAGAATCGACAGAGAATCGACAAAGAATCGACAAACATAATCAACAGAACTTCTCAAACATCACTGCTCAGAACTTCTCAAACAGACTGACTAAGAGAACTCAACCGAGTCGGTTTTTCCTACTTCGCCTATCAAGGCGATTAGTACGGCCAAATCAAGCCTGCCTCAAATTCATGCCACTCGCGGGCCGCAGCCTGGCCGAATTCACGGCAAACTCCTCCACCAGCTTCGGTCATCTGAGTCCGCGCTCATGCCAATTCGCACCACCGAACTGCCTGGAGCCAACCTCAGCCCGGACATCGACACACTCAGCCGAGTGATTTGGGTTGGTGCCTTCCTTGCTACAAAAACTGTAAGTAAGCTAAACCCAAGTGAACTTCAAGAAAGAAGAGCGGTCAGTAAAACTTTATATACTTTCAAAGGTCCTTCGGCTTCCTATTAACCAAAACCAGTTGCATTTATGAAGTTATTATGCAATTGAATGTATATTTACTCTCATTGCATATTATCTATGATTCCCTTAAAGGCAAACAATCCCCTGAAACCCGTTCTGATCCCTGTATGTAGTCGCACTCGCAGCTCGGCACCTCCCACGCGCTGCATCTGCTACAAATTCCAAAAATCGAATCCAATTCAACTCACAAAATTCTCACACCCTGTCCAAGTCCTCTCCCCATCCAAATGATTCTGAATCTGATAAACCAATTATCAGCACAATAATCAACTCAATTACGTTGTAGTCACAATTTTAATAAATTCTTAAATACCTTCCATCAATAGCACCATTCAAAACTCAGCCACCGCCTACCTAAGCAATAACAATGTCATCTCAACCCAGTAATAATATATCCTTCATTAATTATTAATAATCAATATAAAAGAAATTAAATTTCCCGGTTACAACATTTATAGAACAAATAAAACGGAAAATAGAGGAGGAAGGGTACTTATCGCGGTCAAAACTCAATCACCACTCCCTTTCAAAATTCAAAAATTTATTGCTTATTTATCCTTGAAAATAGATTTTATTACATGGGAGTTTTTTGTTGTTTTTTCTCCCTTTCAAAATTCAAAATGTATTGCTTATTTTTGAAAATAGATTTTATTACATGGGGTTTTTGTTTTTTTTTCCCTTTCAAAATTCAAAATTTATGTTTTTTGTTGTTTTTTCTCCCTTTCAAAATTCAAAATGTATTGCTTATTTTTGAAAATAGATTTTACTACATGGGAGTTTTTGTTTTTTTTCTCCCTTTCAAAATTCAAAATTTATTGCTTATTTATTTTGAAAATAGATTTTACTACATGGGAGTTTTTGTTTTTTTTTTCTCCCTTTCAAAATTCAAAATTTAAGTAGTATATGACTTGGTGTAGGGATCACAGAATTTTGAAAATGTGAACACAATTCACTTTTCCCCATAGGACGTCATACGCAGTTTTTAACTGTTTTTTGACGTAAAATAAATAAATAAATAAATAAATAAATAACCACCAAATTAATCTACCCGACATATCAGGAATCAAAACTGCTGCTGTCCAGATATATATAAATAGTCAACCATGAGACACAATAACAAGCTTATAAGCCTAAATTAAACTCCCCTAATTTATTTCAATCTACCGAGAAACCTTTGCTGTTGGATGACTTTAATTCGAAACACACAAGCTGGGAATACCAAAATAATAGTCAAAACGGGAAAGTTGTAGCTCAACTAATAATTAATATTTCAATCCTAAGTATACTCACCTCCTCGGAGCCAAGATACCACCCTAAGGATCGCACTCAGCAAACGGACATCCTAGACATAGGCATCACAAATACTAATATTAAATTCTACTCAACTTGACTCTGATCATATTCCGGTAATTATTTCTACACACCAACGTATACTACAACACGCTCCCGCCCCTAAAACAAACTCAAAAAAGGCAAAAAGGGTACCCCCCTGATAAGATGGTAAAAAGTTCCCCTAAACCAAATGACGTATGAGTGATTACATTAACTCTACCATAAAAATAATAATTTTGAAAGGTTTCTTAGCCCCGTCTCACCACTCACACCCATCTATAGAAAAAAACGTGTTTTATTTTTATATTTTCGGCAACTTAACACTTTTATCTGACTGAAAAATATGAAAAATAAGAAAATAATTTATACTATCAGAAAAATATTTCTTGATATTTTCACAGGCTCCAATTCAAACACAAAAAATATTTTTGAAAAACAAATAACCAAAAGTAATTTTTATTGTCTTTGAATCATGAAACAGGCTCGAAAAATCCCAAACGTTTCTCTTAACACACAAATTGTTACGACATTTTTCAGATTTTTTATTGCTGGGCAGCACTTAAAAGAATAAAAACCATATTTCCGCCTTTAAATACATCATCAATAAGTCCATCATATGCCAAGGAAATACTATATTGTTCGGCTGTTTATGAGAAAATAATTCGATCACAGTTGAAGGATAAGTGAGGGACGTTTGGGAAATGATGGGGAACAGGCCTAGGCGCTTCCGAGTTATTCGCGATTATAATGTGTGTTGTAATCATCATTTTTTGTATGTCATAATCTGGAACCACTATTTTCTTTCTTTTGAAAGCTTTTTGATGGACAATGGGGTGTAATTCTCTATCCACTAGTATCACACTTCCAAAGTTTTATGTCGATGATTTCTTATAAACTGCCAAACACTATAATCTTTCCTTTATTAAATACCTCGGTTTAAAATTAGATTCTAAACTGAATTGGAGAAAGATTAGATAGACGAAAAAGTAAAACAAACTAAAATATAACTACTGCAATTAAAACCTCTAATCTACAGAACAGCCCATTACCATATCACTCTACAATTTCAATATACAAAACCATTCTAAGACCATTACTGCAGTATACTTGTCCCACCTGGATATATTCCGCAAAAACCGATCTACAAAATTACAAATCATTCAGAACCAATTTATCAGAACAATATCCAATGCACCGTGGTTTGTCAGATCATCAGATTCATAAATAACTGGACTTGGAACTCATTGAACATCACATCACACACTTAGCCACCAACTTTTGCTATTACTTTTCTCAAATCCCTTCCCTTGCAACCTTTAGACTCGCAAAAACTCCTAACCATACCAGAATAAAAGACAGATATCCCTACAATACAGTGTGGCCCACCTAAGATGTTCCCTTCAATTTTCTCCTGAACCGTTGCAGATACTGAGATGCGGTTTTCACTAAAACTATTATATGCAAGGGGCACGTATGGTCATACATAATATATCATTCTATTGCACTTTTTGTTGCAGAGATATTGACCCAACTTCGATTTTTTAAATGGAAACCTATAGATTTTTTTAACTCGTCATAACAAGCGTGAAGAGACGAGTTCATAAATATGCATATCGTCATATGTTACATAACAAAATTTTCGAGGAATTAAGATTTTTAAAGACGCACGCCGACTGCTGGTTTCCGTAATCTGAACGAGAAATTCCGGGTGATATGCGGCGAGACCATTCCCTTCCATTGCGTCGGCCGAGTAAACTGGGAAAAGTGGACGAAGTGACGAAAGAAGTCGAAGACCTCGAAGTGAAGTAAGAAGGGTAGGTGGAATAAAAGGGCGGTGGAGAAAGGAAATGCAGTCAGAACTAAACGGGAACTCTCCAGATTTAGCAGAAATTTGTAAACGCAGTGAAATAGTGTAGAAATACCCGGGAAGATGCATACGAACGAGGAGAAGCTGGACCTAATTCTGGCGTACGGTGAATGTGGCAGAAATGGAAAGAAAAGTGCATTACTGTATGCTGAAAGATATCCAAATAGACGGCGGCCTTCGCGCATGACTATAATGGGAATCTGTACAAGCCTTGTGCAGAGAGGTGACTGCAACGCAAAGACTCGTTTGCGGAGAAGGGCAACGAATGAGGAAGCACAGGCAGTGCAGCTGTTCACAACAATCCCCATATCAGCTCTCGAGACATTGCCAGATATTCCGGCATTAGTCGTTCGAGTGCCCTCCGCATCTTGAATAGTAACAAGTTTCACCCCTACCACATTTCGTTGCACCAGAAGCTTTATGATGGTGATTACCAGAAACGTGTTCAGTTTTGTCGTTTTGCTCTGGAACACGTGTGAGATGATCAGGTCCTTTTTAAGAAGATTATGTTTACCGTTGAGGCAACATTTACGAATCACGGTCAGGTGAATCTACGCAACATGCACTATTTGGCAGTGGACAATCCTCGCTGGCTTCGTGAAGTTGAGAACCAAAAGCAGTGGAGTATTAATGTCTGGTGCGGTATTCTTAACAACACCATCATAGGTCCCTATTTAATGGATGGACATTTGACAGGAAACAAATACGCAAGATCTCTTCGTGAAACATTTCCGCTGCTTCTGAAGGAAATTCCCCTGGATATGAGAAATTGTATGTGGATGCAACAAGACGGATGTCCAGCCCACAAGGCGCTTGTGGCTAGGCAAGAGCTGAATGAGAAGTTCCCCGGCCGATGGATTGGGCGCAGTGCTGTAGTGAACTGGCCGGCAAGGTCACCTGATCTTACGCCCCTGGACGTAAGGACAGAAGAACAGAAGTCAGTGGTGTTGTGGGAATGAATGGTTATGTATATAATGAATGAATGATGCGTGAACGAAAAATAAATTAGTAAAAGAACCACATAGAAAACCATACAAAAACATTTAGAATTAAGAAAAAATAACAATAACATTTTTAGTGTAAATTAAGTATGCCAAAGTGCTACAACATAATTATTGAATTAGATTTAAGCTAGAATTAAGTTAGTATTAGCTTTTTTTACCTCTCCCTTAGCTGCTTAAGCCGCAAGGCAGCAGCGTAATTTGTACACCAGAAATTAAATAAATTTTCGCCTCCTCAGGGTTACTGTGGGGGGGGGGGGAAACATTAAAAAAAGCGTTCCTGGACTATTTTCTATGGGAAATGATGAAGAACGAAGTTTACTCACAAATACCAACAACATCTGAAGATCTGAGGCGTCGCATTACCGCATCTTGTCATGCCATTTCACGTGGAACTCTGAATTCTGTTCGTAGGTCTCTTTACAAGCGTCTTCAAATGTGTATATCCGTTGATGGTGCACATATTGAGTACTTGTTATAAATCAAGCTATTTCTAGAATTGTTAACTTACCTTTTGTTTCTGTATTTTAAAGTATTTTTCTTACTTTTATTTGCACGATAGTTTTGTACCGTCTGAGGTTTTCAGTCTTTCAAAGAGTAAACGTTTAGTTTCTGACAGCACACGCATTTATTATTTCAGAACATGTTCACTCTCCAATCTTCCCTCACGTTCTCTACGGTTACAATTCAAATATTTTCTCAAATCTTGTAGTATTTCATTAATTAAAAAATAGTACCTTGTGGCGTACAGATTTGCTCAGAACATGGCTATGGGTGAATACATTGTCTCCAGGACTGAGAGGGTGTAGTCTTAAAGAGCAAATCGCGGGTTTTCGTGAGCTCCTTTGCACATTGCATCACTACATTTACCGCAGGGTCGACGCAACGAAAGGGAATGTCCTCGCCGCATATCACCCAGAATTTCTCGTTCAGATTACGGAAACCAGCAGTCGGCGTGCGTCTCTTAAAATCTTAATTCCTCGAAAATTTTGTTATGTAACATATGCATCCCCCATCTCGATCAGGTTTTTCGTCCAGTTTCCCTAACCCATTGAGCAAATGCTGAGATGGCCCCTTGTTTTGCTTCTGGACATAAATGTAACTTCATTTTCTGGCACTCTTCTAGAATTCGTGGGAAATACAATTATTCAAATTATCGTTTCCATGTTGTCGGGAAGTAATAAGAGCCAAAATTTATTGCTTATTTATCCTTGAAAATAGATTTTATTACATGGGAGTTTTTTGTTTTTTTTCTCCCTTTCAAAATTCAAAATTTTATTGCTTATTTATCCTTGAAAATATATTTTATTACATGGGAGTTTTTTGTTTTTTTTCTCCCTTTCAAAATTCAAAGTTTATTGCTTATTAATCCTTGAAAATAGATTTTACTACATGGGAGTTTTTGTTTCTTTTCTCCCTTTCAAAATTCAAAATTTAAGCAGTAAATGACTTAGTGTAGGGATCACAGAATTTTGAAAATGTGCACACAATTCACTTTTCCCCATAGCACGTCATACGCAGTTTTTAACTCTTTTTTTTTTAAGTAAAATAAATCAATAAAATAAAAAATGCATATTTATGAACTCGTCTCTTCACGCTTGTTATGATGAGCTAAACTCCATAGGGTTTATTTAAAATATCGATGTTGGATCAATATCTCTGCAATAAAAATGCAATAGAATAATATTATACATGACCATATGTGCCCGTTGCATATAGTAGTTTAATTGAAAACCGCTTCTCAGTATCTGCAACGGTTCGGGAGAAAATTGAAGGGAACATCTTAGGTGGGCCACACGGTATATTCCTTAAAACCTCCGAATTCGAACCGGAATATAGGACCCAATAGGGCATCCTCAACCTTATGTTAGATTTAAGTCTTAACAATAAGTTTTAAATATAAGTTAGCACGAAAGCCTTTCAAACATATGTAAAGTTTAGACTTAAACTGACCTATGTACAACAAAAAAATCAATTAAAAAAATATGGGTTGACGTCACGAGCGTGCGCGCACGCAAATCTCGGAAACTATACTCTGATTTAAACATAGCTGCACTTCAAGGTCACGAGCTGGTAGGAAATGGGGACATTGTTATTCAATCGGGAGCTTCGATACCAAAAATTTAAGTCCTATGGAAGCTCCGGATTGGATGACAAGTGTTTCTCTCTCCTTGCTGCCCGAGGTCGCTTGCCCATGGCGCTTTCAATTCTTCAAAAGATTATCACCAGAAGTTGTTCGAACCCACTAAAGCCTCCCTTTCCAGCATCACGTTCGCCATTCACATTCACCAAGTAACTATGAAATAAAATTAGCAGAGTGAATATAGCGTGGCGACTATTCAGCACCAAAAGAAATTAGGAAACTAATAGATAGAATGACACCGAAAGAGTAACTTAGTACACCTTCAATAAACAAAAAATATTTATTTCAAGATTTTGCCATTAAATATATGATTTTATTTTGAAAATATAAGGTCATGACAAGACATACATGTAGTACATTTAAGAAAATAAGAGCTGGATGACTTTTCGCGGAAATTTAATTTAAAATTATCTTTGAATGAAGAAACTAAAATCACGAGTGCGGAAAGTACGTACGCATTTCGCATTTTATGATCAGAATAATCCGAATTTGGCCAGATGAAGGTGTTTCAAGGTGTTCCTGGTCTTTTTTATTAATTATTTACTCCTAGGGTTAGAATAAAGAAATTATGTTACATTTTAATTCATTACAGTAATGTGCGTATTCATGGTAGAGAAGCTAGTGAAGGATAGCCACAAGAATTCGACGAGGGGAAATAAAGTATGTTTTATTTAATATTTATTTATTCGCCATATCAATAAAGGCATTATTATTATTATTATTATTATTATTATTATTATTATTATTATTTTTATTGAGCGCGCTTGTGTATTATTATTATTATTATTATTATTATTATTATTATTATTTAATAAACACTGCCAAGAAGTCCACTCTCAACCTCATGAAAGGCAGAATTTGGAAATAATTCACAAGCGCGCTCAATAAAACAAACAAAAGTTACCTTAGGCTAGGGATGGCGGCGGTAGCGCGCGCAGTGACGGGAGTGGGCATGATCTGTGCTCGATCGCAGGCAGCAGCGCTCTTCAACTCCCGTAGAACGTGGTGCGCACCATTATAGTGGCGCGCTCTCGTCTGTCACCTTATTACAGGAACTAAAATACGCACTGCTGCCAACGATACTTCAAACGTGCGTGGCTGCTGCGTAGGTTCGCAAGACACAAGCAGTCGCGTAAAGTTACAAAAGAGCGCGTCTATCTTCGCGCTTTCTTCAGCAGTTTCTTATATGTATATATTATGAACAATTGAACATTTAGAAGATACTTTTCGTATTTCACATAAATTAGTCAATTTTTATGTGGGGAAGTTGGCGAGCCTAGCCTGCAGCTGTACCCGGCGACACTAGCGCTTCCTATAGTAGCACCTGCCAGCTTTATCTCCGGTTTTGATGGAGAGTTGGAAGGCCCTGGCAGGCAGTCGGCTGCAAAGACGCACGAGCGCTCACTGCTTGGCGCAATATAGCTGGTCGGCCGCTGGCGGTTGTTTTTCCAGGGAATGCATAGCTCTAAGAAAGTCGACGCAATTCCGTTCACGCTGGCGCGCCGCCGTGGTGTTGCCGTGCAAGCGAGCTGTCTCATTCGTTACGATACGGCATAAGAGCGCGTCTTATTGCAAACCATGCTAGAGAAATATTTTTGTCAACTTTAATTCTTTTAATGAAGCCAAAGCGTCAAACATTGAAACTATACGAATGACCAACCATCAATTTACGTACACTGATTCGTAAATCTTGGTTGAAAGACTTATTACATATACGCTCAACAGTGTCATATGAATTTCACTGAGATAAAATGTCCTGAAGCACTTGTTACACAGTCAAACTAGTCGAAATGGCTTAGTTTTTTTTAGCCTTCTTAACTGGTTTTGGTTATCCAGAATTTAAATGGCTTCTACATTGACGTTCGTGCAGTCGCATTTCACGCTGGTTAGCACATCTGATTTCACTTGAGATATATGGGATCAAAATCACGATGTAGGTCAACATTTCGTAAGTACCACGGCGCATTTACTATCCTTTGCAGTACTTTATTTTCAAAGGTCTGGATGCATATTCCTTCCTTGGTCACAACACCAGAGCTGTATTCTTTAAAATCATACCAGTTTTAAGATTTGGTCGTAATGTCATATTTTATTTTTTGCTGATACTTTCGACTCAGAAAACATTGCAATTGTCTCTATTTGAGATTTTGTTCGTTCTTTTTGTCATGTACCAACGTTATATAACATCTAGAAACACCTAACTTAACCTAAGTATCTGAGACTTTAATGGACATATGAATTGGAATGAAACCTATCGGGCTCACGATTCGTCAGTCCATTCTGTTTTATACTCAGAGGAACTCCCTATTGCAGTCCCTAAGTTCTAAAGAAAAATATGGAAAGTGCGATATACTCAAGTATTCTTATTTATTTATCCTTCGGCTCGCCACGTCATGCGCTGGGATCGGCTGCCTCAATCGTCCTCCTTGTCGCTCCTCCAGTGCACTGCCGATGACCTTACCGATGTGGCGTCATGGAGAAAAACACACAGTTATTTACAAGTATGTACAAGTTTATTTACATGTATGTTAAATAACCAACTTCTGCTCCGAAACTACACACTTGTGAGTATTTCCCTGTGGATACCCCACATAGCTAGGGAGGCCCCGCCTCCACTGACGCTACTCCCGCGCCACTACCGTGACCTTGTCACCCGTGCACTAGGCACGACACGCTCCAGCCTTGGCGTACAGTTTTGCGCATTGCGCGAATTTTCCAGAATTAAAACCCACCGTCTGAGCTCGTCGGCTCGATTTTATACCAGAGTGCAGCCGTCACGTGACCGTCCTAGGTGTGGGAGGGAGGCTCGCGTCTACCACGTGACCTGCCAGGTCAAACTGGCGTTGCCTTTGTCTAAATGTATCCCAACGCTGGCGCCTAGCTATTCATGCCCGCAGGTATGCGATACTTCCGCTCCTCCTCCCACCCACGACCGCCACCGTGACGCTACACCGAAATACAGCTGCTGGCTGCCTTGCGTCGACGCCACTGATCTCATGCGCCTGGACCGGAGTCTAGGAGAGAGGATCGCTCATCCACGCATGGCTCAATACATGTTTTTCCTCGGGAGATGGCGGTAATTTTCCCCCGCTGGATGGCGAGATCCGGCACCGACCTACCGTCGGCTAGTGGGGTTTCCTCCTAATCAGGACTCTCCCACCAGCGGGGCACCGCCCCATCCGGGACAAGCTCTAAACTCCCGATCGGTCTCCCGGAATATGTGGTAGTGTAGTGCATGTTAGTGTAAGTGTGTGTGTGTGTGTAAGGGGAGAGGATAGGACAAGAAAGGGGAAGGACAGATCGCGCGTGGTCCATGGCCCGTTTGGTAGGGTACTGCTCCGGCATTCGCCTGGCGTTGATCGGAGAAACCACGGAAAACTACCGATCGAAGCAGCTGACCGCTAGAATTCTTCTCCAGACAGCGAGTGAATTCGACCTAGCTGAAAAGCTAGTGTCGAAAATCCTGCCGCCGTCAGGACTCGAACCTAGGACCTCCCGGTCAGAGGCGCTGCAGTGGCATCAGTTGATGCACTGAGCTACCGCTCCCGGTACGTTCAATACTCTTATAATCTTCAGTCTTCTTTAGTACTCTTATAATGCTATCTAGCACCAGAAAGTAACAATTTACCTACAACCGAACATGCATTTTACAACAAATTCTTTAATATGCGCGACTTCTTGAACACTCTGTATCACGCAGGTGTCCCTGACCAGGAGAAGGAAACACTCATATCAAGTAGTGACGCATAAAAGAAATGGTTGCTCTGTCACGGTATGAAAACTTCTCGCAAGGTGAAATTACCATCATGAACCATTATTACCGTGAAATACCATTTAAAACTCATCCTAACTATTTTAAAAGATTTATTTTTGGGTGAAATTCAGTTTATTAAAAACGTACTTTATGAATCAACATTTTAAAGTTATAAAGTTTTTTTTTGTTGCGCAAGAGCGCAGAAATACATAACACAGTTGGATTACAGGGCCAGAATGCCTCGAGGACCAACAAATTCTCAACGATAAAGATATCGTCAAGAAGTACTCGTAAGGTAAGCTCCCATTTAAATATATTTTGTATACGTTTGTATACTAACGTATGACAGTGAAACGGATCACAGTAAAGTATCATCTTGTGCTTTCATTGTGCTACGACGATTGAAACGCTAGCATTATCAGGCGTGTGCATCGTGTTAGTGAGGCACCGCAGTGAGAAAATGTCACTGGACATGAAGGTTGCCCCGTAGATGCGTTAGTCAGCGTTACCGCCACTTGACGGAGTTTGAATAGAGCCGCATTGTGGGTTTGCATGAGGCCGGGTGGTCATTTCGAGCAATTTCCAGACGCTGGGCATTCAGATCATATAGTGAACCGATGTTGGAACAGGCGGGTTCGGGAGGGCATCCACACATGTGTAACACGTTCCGTTCGATCACGGCAAATTCTACCAAAGGAGAATCGTTCTACTGTGCGCAAAGCATTATGGATCGCTATTCCATTTGCGCATACCTTCCGTACATTCTAGATCATGTACGCTTTACATTTTGTACGAGTCTACGAACTAAGATTTTGTCTTCGAGAAAGCATTAAGTGAAATGTATAATGTTCAATGTTTATCTTCGTAATTATTTGAATGTTTGGAGACAAAAATAGTATGAGTTATATGGAATTAAAAAGAAATATAATGGGAAAAATATCATATCGAATTGGAAAATAAATTAAAACCGTGTTATTAAAAAGTGCTCTTACTGTGTTATGTCAAATGTTAACAGTTCTATAGTTTTTGTTAGATGTTTTCATAAGCTCGATTATCTGAGTTAAAACATATCTTGCACTCGAACTGGTGTTTCCGAACCGACCGCTTTGTTATTCAAATATCCACCTTATAAGGTTTTCTCACATGCCTACAAAAATCTGGAATTTATTTATTTATTTATTTATTTTATTATTTATTTATTTATTATTATATATTTATTTATTTATTTATTTATTTATTTATTTATTTATTTATTTATTGTGTTAATTTGTGGAGAGATCGACACAATGGACGTAGCTCCGAAATAAAAAAGTCTTCACAAGTCCATCATGGGGTTTTCCAGTAAGAACCTGGTATGGAGATGTGATAATGATAATTATTAAAATGGTAGAGGTAGAGAGCGTGTAAATGGAGAAAACGGTGAAATCAGAGACAGAGTATACAAAACTTCGAAAAATCTGCAACGAACCCCTTTCGTCACCAAGAAATTCCACATGAATATGGCGAGGATAGGAACTTGGCCTCCGATGCTGCAAGGCGAGTAGTTTGACTGTTACAACACGAGCTTCGCCACTTAAACGCTTGTTTGAAAGTGTAAATGAACTGATATTATGTGCTGGCGCTATAAATGAATTGATTAACAAAATACTTATTTTTCTAGAAAGTCTCCTCCATTCCGTCGTTCTTAGAACGACTGATTTGTAATTAACTAATTACGAAGGCAAATTGGGAAAACTTAAACATGCAAAATTAATTTTGAAGAAACCATAATCCAAGGCAGCTAAAAATAAGAACATAATAGATCAATCATAGAAACTTGACTCCCCTTCTAAAAATACATGCAACCGGAGTAATACTCCCAAACCATTTTCCCAGAGAGTCGTCAATTGTGTGCCCATCTTTCTATGCATCTCTTGCCGTTAACACAGCACAAGCGGCCACGTTTCAGTGATTTAATCAGTGACCTTTCAGTGACCTAAACAGGACTAAGCAGACTGCCCATGAGAAGCACCTTCAGAAATAAACTTTCCATTTGATTCGTCTCGGATGACCGCGAGTGTGAGATAAAACACACATCTTGTAAATCATCTGCGACACTCCTATTTTTGTCGAAGTGTTTACGTGTTCTGTGAGGTTCTTCATGTCGTGTCGACAACACAAGGCTCGGTCGTGAACGGAAGATAAATGTAAAGATTGCCACAGTATGTAGGGTTAATTGGATCCCCTGACAGTCCCCCATACAGTGTTGTGACCGGCGCCATCAACATTCATTTCTCACCCAGAATCGATCTGCAGAATCTCGAACTCACAAATTCAAAATAATAAAGTAAATTGTCTGAAAAGTAGAATTTTTCGTAGAACTATACGTCCGTATATTCTTGAAGTATGCCTTTTTCTTTCAGGCAGGTTTCCTGCCCATTTCAGCATCGGAAACAATCCGAGAGGCAGACCTGAGTACGATCACCCCCAAAAACACTCTCTCGGATAGTCCGATTCCTTTCCGAGACGAGAGTGCAGTCGCTCTAGAGTAAATAAAGCTCCAGAAAGAGGGCGTTTCCTGTTTTGGGACTTAATCCACAAATTTTGAGTAATGTAAACATCAACCGACTAATTCTGTAATTATATTCATATTTTAACGTAACATATAGAGTGCATAGGCAAATTTTAAACTTACGATTAAAACATTTTAAAAAATTGATTGCGATAAACATCCGGACAACGCAATGATATCATCTAGTCAGCGGTTAAAGTATAAATAAATGGTATTTAATTTAATTTATTGACGAAAATAAATCAAATACCATTTATTTATGCTTTCATTTACTTATCCGCTCGCTAGCTGATTGCACTGTCGTTACCTGGGTATTGGTTTATCACGACCATTTTTTAAACAGTTCTTTTGGTTTCGCCCTCTGTATCTGTTCATTACGCACTATCTACATAATGTGTACTGAAGATAGCAAAATAATTGTGTTTGTGTTAAATTTCACTTTCCACCCGCAACTCTAAGGGTCTCAGGGGTGTCTTTCGCGCTCTCCCAGTTTTGTGTTGTTTATTGTAGCGACAATGTATTCAAAGTTTTGTTGAAATCAAATTTTTCCCACGTTTTAGAATTAAGCTGGAACAGGAACATGCACACATACGCACCGATCCATTTTAACTTACATATTAAATAAAAAGATTTGTAATTCTGTATCGAAAAGTGTATGTTTAATGCTGTATCAAACAATTTATCGTCAGAAAAACCTATTGTGGGGCCCTAATATCGGAAAAGGGGATAAATCTAGTTCCTCCATACAGAACAATACTTGATGTATCAAACACGTTGTGTAGTAAGAAATCCTCGTTTTGTGGGTCCTTGATTCCGAAGAATTGGCCAGCGGCAAAACGTCTGCCTACCCTTACGTCTGTCTGTCAGTCTGTGAGTCCACAAAAGCGCCTCAACCGTTCAGACGATTTTCTCCAAAATTAATATTCCACGATCGATGTAGCCGCACGCGAGGCCCTGCGAATATAAAAAGGTTATTTTTATTTTTGGGCGCACTTTAAAAACTTGTTTCCAAAATAGAATCAAACTTTTGGATTACTTTTTTCTCGGATAGAGCGGTACGCTTGAAAATGGCGCAGGTCCCATGTTCGTCGAATTCTTTGAATTATTTTTATGTCCTTTTCCAGGAAAAAAATATACTTGACTGGACTATTACCGTTATAAGTTTTAAGCCCCAGCAGTAAGACAAATATAAGCATCAAATGAATTACTCTCTTTGAGGTCTGATAGCAAGATCTGTGATTAAGATATGACTACCAAATCGACAACCGGCGTGTAAAATTGGTATCGAGCCGCGCAAACGTATGCGCCCGCGAGCCTGCTTTTGCCACAGCGGCGCGCAGAGGGCACTGTTCGGGGGTGAGGACTGCTTAACGGAGTTTCGCCTTTTCCGCCTCCTCTGCCATCTTTTCCTCCTCCGCAGAGGACTTCCACCCCAGGCTTTAGACTGTCACCATCACTCTTGTTTGCCCTTTCTGCTCTGCTCTTCCGCAATTCACTTTTCCGCTATATTGTGTAGGGTGAGGCAGAAGAAATATAAAGAAATCGAATCGTAGTAACATTGAAGATTCGCAAGAAGCTGAAGAACATTGAATGTTCAGGCCTCTAAAATAAAATGGAAATAAGGAAATACACTCTAAACCTTACGAGATACGATATCCAACACTCAGTCCCTGTAGATAATATTTGTTAAATGAAATTATTTCATATTTTAATCAACGTTTATTTAAAACAGGCCTAAGCAAGTGAACTCTTAATACAAAACAAATAAGGAACACAACATTAATGACGTCTACAACGAAAAATGAAGAGAGATCTCAGTTTGATTTTCATTGGCGAGGAAGGTCGTGGAATTTTGACATTTTTAATTACATAAAAAATGGCTTAAATGCCCATATCTACAAAACTATAATAATAATAATGTCTTTATTAATGGCGAGGCTCAGGCCATAGGGCCTGCTCTTCCGCCTAACCACTGAGTTTACATTTATACAGAGCAGTAACGTATAAGAGGGGAGGGAAATGTGTAAATTGTGTAAATTGAACTATGGATAATATTTCAATTCTGGTGGCACAATCTGATTTCAAAATTTAATCAAGTTTCAGAAAATGCCTTCATTTACTACATTTGAACGATAAATGTGCCCGCCAGAGACGTTTTTCCGAAACTCGTGTTTTTTCAAGAATTTGAAAATTACGGTCCTCTTCCAATCGCTGTATCTCGTAAACTATTCGATCGCTTTTTATACTGTACGTAGAACAGAATTTTTAATCTACATAAAGCAGTGAAACACGGTGACTTCCTAGAACTTTTTTTTTTTTAGAAAAATGCGCTTTTTACGTAAGTTATTTGCGAATTTCTGGAAAACGAAACATGTGATGGTAATATGCTTTTCACCCGTGTATTCGCCATGACAATTCATTGGGGAGAGAAAATCACACAAAACTGCTCCAATTTTTAACAAACTTTAACAAACTTAACTATTTTCTCCTGGAGACCGGCTTTTCAATCCTGCGCCACCTCGCCAAAGCGGGGGGGGGGCAGGGAAAGTGAACGGGGCAGAACGAGGGTGAGCGTGAGGCTGCGCCGCGTGAAGAGGGATGGTGCGGGCGCCCTGGCACTACGACGCAACGGCTCTTGGGAGACGGCGCGAAGCAACGCGCGCGACTTCAACCAGCCCAAATTGCCCCTCCCACCAACGCCTCGCCTCGCCTCGCCTCGCCACGCCACGCAACCCCTTGCAATCGCCCAACGCACGCCTCGCTGGGGAATGTGGGCGCCAGCGACGACGAATTCCAATTCTCACGGAAAGGAAACGTTCCAGTACGTGCCATTACTCCAGCAAAATTCGTTACTTCCTTATAAACACGGAATTTAATCTACAAAAAACGGTCTTTTGGAAGAATATTCGAATTCGAGATAAGTCGGAGGGAAATCGTAAAACTATTCCATCGATTTTTAAAGTTTGGCTTTCGGTTTTAAACAAGTAAAATTTTAGTTGAAATATTTGTATTGGGGTGACTAGCCGTTGGCATTTAAAATAAAATAATTGTAGGTGTTGTCATTGCCAACCATATTGTTTATTTAAATAGCAGCTTTCGATGGCTTAGCCATCATCACCAGTTCCATACACAGAAATATAAATAAACAAATTAAAACGTGAGTCCAAAAACAAAAACATTTTGTTTGCACGTGCCGTCACGTAGGATATTTAAATTTTGTATTTCAGATTCCACGCTTCTTCGTATGGGGGGCGAATTAAGTAATCGTAAGTGTTATGTTCAGAATAATTGCACGCTTTACATACACAAACATTTATTGTAATTAACTGCCGAAAGTACAAAGGTTACAATTCCAAAGTCCAAAGAGCGTACCGAGTCACAAACCAAAATCAAGAAACCAAAAGTCCGGGAGATGTACCAAGAACAAGCTATGTCGAAACCAGAAATCACACTGTACAATCTCCTCGTCGAATTCAACTGGGCGCACGGTCACTAACGCTCTCCACTCAACTCAATAGCCAATTACTGTCGTACTTCTCGGCTGGCGGCGCTCGCTCTTAAAGCGGGCGGCGCTGGAGACTCGCTGCTGCGAAGCTGGCTCTCCGACCAGCTCGCTTTCCGGGATTGGGCGGCGTCTTGTCGCTCCGCCGCCTCCGCTGCCTTCTCTGACCGCCGCTGAGCGCTGCTTCTTAGGCGCGCTCTTTAACAGTGTTTCACAGCCGCGACAGTAAGTATTCACGATTATTTCGGTAAAGAACCCGCCGACTGAGTCAGCAACGGAGTTATAATTAAATATAACTTGGGAGCTCATTCTCGTAACCATTTCCTGGCGCCCATTTATTTATTAGAAATTCGGAAACAGGTTACAGGAATTTGAGGGCAGCAAGATGGGTATGTGGATGGATATATTTCAATATATACAGTGAGCGTACGTAATTAGGTTAAAATTAACACAAAAATGTAGGTGTAGCTTCAGTTGGAAATGGTGCTGCTGCAGTAACAGTGAATTTTCGAGTTTCCACAAATTGATGTGGTTTCAGAGCTGCACACATTACACTGAACTACATGTTTGGGGTCCTGCATGACAACTCCTGTGAAAAAATAAAATTTTAGAGAATTATGAGAGAAAAAAGACAAATAAAGAAAGAAGACATTACTTGGGCGACGAAACAGGCAATTTGAATTTAGCTCAGAAGCTTCATTTAGGCTTGAGGATCTTTTTCATGCAGTAAATCTACTAACATAGGACAGCCGGCTTTATTTCCCCTCCCTCCGAATTACTTCGGACGTACTATATGTCAGGCGTACGAATGATTTGTTCGTCCCTAAAAATCCACGACATCGACCGGGTTTGGATATAACAGTCCAATACGGTAACCGTTACCATCGCCGCCGCCACCGCTACTCCACCCCACCAACACAACCAACCCCACTGGAATACCTCCAACGCAACCGTACACCATTGCCGCCGCCAAATTTGAGGCTTGCATAGGCTTTTCTATTAATGTACTCGTCACCGTGCAGAGCTGGTTTCCGTATTGCCACATGAGTGCAATCAATTGCACCAATTGCAGCAGGAAAATTGTACATGCTTTGCCATTCCGTCTTCTCTACGTTCATTTCTTCTTCATCCTGCGGAAACGTAACACATCGAAGTGCCACCAACATTATTCTCTCCATAACCTCACGTGCGCACTTTGAAACAGAAGTTTGGTGAATTTCAATATCTTTACCAACGCCATACTGGAAGCATGGATCACCGACAAGTCGCAGAAATGTTCTGAGGTTTATATCATTTGTCAGAGCACCTCCTCTTGTTTCGGTCCTCTTCTTTCCAAAACTATAGCGCTAGATCAGAGCAACATTTTCGGCGGATAATCTTTGTAAACTTTTAAAATTCCGCTTAACAACTACTCTTCGTGGTTGGTACTATTTCTCCTGTCTTACACGCACAAACACAGTTCTTACGCATTGTTGCATCTTTTTACAGCACTTCAAACACGGCACTTCTTCACACCTCAGTCAATTCGGAGCAATATACACTCTGATTCTATGCAGCATCAACAGATGTCTCAAAATATGATGAGAATGTACTCTTAAAATGAGAATCTATTACGCTTTCATTCATACACTTCACAAGTACGTACTCGCGCGAGGCCAGAAAAACGAGCAAATACTTCAACTCGTCTGAATTTTGAGAACATACTCATGTAGGGAGTAAGAACTCGTTTATTTTATTATTACGCTTTGAAGTATATACTCAAAAATACGAGTATAAAGTATAATTTTTTTTATTTATACGACCAAGTATCCGTCGGTTTTCTATCCGTCGGTTTTCTCAAAAATATTGAAAGTATGTTTGTTTTCAGATATACTGATATTCAGGAAATTGACTGATTTGTCTTCATTCTGTAGCTCTGTGGTGAATTGTACAATAACATGTATGTTGTGGAAGTCAGCAAAAAAAGGCAATTTGTATAGTCATACCGGTCCAGATAACAAGGATGTGGTCTACGTAACGGTGCCAATATGTAATATTTTTGACAAGTGGATGGTTTGAAAGGAATATGGTCTGTTCGAAAGAGTCCATAAAAATATATACAAGAAAAGAAGAGAGAGGTGAGCCCATAAGAATTGCTGAAGTCTGTCTGTAAAATTTGTCGTCAAAAGTAATTTGGGTCCATGCGTAGGTTGAAGAGATTTTTGAGTTCACGCGAATGGGTATGGAATTTCCAAATTACGTAGAAGTAATTTGCAATCAGAAGTCGGAGTACTAGGAAAGAGATTATTTATATCAAATGAGACTAGTTTTGCATAGGGTTGAACGGGAATGTGTTGCATTTTTTCTACTAGATCTAGACTGTTTTTTACAGTATAAGACGGTTTGAACTTAATGTGTTTGGAAAGAGGCAATTTAATTTCTAGGCGAGTTTGCGTGTTAAAAGTGTTTGTGTAAGAGACTGCGGGTCTGATGGAGGTATATTCTTTAATTAATTTATGAAGTTCATAGAGTCTAGGAGGAGAAGGTTTAGATGGTATGTACTGATTGAAAAACATAGCGTGTGAATCCTAATGTTTTTTTGTCTCACGTTTTAATTTGTTTGTTTATATTTCTTGTACTAGAACTGATGATATCTAAGACATCGAAATCCGGTATTCAAATAAACAATATGGTTGACAATGATAACACCTATAACTATTTTATTTTAGTTGAAACGTTTACTCACAGGCTTGGAATTTAAATTCCGAAATGAATTTTTACTTAGAATCATTCATTTTTATCTGTGCAATTAAAAAATGTAAATCATGTAGGGCTCCTGCAAGGATAGGAGCTTCCACTAAACTGAACAAGCTATGCTGCGCATGATGGTGCGTCTGACTACAAATCTATGTATATCAAAACTAACTAATATGAAATGTATATTTCTTCTTGATTGTCAATATATGTTTACAAATAAAAGTATCCAAAGTTTTTTATGACAATCATTTATTTCAGCAATTGCACAACGTTTCGTAACTCGTTTTCTTACATCATCAGGTGCTAAACTTAGTGAGGGAACGCTATCCCATTGAATTATCTCTGCAGCAGACCATTCAAGGAAACATTACGAAATACCTGGCTCTCACTCAGTTGATACCACATAACTAACCGTTACGAACAGACCCTCCATTCAAAATTTGAATGACACCCTTTGAATGATTTGTGGTGTCATTCAAACTTTGAATGGAGGGTCTGTTCGTAACGGTGTAGAATAATGTAATCTTATGTACACAGCGAAGTAATAACAAAAATGTAAGAATTTAATTGAAACACGCATGTTACATTTTTCTGCTCAATTTCCGTTTTATTTATATTCAAAAATCTTATAAAATAATAACGTGAGTATAAAAGTTGATACTCGATATGAAAGAAGACTATTTCTGAACACAGGAGTTTGTTTTTTTGTCTACAGGTTTATGAGATACGAACCTTCGAAAATATCCAAAAACTTTACTATGCATTATGGTAGAAGGGCCGAGGAGTGCAAGACTTGTATGTGTTAATATTAGTTCCATAAGCTAATGGAGCAAATGGGTATGTGCTGCCATTGCGCAACAGCACTTCCTTTAAACTCCACTCCACAGTTTTAGGCTCGTGGTCACGAGCTTTCAATAAATGTGAGCCCATTCGCGTAGTTTCTTTTTAGTAAAACCATCAGTTGCTTAGAAATGTACATGGACACTAAAATGAATGGAAACAGCATAGACATGGGAATATAGGGTAAAGGGGAAGAACTTTTGTTTAATTCCATAAAACTTATAGAAAATTGTTTCTTACATATTACCAATTATATCGTAAAAAAGGGATTCGTAGCTTCTATTCTGTCAAACTGTATCATCAATTGTTTTGTTTTTAATTCTTTATAGCTGATACACGCGGAAAATCGGTTTCATCAAGCACTACACTGGAAAACCGGGAAACGGCAAAAAAGTAACAAAACCGAACGCAGAATGATAATTTAAGCATGATTTTCTTTAAAAAATCTTTTTTAAAAAATCTTTTTTCTTACATTTTCTTTAAAAAATGTAAGAAGTATATGAAATGATGGTAAATAAACAATGATATGATACATGAGATAAAACATGCATATTCGATTTGCAGTGAAACATTCAACATGCATATTCGATTCGATTTGAAACATGTGATGAAATCGGCACATTTCACAGTAAAATGGTTATTTCCCTATATTATTATTATGTTTTACACTCGACTCAGCTGCTGCGATTCAAGTGTTTGAGAAAAATTACCAAAATCTTACCCAAAAAGAAACAAATTCTCTTTCGAACTTACGTGTTTACTTTCTTCTTTCGTATCTTTGTTGTTGGCCATTTCTTTCCATTTCGAACTTACATTCTTTAACCTTAAGCTTGTTGACTTCACTCTTTATGATTTGTCTTACAATTAATTTCTCTGAAATAAAATCCAGAAGTAGGTAATTTAAATCACACTGAGTTACGTGAGGGCTATCTTATGAAGCTTCAAAGTTTTTTTTGTTTCTTTTTAATTTGTTGCGTCTACCATTTTGACGCAACGCGTCTCGAAGACCCCTACGGGTCGTTGAGCGCTTTGCGCTGTGGAGTAATCCTTCATTACTTTGCGCGCTTTTTGGAGTAATTCTCCATTATCACTTTCTGTCATGTCGCGTCACGTCGCAGTCAGTTGTCCAGAGGACCGCCAGGTAGCATCTCCGCGTACGCGCCTCCTACTACGCGCTCCTGCGTCACTACCCAGCGGCCAGAATTGGGAAGGAGTAAGGATAGGGGCAGGGTTTAGGGCACTTCACAAGGATTGGACTAGCACTTGTGAAGCAGCCAAACTCGTTCTGTTGGAACAAATTTCACATGAGATTCGACGAGAATCGAACCCGGACCTCAGTGGTGAAAGGCTAGCGACTTCGCTATGTGCCACGAGCGTAGCTTGATTGATTTGATCTTATACTTCATAATGGTAGCTTCCAATTCCTCCCCTACAGGTAAATATGATGGAGGTTACAGTTAGCTCTCCATTGTGAAGCACTGGCGTTAAAACAGGTGGGAAATTTCAGTATATTGCTGTGGCTTGGGTTTTCATGTTATTTCTTTTAAGTTATTTCTTTTATTTGGAGATAAAAAAATATTCCTTGCGTAACATAATGTCTGGATCCTGACCCTTTTTATAAAGCACGTATGTAACTAAAAAAAGCAAAGTTCTGAACTTGAATTTGTTATAACAGAAAGGCTGTGAGTGATGGAAAACCTATTTTTTTATGTGGACAATTATTTACTTCAGAATCACAAAATTTTGTGTGTACAATTTTTATTAACTTAAAGCATAATTAATTATATTGTTGCACATTTTAATTCAAGTAGTATAGCAATGCACACTTCATTTTCTATTTGTTAGTGTTTTTCCTTTTTCTCTTTTTCTCATTTTTTGTTACATCTCTCTTGAATCCCTTGTTTTCGTTTCACACTAGGACGTTATGGTTTGAAATATGAAATCACGAAAATGTGTGTGGTGTTAATGAATTGCAGATATGACCTATAGAATTTGTTATCATTCAATTTATTCCAGATAAATCTGACAGATTAACGCTTATCAATTCCAGCATTCCCTATCTTTGCCAGGAAGCAATCAGGATACATTTGCATTTCAGTACAGCATCATATCGCGGCGAACATTTTGCATGCATACCAAAGAATACGAGTTCTGAATTCATTAAGAGTTGAACACCGAGAAGCGTGGCACGAGATAATTTGATTAGCAATTTAAGCAGCAGCGTTGTAGAAAGTGTCCTGAGAGGCTGTGAACTGCATGTGTCAGCGAAGCGTTGCTTGCGCTAAAAGCCAAGACTCGGTCTCCAAACAGAACTTCCTTTGTGGTTGTGCACACACGACCAGGGGGACGAGAATTCCGATATTTGGGTGGAAACGTTAATAAAAGAGGGGTTTTATGGCCAAAAGTATCCCAATTTAATATTGGTATATTTTACTTTTAAAATTAAAATGTAAACTTTGTTAAAGTAATAACGAAATTTTTAAATTTTCTACGATGATTAAATTGATTGTGAAGAAAGATTCAAAATGTTGTACTAGGATATGATTTTGAAATTTGTGATAAGAACATGTCAGTATTATGTGCTGTTTAATTAGCTATTTTGAGGACCAGTTGTGAGTAAATTGATAGTTATAGATGAGCAACTCTAATTTGAATATCACATAAGATAAGAATTCGTTTTTTATTTATTTAGTCAAAAACTGTATGTGACGTAGAGAGGAGGAAATCATCTGAGCACGCTTTCTTGAGTTTCAGAATCCCTTCCTAACAATTTAACTATTAATAATAGAAAGATGAAAAAATAATAGTAACAATAATAAATTTAAAAAAGCGAGCGATTAACATTTCAAAAACTAGATATTTTCGTTGCCGAATAATAGAAAACTTTTTGTACAGTAAACGGACGACAACCTTATTTTTCTGTATTGCTAACAAAATAGAAACTCACCCTTAGCTCTACTACCACTACAAGCAAAAGGAAAGCTCAACAAAACGTGCGCTTGACGACGAACAAAACGACAAACAAAACGAAGTCTGACGACACTCTGAGCTTCATACCGAAAGTCAAGAAGTTTCCGATCTGAAAGTATCGCATCTACATTTTGTGATACTTTGTCGTACCATACAATTGTTTTTCCTGGGCAAATTTTCGGTTTTGTAGAACGATTTCTTTGCTGCTTGAGACGCAGAGTTCAAAAACTGCGCTGCACGAACGCAGACTTTGGAGATGCGCTGCGTTGAATTCTCGAGGAAACGTAAGGTCGGCAGCGGCAAGATTTTCCTGCGACCTCATGGTGGGGGGGGGGGTCGCCTTCCTCCTGAAGGTGTTGGCACCGCGTTGTTGAGAAAGATCGCTATCGATCTTTTCTATCCCTCAAAGAAGAACTGTAGCACGAGTCTCGATGCAACACAGAGTAGTTAAAGCAACAAAAAAGCTCGAAAACGAACATTTTCAACGGGAAACCCTAGTTTATCAAACTTTCTCTAATATAAGTGAGTTATTGTTTTGTCGATATCATTAAAGGGCTTGAAGTGTTCATTGTGTATAGAAAACAATGTAATGCTACAAAAATCCATGTTGAGATTTTCATATCTTTCGGGGCCCCTGATATGATGAAATTAGTTAGAGACGTTTGTCTGTTTGCTCGTCCGTTGAATTCGTACCCCGGCAAACACTTTTTAGATGTAAACACTGAAAAGGACATGTGTTGGGTCAATGAGGCGAACCTCAAGTAAGTACACTATCGCTGTCAGCGAATACATATACAGGCGAATTCATATGTGAGAAATTTTCGCACGGACTCCGTTAGAAAAAAAATACTATAAAATCGTTACTAAATACGAGAAAGCATGTGAAGTTAGAGGACCAATCATTGATCATATGTGGAGGAACAATTCAATTACTGGGGCGTTGGCTAATTTTTGAAGCATTTGTATATAATATTTAGATCACGACCAAGTACATAACAGGGATACAAGGAACATAGTAAATTTCTGATATGATAAAAGAGGTAATTCAGATGAATTATAGTAGGGGAACTGGCAGTTCTTCTCGGAGCATGCCGTGAATTCCCTTTGTCGTAACAAATGTAAGTCCTGTAAATGAGATTTTAACTTTAAAAACGAAAGGTAATATTGTAATCGTTCACATTCGTGAAATACTTAGCTGTCCAACTTAATCAAGATAACAACTGACTTGCGCAGTGTTTGTCATCACCAGCGCTATGCGTAGTATTGGAAAGGTCAGACTAGTAGGTGCGATATCTCGATCAATCTGAACGCACCGCTTTAACGATTCACAAACGTTGATCGCTCCATTTTATATAAGGCAGTTGAAAGAACGGGACGCTTTCGTTAACTGAGGAGACGAAAGATCTGGAATGAATTTCAATTTGTTATAAAGCCACACCAGAAAGACTGCAAATTCGAGCCTTATACTTTCTTTCTTGGTGTTTTAGATTTTTTTCAATTCTATATTTTATATACCATAATTCCTAATTAAATGACGTAGGAAATGTTATTTCTTTTAAACCAAACGTTTGCGACTGTGCCGGGTCGGTGTAAAGTATTGTACTGAGAAAATTATGCGTGGGGCACACGCATCGAGGGAGTGGCAATGTGATACCAGGTTTTATAAGAAACGAGGACTCGAAGCACATTGTAACGTTTAAGCTATTTTCCCCATTTGTTCTCTTCCCTAAAATTACTTAGAATATAAACAAAGGAACTGCCCCTACAAGAAGGCCAATAATCTTGATTACATCTCAAAAGCGTGATTCCATTCTTTTCACTCGATCGCCTCATGATGTGATAGATGAGGGAGTTGTATGGCGCGTGAACTACTTCCGTCGATCCGTTTGTTTGGAATAGAGAAACCACGGGAAACTCTCGGTCAGAGCAACCGGCCGCTAGGAATCTACTCCAGATAGTGGCTCAATTGGGCACAGTCGTCAATTCAATTCAGCGGACGGGAGGGTTCATAGGATAATAGGATTGATGTGGACTTTTTTGTGGTCAAAGCGGGCTCTCGAATGGTTCTCTCATGGCTCTCAGATTTCTCTTTCTTTCTATCGATTGTCTATTAATCATCATCATCATCATCATCATCACTATCGCTCGCGAGTTACAATTTTCTTGGTAGTTGAAGGCTCCGTAGTGTCCAATAAATGAATTAATAAATGGATATCGACATAAATGGATAACACTTAACATGATATTCTAAAAATTTCATTGATTAACTGAAAAAAAATTAAAGAGCTCTCTGCAGAACAATCACGTTCTGGGAATATTTCTAAAATAGCAACAAACATTATTTATGTATTGTGATAAACAGGTATCTTTTTTAAAGATCATTTCAGTGAGCACGAATGTCGATGTGGATGATTTTGGACACTAAAATTACAATCAAGTATAAAGAATATGAACTACAGTGGAAGATGTTGGAATCCTTAACACGTATGAAGCGTTCGGCTCTGTATTCGCAATCTGATTCGTGCCTCGTAGTACATTCGCGCTGACGGAAAGGCTGCACGTGCTGACCTTGGCAGTCACGTGCCTCGGCCCGACTGCCGCCGCGGCGAAGTAATCAACGCCTTCTACTGGCACACTCCGCGGTAATTGTCATGCATGAAATCGCCCGTGGCACCGCCGACAGCCCGCTCTCGATCACGCCACGTGCCGCCCCAAGGGAATGGGTGGATGAGAAAAGAGACTGCGACGGCAGGGGATTTGTGGAGAGAGGGAGGACAGAATTCACCAATGGCTTTTGTGCTGAGCGAGACGAATCGAACAAAATCATTGACAGGAAATGGAATAAACCGATTCTTTTGCGGGTATGTGAAGCCCGAAGCAAAATCACAAGAAATGTTTGTTTGGAAGAGTTCTGCGATTTTATATACTATATTGGACTTTCTATTTCATGTTTTATTAGAGGACCATTACAAAGTTTACATTTTTCTTTTGAAACAACTCTCTCTTTTTACAATAAAACATAATTTCTTCAATTCAACTTGGAATATTTATGATGTAACGAATTAAAAAATCTATTTAATACAACTTCCTTTAAATTGTTTTCCTTAGAATAATATTTTGTCTATTACTGCATATTCAAATTTATCGAACTGTATGAGAATTTGTAACAGATTTTTGCTTTAATTGAAATCTCTCGAACTTTATTTTGTCTAGTCAACATTTTTATTACGTCCTTGTGTAATTTGCTGCTCGGCACTTTTCGTTCAGGATTTTCCCAGCTACAGTGTACCATTTGAATACTTCGAATGATTGATGCGTCCGGGTAGGTCAACTGCTATAGTGATTAGTCCCATTAGTGTATGTATTTTATGTTTGGTGTTGGCGGTGTTCCTCATATTAGGGGCCCCTATATAGGGTTATTTCCTCTTCGAGGTACCTCCCCCATCGAGGCCGGGACAAGTTCAAAAATCTCGACTGGTCCTGACTCCTGACAAGTGTATTGCTAGTCAGGAGCAAAACACACACCCATATGTGTTTGTGTGTGGGTTGGTGGTTGTGAATGTGAGTGTGTAAGCGGAGGAAAGGATAGGACAAGGAAGAGAAGGAAAGAACGCGCGCGATCAGCGGGCCGTATCATCGGGTACAGTAGCGGCATTCGCCTGGTACTGATCGGAGGAACCACGGAAAAATATTGATCAGAGCAGTCGTATCATCGCAGAACCACTAGAATTTTCCAAACAGCGGTTAAATTCAACCCATGAAAATCCGCGATCGTCGGTTATCGTTCGGTCGGAAAATCCGCGATCGTTAACTCGAACCGTAAGACCATCCTGTCAGAGTCATTGCAGAGACAGCGGCAATGCTTGATATGACTTAAACGCAGCCTGCCAGGATGCGCTTAAGCCATTCGAGAGTCTGTATCTTTTACTGATTTGTTCAATTAGGAAGACCTTGCAAAAGTGAATGTGCCCTAAGGTCGGGAAATCTACTCTTTTGGAAGATGTAACAAGAATGAACGACTTACATTGCAAGATAGATGGAGCTAGCTGTTCCACTCACCAACCAATCGTTTCAAGTACTTGTAACATGTCAACGGAAATTCGTACTTTCACCACTGTAAAACATCTTCATAAAAAAAAGGAAAATATTCACTGAGGGCCAAATATAACGTACAACTAAACCAAAAGCAACCGTTTGTTTTTATCAAAAGTAGGCACTAGATTCATGCTTTTATATCTTCTCAGATTTTCAGAAACTAGTGGTTCTTCCCCTAATAAGAAACTCCATTCCATAAGAGGCCAGTGCGGTGATGCGAAAACAGTATTTGCAAAAGTTACACCATTTCGACATCACGGGTTTCTTGGCTCGAGTTCTAACAGCTCCAAAGTGATTAAATGCAGTTTAATGTCAAGCGATTAGATTCTTGAATGTTAAGTATTGTCGTGACCGGCCGCACAGTTTCGAAGGTGCCGCCACAGTAGGGCGTTACCGCCCCTGGCGGCAGCGGCCAGCGGCAAGCGCAGGCCTTAAAAGATGTGCGGCCGCCACGCCTGAGCGAGCGGGGCGAGTCACAACCTCCGCCCCCGGCTACGCCTGCCAGCCTGCGGACCTTGCGGCCCGGAGCGAATATAAGCCGGCCGTGGCCCGGGGAAAGGCAGAGAGCGAGCGGCCGAGTAACTGCGAGGTGTGTGGCGACAAGTGATAGAACCTGGAATATTGTGATTACGACGAACAGTGCTGCGACCACGGACTTTCCCGCTACGGAGAATTGGTGACTCGGCGATACTTTGGTGTTTCTACTGATTACGACAACTCGGCTAAGTTTCTTTGTATTTTCTCCTGGATATTCGGCACTATAGCTCTGTACCTGTTTTCTCTATCAATAAATTGTTGATTGAAGTTTGAGTGTGTTGAATTTGGACACATCAAGTATTTTCTTCAATTTCAAATAATTTACTAATCAAATAGTTTAAAAAGAAATATTCAATAGGCTTTTCTTCAAATTTTAGTAATTACAGTAATTTTAGTATTTTTTAATTAAAATACAATTGTTACATTATAAGTAAGCTATACAACACAGAAATGTTATTCTATATTAAAAAATAATTGAATTTGATTAAAAATGCCGCGTATTTAAATAAAACTCAAAGTACGATATGTAGCGTAAACGTTTATGCAAAATTGTGCGAAGTAGGTTTATATTTGTCTTCGTTGGTCAGCTTTTTCACAGTAATAGAAATATTAACATTTTGTGTGCTTCTTTAACTCTAAGATTGTTATCAATTGGTCAATTTAAGGGTCTGCTGTCTTACCATGATAATGAACATAAAAGTCACCATTTTGTTCAGAACGTTTTAATCTCTTCTAAAATTGATTTGAATATTTTCATTGGATTGAAATATTATGAATATGACAACTTTTCATGAAGAAAAAATTACCACATTCCATTCCAGCAAATATATTTGAATTCATAGTCATCGCAAATGACATAACTTTACCAGTCTACCTGAAGACAACAATGCGTCTACTCCACAGATATTGCAAAATGGCGTATAGTTTGATCCGGTATATCCTAATACCAGCTACAGAATTAATCTCTTCCAGACAACGGTTTTACTTTTGCTTTATTGCTTTATAAAATATTTGAAGAAAATAACACAATGTTATGGATGACAAAAATTGCAGTATTTTTGTTTTGTAGCGTGTATCTTTTATTGCACTCTTTTCATCGTCTACTGTTCACCGCCATTAATAATATACGTTCTATAAACACGGGTACGTTATCGATAGTTATCAATCACCCCAACGACCAACGAAAAAGAACCCATAAAGTCGCAGTTTACAGTGAGAAAGAAAGTCAATGTTCATGATATTGATACAGAAACGACATAAGATTTTCAAACTTTCAGACACGTTATGAAATCAATAAGTGTGCAAACCTCAAAGAAAAGCAATATGGAAGTTCCGGGAAAGTTAACATCTAGGACAATGGAATTGAAGTCACAGAAATTTGTAAGTTTCCGTACCTGTAGAAAAAACCTTTGCTGTAGTTTCTCACCGTTCTATGTTGGGGATTGTAAATGTAAAATTTTCATTCGATTCAATTTCAAATGATTTTCATATTTCCGTTGTTTTAACTAAGCAATCTAAAAAGTGTTTGATCCCTGGTATCAGAGCTAGTTACCCTAGCAAGGAATCAAGTGTTGCTGGTATGGGACAGAAGTAAGGATAAAGTGTCTTCAATATGAGCGTGTGATGAAGCGAGTATGGATAAACCAAATTCCAGATACCTTCACCAGCCTTCGATGCTTGAAGAACAAACTACGTGTCCTAAAACAAGACATATATTGTGAAAAACCTAATGTACTTAACCAAATAATTATTCGTAAGGCTAAATTTAGAAAATTGATATTCTACCATATATATGTAACGCTTGTTTTCAAATATTCCTTAACCACAACATACACAAGTAACGTTCGAACAGGATTGTTGCTGTCACAAATACTGGAAGAACAAGTTATTGACACTTACATGAATACGAGATGATTGAGATGCGTAGATCTCGGTCAACCTTTTCACAAATTCATATGAATTCAGAAATTCACCAGATTCAAACAGTCGGTGGTGTGTCTCGATTATCTGCACGTCAATAAGAGCAATCATGGATGTAATTTCACCAAAACGCAGATTATTTTAAAGGCGTATCACTCTAACTTACTCGATTTTACTGCTTCTTGAACTGATCGATTTAGAATAAGAAAAATCACCGGGAGCGGTAGCTCAGTGATGTCACTGCAGCGCCTCTGAGCGAGAGGTCCTAGGTTCGAGTCCTGACGCCGGCAGGATTTTCGACACTAAATTTTCAGCTAGGTCAAATTCAGTCGCTGTCTGGAGGATAATTCTAGCGGCCGGCTGCTCTGATCGGTAGTTTTCCGTGGTTTCTCCGATCAACACGAGGCGAATGCCGGAGCAGTACCCTAACAAACGGGCCCCGGACCGCGCGCGATCTGGTCTTCCTCTTCCTTGTCCTATCCTCTCCCCTTACACACACACTCACACTAACATGCACTACACTACCACATATTCCGGGAGATCGGTCTGGAGCTTAGAGCTTGTCCGGGCTGGGGCGGTGCCCCGCTGATGGGCGAGTCCTGGTTAGGGATAAACCCCACTAGCCGACGGTCGGTCGGCGCCGGATCTCGCCATCCAGCGGGGAAGATCACCGCCATCTCCCGGGAAAAAACATGCACTACACTAACGGGACTAATGACCAAAGCAGTTGAAGCGCCCGGAAACACGAAAAAATCAATCAATCAATAAGAAAATGTTCCAAGTATTTATTCCATTTCTTCGTGTTAATCCATACAATATATTGGATTTGGTCCAGTTTTCATTGCAGGCGCTTAGAAATAAACGCACGACTGATTTAATAATGATTTACGTATTTTTTATTAGTTTATATTTATTAGTGTTTATTAGTATTCAGAAACTAAGGTCTTTGAGACAATGATGTAATGAGTAGATGATAGCCATATTTATGAGATTATTATGGGGCTGTAGTAGAACGAGGAAAGAAAAGAATGTAAGGCCTCGTATGTATTTACGAGAAGCATTTAACATAAAAAAATTGTTGGAAACTATCGTTGCACATAGTCAAGGTGTTTTTATGTAAAACGTGAAAGCCGAATCACGGAACTTCGTCGATGAAACACATTAACGCCCAGAGGAAAATCAACGGAAGTGTCTTGTAAGGTTAGATTATGTGATAGCGTCTAAATAGAAGACAGCGGAACTCGAAAATTCACACTTTGTCTCTCAATAGTCGTAGAAATTTTTCATCAGCTGTCTAATTCCTATTTATTCCATATCTGCTATTCATCTTCACCGTGACACGTGCCCTAGGCCCATCGTGTTGGTTAATGACAATTTCATCCGACTTAAGTTCGATGCATGCTTAGAAGCCGATCCTGCTTCGGGCTTTATCAACCCATTTTGTATGAAATGAACACTAATAGTATAATTCTGGAATTAACTTGAAGGGCACTTTATTAGTATTTTTTTCATTAACATTCAGTCTCTTACTACAGTAAGGAATTCTAACGCGGTCTGTACCAATGATATCACGATCAATTCAAAAGGCACCATAATTACTAACGTCTGTGTGGTTTCTCGTTTCGAACTGAATACTAACACCATGCTATCCTCGGATCCCTTAACACCAACTTCTGGAAAGAGGAAACACAGCTTCCGAAGTTCGCCTCACACAAAGTTGAGAAGTGGCTTCCCGGATAATTTAGTTCCGAGAGGTTCTGCACGTGTTGAACGTGTCCTAGCGACTTCGTCGTCTCAAATAATGAGTTAAATTCGCGTGTCCTGTGCTTATGACAAAAAACTTGGCAATGGATAAAAGATCTGTCACAAGGATATCATCTTGAAACATGTAAATACTGCTTAAATATGTAGGACTTCCAACTAAATAACAAACATTTCATTTTAGAAGTGAAATAATTGAAAAGCTTATTTTCAAAGTATATTCTTAAGAAGCTTCTCCTTTTTTGCTTCCAAAAATTGTGATAAAATATTGTTTTTCTCCCATATTAAAATGTATTCAAAAAACGTTATCGGCTTGCATGATTTATCTTGTATATAGGGCTGTATAGAAATACTTTACATCCCTAAAAAAATGTTCCTTAGAGATACGTATCTTATAAAATAAACTCTGTAATTTTGCTGGTAATGGCTACGCAAAAAACTGACATACGATTATTTAAAAAATTGCAAACATAACATCAAATACATGGCCACTTATATTTTTTCATAAAATAAAGCGAAATAATATGCTGATAATAACGAATTCACTTCAGATTCAACGAAAGCAATGTCGAAATGCTCGTTATCAAAATAAGGTAGAGATGAGAACATGCAAATTGCTATTTGGGAAGAGACATCTCTTTTTTGTCGTTTCATGGAACAAATAACACACTTTTTCTTAAGTTAATAATAAAAAAACTGGAAATTGTTGGGTTCTCTGTAAAAATATTGCTGTCGACACCTGTGCAGTTGATAAAAATATTAAATGTATATCTCTGCTCTGATTGAAATATTAATACGGATTATGTCTGCGTTTCATTACTCCCTCCACTCACGCCTCCCTAAATTGACAACAGGATACGAAACCGTGAAGCGGAATTGCCAATACATAATTGCAGGAGTTTAATATTTATTTTAACTCTCTCATAATGTGTATTGAAAACACCGAGGATTATTGACACAAGAGTTATTTTTTAAATATTAGTAATGTTCCAAATATTTCGAATTTAATTTACTCTCCTAATGAGATTCCAATTCTCCCTTTTTTTATTTTTCCTATACACCGCTTTTGATTAAACTAAAGTAACATGACGGCGCGGGTTTACGCACTATAATAAGTGGAAAGTGTATGAAAATAAAAGAACAGAATCGATGACAATATCTCAAGATAAATATATTTTTCGAAGAAAACGTTTTGTTGTTCAAATACAGTAGCTAAAAATAATAAGCAACAATAGTTGTCCGAATTCAAATTTAAAAATGGGAGGTATTCTTACTAGTGACAGTGACATGGCACATCAAAATCAATCTGTCGGCCACTGTAGAAAAGATCCGGACAGCACCTTCGAGCGGCCAGCGTATGGTCACTATGTTTTGAGACGCGAAAGACATTATCCCCAAACACTGTTTGTGAATGCCCTACTCATCCTGTGTCACGCCGTTTAACAGCGACCAAAAAAGTGCTCGAAGGGCCTGCTGCAGCAAGATAATGCCCGTCCCCAAACATGTCGACAAACGTCCCAGAGAATCAAGAACGGGTTTCGGTGTGCTGGCTCATCCGTTGTACTAACCAGGCTTGGCCTCGAATTGATTATCACCTCCTCGGAAAAATGGAGCAGTCTTTGCGTGACCAGTATGTGATAACTTTAAACTGCTGTCCAATCCTTTGCAGTGGCCTGTGATTGCGCGGGAACCCAAAAGAAGTGGCTCCTGGAAAGCGTATGGGAAAACGCGCGCATCTTAAGGGAAATTACGTCAAGAAAATGAATCTAACTACAGTGTAACTTGTTTCTCGATGCATAAAAGTATCATCTCTCTCTCCATAAAACGCAAAAGATAGATGACTTTTTTTAAAAATAAAATAAAAGACATAAGTTTTCAGATTGAGACGTAGGGAACAGATTACTGCATTACTGCAACACCTTTTGTACTGTAGTGTCCTTTCGTCCTAAGCGCTTAAAACCAGGTTTTCGTATCCCATGAGATACACAAAAATTCGTGAGGGCAGATGAGTTTAATAAAAATGATGAAAAAATGACTTTTGAAAAAGAGGTGAAGGACAGTTTGGGTTAATGAAGCAGGTTGTGACAGGTGGGGCTCAGATTATGTTTCTTACGCAGTATTCCACCAAATGGGCATTAATAATTTTCAACGGTGAAATAAAAGTATTCGATTTTGTGTGAACAATTAATAATATTAGAATTAATATTAGAAAGTTTATTCAGGCCCCGTACTGGGCGTATATTGAGGTAGACCGGGGATTATTGTTACAAGGGGCTGATTCACACTCGGATTTCTACATCGGCCACGTAGCGTCCATAAGCCCTGTGTTACGTGTCCTTTTCATCCTAACAAATTTCCGACAGAACTCTCATAGGATGGTCGAACCAGTATCTGAATTATGTTTTAGAGCTTGGAGAGTAATATTTTCGTAGTTATGTGAGTGCCTTCTGTAATATTAGGAACAAAACTTCCGCTTCTGGAACTTCAGATTAAGAAGCTGTGTGCTGGCTTCAAACCTGCTGAGCATCTTCATACCTGCCAACCTGCTTTAAATGATCAGTTTTTTGGTTCACTTGTCCTTGATCCATTGAGCAAGTGCTGAGACGGTCCACGTATTGTTTCTGAACATCTGCTTCACTATCTGTGCACGTTCTCATGACCTCACAGAGAAATATACAATTCAATTATTGTTCCCAATGTTCTCGCGGCAGTAAATAGATTTCTTCACATAGGGCACGATAAGGACCGAAATCTATATCTAATTCCAGTGGCGGTGGTTGATCTTAAGTACATGAGGTTCACAATACCAACCGGGAAAATCCTTAAATCATATAATCGTCTAAGATGATATAATAAGCGACAGCCAAAATGACATTTACAAAACCATTTTAATGTTATAAATTATAAAATGTATATAAGATCATGTGCCCACCTTTAAGAAATATCGTTACTACATGATGCAGATACATCAACAGCAGTTCTGCTTGGTTTATTCTTTTTTCCTTGGTCACGAATATAGCACCGATACCTTTCTCGTTAAACACAACAATTTCATTTAGCATTTCTTTTTCAAAAGATTTTTGGAATTTGTTTTATCAAGAAAGTGCCCATTTTCTTAATTCTTAACATCATATTCACAAAAAAGTAATATTTCAAAGGGTCTGCCCATTATTCATACATAATAATTCGATCCAATTGTAGTCACAAATTTCTTGTGGGCCATGATAAACACTCGATGTACTAAGATTCACAAATTTGATATTAAAAATAGGGTTAACACTCTTATTGTTCTTAAAAACACTTAACACAAAATCAAACGTTAAACAAATTCCTTCGTACACTCTTGCGTGTGTTACTGCAACTTTCACTTTATTTACTTACTTTAACTTTAAGGCGATTCAACTTTCCTGACATTGTGAAGCAATAAAGCACGCCGCTCGCCGATCAGCAGTCGGGAACAAAATACTTCTGACATCACAAATTGGAGAAGTTTGCAGTAGAACGTTGAAGGGACACATATAAAACTTCCAAATATTACGAAGATGCGTTATCAATCAAATAATCTCATCATTATTTAATTATGAAATCTCTTCAGCGTTGATCTTTAAAGACGTTGCAGCAAATTAAATACTGATGAAACAAATGTGGTACTGGTTTGGTTCAATTTTTGGGGTTCCTCTACGATCGTTCCTCTCTCTCGGTTTGCTCTCACAGAGGAACTGTTATGTCGTTCGTGGATTCCCGTTACCCTTCGTTAGTCTTCGGCTTGAGAGCTGACGGAGAGACCAGCTCCTCTGCGTGTACTCTCCCCGCCCCCCGCCTCACCTCGCCCTCATTCCATGGTCCAGGGTGTCGTCTCGGCCGAGTGAACCTCGGAATCCTCTGCGAGGGGGCACACACGGTACATAGGAACTTTCGCGTCGGGTCGCGTCGCGCTGTCAACTGAATAATTGATCACATTTTCTGCCTAAAAGCCTCACTGAGGGCAACCAAATAATTTATGAACACTTCATTTTCCTCAAATAAAAATCTTCTCTTCTCAAGGATTTTTTTTAGGGATTTACTGATTCAAACCACATGCAAAAGCAGACACACGCTTCTATGCCATTTAAAATAGTTTTTACTACAGAGAAGAAAATATTTTCGTATAAATTCCTGCCAAAGCGTTCGTTTCTAACTGAACATGTAATTCAACTTAATTTAGTATAAGAGGTGGAATAGGAACTAAACATTTGAATAAACTATTTTAATGTCTGCTATTTTGTCATGACCAACTCCAAAATATTTGTTGTGCCTTAGAAAAGTAACCTCGCCATGAAGTATTTAGATGTTAAAAGGTATCGAGTGAGTTACCAGCAAAGAAAACAGTAATGAAACATAATTCGTGCTTCTACCAAAACAACGAGACTTCTTCCAAATTTTAACATTCTTTACTTGAAATATTTGGCACTAAAATGCACTTAGTACTGACAGAAGAAACAAATGATTTGGTGCTTGATATTACTGGATGTTTTTGAAAAAAGAATATGAACCTATAATCTCTAGATTGTAGCAAATTACTTCCAATTAGTAAAAAAAGCGTTTCGACTTTCCAAACAGACATCCTATCGGGTTCGGAGGGTATTTCTGCGAAGAGAACTCCTTGGTGCGTTGCAACAGTGAAGTGAGGTAAACAAGAGGGGGAGGCGAGGTGAGTACACGGGCAGAGAGCTCGCCTCCTGGCCGTATCACATTCCGAAGCCTAACGAAGGATGGCGGAAATACACAGATGATTCAATCTTTCCACTGTCATGGCAGAGAGATGGCTCCAAGATTCATTCTTGGCCGAAGGCAAAATCGTACCCACCCAGTACCACGTTTCTGTGTTTTGTCAATATTGTTTGCTGATTATTCTCCGAAGATTAATATTGAAGAGGGTTAAATAATTTTTAAAATGTAGGTTTATTTGATTAATAATACATGTTTTTTCTATGAAAGTTTCTTAATCATCACTATCGTTCTATTCGAAAGTTTACCACCCTGTGATCAGTGACAAGTGTTTTGAATTATCTCCTGTTGATTGGCGAGCATTGTGCTCTGAGTGTCCCCCGTACATAAATATCTAAAACGTAGACTGTGTTGCAAACCCGTGCAGTAAATTGAAATTGTGGCCGCTCTCACTCCCCATCTTCCTTGCCAACGCGGTGGTGGAAATACTGCTCCACCCACCCGGGACGATGGACATCTAAGGCGACGTGAAGAGAGTGTGGGAGGGTGACTTCGCATTCCTGCACAGAAAGTAGGGGTTGCAATATTCTACCTACGTGTCAAAAAATATTGAAATCGGTTGAGCCGTCTAAGAGGATTTAGCAGACTATGATTCATACATTACAGATAGCAGGTCCCTCAGTGTGTATAAATTATTGCAGTGTAAAACTATGTAGTTGATAGCTATATTATTTCTATTACTTCTGGGATACGTCAAGGTTCTTTCAAATATAGCTTCATGCATACTGAACTTCGTTGGGAGAGAGTGTATCTCTATCGAGCGCCTTCTTTATTTTTAAGTCTACCGTTTATCATTGTCTAGTTGAATTTTTGCGCTTTGGTTCCAGTACAAATCTGAGAAACTCAGAAAATATCGTATCAATAACGTTCATTAATTCATTGAATACTTAACGAAATGAAAATGCATGATTACATACACTGAGATGAAAAACGACATGGGGTAGCAAGATGCAAATACACACGTGGCAGTAGTATCGCGTACGAAAGGTATAAAAGGGCAGTACTTAGACACAACTTTCATTTGTACTCAAGTGATTCATGTGAAAAAAGTCTGACCTCATTAGGGCCGTACGACGGGAATTGACCGAGTTTTAACGAAGAATGTAGTTGAAGTGAGACACATAGGACATTTCATTTCGAAAATCTTTAGAGAATTCTATATTTTGAGATCCATAGTGTCAAGACAGTGTCGAGAAGATCTATATTTAGGTGTAACTTCTCATCACGGACAACGGAGTGGCCTACGACCTTCACTTAATGACTAAGAGCGGCGGTATTTGCGAAGAGTTCACGGTGTTAAGCGACAAGCATCACTGCGTGAAATAACCGCACGTGGGACATAGGACACACGTATCCGTTAGGATAGTGCGGCAAAATTTAGCGTCAATTGGCTATGGCAGCAGAAGACCGACTCGAGTACTTTTGTTAACAGCGCGACATTGTCTGCAGCGCCTATCTTGGCCTAGTCGCCATATCGATTGGACCCAGGACGACAGGAAAACTATGGCTTGGTCAGGTGAGTCCCGTTTTCGGTTGATAAGAGCTGATGGTAGGGTTCGAGTGTGGTGCAGAATCCACGAAGTCCTGAACCCAAGTTATCAACAACGTAATGTGCAAACTGGTGGTGGCTCCGTACTGGGGTGGGCTGTTTTTACATGGAATGGACTGAGCCCTTTGGTCCAACTCACGCGATAATTGACTGGAAATAGCTATGTTCAACTACTTGGAGATCATTTGCAGCCGTTCATGTTCTCAAACAACAATGGAATTTTTATGGATGAAAATGCGCCATGTTGCCAGATCACAACTGTTCCCGATTGGTTTGAAGACATTCAGGACAATTTGAGCAAATGATTTGGCCACCCAGATCGCCCGACATTAATGCCTTCGAACATTAGTGGGACATAATCGAGAGGTAAGTTGGTGCACAATATCTTGCACCGATAACACTTTCGCAATTATGGACGGTGATAGAAGCCGCACATTGCTCAATATTTCTGTAAGGGACTTCCAACGATTGGTTCGACGAGTTCGTGCCACGTCGAGTTGCTGCTCCTCGTTGGGCATAAGACACGATATTAGGAGGTATCCCATGACCACTGTCACTTCAGTGTAGACTACGAACACATAAAAATCTCATTTTAGAATTCGTAAGGTTTCTCACAGCACTTGAAAGAATTCGTAAAGTTTCTTAGATTTCACATATAAACGTTCGTGACCTACCGTGGATAACATTAGAAATTTCTATTTATTATGTAGGTTATCTTGAATAATCCATTTCTATTAAAGTTTAACTCTTTTATAACCACTGATTTATACTTCCGACTGAATAGACAGTTTTGGGAAGAACTTTGTTACTAAAATGAGAAAGTGGTAGAATAAGTTCGCAAACGCATTTAGAGAGAAGGAATCTCTTGAAAGATGATAATGGCCAACATTTAAACTTGTCTTCCTTTTTTTAAAATATTTTAATGTTACTGTTCTATTTATTTATTTATTTTACGTCAGAACAGTTAAAAACTGTGTGTGACGGGCTATGAGGAGAAGTGAATTCTGTGCACGTTTTCAAAATTCTGTGATCCCTACACTAAGCCATATACTAATTAAATTTTCAATACAGAAAAAAATGAGCGTTTTTTGCAAGGATTGTTAACAAAAATATTCCCTCCGATGTAATAAAACATATTTTAAAGGGTAAATCAGCAATAAATTTGGGTTCTTATCCCTCAGCATGCCTTCGTCAAGGAATACTTCCTGCCGCGAAAATACATTTTTATGGAAAACAGCGCAATATGACCAAGTCGAAAATGTCTAACGCTAATAATAATAATAATAATAATAATAATAATAATAATAATAATAATAATAATAATACGAAAAACCTTCAAGGGAAGTATGTCGAGAAGACCACAAAATATGCGTCGCAAGTTGAAAGTATCAAAGAATCATCCCCATTGTCATCTCTAGCACCGCAGCAATTCGGAAGTCACTGTTAAAAAGGTTAAAAGATATGAATATTAAAGTGAATATTTATGAGACTATGCGGAAGGCTGTGGCCATCTCAACAACTGGAATAGTTCGAAAGTTAATGGGGGTAGGGTAGATGAAAATTCCTTACAAAAAGACGTTGATAAATATGCTTTGGTCATGTATAACCTGTATATTAGTCCTCATGAGAAAGGAAAATAAAGAAAATTATGAAATAATAATAATAATAATAATAATAACAATAATATTAATAATAATGATATGATGATGATGATGATGATGATGCCGCCGGTCCGGATAGCCGAGACCGCTAAGGCAGTAGTACCGTGGTGATCTCGGACTGAAGGATCGCGGGTTAGAGTCCCGCCTCGGGCATGGGTGTGTTTGGGTATGTCTGTTTGTGTGTGCCGTCCATTCGTCCTTCATTATCATCATCATTTCATCTTCCATCCCCCCAGGACTAACAACCCTGGGGTATAAAAATCGGATTCAGCCTAATGCTGATCCCCCTAATTAGTTACATGCAAGACTTGCAGCGTGATAAAATGATACTGAGCCCGTGCAAGTTCATGTCCTGCGTGGTCCAAGATGGCCTATTCGAGAGCAAATAAAAAAATTATAATAATAATGATGTTAAAATTGCTTTTATTGAGTGGCGACACTCAGACCATTAGGACTGCTCTTCCGTCAGACTACCCATCTTTAACGAATATTTCATCGTTTCAATTGACATTTTTAAATTTTTTTCTTGAACATCTCTCGACGAAAGAATCAAACTGATGAGTGGAGAATTTTACTTGTACGCTCTTCACCATACTGTATCGACTCGTGCCTCAGGAACATTGCACAGCGCATTACAAAATGCAGCAAAACGTAAGCCAGACACGGCAACTGAACTCCAAACATCAAAAGCTCAACGCGTGCCCTTTGTTCGGCTCAGCGGCAAGTAACCAGAAAGTCGTCCCGCCGGAAGAGGCGAACCCTTGAAATATTCAGGGCGCTCTCCATATTCGCAGCGCACGGTACATCTCGCGCGCTCCCAGGCAAACGCGGTAAACAAGGAGGGAAGCTTCGTGCGTCACCATACGAAGGGTCGGTGCGAATGATGCGCTCGGAACAGACATTTTCTGGTGTCACTCAAGGGACATTTTTCTGGGGTCTCTCATGTAGAGGTGCTACTGCAGCACATACTTTCTAGCATTATTTGTAACGCCTACGCAATATTACGAATATAACTCTTACTTTACGAACCTACAATGTGTTTCCGAGCAGCAAAATTTGTTTCTCCTGGCCGAGATTTGAACTTTGGTCAAATTAATGTGCATTAAATCAACATGCCACGCACATTACCCAATACAGTCTGTCACGGTTAATCTCAACTTTCCCGACTCTTAAAAATCAAGTGGTTTCTCGCATTATTTCTATCTCTAGCAATTTTGGAAAATTCAGAATTCAACCCAAATTAGACCTACGCCATTTTTATGCGTCCTTTGCTAAATCTGCAGATAAAAATTAAGAAAAATTTGGAGCCTTTTTGAGAATTTTATTTTGTAAATTGCATTAACTTCAAACCGAAATTACGCAAAAAGGAATAGTTTTCTTTAAAAAAGCCCTATTCAATTTTTGAAGGGCTGGTTTTAGAACATATTTTATACATGAAATTATCTCTATCATCAATATTGTACTTTTACAATCTTAATTTTTTGCATTTTTTGAAAATACAGAACTCGTCGAACCAGCACCATTTTTATCATACCAGGAAAGTTTCCATTTTTTTACATACGAGGAAAATTTTTGAAAAAATGGAAACGTTTTTTAAGAAAATAATTGCTTTAAAATTGCCTATATTTCATACAAAAGTACGCAAAAACTACTCAGTTTTCGAAAAATTATAACGACAAAGCAATATCTATCTTCAAAATTGTAGTTGAAGAAAGACGTTGACAAATATTGAACTTTTTGAAAAAAAATGAAAATCGGTGAGGCTTCATGTAAAAATATTCTCTTAAAAATAAAAATATTCATTGCAAAATCGCAAGGCCCCGAATTTGTTCACATGGATCGAGGAATATCAATTTAGGATAAAATCGTCTGAACGGTACAGGCGTTAGCCATGGACGGACACCCGGATCGTGACGTTTTTCCGTCAATGGTTTTTTCGGTATCAAGGGTCGACAATGTGTGGATTCTAATTACAGAACGTTAGAGGTTGTAATTTACTATATACAGAAAAAAATATTTATCCACTTTTTTCATTACCAGGATCGGACTGTACGAGATTTTACGTTGAAAAATCGCCTCTTTCCACCGTAGCATTACAATATTTGCTCTCTCCTTCGTACGTATTAAGGTGAGGAAATAAAAATAATTTTGTTGGATGCACACTGCAATATTGAATGACAAATGCCGAGCAGTCGCGACTTTTAACCTTTAAAATGTAATTTCCCCCACTCGCGCACGAAACGCACCAATCCTGTCATTTCGAAAATCAGTGTAATGATCGTACCAATGATCGTTCAATTTAACGTACCAATCTTGTGTATTAGAGATGAAAAATAATGTGAATATACACGTATATGTATAATATTAGGCCGAGAGTGGTATTTCAGTGTTACATAATTCGTGTGTGCTTTCTAAAAATAGTATTCATTGGTCATTCTATGAAGCAAATATTCAACACTAGCGGAAGCTGAAATGAAAACTTAAAAGAAAGTACTCGTAGATGTTTTCTGATGATCCAAATTTTTAACACGTCGGTGCTTGTATTGAGCGGTGCATTTCAAGTTTACGCATTATATTCCATTGGGGAGTGGAGAAATTTATAAAAATGTTGTAGACACAATTTACCGAACTATAGTTCGATAAATATAAATGTGAATATCAAGGATAGTGTTGATGTCCTACATGATTTGGCTATTTCAGAGAAACAATAACTTACATTCTGACTGATAAAATCAAATAATATGTAAAGTTTGGGCTTGTCTTATTTTGTCTGCAAAAAAATTCCCAGCGAGTTCTCAAGTATGAGACCCGTTCTACGAAGATGGAACGAGCACACAGCAGCCATTTCGTAAGTCACGGCTTCCCCACCCTCCCAGTTGGCAGAGTTTGAGTGCCGTAGGAAGCACTTGGTCTCGTAGCACCGGTCGTCAGGAGTAACTCTTTCGGATTCGGCGGGAGCTCTCCAGACAGTCGCCATCGTACAGACATCGGGCGACGCCAACCCGCCTTCTTATGCACGCGGCTTTCGAAACAAGTTGAGCGTCTGCTCGTGGCAAGCGGCGCGACCCGCGGAATATCTCAAGGAGGGAAAGAAACCGCGAGGAAGTAGCGGGGAAAAGGCGCGTGGGAGGCAGCGAAAAAGGCGCGTGGGCAGGGGCGGTGGGCAGGGGGTGGAGGGCAGGGGCGGTGAGCAGGGGATGGTGGGAGTGGGACGGTGGGCGGTGGGTAGCGGGAGGCGGTTGGGGCGGTGGGCAGGAACGGGGGCAGGGAGCGGCCGCGGGGGCGGGCAGCGGGGGGGCAATGGGCGGGGGTTGCGGGCGGCGGGGGGCGGAAGCGGGTAAACAAACAAGGCAGCGGCTGTGCACAGGCGAACGAGCGCGAAAGGCGACAGCAAAGGCGAGTGGTCGGACTCCGCGAAGAAAAGCAGAGCCCTGCTGTCTCGCAACCAAGAGCGAACGAGAGGAGGAACGGTTTTATTTGCATCTTCTCGGAGGCAGTTGTATTCGCTCAACACGCGTACACGAATCTCAAAAGGACTGTAAGTACATTCTCTATTTTTCAAGTTTGTCTTGCAGTGTGTAATAAGTTTGTCGGGGTCGACCGTCAGTGAGAATGGTGTTGTATCCTAAACGTTGAACATTCTACAACACTGCTGATTGTCGTTTGTTTACTACATACGTTTTGAGTCAGGAGCAGGAGGTTACAGTGTATTCAATAGTTTTATCCTGCCCCGCGCGCAGTCGGTGTTAAAAGAGACTGAACACTTTTGCGTGCAAAATCTGTCGGCAGTGAAACGAGTCAGTGAGACGAGTATTTTTGGGGACATATTTACTTATCAGAGTGTGTTGCCCGTGTTTTTTTTATTTAAATCTCGAGTGTGGCGTGTGATTTCGTTGAACGAAGGACTTCCAGGTTCGGACGTAACACCACCGCACTCCGTGAAACAAACTCTTCAGCACAAATAAAACGTAGTATGTAATTTATATAAACTGGTATTTAACCGACATTTCTATTTTCCATAATTATTAATAAAACGTTTATTATTATTATTATTATTATTATTATTATTATTATTATTATCATCATCATTATTCATTTGATGTTAATTCTTTTATGACGTTGGCATTGTTTTATTGTAGGCCTCAGCATTCTGTTGTGGCCTAAAGTGAAAAGAAAAAAACTTACATTTCATTAAAATCCGCCCCTTAGTTATAACAATTAAAGTTACGATCAATTCGCACCCAACTCACCTGTATTTTTTATAAGCAGGAAGGTATATTTGTAATTGTAGGCGGTCCACAATAAAGACATTATCGCAATCAAGGAATGAACAGGTGAAGCGAGAAAGTATTAATTGAATAATACAGGACAAAAAACAAGAAAAATAAATAATTTTTTTAAACATTCTATATATAAACCCAGATGTGGCAAAAAATGTTTAACGAACGATGAAGGGCAATCAGATGAAAATGCCAAGCAGAAGAACTGACAGAACCACACTACGTTAAAATAATTCTCACGACATTTGTAAATAAAATAGTTTTAACAGTGTTACACTTCCCTCAAATGCAATATTTAGTAATCAGTAACTTAATTCGTGCCGCGATGCACGTGGATGTAAGAAAAACCTTATTTTACCATCCCACCTCCGTTGCAGCCCGTTCTGTGGCCACATAGCCACCTCCTAGGCAGAAAGCGCTATTTCGTCTTCTTAGACTGTAGATTCCAGAATTTATTGCTGGGAAAAAAATTAGAAAGGATCCGGACGCGGCTGTGAGAATATTAACGCTTGGCGCAGTCATTACCACATGCTTGGAGCCTAGAGCTTTTTCAAAATCAAATTAAGGCGAAATTCTAATCTTTGAAAACCCGCGCCCACCCTCTTACTTCCATAAACGTTTTCAACCACACGTGTCGGTTTTACAACGGGTTTCAAAATTGGATTATAAAAACAAAACCCCCTTGTGGTACCATTCGTTCAGGAATTTTGACGTAAGTTAAGGCAGACATTCCAAATAAATAAATATATAAATAAATAAAAATATAAACATAGAAACAAATAAACAAACAAACAAAAATATATAAATAAAAAAATAATTAATAATTTCATTAATGAAATATAATAGAATTGAACGAATCATCGCTACGTTGTCTGCGCAGAAGGAGGAGATGAAACACTCGTAGTATGTCGGACACGGGAACAAAATAATTCACATTCTGCAATTCATTTGTCCACATTGAGCTCTTCCGAGAGAATGCGGCTTTTGCTGCCGTTCATGAGAGCCTATGTGTCCGCTGAGAGAGCAGCTTATGAACGCGACACTCCAACAACAGTAAACTATCGCGGAGCGGGGCCCCTACGAATATTTAGGCGACCTTATGGCACAGCTATTATTGGTCACGGCGTGGAATGCAGGGTGCTTACGAGATGGCATCGTTCGGAAGTTGCTGACGGTGATTTGTTGGGAGCGGGCATTTCCCAAACGCGGGATCGTTCGCAGCCGCAGTCGCTGCCACCGCCACCGCCACCGCCGCCGTCACCGCCGCCGCCGCCATCTATCCGTGCGACGGGCCCTTCCCGCCCGCTATGTAGGGCACTGCACGAGAGTCCGAAGCACCAACAACCATTGACAGGAAGACTGACCACGGGTCAGGAGAAAAACCGGGAGCGGTAGCTCAGTGCATCAACTGATGTCACTGCAGCGCCTCTGACCGGGAGGTCCTAGGTTCGAGTCCTAAGGGCGGCAGGATTTTCGACACTAGCTTTTCAGATAGGTCGAATTCAGTCGCTATCTGGAGGAGAATTCTAGAGACCGGCTGCTCTGATCGGTAGTTTTCCGTGGTTTCTCAGAGCAACACCAGGCGAATGCCGGAGCAGTACCCTACCAAACGGGCCACGGACCGCGCACGATCTTTCCACTCTCTTCCTTGTCCTATCCTCTCCCATTAATCACATACTTACACTAACATGCACTACACCACCACATATTCCGGGAGACCGGTCGGAAGCTTAGAGCTTGTCCCGGCTGGGGCGGTGCCCCGCTGGTGGGAGTCTCCTGGTTAGGGGGAAACCCCACTAGCCGACGGTAGGTCGGCGCCGGATCTCGCCATCCAGCGGGGGAAGATCACCGCAATCTCCCAAGAAAAAGCATGCACTACATGGGACTAATGACCAAAGTAGTTGACGCGCCCGGAAAAAATCAATCAATCAAGAGGAAATGTAATTAAGTGATAGGATTAGGTAATTGCTAGGTGAGTAGAACAATGATAAATCATTCATTCATTTATTTCATTACATCAATTCTAAGTTTATACATCTTTTTACAGTGCATGCATTGCACCTCGTTCCTTCCCGCATCCCAACGTCAGAGAGGTGGTACAAAGATAACCACGAATCCTCCTTCCTCGTAATGACTAGCCGTGAAATTAAAATGACGAGGAAGAGTTATTATTACAGTATATTACATATTAAATTAATAACAGGTATGATTGAAAGATCGAAAGAAATGTGGCATAAACCTCACGCAAGTCCGGTAAATCAGTGAAGCATAATGTTCGTCACTATAAAAAAAGCCAATGACATACGTGTGACCAGTATGAATCATCGTCTTTTGGAGGAGGTCGAAACCTCCATTAGTCCTCGCTAGAGTGCGTCACTGAGACACGTCAATCGAAATCCAAGATAAGTCCATCAGAAAGATTACGGGAAAGGCCGAGTACTTTCTGAACGAGCTGAGTTGGCAGGCCGAATGGGCGAGAGGCCAGGCAAGGCGAACCGGTGAAAGATTAGGGAGGGGGAGGTGGGGGGAAAAGGGGGGGGGGGGAAGAAGAGAAGGGTGGAAGGGAGGGAAGGGGAAGGGCGGGCTGCGGCGGGGCAAGGGGTTGGGGGGGGGGGAGGAGGGGGGGGAAGGGGGGGAAAGTGGGGATTGAGTAGGGTGGAGGGGGAAGGAATTGGGCGGAGGACGAAGAAAGAAGGCGCAGGGATGGGTGAAGGGGAGGAGGAGCGGAGTGCGGAGAACGCAGTCTCTGGGGTACACGAGGCTGAGCGGCAGAGCGCTGGGGTGAGCCGGAGCGAATCGGCTGGCTGTCAGCTTAGACGGTTCAAAGACCGGCTGAGACGAGCCCCTTCCTTACACAACTTACTTTGATTAACGTGAGTTCATAACTCGCGCAGTCCCACTTGAGCGCCGCCTCGGCCCGCGCCCTGCATGTGTTGCGGCCCTAATGAAGTCGGTGAGCCGGAGTCGAGGGCGGGTCTTTCCGCCGCTGCGCCGTGTCCTTGGGCTTCGGGCTCTGCCCGTCTTCATATATTCAGACGGTGTCGAGGTACGCTAGGATACGACTTAATTAAGAAATATCTCGTTCTACCTGCTGTCGCTGCCCGTCGCTGCAAATGTGATTAGCAACACGATAGCCGCTGGAATTCAGGATAATTAAAAGGAGCTCACTCGTCACAGGCCGAAGACGATGCGAACACCAAACCCTTCTCTCCGAAATCGTTTAGATTCCTCTCTTCATCGCATCAATTACGTTCCCTGTATTTAAGGCTGCATTGTTTCAAAGATATAGATGCCTCAATTCAATGCGCCTTTGTGATTATATAAATTGAAGGAAATTAATATTACAGAGAAATTGCGTTTCGAATAAATGCCTTTCTTAATAATACAATTGCTCATTTAGGAAATATTACAAACGATATTAGAAACGAAGATTACAAACGATATTAGACCCTTCATGAAATATTTTGCCTTGAGTAAAAGGAATCCGTAAGAGAATAAAATTAACAAAATTTTATGGTGTATATATATATATATATATATATATATATATATATATATATATATATATATATATTGCATTCAATTGTGAATTTGTATGGACTAATACTACTTTATTTTTAGTCCTTGCACTACAGCAATGTTGTGTGTGCATCTCTTTGCCTTAATAGTAGTTATTAGTTTATTACGTTCTTCTCGTTAGGGTTAACGTGAATTATTAAAACATTCAACGACTGTGAACTGTATGAAATACCTCAACGGCTATTTCATTCTTTTGTGTCGTGGGTCATAATATTTTAATCTGCAGAAACTGTGGAATTAATTTGAGCTTTGTAAATAATATCACACATTCGTTTCCGCCACGTTCTGTATTTCATTGGAAGATAAATACAATTATGGATTTTTTATATTCAAACAAATAGTCGTAATCAAAATTGTGTTGGAAAATTAAATTTTCGAATGTGGGTGCAGAAGTAATGTTATCGGTTTTCCGACTTTCTGGTTTATCACGGGATGTAACAGCTGACAAATGAGAGGATTTGAAAATTAGCTGCACTGTATATACTATGAGTATTCAAACAAATTTCATACAATATATCATTGTATTCGTTTTTCGACGAAATTAATATCCAATGGATACAAAATATTGTTTCATTACGAATCAAAGTTCGCCCCAATATCGGCCCCGCTACAAATAATACAAAGTCTTCAATACCGCAGTTACTGGCATTTTCATTCGGTAATCAAAACAAAAACAAATTCCTCTTTCATGTTTTCTATATTCCAGGAGATTGCAAGAAACTTCGTGCGTAATTTTCAGTTGTACCACTCACGAACCTTATTGGCGTCTCACTGAACTGAATGCACGATTTCGGACACATGTGTAGGAAAGTATACAAATGCCGATTTGATGTTGAAGGTAAATGATACATTCCAATGTAGTGAAAAAAATCCATGGATAAAAAACATGTACTATCAAAAATTAAAAGATTTTATAATGAAATATTTTATTATCTTCGCTATTTTTTATTCCCTGGTAAGAAATTATTGCGTAAATCAAAATTCAATGTGATTTGTACCGATACTAGAGAAGACGTTTTTGAGACATTTTAATTTTTTTATCAGCAATAGATGATAACAGGAAATATATAATATGCAAGTTGAAATCAGAAAATTATAATCAATTTTTATGATTGAAGTTAAATGACTGCAATTAACTATATCCACTCTATGTAAAACTTCCTTGAGTATATGATGAGTGTAGAGTTTAATCACATCTAAAACATGATTTCCTGCGTCGCCTGTATTTTATCCTACAATTTGAGCAAATGAAACAAGATAAAAATTTGGATTTGGATTATTTGGTTATTATTACTTGTAGTTTAAGGTTATGCTGCCAAAAAGATCGGACGGGCCGTCTGCATACGAAATAAAAAATTAGATCCCGGCTGGGACTCTATAAAATGTGGAACATCTCACGGTACAATTCTGTAGTTTTTGTAGCGCGCAATTCCGTTTCGCAGTTTGAGTGTAGAGTTAGAATGGGTGGAATTCGCTCGTGATTTTTTGTGAAGGAAGTCGGTCGGCCCCGCGCACTCGCTTGAGCAGTCGCGCGCTTCGGAAGTCGAGATCTCTGGAGGAGCAGGGATTAAATATTCCTAGCCACGACCCGCGCTGGGAATGTACAAGTTGGTGTTTAGGGAAAAGCTACTGAAACTTATTTGAAAAGGCACGGTCAGGTCCAGCTGAATTCAATACCAATTAGAAAAACAAACCAAAATTGCAGATTTACTACAAAGATCATGTGATAATAAAAAATAGTTTGTAAAATCAAATACATGAGGAAAGGATATAAAAAACCGGTTATAAAGGTCAACCCTGAAGAGATAAGACCGAGCTCCCCTTCTTCTGCCGCTGAGAAATAGATGCCCATACTGGGAGACTGTGCACACATACGATTTCTGGGAACACAGCGGACCTAATCTTTGATGAAGACGTTGTTGGATTTCCAGATCGTAGTGTGGCGAAACGACTATACCAAATGGCAGAGGGACTAAATTAGATTCTTCTATAGGACTTGGTAACCAATGACAACAATCACAAGCAGCCAAAAATGTTCTCCTACAGAACCCCGACTTGAGTAACTAATACTCACAAAAAGGAAGTTTTGAAATTGAAGAAATTAAAATTAGTATTAAATCAATTAAATTGTGTTATACTATTCATTATTCTGAACTATTAATATACGAATTTGATTTTTCCCGTCATTTTTAACGTGTTATTCCTAATCGTTCATAATTCAAGACACGTAGATTGTGTCCTGAATGAAAACGTTTGTATGACAGTAATTACAGACCCGCCACGTCTGAAATGCAGATTATAAAGAAAGACTTCATTTCCAAAAAGAATCAATAATTTCCAAATATATCAACTTATATTTTTATTTTAATTTCTGCTTATGAGACTGTTACACATACCAATTCATTAAACTATCACTTCGCTTTATGAATTGATACTATCTTTCTTCATATATCATTTACACTTTTATGACTAATTTGTAAATTCTTATGTATATAACGTTTGGTATCCTATTACAATAATTACTTAAAATTTGCATATGTTTGTATTGTCTACACATGTTCCTTGGATTGTAACGGTTTCGCAATGTAAGAATATTTCCAAATTAAACATTTATATCACTGCAACATTTTTGACCGACTAGATGTTTCGTTATGTTTTGATATCTGTTACTAGTGTACTGACTATTGGTACGTATGTGGCAAAAATTCAGTTTTTAATACGTTTTTATTTATTTTATTTTATATTTGTTTCATTTTTGAAATTTTATAGAACTCTTGTAAGTCTTTGTACATAAAGAAAACGTCGGGTCGAACAGTCAGTAAAATGTGAAAATGACAATTAGAATGCCAATTCGAATTGATATATATATATATATATATATATATATATATATATATATATATATATATATATATATATATATATATATATGTTTCTACACTTCACCGTTAATACTTATTGACATTATTAAAATAAAACGACATGAAAATAATTCAAAAGTGTATATGTAATAATGTCAAATGCTTCATAGATAATTGAAAAGTAATATGTTACCTCAAAAGAAACAAATGTCTAATGTAGTCTGCTAAGTATCAAGCTGAGAAAATGTTTAAATTTTTAAAGTATAATATAGGAAACGAGAAGCAAAAGAATGAGTAGTGTAAATTGTTAGTGAAGAGCAACGTGACTGTAGCTTCGAAGCTGTTCTCAAAAGACAAAGAATAGACAAGATAAGATGAAGATAATGAAGAATACAGCAAGGATCTCACAGTCGACATGAAAGAAAATGTAATTATCAGATTAACAAAGTACACAGAAATACTCTCTCGTTAAGCAATGCGCTCTGAATCAATATTTTCAGTGGGGTTGTGTTCTCTTAGTAAGTTCTACGTTGTGTTCTGAATAAAATACGTGAAGAAGCGGAAGAGGATGTAGAAGCCAACTAGGATGGAATGTACGCCGATTCTAAACTTAACGAATTGTTAAAATTGATAGTTCTATACCCAATTTAGCTACAGTAAAGGTAATTAAGCTAAAGTAGAAATGTTGAAGTCAGAATTATATTAATAATACAGTTGCCGTTATTGACTATCCTCTTTAAAAGATCAATTACTCGGATTGTTTTAACCAAGAACAAGGCTATAAAGATATATTATGAACTGACAGTATTTATTGTGCTTATTCGGTGATAATGTATAGCAATATATCACGAGAACGTATATTCCCCATTTATTCCCCCCATTGCATGAAACAATCGACTACGGTGGATTTGCGAATCGGCTGTTCCACTACATGCTTTAATTTACGATCTATTAATTTCCAGTAGCATCCACATTCCTCTCGATTGCAATGCTGGAAAGTGAATTTCCTGTTTACATAAATGACCTTGATGATTATTGTGTACGAAATGTAGCTTAAACATGATTTTGAATACATGCAATATAGAAGACAAAAAATATTTTACTCATAAGTCACGCAGAGCTATTCTCTAACCATAATAACAACAAACATTGCTGATATTTTGAAGGATTATTTGAAATTTTTTAAACTCAAATATGGTAATGACTGATATTGAAAATTATTGTTTGTCGTTCAACAAACTTTTATTTTAAGCCCATTTTTTAAGACAATGAAAATGAATTTATATACATCGTGAACATAAAACAATTAAAACTCTTGTCAAGCAATCCAATTGTATAATTTATCAATTTTCTTAAGCATTTTTGTTAAACCTCTTAAATACGTCTGTGATCTTCCCTCCCATTGTTCATATTGACTTCCCGCCTTCCTCTGCTCCCCACTAGGAGTTGTTGTAACCGTTACTTGTGTAACCAATGTCGTAAAAATGGCGGGTCATTCATTGGTTCCTGATATGTTAAAATAAATTTAATGCATGTTATAATTTGGTAACCCTAATATCTTTGTAACTTACACGTAAGGTAACACCTTATAATACAAATTTTACTGATGGTCTCATAGTATATACCTGAAAGTGATAACAAATAATTCTCGAAACGTCGTTTCAATAAAACAATTTAAATAAAAAAGTGAAATTATATAATTGGATTGCTGCCGAACGTTTAAGTTCGATGACTTTTTCCCCGATATAGAAAAACATAGATACTGCTACTATACTTTCAGAAAACTAAAATTTGTTACTTCCAAGAACAGTTGTTTGAAGGAAAGAAACCTTTTTATGAACAAGAAAGTTTAGAACGAATATGTTCTGTATCAGTGAAATTTCCAATGAACAATATAAACCATCATTAACACGAATTCCAAAGGACCTAAATAATCGGAGTTCGTGTTATAAAATTCGTGTTATACGAGTATTATAAATGTCCGTATTACCATAATACCTTGCCAGGACCGAAGTTTTGTACGTGTTACGGCGAAATTCGTGTTAAGCGAAATCGTACTAACGAGGGTTTACTGTACATTTACTTTCATTGATATAAAACTAACCCAACCACAAAAAACTGCACGAATAAAAGAGAATATCGTTGCTGTGAGAGATAGAGTTGAGGAAGATCACCGAAATACGCCCTCGCTCACTTTTGAGAGGTTCACAATTGGAATGATTGAATGCGGTTCATCAAAACTAGTCGTGGTGGATATATACCGGAAATTATTTTGAAAAATTAAATGTCCAAAGGTTATATTTAAAGTAAGAACAAAATTGTCTTGAAATATGATTTTCTGTTGTTTTATATCAATTCAAAGTTCCAGCACCAAAACACCAAAATAGATAAAGAAATGGAGCTGCAGTGGTATGGCGCTGGCTTCCTGAGCTGAAGGACCCCCGTTCGAATCCCGAAATAGTTTGGATTTCTTATCAGGGGATTTCCATTCACGGCGGCTCTAAGATCCACTCAGCCTCCTTTCTAAGTACCAGCGTCTTTCTTGGAGGTAAAGGCAGCAGGATCTTGGTGCTCGCCACGCTACCGCCTCCTTCTACTCACGGCCACGAATATGCGGAGCCCTAATTTCACCTCCCCTGAGGGCCACTTCGGTCTGTGTGCAACTGCACAGGCCGATGCATCTGATTGTACAGACAATTGCCTTTACCTCGATAAATAAATATACTGCACGACGACTGTGTAGAGACTTGACAATGGCGAGCAAAAATTGGGAACATACCACCATTTGTCACTTTTAATGAAGGGCCAAAATTCTTCACTTCATTTGTGGATGCAAAGTAGGCACTTGTCACCTAAGATTCTAAATAAGTGAAACGTATCCAAGTCAGAATAAGAGAAGTACAAGCAATAACAGTTTATTAGAACCTTTTCGCTGTACAAAATCCAAAATCCATTTCGTAGTTAACAATGCGAAGGTAAACCAGCTCGCCGGGAGAGAAATACCAAGTCCAGAAGCCGTTCATTGTTCACCAGAAGTGAGAGTTTGTAGTCTTGTCACTAGAGTTTCCGCATATGTACAAATACATATAAAATGCATATATTGCTGGCTCTCCGTTTCTCTCTCTCCCTCCTCCCTCCGCTGGATTGTGTTGTCACCTCCACGTGCTCCCTCGTAATACAGGACCTTGTTCTATTCGCATGAACGATGTCGAATGTCCTATCCGGATGGTCACAACCCGCCACTATCGCATCCAGATAAGCACAACGGATATTGAGAGCGAGTACAATTTACATTTACTGATAATTTAAAATTCAAATTGGTTTCAGAAAAATAACGTAATGGCTATTAAAGTTGCATGCAACCTATTTCCCTGAAATCATTCCAATTATCAATATTAATATAATGTTTAGTAGAAAATAAAATCCTAAACAAACACCTTGTAATTCTAAATAAATACTCTCACTGAGTATAAGTTGTATCTATTTGTTTCAATAAGCTATTTGTTTTTATGTTCGTTTCAAAACTCAAATTAATTATAATTATTCACAATTATTTACCAATACACTCTTAATGCAACTTTCAATTTTGTGACTTTGTGACATAAATAAATATTTATCCTTTGGCATAACTTATCTACTATGTACAACAGTTTTGCATCCATAAAACAATTTTTTTAATTATATTGATCTTCAATACCGACCTAACATCACGCTATACTACAGTGTTCCTCCTTCTCTCACCATAGGAGTCTCAGTGAAAGGCGAAGCAAGATTAACACGGCTGAAAATCTTATTCTTTTAAAGTTTGTTTAACATTCTTTAAAAAGTAAGCAGCACTTCAGTTTTCTTCATTTTCCTCAGCTCTCTATTGACGGTTTTAGTGAAAGGCGAAAGAAGATGAACATTGTAGTGTAACTTATTTTTAGAAGATGTTAGACTAACACCAATGCTATCAAAGAAAAACCTCCATTCTATTATCATCCCTTCCATATTTCACCTGTTATTCTTATTCATTGCGTTGTATCCAGTCAAATACGTAACCACAGAAAGGAAGAAGGAAGGTCACGCTCCCATCATAAATACAAAGATGGTCACACACATCAGACATACATTTAAGAAAGAACGCACACACCTACAAATCCTCCCGAAAGTCAGGAAGGAAAGATAACTAAACAATCAATATCGATACAAGGTCAACTATCACGAGACTAGTGCATATATAAAACCTTCGTAACCGCCACAGAGCCAGTATCAGAGCCAGTATGCCTTTGAACGTAGGCCAGCACGGTGTCATAGGTGCTACTGCATCAGCTCCGCCGCAGAAAGCCAGTATTGGACTCTCCAGGAGAACGAAGCGTGTCTACAGCATCTAAACGACATGCCCTTCTACGAGGTACGTCATGACGAATGCTTGGCAAAGGATGGACCAAACCAATATTCCGAAGTACTTTCAGATAGTATCGCAGAACACCGGTCATTTCGCCTTGCGTTTCGCCGGTATGTAATCCAACTTATGGTTCCCCTAACATTCCCACTTCCATTTCGTCGTCCGGTCAACAATACGAAACGCAAGCCGTTTCGTTAAAGGACGTGCTGAGTCAATTGGGTTCTCTTGTGAACTCCATGTTTCTCTTGTGAACTCCATGTAGAGTCTCCCCTCAGCATACATCGCATCACGAACCTCACAAAATTCTTCTTATATCTATTGCGTAAGTGTTTCTCAATCAAACGAGATTTTGAGAAGGAAACCGGTTTTGTACTGATACCAACATAAAATCTATCACGGAATGTCTACTAGAACCTATTCAACCCAATGTGATTTCTAAATCTAAAGATAGATCTTCATTCCATCTTGACCAACTGCCGATAAGTTACGCCATCCTTTTTCAAGAGCCAAGTTTCCAACGGACAACGTTTGGGACTGGAAATTTTTGTTAGGAGGCAAACATGTAAACGTGACCAAAAGCATTCTGATAAAATTCTGAGACCTTTTTCCTAAAAAAAGGTAGTGATTACAACCAACACACCTTTAAATAACTGGTTAACACGAGAGAGCGCGAAACCGCTTTACGAATGAATCTTCACATCGGTTTAAATATTACATTCCGCATTATTTAAACGAAGAAAGAGACAAAAACTACATACTGTTCAAACCAAACCTCCAAGGTCTATCCATTTTCAAGACTTTGCCCATAACTTATCACTTCCACAATATTGAAAGGCAGAAATAGACCATTAAGACTATTAGTAGTTCTCCATGTGCAAGTGACGTCAAGAATTGTGCGCGACGCCATCTTCCTTCTTTCATTAGCTTCATTTGTAGGGACAGCATTACCAAACCCGAGCCAAGGTTTGGAATGCCAGAGCAGGGCTAGTCTGATAGGGCTGGCATTCCCAAGTACATACATACAAATGCTTTAGTATGTAATGCATTGCCAACCACTTAAAATTAGTTTATTTGTCTTTAAAATAGTGTGCTTGTTTTTGAAGTTTCATACATTTTGTGAAATTCAGAATTATGTAATTACTGAGTACATTGTATCAACATCTATGATGAACCGATGAAGTTATTAATTCCACAATTTGGCTTTTAATTGTTAATTTTATTAAGAGATTTTCACATGCTACGCTATTTTAAAAAAAAATACAGAACTCACTGTTAAAAATCTTGACATTTTTATGTTATGAACCACCAGTAAGGAAACACTTCAGGAATTTTTTCCTGAATTTAAAGAATAATTTAAACGAAAAAAAGGAATAGCTCAACAAAACATGCGCGCAGTGAAACTACATTTATGTCTAGAAGTAAAACAAGGGACCATCTCAGCATTTGCTTAATGAATCGAGGGAAACAGGAGAAAAAACTTATCGGCATGGGGAATAAATGGATGAATGTGAGTGCATGAATGAATGGATGAATATTCACGTCGGTGTTTTCCACTATTTTCAAATTGGAAGAACAAGTCCTGCGATCCATAGATGTGTGACTCACATTGGTGACTAAATTCAAGGATGTAGTCTGTGATTAATACGTAGAAATGATATAACATATCGTGATTAACTAACATAAACGTTTTTTTTATAAAGAGTTATGAAGTTATTAATCGTTCTTTAAAGTTTACTAAATGTTTATCTGTTCGGATATTTGCAATAAATCACTTTACAAAAAAAGAGCTGACCTACTGTTTGCAGTATGCCTTTTGCCATGAAAATAAAAACCCTATGTAGGAAAGAACTCGAAATCGGTATCAAAGGAACTCCACTTCACTGCATATATTCTCATCTGCTTTTCGACATGATTTGTTTTAATTTACAAAATTCTTTTTCGTGCTGATAATGGGAAAACGTTAATCACTCGTGAAAACCGTTCGTCACCTCCCACTTCACGCACTGAACTGATACTTTGAGGTCTTGACAGCTGGCGCACCAGTACGCAATGCTGGCGGAAGAACACATTTGACAGAGCGACGCGGTCTTTGGTGATGCTGTTTTAGAACTGCCATCTGTTTAAGAACCTGTCAAAGAATCCTCTATTGGCCTGAAAGGATTTGGACCGGATTAGCAGGTAATAATATCCTGGTAGTCATAAAATGTTCTCATGATATTCTTCTCCTGTTAAATAAATATTCACGTTTAGTGTAAGCATAAGCTTATATATTGCTTTGTGGAAAGTCAGGCATTTTCTTACAACCAGACCGGCCAGTAAACATGTTGAAATCGTGTTTCAGTGTTTCAGAACTAGTTCTTAAAAGAAGGATGTGGGGAGTTATGATCCTGCCCCTTGCCAAACCTCAAAAACTCGAAGCATTTTGAATCAAACATGGCGATAATGATTGAAATATGTTGCTAAATAAATGAACTAATAATAGTTCTTAAAAATACAAAATTCCCCTTTAGTTATATCGCAATGTATTCTGGGGTCTGCCGTTGACTTCTCCCCCTTTGGTGTTCTCTAGGTGCCAAAATGGTGTTGGTATGCGATTGTTAATAAACACTGCTGAAATAGTTATAATTATATCCAATTATTACTATTTTTAAGTAGAGAGTGTTCACAATTCAATGAAAAATTAATCAAATTCAAGAAATTATAAAACAAATGCCAGAAAATAAAGTATCCAAGCCTCCTGCACATCAATGAACGCACGAAAAAAGAGAAAGCGCGGCGCGACTACTCTTCGCGGTCCGTTCGTCACTGCATACGGCAGGAAGCCGAACGCTAGGATTTTCTGCAAGGCTCACAACTCCTGGGTGCGATTCTTGAATATGAATGCAGCGCGGGATCGGCAGCTTTGCCCCCACCCCCTCCGCCTCCCCCACTCGGAACAGCCCTCGTGCATAAATAGGTTTCATTTTCTCTTTCACCTCCCCGGCGAATCTGACGTAACGCTCGCGCCGCTCATCGATTTTCCCCCCCCCCCTCCACCCCCGCCCATTGCCCCGGCCGCCGCCCGCCCACCGCCGACAGGCGTTGAAGCATGCGGTCGCGTTTCGCGGGAGCTGCCGCGAAGCCATCGGCGAGAGAACCTCCCGCCCCGCCCCCTCGCGCCGCGCCACGCGCGAACGGCTGCTTCCAGGAACCGCACTGGTCGCCCAAATTAAAGCTACAGCGGAGAGCCCCGTTTCCTTTGGTGGAGCTTGGGCTTCCTGAAAGAAACACCAAGGTCACCCCTTGCCTTTAATCCCTCAAATATTCACTGCTTTGCCGGACGGCGTTCGATGAAAACGACATGAACACAGCCGTTCTTGGTTTAGCTCGTCTTTCTTTTCTTTGATTTAGCACATATTCATCGTATACTTTTCTAAATTTAACTTATTAAAGTATCTCTTTACGTATCAACACTTATAATATAAAAATCTGGGAATTACTAAAATATTACTGCTAGTGACTCTAGTATGTAGATGAAGAAGAAATAATAAAATCATTATTAAACATTAATAAAAACATGGTATCATATCTTCTGTGTTTTATTGCATTGCAGAATGTATCTTGCTTATGATCTTGGCTGTTCGGGGGACGTCGCATTGAACACTGCAATGCACCGCCCCTACTCTCATTTAAATGATTTGATGAAAACTCACGTTTCCTAAGATATTTTATTCCTATCATCTCAAACAAATTACATACATTATTGTAAAAAATATCTTCATCCATTAAGAAAAAATAATCAAAGGGCTTCTGATGGCCGCTAGAATGACACTTTTGTATTTCTACAAGATAGATTCACCCTTGGAATCAGGAGGCTAAGAACTCTGGATTGCCTTTCGGAACTCTATATGTCTCATGATATCACAATTAATGGTCTTGCATTGTTAAGAAGATTTAACATTTGGTGTTAATCCAGGAACCACACACATGAAGAGTTAAAGATCACAAGCTTCCTTTATTTAGTCTATTCAATATTATTGGGGACGGGAAGTTCATTGCTGTAACGCACTGATTCTGATGCAGTTGGTAAAGTCAAGTCAGAAAATACACCTTTTGTGTTTTTCATGCTCTGGTTTGGTGGAATCATGTAACAGTAGAAATCGTTTGATTGATTCTTTAGCTCGCGCGATATCATAGTAATAGAAAATGTCGTAGTTCTCATGTGATTTAATTAATCATGATTTACAAGTGTGGAACGAATTGCCAAAAAAATAAACCAACTCTTACCTGGATTTCATAATTAGAGTGCAGAATTTTCAAAAATAAAGCTTATAACCTAATATGATTAGGATTACACAGACGAGTTATCAGGCAAAAACATACCAGGGTGTTCTCTACAATATTGGCAATAAATAATTCCTTTGCCGTTTTGGTCCCGGAAGCATTGATTCCCGTTGAATTTTTTGGTGATTCCTTAATTTCTTTGCAGCTCAAATATCATCGCAACACTATGGGTACTCTCTTATAGACTATGGACATTAGCGACATTTCATAACAGCGAGTGCATTGCAATTCTGACGGTCGGCGATGGGCTAAAGATCTGAAGCCCTAAACTCGGGCTCATCGCAGGGCCATGCAATACAGGTCTGCCGTAATTTGTACCTCAGTTATGTCAATACACAAATGTGGGTTTCCTTCGTTTGTATAAAAAATGTGGAATTTTTTCAACACCTCCAACTAACTTCAGAACTTCGGCTCACTCCAAACACGACCTTATGGACGTGGCAGAAACAAACCCTCAATAAACTGCAGTACACAAAAATCGTTTCTCAGCAAAATGTCATTAAAAACATTTTTCATCTAATTGAGGAAAAGAGAATGGTGATTGTTTCCACGTGAAATGCCTCACTCCGTACAGTCCTTTATCAGAGAACATGAACAATCTATTGTCGAACAGTGAAGCTTATTGTTAGTCGAATTGGCTTCAGTATGCACACCAGTTCGTCGCCTCACGTAGCACATATCTAAGTATTTCCAATGCAGTCGTTGCGAGGAGCCGCCTGGCGCGGTTCCGCCTGCATAGTCTCAGCGGTGCCTTGTGCGCGGTGTCCACATCATCTGCGCCGCTGCCCCCGGCGCTGGGATCCCACTTCGTCCTCACCTGCGGCCGAGAAGTCCATTCGTGGCATGCAAAAGCTCCCCACCGGAGACCGCATCGCCATCGCCCTTGCCCTTGCGGGCGGCGGGGGCGGCGGGGGCGGCGGGGGCGGGGCCGGCGGGGCCGGCGGGGCGGCGGGGAGGCCACACGAAGGGTAGGAGCGGCGGGGGCTGCGAGAAGTGGAGAGGAAGCGGCAGTGGGAGCGGACACTGTGGGCGGTCTCGCGTTTCGGGTGGCACAGCGCTTGCCGCGAGAGACCGCAGCGCACAGTGCGCCCCTATCAAATTATGGGCGAGAGCAATTCTCTTGGTGCGAAGGGGTAGCGACGAGTCGTCCTCAATACCTTCAGTTCAGGGTGGCACGCCATGGCGCCTTGCTAAACCTAATTATTAGCGTTTGCGAAGCAAAGGGAAATCATGTTATAATTTACATCATTACTACTGAATTCAGAACTTCTCGAGAAACTAAGTGCATATATTCTAATTTTTGGTGGTGTTTACAATGCCACGAACCCAGAAAGAATAGAACTAATATATTTTAACATCATTGTTCTAAAGCATGTATACATATCAATTGAGTTTTATTGTTGTTGCCTTTGTAGAGGTATAAGGCGGTTTTGGTTACGAGGAAAATTCAGTATTCACTCATGAAGTAGGTCACTTTTATACACAAATATATTTTGTAGTTTAATACTTTTTATTTAATTTTATAATTTTCATATAATTTTATGATTTATCATTTATTTTATAATATAGTTTCATAATTCTATAATTTAAAATTTATAATTTTATAAAAGAAAATATTTTTTCGACAAAATTTTCGAACAGAAAACGGTAGATAATCTAAATTGTAGTTGTTTGGTCAATTGTCTTCACAAAAGGATCTTTCCTTTAGATATGCCCGAACAGTATCCGAAAACGAACCTCATTACCCTCAATATTCCAAGTCTTATGAGCAGATAATGTAGTACCTGCTGAGACGTCCATATTCACCTTTGATCCCGGAGTGATCATTGTGGATAAATTGTGGATGTTACTTTTGCTATAATTTAATATTTTTTTAGAAACAGGATTAGGTGAAAATATTAACAATAAGCTTCTTTGTCACTTTCAGTCACTTGCAAATATAATTTAATACTTAATGTGATAGTAATTTTATAATACGAGCTTAGATTTAAAGAAAGTGTGTCAGATACAGTGTTTTTTTTTCTTCATCAGTACAAGGCATTGTTGCAAACCTAAACATTGGAGCTGGAGCGAGTGTATTACTGATATTTTGCTTAATCAGTCTTGACAGTGATGATACCAGGAGGACGTTTCCCGCGTTGCGAGATGCTTTTGTTACCCAGCCATTCAAAAAAACCCCTCATTTCCGAACATAGCAATTGGCAGCCGCTGTCCCGCGGGAACGCCGCATTCGCCTACCGTGGCCGAGAGGCGCGATGGCTGCGCGCGGAGGGTGCGGGGCGGGGAGGGGCCCGGGGTGTGTTGGGGCGGGGGTGAGGCGGGGAGGGGTGGGGCGGGGTGAGGGTGGTGCGCGGGCAGGGCGGGGCGGGGGCAAGGCGGCGGCGGGACGGGGACGGCGAGAGTGCGGGGAAGGGACGGCGAGGGGGCGGGGAAGGGACGGGGAGGGGGCGGGGCGCGGCCGGCGGCCCCGAGGAGGGCGGCTTTAAAGCAGAGCCGGCTGCGGAGAACAAAAGCCACGGCCAGAGGGCCGCCTCTCCTGCGCATCTTCAGTCGAAGCCCGCCACCGCCACGGCAATGATAAAACGCCCTCCCTGCCGTGCGAGTCCGACCAGGATTGAGTGTGTCACAAAAGTCTTCTTCGGGAGGGGGAGGGCGGAGAGGGGCCTTTCAGCCCCGAGCCAGATATAATTAAGACCCCGAGAGAGCCTTCCCTCCCGGCGGCCTGCATTCTCCATGCGCGGCTGCGGGCTGCGGCCCACGGTTCCGTGCGGGGCCGCGTGTCGCTGCACCGGCGGTCGGCAGTGGGAAGGGCAGCCGGTGACGTCAAAACGGGCAGGGAAGGAGGTGGTGACGGTTTGGGATGACCCAGTGATCCATCTACGGAATGGCACGTGCCATAGGCACTACTTGCAAGGGGCGTCATTCCGCATTTTACATTACATACTTAAAATGTTAAACAATTATTTTTAAGTACGGAAATAAACTATCAAAAAACAACAAATGTATTCAAGTTTTGTTAAAAGGCAATATTTAATAATGTTTCAAATTTACTATGGTCATTTTTTAGCCATTTTCAATAACATTTATTTTTTTTAAGTGTTCTGTCAATTGATATCCAATCAAGAACATTTCATTTTTGTGCTTATTTCAAGATTCCTTTCATCAAGTTTACAGGATATTAGGAAAAAAAATGTAATTTATTTTTAAAAAATATTTACTGAGTTACTAATATAAAAGTCTGTTGTTCCTATACAGTAAGCTATTTGGCTAAAATTTAATGACTATTCCAACGTTTGACTAGAACATTTTGTGAATTATTTTATTTGCTTGCAATAAAAATACATGTTATTATATATTTTATATCAGTAAGTGTTTGAAGAAACTATTTTTTTTAACAATAGATGCGTAAATTATTCCGATTGGGCTGCAGTTTACGTTGCATTGCCTTTGAGAATAAGCCTTAGTTCCATCGTTGACAACGATATCACAAACATGTTATATTCGGTGTATAATCGAGAAAGAACGAGAAACAGTCCGAAACGCTGATACAGCAAAGAAGAACGGCCCGGACTAGCGACTGGACAGGAAGACGGAACTACAGAATACTAGAGAGTAATACGGAAAGAGACACATCGCATATGAACGGCTAACGGCAGGCAATGGCTCAGTGAGGGAATGGGAGAAATGAAACATTGACGGCCGTCATATTACGCTGGTGAGGTGGCGATGGCGAATCTGTAGTAAAAAGCGCATTAGCGACGATGGCCTCGCTGTCACCACAAAGCATCCCGTGCTACGTCCTTATGGGCTCAGGATGACAATGAACGAAGTAGGGAGAGGGTAACTCCCGCCTGGGTCACGTGAGCGAGGGTGAGTGTAACGATGACGGCAATATCAAATGTCGCCGGATGACGGTGGCGTGGGTGGTGTTGGCGGCCGACCCGTCACCGCGGCAGGGGGTGGGGTGGGGGCAGGGGCGTGAGGGGGCGGCGACGGTGGCGCTGCCTGCGGCGGCCGCGGCGGAGCGTGTCCGCGCCACCGCAACACGGAGCGCCCTTAATTGCATCGAGATAACATGCGCCCTGCAAATCCGCTCGTCGCGGTCCTGTGCCGTGGCGGCCGCCAAGTGCTCTGTCTCATTCGCGCCGCCCCCGAGCTCAGGTCGCTCATGCCGGACTTTTTACGAGGTTCGGATTGCGAAACTAAGTTACTGCCGGTCCCCGATGATCGCTCATGTACTTTCAACCCGCGACACGCTCCCCAAGGGTTTGCGTTGGCGCCAGTGTCCCTGGAATTTTTCCACTATAAACTCTGTAATTTAATTTCCATCTGGGCAAATTCCCTGGCTATGAATTTCTTATGTCATCAGAACTGGGCGACATTTTCGTTTACCATTCCACTTCTAGTTTTCAAATCTGAAAATCAACTATACGAGTTACCCTCGCAAAGCATACGTAAAAGATCGCAAACATAAAAACTTATTCGGCACGGCTTAATTAGCGAGATATTCGGAAAGTGTAACAAAATACACTATTGAAAATTATTAAAGAGTATGATTTAGAACTCGTTTGATGTTCTACAAAAATATGTAAAATGTTTAAATGGATTTACTTATCTAATACTTCCAAAGCATGTTTTGTTTTGTTTACCGACTACATGCATGACACTTATTTGTGCATGTTAATAATTTCTTTTTACTAACATGAGTCAAACGGGAAAATTTTCTCACATTTTAATAATATTCAAGAACCTCTCCCTTTCCTAATTACCATCTGAGTTCCTTACGAAGAAATTGAGTTCTCGTAATAAAACTATTAGAGAAAATTAAACACCATTAGTATTCAAGATGAGATTCAAACTTTAATGAGTTTAAAAACTTTCAGAACTCAATCAATGCATAACCATCCACAGTACAAGTTACTTAGGGTATTCAGTTAACCTAACAGAGATTTTATAACAACTTCACTCGATTACATAGTTTTTGTTTTTTGCATTTTTTTAATAGGAAGGCATTCCATTTCATAATAAAATTTATCCATGCGAAATCGATTTGGATATTGATTGAATATAGAAGCATTGTTTCAACCTAAATTCATATGTTATATCTGATATGACACTTGCTTATTTATACCCACAAACTTCCTTATTTATAACACGATTTATCATCTGCTTCTTTCTTCGACGTATATTCTATAGTAAATAATGAATACACTGAATTAAATTGATCGTTTTTTTTCCCCATTTACGGGGAAAGTTCGTTTTACAATTTCAATTAAAAGTTTGAAAATTAAAAATGCAATAATTACTACTTAATGCATTTTAAAGATTTTCTTACTATTCAATTAATTACAATGTAACGGGTAGTTTTATATACTCGCTTCCAAATTTTTTCATTTCATTAAATAATTTACATCTGCTGACCCATGAACTGGTTTAAGGTAAGATGCGACCTATGACATTATGGAAATTACGTTTTAGGTTCTAATACAGTGAGTTTGATAGTGAGTTCTGTAATGCCATAATTTACCTACGTGCATTATTTAGTAAGAGTAAATAACAATAATAAAATTTTTAATTGATTTACTTTGGCAATAAAATGTCTCTTCTAACATTCAATGGCGCTAAATCGTGGAGAAAAATTAAGTACCTTGCTTTTAGACAATGAATTAGAACAGAAATTATTCTATTTTTTTTGTTTATTGTTTATTGACTATATTGGAGGCAACACCAACGTTAAGGGAACTTGAATTTATGAAGATTATCATGGATGTCCGGGTGACGCCGCGTTGAAGGCTGTATTGCCGACGTTTCCATCACCTTTTTCGAGATCATCTTCAGGGCTGGTCTGCGCCGGGATGGTCTGCGCTCGGGTTTATATTTGTTTTATAAACCCGAGCGCAGACCAGCCATGAAGAAGATCTCGAAAAAGATGATCGAAACGTCGGCAATACAGCCTTCAAAGCAGCGTCACCCGGACAGCCAAGATAATCCTCATGATTCTGGCCGCGGAAGCCTACGACTTAACTTGGATTTACTTCCATCTTCAGTACTTCAAAGTTCAAAAATATGACATGACATTCCATAAAATCTTGTTACTTATTGAATATTTGTTAAATTTTCAATTATTGAAACAATTATTTTATTACTTTTTTATCTAGGATGTATCTAATCTAATAAGAAATCATGCTTGACTTGAGATTTTAATGTCATCACACGAATATAGTTTTAGAGGATCGCGTCACCGAAATATGTATGTTTTCCACATCATGTTATCACATATAGCATGATGTGGACTGTAGTTATGACGGGAATTCAGTATACGAAGTATGATTCAAATTACTCCTGTGAGTTACATGTAGAATCAAAATTTTCAATTTACGAGCCCAAATTTGTCTGTGTTGAGAAGTAATAAAATTTTACTTTAACAATTAGTTACTCACTGTAGCTATTTTATGCAGTAAAATTTCATTATTTCTCTCTAGTGTTCCAGAAGCCACACTGCGCATGCGTGCTTTGGCTCCGGAATCATGCGTGACAAGAAAAACATTTAAACGGGTCTTTAAGGCACTAGTTGCCGTGGCTTGCGGCCTGTGAGTCCTGTGTCGCGCAGTCTTCTGCCAATGGTACTGACCCTCATTGGATGCTGCAGGGAGGGCGTTACAGCGCACTGAATGTCGTCAATGTCGCCCTGAATGTCGTCAGCGCACTGAATGCCAAGGAGTTTGGGTGGCTGTGCCTGGCAGAAAATCCGTCGGTCTTCCTTTCTTGTGGTACGAGAGGATTTCCAGACCCTGTGTCGTGTGGGCATGACTTCCTCGATCCTTGGATACTAATGACTTGCTACGGCCACATCCATACGGTCAGTGTGGTTGACAGAATGATCATGCAGACTTATTGAGCACTGCGATGCGCCTCTCTCAAACGCATTTACCTCATCATAATTCCACAAGCAAGCGCAAATGTATATTTCTCCCCATACACTGTAATGGCGAATTTTGACGAAAATAAATCTAATGAAACTCCTCTTCGAGCCGTGAGGTAGGTCAGTGATGTATTCAGTGATGGATGGTAAGCTGTGAGGTCACTGATGTAGTCCCTCTCACCTTCCACGTCTGTGGACGAGAGTTCAAATCCCAGTCGATTCACGAAGAATTTCTGGTAAACGAAGGCGATTCGAGCCAGATTGTCTCACGGTTCTCCCATTTCCCATACGTTTCATTTCATAACTGTTTCCCCTAATGTGAGAAGAATTGCTAGAGTTCCATCAATATCCAAAGAATATTTTCATTACCATCATCATCAATCCACCCAAATCATTTATCACAGTTGAGCCCGAAAAGGTTAGAGACCGAAGATTACAATAAAAGAATTCTCTGCGAGGGATATTGCATTTGGTGATGATGCTACAGTAACAACTAAAAAGGCGAATAGGAACCACGCATATCGTTTGACACTTATATTATCTGATGAGTCCAGAGATTAGTTCTGTCCCCTGGGAGCCACGTGAGTGGTAGGAATTGAAAATTCAAAGATTGGCATGTATGATGCCGTGAAAACTGCCTGAAAAGTTTAAATAATTTCAGTTGATGGCTTTTAGATGCATTTTTGACGGGTTAACATATCACCAATTTATGCTTACTACACAGAAAATACAAACTTTATGTAAATCAGATCAAAACGAGTCGCGCATATGGAAAGGTCGCTTACGCTCCGAGCTGGTGATCAAGGCACATTCATAGCCACATGCTCTTCCAAGTATTTGCCTATGGGGAAAAATTGTCCCACTGACCAGCTCCCCCACGCAACTGTAAAAGAAAACTTGTGCTTCTTCAACACAACATATTCTCTCGTTTAAAATACTTTCCATATACTACGTAAGTTTCATACGGGAAAATAAAAGTGTGAAGGCATCACACTGAGCGATCGGAACGTCCACATACCCCGTTGACCCTTGGGTGCCAGAGCACTGCTCACTAGCACAGCTTTGTGCTCGAGGGTCAGGAATAGGTTGTGTGAGGGTTGACGCGAAATCAATCAGAGGTCGTGCTCGCAAGTTGGAGCGGAGTATTGCTCCGGCTATCACCGAAGATTATATACACATCATCAGATACTAAGTCCTCACCGCGATTCAGCTCGAAATGCATACTGACCTCGGTGGCAATGCACGCGGTATGCGTGGCAACTGGTGTGAATCAGAGGACCAAATTTGCATGCGCGCGTGTTAGTATGTACAGGCTCGGGTAAAGTTTCTTTACATCTCTACACGGACAACACCTGTTTCCTTTAAAAGCTTATAGTAGTAATTGATGGTAATGATGTCACAATTCGAAAGAAAATTCTGAGGAATGATTTTTTGGCACAAAAATTCCACCCTTGATTTTTTCAAATTACGCAGCGTTCAAATCGTAAAAAGAATTTTCATCAAAATGGATGTCCTTTATCTAACTGCCTTGTCACGTTCACTCGAATTTAAAACTGATCTTTTAGTTTCAGAGAGTATACACCATTTTCGAAATTTTCTCAAAAATGGCGCTAAATATTTCTTGAAATTCTTTCCTCAAATATAGCAAAGTAAGCTTAAAAACGGCGCAGATCCAATTTTCAGAAAAATCTCTAACATATCGAAAATTGCAAAAGTTTAGAATTTTTGCATTTTACTACATTGCATTAGATTTTTATAATTTCATTTCCTTTGTATAAGATTTGTTTCATGAAATACTTCTCAAAGGTAGATCTTAAAATAAGGCAGTTCAAAGTTTCCTCCAAATTGTTCGTGAAACAATGAAAATTTAAAAAATATGAATAATGTGTGTATGTGTGTGTGTAAAGAAAACAAAGAGCCTTGTATCTGCCATAGTTTCCTTAAGATTCGTATCTGCTGGGCTACCGAACAAATGACTGATTGCTGACACCGACTGGGAGGCATCTGGCGACTGATTACGAAGACAGGAAGACAATCGATGAATGATGGCATGTGACAAGAAGCGCGCGTTCTAAGCTATTAATTCACCTGAATTAAAACTTTAAATGTTGTTTTATAATGATTATATTCTTCAAGTATCTAATTTGAAATAAAAACGCAGTTGAGTTTCTAGAATAAAAACAGTTTCATATAATTTCCCACATATTTCAATAATTACATTGAAAAAATAAAAACAATAGATAATAGAATACCTGTAATAAAAACAGAAAACTACATTTAAAGTTGAAAGAAACTTGCAGCGATTCAGAAGAATGTACTGAATTAAATAACAGAAAGCAATTTTCTTTTAAACCTTCAAACAATTCGATATGTATTTTTTCTCGAACCTACTGCACTTCGTTTGGTTATGAGATTTTTAAGTAATGTTTGCATTGTCGGTAGGTTAGAAGTTGCAATGTAACATTAGATAACGGTTAGCAATAAGTCACGAGTGTGTGTGCTATGCCTAATCACAAGTTTGTATTGCCCTCGATTGCCAATTATTCAGCACCCGCGATCTGCGCGGTGAGTTATGTCAAATCTCAGGTCGAACTACATAACTATCGCACCACCATCAACACATAACCACTTTTACACCACAACATTACTAAGCAGCGACAACGGCAGTTGGGGCACCTGTAATCTTCAGTGCGAATAGGCTCCTCCTCCTGAAGTTCGGCTACACAGGAATAAACAAAATCGCCTACTGTTTCGTTCGTTGACATTGACATAGCACTGATTTTTAACTTACTTGCAAACACCCATTCTTGCACATCACCCTTTCGAATCACACCGAAACCATTAAAATTGAATTAAAACGTTAAGACGTAACGTTCAAAAATCCCTTATGGTATTAAATATATAGATTCATCTTCACTAGAACGTTTTCGATCATTCACGATGAATCTTTTAACAAACAAGCACGGGGAGATCTTTTCCCCTTTTCAGTGATCACTGCTTGCGAGGTGCAGCGACGAAGCACAAGGCGGGGCGGGAGCGAGGCTGGCGGGGCGAGTCGATGCGAGTGGGCTGGCGGGGTCGGGCTGGGGGCGGAGAAACGCTCGCCTCCGGTTGTGCGGGCGGAGGGTATTGTCGCAGATCAGTTTCCCGCCCTGTTAGGAGGGAGGGCTGAGCGCGAGTTGAAGAGTTCTCGAGTGGCGTTCCTCCCCGTGCGTAGAACTTCGTGCACTTTGCCGCGTTGTAGGGTGCTGGCCACGGCAATGGAGGTGGCGGGCGCAGGGAGAGGGATGGCAACGGCGGCGGGCTGCCAACGCGAGGCGCCGGGCGCCGCTTTTCTTTCAACGCGACCCAAGCGCCCGAGACGGCGACCCTTACTCCCATTCCCCGCCCACTTTCCCACACGTCGCCCCCCAACCTTTTCGGTCTCCCCGTCTCGCCCCGTCGTCTCCCCGTCCCCCGTCGCCCCGTCGTCGCCCCGTCGTCGCCCCGTCCCGTCGCCCCGTCGTCGCCCCGTCGTCGCCCCGTCGTCGCCCCGTCGTCGCCCCGTCGTCGCCCCGTCGTCGCCCCGTCGTCGCCCCGTCGTCGCCCCGTCGTCGCCCCGTCGTCGCCCCGTCGTCGCCCCGTCGTCGCCCCGTCGTCGCCCCGTCGTCGCCCCGTCGTCGCCCCGTCGCAGGCGCTGCGATCGAAGAGTCCGCGTGCATGGGAACGTTTCCGCAGAAGTTGCACCCTCCGCACAACCATCCATGTCACTCGTAACTACGTAACTATTCGTATTCCGTAGGCCGGCGGTTCCCTCACACACGGACTTTGCTGGCCGAAGGCGGTTGCGCAATTGCTTCTGGGTGAGTATGGAAAGAGGGAAGAAACTTTGAGATGGACTCAAAGAAGGGGAGAAGAAGACAGGGAAATATTAGGTTGCGTTGTTCTAACTTATTATGATTTAATACGAAACTATAATTGTTCTTTATGGGAACGAAACTAGACCGTTTTATATTTTTAATATTTTCTGTCAGAACATACATGCTACCAGGAGCTTAATAACAAAATCACATGCATCATAATTTTTTTTGAATTGTCATTCTTCCATAGTAAACATGAACCAAAAATATCATTATTTCTAGACATGATCTTACATATCTGAACTTCCAGATCACAGATATGAACAAGGCATATCCAAAACAGGTTTTCCATTTCTTGTGAAAATATTTGTTTTTGGAGCACGTAAGTTACGATTCTAATCTACTCATATATAAAAAACAAACTAAAGTGGGAGAAAGATCGAAATACAGAAAATAAAATGAACTAGCGGAACCAGGACGTTTTTCTGCCCTTCATATCTCTCATTCTCCTTCCCTCTCCCGTCTCTCCCCGTCTCTCTCCCCGTCTCTCTCCCCGTCTCTCTCCCCGTCTCTCTCACCGTCTCTCTCACCGTCTCTCTCACCGTCTCTCTCACCGTCTCTCTCACCGTCTCTCTCACCGTCTCTCTCACCGTCTCTCTCACCGTCTCTCTCACCGTCTCTCTCACTGTCTCTCTCACCGTCTCTCACACTGTCTCTCTCACCGTTTCTCTCACGTCTCTCTCACTGTCTCTCTCACGTCTCTCTCACGTCTCTCTCACCAACTCTCTCACCGACTCTCTCACCGTCTTCTCTCTGTCTGTCCCCCCGTCTTTCTCCCTATCTCTCTCTCTGTCCGTCAAAATGCCATTGCATCTTGAGCATATTCCTGCATGTGACGCGGACTGCCTATGTATAAAGATGGCAAAATAGTAGCTTTCCAACGTTGGTTGTATTTTGTTGAATTGACGTTTTCTGTTAATAAACAATGTAAATGAGAACAGGTAATATTTCACATGTGATTGCCATTGTCGTTAGCTAGTATGGTGAGTCTTCACCTCACTTCCGGCAGATGGTACGGTTGCTGGAACACAGCTGACCTGTATATTTCTCCAATACCATCGACTTGTGGAAACCATGTACGCCACTCAGATAAAATGCAAACTTTTCCATCAGTACGCCACATTCAAGATCAGTGGGTAAAATCGGATAAAGTAGATACCTTCACAGCTCCATAACAACCGTGTTTAAGACTCTTCCAGCACACTCAACCACGAACTAGAAACTTATTGAAAGGCGTAACTGTTAAAACTCTACAACGTAGATAATTTTGCTTAACCAATATCACTAAATCACGGACATATGTCAAGAATTTGATAAAATGTGTCATTTAGGAATAAGTCACAAATGAAAATAGCGTTTACTTAATCAACGGTACTCATCCTTCATCTCTTATCTAACAAACAAACACTCTTAGAAGAAATAACATTATCAACTATCCATTTTCAAATTAATTTAATCTGGCCTGCCCCAAGGAAATTTGCTGGGTCCAACCTTGTATCAGACACTTTGTAATAATATGACATCGCAATAGCCATCTTAGTCGAGGACACAGCTGAAATGCTTGGAAACAACCACACTAACGAAGTATCCAGAATCCAAGAAAATGATATGATTGAAATTTCTACATGGTTCGAAAAATGCAGAATTCAACCAAATGAAGCGTTCTAGGCACATAATCCTCACTTGTTTTCCCACACAAAATAATGCCAAGCGTTTATAACCATTACCAGAAGTTCGAATAGAAACATACCCCTTCATTTTGAGCGAAAACTAACCTGGAGAACTTACATATGAACGAACGTAAGTAAAGAATAAATCTACTGCTACTCTACTAGATGGTAGGCAGGAAATCATTCCTCTTTCACTGCAATAAAAAACTGGTCTCTAAAGTGATATTACGTAAAACTAACATGGACCTATGGATTGCAACTCGACACTGCTCGACATTCAATCAAAATTATATTCATACTTCAGTCAATCGTCCTACGGTACATGCAAGTAACTCGTTACATGTTTCTAATTATAAAGTAATGTTTCTAAAGTTTTTATTAGTCCATACTTTACACGCTGATTTGCAGATTTCGACCATTCATTAGGACAATACACAATGCAGCAGAAGAAACAAAAAGACTCCAAATCAAATTATCTTTCCATGAACAACAGTAAAGACAACGAAACTATCACCACAGCTTCAGCCACAGCATTACATTGAACAAATAACGTGCAAACTAACTTGAAACAAAGCAACCAGACTATACAACTATGTCATTATTCGCTACAAATATTACGATTATTAGGTTTATTAGTATGTATTCTCTGTAAATGAGATTTGCTGTCACAGTAAAACATTTCACTCTTGTTTCATCTTATTTTGTGATCACTTACTAAATGATCATATATAGTAGAACAAATTGTGAATAGAGAGTTCATCAAAACATTAATGCGTTTTTTTCTATTTACACATTAACAATTTACATTGTTACCGAAATAGTTTGTGATTACATGCTGTCATAGAAATTATTCCTGCAACATTGATCACTCTTACACAACCACGCCGTAATTCCATTTAATGTTACAAATCTGTCATCAAAGTCTCAAGTTCTCTCGTCCTTTCAGGGTTCACAGTTCCACCTACAAGATGAATCGCTATTCAAGAAGACCTTTCCCCCAAGGGTTACTCATTCAATTTCCTTTACACTCGAATAAATCTAATTATGAAATTCTTTTCTGTCTCCTCCAAAGCTTCCCTGCTACTCGACCATTTTCTGTCTTCACATTTTTCATCCCCCCCAAGGTTGACGTGACTGATATTGGAAAGGTGTAACAAGAATATTGGTCCCGATAGCTCTAATTTTGGCAACAAGCTTACTTCTAATGTAATATTTCAAGACGAACTTCTGCGAAAGGTACAAGGGCATCCGTAGAGCTTTACCGATCGATATGCGTTCTCAAGTCCACTGCCGAGTAAACTGAAAGCAAATATGACACTTCAGTACCTAGAAACACATTATGTAATATCAAGAAATTATTTACATAACGCATCCATTACAGCATGAGAGTACAACCAGATGTCATACATTTGCTTTAAAATAGAAACTAGTAGTGCTACATCAGCACATAATTTCTCGCATTATTTCTAGGCGCTCTGCTATATTATACTATTACACAAACAAGCAAAAGTGTTTTCCACCATAAAAATTATTTTTCTCATAGAGTGTCGAACTGAAGCGTTCCCAGACAACTCGCCATTACGCCGCAGAAGCGCATAAGCATCTAACTTGGTCCGACGCTTCAAAATATAATTCTCTCAAAACAAATTGTTTCAAAATGCAATAAACAGATGATTTTTTTACGATACACTTTGTCTAATATAAATATCTCTATCTTCCATTTTGTAGTTATGAAATGTTAACTTTTTGCAATTTTCGAAAATTCGGATAGTTCGCCAAAAATGGGACTATCACCTTATTCTTTTACGTCCCTTGACACATATGAGGAGATAATTTAAAGAAAACAATTTCAAAAGTTGATGAGAATTTTTTTTTTAAAATTAAATCGCCTCTACTTTGCAAAAAAATCCACGGAAATTACACATATTTTCGAAATATTGTACTTGATCTTATTTCAGGATCTGTTTTTAAAGAACAGTTCATTACGAAAAAAATCTATATCGTCAATAATGTAATTTTAAGAAGACATCTAAAAAATTGCCCTGCCGCAATTTTCGAAAAATCAAGGATTTCAATGAACACGATGGTTGATTGTTAGTGATTCCAGGCACGTCAACTACTGAGGTCATTATTCCCGTAAGTGTAGTGCATGTTTTTTCATCGGGAGAAGGCGATTTCCCCCGCTGGATTGCGAGATCCGGCGCCGACCTACCGTCGCCTACCGGGGTCACCAGGTGTCTCCCACCTGCCGGCCTCTGCCCCAGCCGGGACAAACTCTAATCTCCTGACTGGCCTCCCGACATGTGTGGTGGTGGTGCATGTTAGTGTAAGTGTATGTAAGGGGTGAGGTTAGGACAAGGAAGAGGAAGGAAAGATCGCGCGCGATCCGTGGCCCGTTTGTTAAGGTACTACTACAGAATTCGCCTAGTGTTGATCGGAAGAAACACGAAAAACTAGCGAACATACCTGCCAGCCGCTAGAATTCTCCAGACAGCCACTGAATTCGACTTAGCTGACAAGCTAGTGTCGAAAATCTTGCCACTGTCGGCACTCGAACCTAGGACCTTCCGGTCAGGCACTGCAGTGACATCAGTTGATGCACTGAGACACCTCTCCCGGTCAATGAGACCTGCACCATTTCCGTAAGCGTCCTTTACGCTATTCGAGGGTATAGTTTAATCAATTTGGTTTCATTTTTGATCAAATTTGGAACTGTTTCTGAGGCGTCATGTAAAGTACACTCAAAAACCGAATTATCCGGTTGAAACTGCAATCTTTAAGATTGATTTTCTTTCCCTGAATAATTTTTTTTGTTCAAATATAGATATTGAAATAAGGTGGTATATAATTTTTTGAAAATGTGGGTACTTTTGTGTAATTTTGCGTGAAACATAGGAGTTATAAAGAATTATTTTAAAAAAATCAATTTTTTTCTTAAAAATTCTCCATCTACGTATCAAAGGACTAAAAAATTTTTTTTGGCGAACTCTGTAAAAAGGGCAGAAATATAACATTATAAATGTACGATATTGAGCATAAAGATTTTTGTATTAACTGTATTTTTGCTTGAAGTTAATGGAATATTTAAAACAAAATTTTCTCAAAAACGGCTCTAAATTGTTTGTTTTTTTATTTTTAGGGACAGAGGAAAGAACGCTTAAAATGTAAGATGTCTCATTTTCATTAAACACTCTGAAGTTTTCTAAAAATTGCACAAGTTTGAAATAAAGCGAAAAAGTACATGCTGTTGTAGTACCGCTAATTTCTTGCAAAGTAGCGCAAAATTATAAGTGGTGCATGGCATCATGCTGTTTCTGGGTGTTTGGTTTCCATTTATTTATATGTATTAGTGTTTAGTGATAGTGAATGAAGTAAGCTGTGTCTGTCATCCCGCTACCGACACCATATGGGTCCCGCTAAAGACACCGCTGGGTTGAAAGTTACACCGCCTAAATTGCTACATTGGAAGCGACCACTGCCTCAATGCAAATTCCAAAATTTCAATTAGCTGCACTGAACGGTCGCATTTGTGTTTTTCGTTCGTATAATTCCAATTCGTATCACAACAGTACCTTAAACGTGTAGCCGTGGACTGCGCGCGATTCTTCCTTTGCAATATTTTTCCAAGACACCCCTGATTCGTGGTGGTTTACCCAAAATAAAGATACCTATATTTAAAATTTACTCTATACGGATTTCAGTTAATCACGCCAAGTATGTAAACAAAAAATAGAGTCAGCGATCATGCATTAGCAATTAAACAGTTTTTCGAACAATAATATTTAACAGAGTACCATTTCAGAGAAATTCTTTTTCGTTCCTGAAGCAAAGGGAAAGGTGGCCGCCAGAGCATGTGGAGTTCCGTCTGCTCCGCTTCCACCACTAGACGGAGGCAGGCACTCACACTAATTAGAAATCGAACGTGCACAGGCCGTCCCACTTCTCTGCGTGCAAGAGCTGCCCATACGTGGAAATCAACTAATAGAACTCCCGCTACTAAAAGGACCTCGCTCGAATAACAACCACCTAGGAAACTCCTGGGTTGTGGGGAAACTGTTTTCGCAACGCGTATTTCTATTTGAACCGTTTTTAAGTTAAAGGAGAAGAAAAACTAAAGAAAAATCTGTATTAAAACAGCAACACCTATCGGTATATAACATTTACGGGGCGAATGACCCAAGATGTCGATGCACTTAGAAACAATAAACACTGAGTCACTCACTCTCCTAATTTCTCCTCCAAGATAAAAATATAAGACATTTTTTTTTAAAAAAATTTTAAAAATTTTTAAAAGTGCGCAACATACTAAATTTTATACTTAGTTTACCAATATTACAATAAAAACGTCATATCACGTCACAATTTTGAAATATATCGTATCTTTGTACCGTATAAATGCAAATACAATTAATTTTCACTAGAAAGATATGTATAATCAATGCGCATAAAATATATTTAAAAATAAAATAAATGTTTCTTTCATTTATATCATTTTCATGAGATATCAACAAAATAAGGATTTCGTGGTGTCTTTTACCTTCTGCATTCAAAGATTGCCGTGTTTATTCTCGGGTCTGGTATTCGCGCTTAATTGTGAGTAGGTCCTCGTGGTCTTAGTATGTCTTAGTGCATGTTTTGAAAACAAGTCACGAGCACCCTCATATTTCCTTCTGAGCATCAGTTATTGAAGGAAATTTAGTCCCTTACCGTATCGCAGGTATACAAGTATCCAACTCTTGGAGTGGTAAATTCTGAGTCATTCGGTGTCATGCGGAACTGTACCCCCAGTGCTTGTGAAGTTCGTGCCTGGTTTGCGCGTGCCCAAAATGCATTAATACATTACAGTTCTGTGGATTTTATAAAGTGAAATTCGCGTCATAGTCTGTAGAATTGAATCGGTTCGATGAAATGCAAATCGTCATTTCACATCGAAAGTGTGCGAATCAACGGTATAACTTCTGTTACCTTTGTGCAAGAAGTTTCTGAACGCACTCGCGTAGAACGGAGCGACAACCAATCAAAAATTACCCTTGAAAATATCAGCACTAGCGCAAAGCACCGCTACGAAAAGCTCTCTTTTGCTGCCGACCGCCGATCTGGACACACCGGAATTGTTCGTCCTGGACGGAGAATTCGCCGTATTTCGAGGAAAAGAAGCTTGAAAAAGGTAATTCGCCTCATCATGTTAAAATAACGATACCATGTATGAGAGAATTGAGAATTTTAAATAAGGAAATAATATATTTCAACGTTCAAGAACGTATACTGAAGTGGAAAGAATGTGCTATAGGAAATGTTTCTTTCTATTTCCGGCTTTTTGTTTTTGTCTCTCGTCTTGGCTTACCACGTAAGGAAATCATTGCGCGGAGATATTGCAGTCAGATTGTATGAAATTCGAAGGACTGTGGTAGCGATTCTCCAGAGTATGTGTTCGCCGAAGCAAAGGGATTGCTACGACCTTGAAAGGATCTGGGTCGCCGTCGTCCCTCCAAGCTGTGGAAATATTTCTTCGTGAGTCAGAAAACTTCACTAGAAATTCTAAAAAAAAAAACTGTTTAAAGAAGCGAAAATTATGCTACAGAGATAGAATTCACTTCACTTACAGACTAGATGGTAGAGTTAAATTCATTTAAACGTAATCTTTTATAATATTGCAGTCGTAAAAGGAAGCCAGATAGCGAATTCCTGTAAAGAATTGTAAAAACCTATTTATGTCATTTTTCTATTATCGATAATATTTGTTCCCTTAGTGTGTGTTTTAAATTTATTGTTTAATCGTTTTCAAATTGTTCAAAACCAATAATTAGTAAAAGAGTTATTATTATTTGTACGTTCATTGCATAACGATATTTTCTTTCTTTGCTGGCTAAATTGTATAAAGTAATAATCTACGTGAAAGTGAAACGACGTCTTGTATATATTTCATTCACTATTCAAGTGACAATTTCTTTGAAAGTGTAAATTAAAGGGTATTTTGGTATGTGATTCTTTTCCAGTATTTTGTGTTTCCATGTATTATAGTCTTCTGTGCAGTTATTTTATTGTTGTTTTTTTTCTTTTTTTTTTTCTTTTTGTGAAGTGAAGGGTAATATAATTTTATGTAAAGTGTTTATGCAAGTGTTAAAACGCAATAGCAGTTGTTAGGTAATCACGTAATTGCTTAAGGTAGAGCAAGTGATAGAATTTTTCAATGCAATGTGTAAAAGCTAGATAAACTTGTATTCAAGTATTTAACAGAATATATCTAGAACTCTGTTCATAGTTGAATGATTAACTCGCCTATGTTTCTTTTATTACAAAAGCAGGTTAAAAGACGAACCTACTCCTGTAGGGCAGTTGGGAAATGTAAAACCATTCCTAATTTCTCGTGTGACATTGTCATAAGTCACAGGTTAAGTAATACTACTAGGTTACTTGAGTGACCCGCTGTAGGCTTTTTAGAGAACAGTGAAAAGGTAGAGCGGTCACAACCAACACTGCATTTTATTGTACGAAAATGTGTACTATTATATTATTAGCTTGTTCTTATCCCATATGTAGCATACTCATACAATTTTGTAATAATTCGGAGTGACAATGGGGAAATTAGTATAGGATTTTGTTTGTTTTAAATATTAAATATGTTCGCATCTTTTAAACCTAATGTGATAAAAACGTTTTATAATGATTTTCGAAATTAGCATGATCGTTTCCTTTGAAACCACTTACTTTCATCCCGGAGGTAAGAAAAAAGATTGTTCCCTAGTGTAAGCAATAGTAGACATTTGCCTACCTTTCAAAGTTTTTAAATTCTACGTTAGCAGGTAAACAAAAAATGAGAAGCTAAATCACAAATGTACGTTTTGTCTGTTAATTTTCAGATCTCGTCAGTGCACATGGATGAAAGGGTAAAAATATGTGAAAGCAAAAACAATAACCTAACAATACATGAGGTTTTGGTCTACATCACTACAAAATATAATTAATTATTTCTTACATAGTCATGGTCTCTATATAACTTTTAATATGCATTACAAACTTAATTCATTAACAGGAAGAAGAATATCATCCCCAAAAATAATTTATACAATGTTATGTATCAGATAAATTGCAAACAATGCCCAATCAAAAACGTAGGAAATAGGAAATAAATCCTCAATACGAGAACAAATTCACCTATTAAAACAACAATTCTCTAAAGCTTCAATAGTCAAATTAATAAGAACAGTACTATTGTTATTAAATATATTAGTAACATAATTCTCTCGAGTTCGAATCCCGGTCAGGGCGACCAATTTTTTGAACAAATTTAATCATATTAGTAATAATCAAACACTCGTGTATACGATTTTTTCTATTCAGACAATATTATATATATATATATATATATATATATATATATATATATATATATATATATATATATATTTGTACTAGTACTAGTCATGACAATTGTCATGACTAGTATTATTTTGTTACATCTTTATTCTGCAATGATTTTGTTAAGTATTCACATTAATACTATGCGATCAGTACCAACAACTTCTGAGAGTAGATGACAGAGTTCACTTGCGTTTCTACGCCCCTCCCCTTTCCTAGGCGGGCGACCTCAATTGGTGTTAAACCTTTGCCTTCCGCCCTTCGAAGGATGTCACAGTATTCATAAAGGAAACGATATATTATTATAAATGTAGATTGAATATTGATTGTGTGGAAAGAAAAAAACACGCCACAACCATATGGTGAAACGTCTATGACGTACGTGGGCCTCAAATTTCAATAGCGGACTCCGCATGGTTGCTGCTGCACCCCCTGAGCCATCAAAGCCGGCATATGCATGAATGCTTGGAAATTTTTTGTCATTTGTAATAATGAAATAAAACACACTTTGGTCCAAAAAATATCCCTAGTACGTTTTTGAAGTGTAAATATATTATGATAAAACAATTTTTTGTACAGAAGTGCAATAGTGACAGATTTTATGAGAATAGTTTATGGTAGGTGGTTTATACATGTGTTAATGCACTTTTATTTTGTTTACAATTTATTTAAGAATACTGTGTGTGAAAATAGAGGGGAGTGTTATTTATTTCTTTGCACTGATTCATTTCATAATATCGGTTTCTACCTTACGCCTTACGCATGTTCAAATTTGTTCCTACCTGATGGCGTGCCCTGTAAATGCACTAGTTTTCTCCTCTGGTTTGAGACTTTCTGATTTTCTGAACAGCAACTGTCGTAAGGAAGACAAATTTGATAAGTTTTAGGACAGTTTTTATTGTGATTTACCAAGAAACTGAAACTTACAAATTAATGTGCAAAAAGATGTTAATCTTATTGTATTTTAGTGTAAGGAATTAATACCCAGGTTATATTCACACAACTTTAAGCAATGTCTTTTGTTAAAAAATAATAACTGATAATATATTTTTGAGCCGGAGTGTATTAACGTTTGGGGATCAACACTCGCGATAGAAATCACAATTTCTTTTCAAGAACACAGAACACTAGCCAAAGATATTTGGTATTTTAGCAGCATTGTTTCATAGGGACAGAATCAAAATCTGACTGCAAATCACTAGAATTTATTTTGCATCAACAAAAGTCCAGAGAAATTTGAAAGTCACGAACAGAAGCACCAAGAAAAATGTAAAAAAGCTAATACTGTTATTATACACACATTTGTACTACAATATTTTCTGGATTTGCGATTAATTTTCCAGAGCAATTCGTGATCAATGTTTGTATGGAACTGCTTATAGTATTAATAGTAGTACATATAAAATTCACTTCTTTTCCCAAATCAGTTGCAATATTACACTTTTCATAGTCAAAAAGCATGTTCCTGAATTTTCTTTGTTCACGTAAATGAGGTCAACTACCGCTTATACGAGCATATAGATTATATTTGTCCTTAGAACTGCAACCTACAAATATGAATAGTGACCGATAATTTGTGCTTTAACTGTCCGTGATTAATGAGGAGATTCCCTAATTCAAAGGCCCTGTATGAGGCTCGCGTGCAAGTCATCATAAAGTTCCGCTGCCCGTGTAATTGCAGGGCGTCTGTGATGTATTGTGGGCTGCTATTGGAGGTGGTGCGTCAGCGCGGGGGCGGGTTGAGCGAGGGCAGTCGATCGGGAGAGGCATGCACGCTGGAAGCGCAGGCAACGGCGGAGGAGGGGCAGAGGCGGGGCGGAGGCGGGGCGGAGGCGGGGCGGAGGCGGGGCGGAGGCGGGGCGGAGGCGGGGCGGAGGCGGGGCGGAGGCGGGGCGGAGGCGGGGCGGAGGCGGGGCGGAGGCGGGGCGGAGGCGGGGCGGAGGCGGGGCGGAGGCGGGGCGGAGGCGGGGCGGAGGCGGGGCGGAGGCGGGGCGGAGGCGGGGCGGAGGCGGGGCGGAGGCGGGGCGCAGGCGGGCGGAGGCGGGCGGAGGCGGGGCGGAGGCGGAGCGGAGGCGGAGCAGAGGCGGGCGAGAGGCGGTGCAGAGGCGGGGCGGAGGCGGGCGGAGGCGGGGCGGAGGCGGGGTTGAGGCGAGGCGGAGGCGGGGCGGAGGCGGAGCAGAGGCGGGGCGGAGGAACATAGAGCGGGGCACGGACAAAAGAGGCGAGACGAGGGAAAGTAGAAAACCAGACTCGCAATCATACGTTTCCTTTCAAACACTGAGTATATGTCACGCCAAAAATAGATTTTGCCAGTGAATCTCGAAAAATAGTATGATAAGTTTTATTGCAATGAAACTTCTACTACACATTCATGAATTATAGAACATACATGCTAATCATACACACTGCAGGGGATTCGTGAGTAGGAGTACAAATGGATTTGAGAGTACGCGAATTCGCATGTAATGTATGTACAAGTATATTATATTATATTATATATTATATTATATTATATTATATTATATTATATTATATTATATATTATTTTATATTATATAATAATATATTATATTATATTGTGTTATATTAAAAAGGGCTTGGGGACAGTAGGTAAGCACGCCAGCCATAGCAAGCTTTCCGCTATTCGGAATCGTTAACATCTCGATTCTGATGAAACTGAAGCTTACCTTTTTTATTAAAGTAATTGCAGTAATTGTAATTTCTTGTTCACATTTATGAAGTGCTTGGGGGCACAAGATGATACGAAAATCAAGATATTAATATTTAGGACGCTCTACACATTCGGCATTTGCCGATTAGTGAGCTACTGCTCGCCCAATTCCCAGATACTGAAGTGCTCGGCGAATGTTTGCTTCCTTTGATGTGTGCAAAAGAGAGACATGCGGTGGGTAGGGCGAGCATGGGACGTTCGTCGCTCGACAAATAGCAAGCTAACCATCCACATTCCTCGGGATTCGGCGAGAAGTCGCTGGCTACTCGCCGAATATTGAACGCGTAGAGCTGCTTTTATGAAAAGCGGGACGCTTGCTACGGCTGGTATGGTTTGTACTGTCACTGCCCCAAGTCCTTCATGGATCAGAAAATACAATTTGGTGATATATATTGTGACTGTACTTACCTCAGTTTTCCAATTAGGAATCCATCATCAAATGAGGCAGTGACCACATATTAAATTTTGATAGCAATAGTTGCTGTTTCTAAAATGATGAAGGGACAAGGGATTCCTTTAGGGGGGAGCGCCTTTATGAGGAGGATGTTGGCTGTGATTTTTAATGCATTCTCTACCTTCATACCGTTCATTAATCACTACTTTGCCATTTGTTTTATTCATCAAAGAGAACTCAACATAAGGAGAATCTGATACTAGTACATGCATGAGTCTGCAGTCTTAAATGATATTACATTAACATAAATTAACATCTATTTTTGATTACATTACTGGATCACTCCGAAACCGATAAATACATGAATCTCTGACTAATCAATTCTGTAATTCTTATTGCAATCATTATGAATATCGTATGTGTATGACCTCTATTTCGTTCCCCTATCTACGTATTGGTTCATTAATACGCCCTATCCCACTAATGCACTCTCTGGCCAACGTGGCTGTGCTGAATTCACTTGAATTACATGGCTATTATCTGTTCGGTTACTCATCCTGTATTTCCCACTCTCTTGGCGCAGGAACACAGCTGCTTTTGTTCAAGGCCTTCACGCCACGGCGTGGCGTGGGGGCCCCTCGTGTTGCCGCTGGCTGGTTTACGTGGTTGCGCCCGCTTTTCCTTTTCAAAATCGTCCGTCTATTGGTCTGCCCATGGCTGATGGCCCACGCGCACTCGCTCGCCACATGCTTCCATTTTCATTCGATTATTTATCACTCACGAACGTTTATGTCACAATTCCCTCGACCTAATATTACTATCCACTGTCTTTAGTTACTATTCACTTCCTTGTCACTACTTCTCCCCACCTATATTCCCTGATGCTCACCGATTACACTTCCGTGATTGATGCACCTCACCTCGCCCGTGCGCGCCATCTCAACTCTCCCTCCCTTCTTCTCGTTATGACTCGCGTCTCTTCTCGCCCCGCGCGACTCGTTCCCCGGAACCATTCGTCTGACTCTCCTGTCCCTCCTGCGCGCCCGATTCAAATTGGCATCGTTTTTACAAATCTGAATGGTTACATGACCATTAGGTCATATATATATATATATATATATATATATATATATATATATATGTGTGTGTGTGTGTGTGTGTGTGTATGTATGTATGTATGTATGTATGTATGTATGTGTGTGTGTGTGTGTGTGTGTGATGAAACGAATTGCGTTTCAGATGGAATATATGTTTGAATTGCGCGGTCGCCATGGCCGTAGTGAACGGGTCACCTAGAATAGGGAACGAAACTCCAGTGGCAGGTGCTCAGTCGAGCAGAGAGTACAGGAGGGGATGCCACGTTCAGTGGTGGCAACGGCCAGTGAGGAGATGGCAGAAAGAAAATCAGAGATCATTGATGGAAAAACGGTATTGGAACGAGTTAAAACAATAGTAGGACTGTAATGAGGCGATATGCTCGTTGTGGAGTAAAGGAAGAACTACATAATAAATGAGACCGAGAGACAGATTCGGCGACACGTGTTCGTGTGAGAGCGAAATAATAATGCGAGTGTTGTGCGGTGCATTGTTGAAACAATATCCAGACTACGTCAACAAACCAAAGGCTTGTGGCATAACGAACTAATTGTTTCGGGGATGATGTACAATAGAGGTGCGCCGGCGAGCAAGGACGTCGCGCTTGAAGGTCACCCCGGCCGTTTTCCACCACCGGCGGCGGCGGCAGCGTGGGGCGTCGGTGACAAAGCTCCTTCAAATAGTACGTCGCTTCCGCGCGAACTTTATTTACCCGATACAATTCGGTTCATTTAAGGGAAGGTCATAGAATTTTAGAGGGGGGAAATATTGGTGTTATTTTCAACGCTACGGGGGCAAGCCTCGGAGTGAACCGTTATTGGAAAGAGTGGGGAAGTTACATCTGTAAAAGGAAAAACTATGTAATTTATGTTTGTAAGTAATTTATTAAGTCTATTTTCTATACAGAATGAGTCTATTTACATGAGAACAGATTTACATGATGACAGAATGAGTCTATATACATCCCAAACAGAAACGAGAGCTCCCAGCCGGAACCCGACTGTCGCGCAAGAGAGGTGCATTGGAATGCGTGAATGGAATCATAAGAATTATAAGAAACAGCAGTTCAGGAATCATAATTATTAATATGGTAAATGCAGTGAAACGATAGACATGATCATTGTTTTTTTGTAGTGTAAAGTGCGCAGACAGAAATAGACTTGACGTCGAGATTAATTATTGCTACGAACAATTGGACTCGTGTAATTTCCAGTAATAGACAAGCGCCACGCCGTTGTATAAGTGTGCGTCTTTAGGTATGAGAAATGATTATTTCCACCGCATGATACGGACATGTTATGATCAGTTACTATTATTGAGCAGTGATAAACGTGGAACAGTCCGATATAGTGCAATTGTAAGTGTTCACGGGCATGCCCAGTAATGGATGTGTAGACAAGTGAACGATGTCTCGGACGAATAAAGTTATATTTCATTAGACAGTGCATATAGTGGTAATATAATAAAATGAAGGCGAGATGCATGAAAAAGTAACTCCAGTTTTTGAGAGGCTAAAGGCTCTCACATACCGACGCGGTAGATCCGCAGCGGAAGTTTCTCGTCACGTATTGCCCTATGAGCACGTTCAGACCTGCGCGGCAGGCAAACGTCGCGGCAACGGATTAGGAGCGTTTAATCCGTGGCAAAATTTATAACGCAGTCAGACGCGTTTTTTCTGCTACAGCTCGAGTTTTGTGGAAATTCGCACATGCTCGGGAGTCTTCGCTCCCCTCTGAGTCGAGCGACCTTGCCAACCGTCACCAAACGCTGACTCATAATTGACGATCTGGTGTGAACGGTCCCGCGAATTCCGCGGCCGCGCCTAGCTCGAAACTTTCCGCGCCGCACCCGCTGCGGATCCACCGCGCCGGTCTTTTGAAGCCTTAACAGTTACGACGAGGAGCGGCTGAGGAGGCGGCGCGGCGTCGGGGGGAGTGGGGAGGGCGAAACGAGATTCATCCGTCAGGCGTGCGGCTACCGGACGGGCCCGAGCGAGATCGAGCGCTCCCGAGCGTCGACGGCGCAGCGAAGAGTAACATCTCAGATTTAAAGACGAGTATTAATGTAGTGCTACTGTAGGGATAAATAATAAGATATATTACAGGTCACAATGATGTAAATAGCCGACATTTAAGAAAGGATTTCACATGTTTAGTTTTTGTGTAATCAAAATCAGTAGCAAATTGATATTATATTGTATAAGCTAGTATGTAATAGAAGTGGTGTTAATGTTCATACTATCTATTGTGGTATTATCGGCAAAATCACTTTTGTTTGTCGCCATTTGATAAGTAGTATTTCACGATAATGGGATTTACATGTGCGATAATTTCCATTACATAAAAAAGATCATGATCAGAATTTGCAAACAAAAAATATTAAAGAGCTCATAATAATCATTCATGGTAACGTATTTACATAATTTAATTGATAAAGGAAACTGCTTATAGCAAATTTGATGCTTCGTGTTATATTACTTAATGCAAGTTATATAAATGTAATTATAGTCATTCTTTAAATGAATTTGTTCTGTTTTAAAAATATTTTATGGTGATTCCATATTCACATGACATCAACAAGGTTGGTACCCCCATCAAGAATCCCTTCCTTGTTCCCCTTTATTATCTCCAAAAGAGATATTTATATGTGTAATTTCTGCCCTGTATGATTTTCGAGCTCATAAAACAGGAATTCAGGGAAAGTTGGATCGTATATATACAGTGTCTTAGGAGGACGCGTTGAAAATTGGAAAATAAACTGTGATACTCAAAAGTTGGTTTGAAAAACTGTTTTCTAGGCAAAACTTTGCATTGCAGAAGTATTGAACCATTCCAGAAACATGTATTTTTTCGTTATTTACAAAAGAAATGAATATATTTGTTCAGAAACAAAAACAAACGAGAAATAAATAAGCAGTAAAATCGTGTAAATTGGGTAAAATTGGGTAATTGTAAAACAAATCATTTATACAAAATATCTTATTTTCATTTTTTTGGTATTTTGCTCATTTGAATTTTAAACTTTAATTTGAATTTGTCATTAGAATGTTCATTACGAGCGAATTAGTATAGTTTCAAGTTGTAGAAGGAATGCCAAAGTGATCCAATTTGTACATCAGGAAAATCTTTGATTTTGTTTCTAAAATTTCATATGCAGTATAGCGTGTATTAATTGAATTACGTTAAACGTTCTTGCAATATGCAGCACGCAACAGTCATTTGAGCGTTGGGGGTCCCGCCAGGACTACTGAAATGCAATTTCAGAGCAGCTTGTTAAATTGGGTCATCTAAACATTGGAGCCAACATTCAGAGGGGTGGTGAAAGACCCGACTCTTCAGTCAACAGTGTCTCTCATGGCTTATACAAAGACCAATAGGAAAATGGAAGAAAAAGTGGAAAACTCGTGGAGTAAAACCAAGATCGCCACCTGGGTCTACAAGGACCGCGGCAGTTGTTGAGGTTTCTGTACATTTATTAGAACATGGGGAATATGACCCATGATTTTTCGCTGTGCAACCAAAGCTAAGAGCTGCAGCTACCTGGTTACTGATAAAGAAGCTGTCCATATTTCGTTATCATACACCTGATACTTTCGGAGAAAGTCAGGTGGAGTATAAAAACATATCTCTAATGAAACTCGCTCTAGAAAAAAGTATTTGAAACTGAGCGCGACGTTTGTCATTGACCAGCGGTGGTTTAATTAACTCTCTATTTAAAAATGTACGAGTAATTTCATTGTTGCGGTATCATACTAACTATATATATTTAATACTACATGAATCGATGACCTGAGGTTATTGCGTGAATAATGAATATAGTTAGTCACCGACAAGCAAGGCGCCATGCTGAATATGGGCATGACAAAGTCGTATGAGCTGCAAATTAGGAATGCGATAAACACACCGCAAGGGCAGACTTTCTCGCAAGGAATTTTGACATTCATATAAAGGAAAATTATTCCTTAATCAAACCCATATTAGACACTTTCCGGACGAACTGACGAATCCACCATTCAATTGAATGAGTCAAATCTGTTAAGTATATACGTAGCGATCGCAACTCAAGACGACGGTACAGCATTAAAAATTGCTGGCTACTTGTTGCAAGGCAGAGCTCCAGAGACAAAATAGCGCCGGAGTTGAGGTGTGAAGTCAGAGAACAGCTAGGGAAGGGAAGCATGGGACGAGGAGCGGGATGGGGCGCTAAGCGTGCCAGCAGGAGCGGTACGGGGAAGCAGGGGGCTGCGCGGGTGATTGGGAGATGGTAATGGGGGGCAGGGGCGAGGGCGGGGGCGGGGGCGGGAGCGGGGACAGGGCAGGTGGCACGCTGTCCCAAAGGGCCGCCACATGATGTGGCACGTGATCTCTTGTTAGCGTTCTCCCGACACTGCTGTAATTAGCGCCGGGGCTAGGGTGCGTGTCCGACACACGTGTTCGACAACGTGATGAGGTATCTTGCTGTTTGCTTCTGGGGCACGATAACACCCACCCGGACAAAAAGCTGTATATTCTCATTGTTTATTGTTTCCGTTCTCTTGATGGCATTAATCTTATAGTAATATTTCAAACACTTCCTCAGTTGAAAAAAAACAACTTCGGATTATCGCGCTATGCAGCTTCCACTTGGACAAGAAGCTGACAAGAAACATTAGTAATAAACAATACATCAAGAAAATCAATACATCTTTCGAACATAAACTTATTTTACTAGCTATAAATGTACCGAAGTAATTGTCACTGAAAATGTATTTGTACAACAAATACTCTTTCCGTCCGATTTTATTCGCCCAATTTTTCATGTGTGATCAACTACAAAATACTTAGCATTTTTAACCAAAAGTTTTTATGTTTAAATGATTTGATTTGTTAAACAAAATGAGTGATCGCATGGATGTTTTGCATATTATTGTATGCGTATTTTACATGCGCTCTGTATAAACGCACATTTCAGGAAATAATTTTCTTGATCTAAAATACAGTAGATGTTGAGTATTAAATAAATATCAAAATGAATCATTTTTCAATGTTTTATTTTCACACATGAATGCAAACACGTTTATCACCGTTTGGTCTTGCAAAACTGCCTCACACCCGGAACTTCACCATTCTTGGTAATTTCAAACTTAGGTATTTAAAAGCCAGTATTTTAATTTGGTTTAATCTTTTTATTTCTTTTTAATACAAAATATTCCTTTCTTTTTTCGAACGTTGAGTTTGCAACCTCATTTAATAGTTTCAAGTTTCACACTAAAGAGAACTCTTATGACAAGGTGAAGTGCAGGTTTCAGCTATAAAGAGATAAAAATCTTAAAAAACAACAACAAAAAAACAACTAAACATCGCCGGTTGATATCAGAAAGTTAGATCCTTTTCACGTCAGCTAGTAGAAGTAGTCATCTTAAGAGCAACGAAAGGAGGGGAAACGTTTCCCCTGAGACAAGTTACTCACCGCTCCACAACTCCAGCGGACGGCGCTCTGCTGCGGCTACTACACGAAATCTGTACGCGGCATCATTTGTGACGCCCAGTCGTGTCACCTCGCGGGCGGCGGGAGGGCGTAGCGCGTTACAAGAAATACCATAAAAGAGTGGTACTTTCGAAATGACATGTAACTTTCGAAAATATCTCAGAAACGAAACATTTTATTTTACCAAAATGGAAGTATTACGTTACCAGTGTGTCAGTAGTGGTGAGGATTCTATTGGTTAGGATTAGAACGAAGATCTTCGTTTCTTTCCTCCTAGTGTGTATTTAAATATTAAGGTGAAAAATGTTTATTAATATTGCTTTGCAATAATAAGTGCGAGAAGGTAGAAATTGAAACGCAAAAATCTAGAGCTGTGTGGAAGGTTTTAGTTGAAAAAGAGATACAAACAAAGTCTTTTCATTCCAGGATTACGGAAGACAATGTAGTACGAAAATATTACTCTCCAAAATCTAAAACAAATTTGAGACGACGGGTCCAGCATCGTTGCACTGGGCGCACTGAGACGTCTGTTGGAAGTTGTCGGGCCGAGGAGCACACGTGACACACAGCTTATGGAAGTTACGTAGCTGATGTAGGTACTTGAGCGCCAACCAGCTTCTAGGCATCATCCTCGGCTTGCCCTACTGAACAAGTTGAAAAGAAAAACCTAGAGGCAACCTCTCAAGGTGAAGCATCTGTAACAACTTTCCAAGCAAAATCCACAGTATTTCAGTTTTAACACTGCAACGCCCAACGCCCATCTCTGCACCTACGCCTTTTCATGTTGCAACATAATTTAAGTCTTCGTCACTTTTAGATGTTTCATGCAATGTAAGATATTTTTTAATCATTAAAAATTTAATTTTTATTGAACTCTTTACATATACCACCAGTGGGTGTAATTTCCACACCAAGATAGTTCTCCTTGAAGCAGCACTACATTCTTACACTTTTCACTAATCGCCTCTGCCTATTAATGCGAGACATGTTGTGAAATTCTATAGTTCTTATAATGTATCACCAGACTTTTATTTCCACTTCCAAGGAAAATGTAACAGGCACTTCGATTCACACAATTGTTTCGAAGTTGATTCAGTTTCATCTCTTCTTTCGAAGTAAATTGTCCAAGCAGTGATAAATGGTGTTTATTACATAGGCGTGTTTCTATAATACACACCACAGAAGTGTTCAGTTCTTGAGAAGTGGGCTGTTTGATGTTTCGAAATGACCTCAAGGAAACCACTACGATGACAGGTCCGACGATGAGTGGAAAGTGTCATTTAATAGTGAAGTTGACTTTTCACGTTGAGATACTATGATAAAACATTTCAGTTAGTATATATGAGAACTTTCCAGCTGTTCTTTAGATAATTACTCTTAAGAGTATCGTGAACTAATGTCAAGCGCATTCTTTTGTTTTGTGTTGTTTAATAATTAATATTAAAAATGTATTCAAAATATCCATGATTAAAAATTATCAAGATGTGAAGAATGTAAAAAACTCAGCAATGCAGCAAATATTGAACAATGTTCACAGCAACCAGCTGAAAAAACAAAGACGTCAAAACGACCCTTGGTCGGAGTAGTTAGGTACACAATCTCGGATGTCATAGCGATAAACTATAATATTTAGTGCAATGGCCACTAAATTCACCGGCACGAGTAAATTTCCAGTCGCCTAGAAGCAACCCCTGAAGTGTATTTTTGAAGCAAGCGCCGAGGGCCCGCCCCGTGAAGGCAGAGGAAACCTTTTTAAAATCCAGCAATTTCCAAATGAGATTATCAGCCCTTATTTTCGACCCTTTCCAGTACATTTAAAGCACCGCGTTGGGCCTCAGCGCCTCAGAGAATTGATGAGGTTGTCGGTTTAATTTCCTCGATGTACCGAAGTTAATAAGCTTCCGTTTCTTCCTCTTAGCCTCTTCGTTATCTCCCGTTGTTCATTTTTGACGGAAGCCCTTCTTCAGCCCATCAATCTTTGCTTCATGTAGCTATTCTTCACCTCGAGCAGCAACTGAGAAGCGGAAGTGTGCGATTTATGAGGGCCCACTTCCTTCTCCGGGCCGAGCGAGGCGGTCAATTCCCGCTCGCCCTTGCTGCACGATGGGACGTCGTTCGGGGCTCCTCGCTCGTCTCCTGTGATTGCCGGGCGCAGGTGCAGCGCACGCTAGCGATGGGAGTGGAGTGGCTCGGTTGCTCCTAACAAATGGACAAACTAACGGGCTTAACCATCTTACTGCTTTTATCGAGACATTGGGTGCTATCTTTGATAAGCAATGCGGATTGCTTTCCGAAAAGCAACTTTTGTAAACAATCTGAGCAAAATGTTTTTATACTCTATAAAGCTGGTTCTGTCTATTCCGATATTAAGAAATGTATAACACACTATTACTGGTCTGTTCTTGACTCCTTTGCGAACTTATTCTTTCCTTTCATTCTAAATCATTATCTTGGATAACAAATTTTATGCTTTCTATTCATTTTTTCCACTTGCCCTGATTTCCGTTTCCATATCACTTTCAAGATGCCGCGCTATATTTCTTTATTGTCCTCGCGGTTAGCTCATTGGTCAGCGTGCTTGCTTTCCATGACGCAACTCCGCGTTCGATTCCCGGTCGGGTAAGATTATAGTGTGCTATTTCCTTGCAATGTCGCAGTGTATGTTGCTTTGTGACGATGATAGAACTCTGTTCTCAGGTTGAAAAGCCCTGGCGTAGGGATGCGTACGTGCTAACCACACGTACCTCGTTACCCATGGCCGCAAGGCCGGGACGCCGCTGGTAGGTCCTGACTTCGTCCGAGGCTATTTCGCCACAATACATACATTACATACATATTTCTTAATTTCTTATGCTCAAGGATAAAGTGGCTGGTAATGCATAATAATTTACTTCTTTTATTCAATATTATTGCTGAATTAGTTTGTAAACAATCATTTCAACAGTGAGAGAAACGAAGTATTCAGTTTCTTACATTCCGTTTATATTATTTTTTAATAGCATGTGACTCGGGGGACCTTTTATTGCAATATTTTTATGTTATATCTGTGCAATGTTCTGTTTGTTTCGTCTCACTTCTTTTAATTCTTCACTCGATTTTAAACATTGGTCCGCATTCTCAGTTATTTCGTACACATTATCACCTCACAAATTCGAGAATTTTGGTCTTAAGTTTTTCATCCATGGATATGCTAGCGAAATCCAGAGGTCAATAATAGTTTTAACACATGAGAAACCTTCATTTGTATTTATTTACTGTTATTCAACAAGCGAAAAATACTAAAAAAAAAAAACAAAAAATGTTTGGCGGAATATTGACATTACCATACCTATTACGTTCCAACTTCGCAATTCATAACGACGAAGAGAATGAATCCAACTTGCTAAGATATTTCTTTCAGATACAATGGTGCCTCAACTAAGGTTTAAAAAAAGAGTGCACTGCAACCAAAAAGGGTGACAAATGTAATTTTTAAATTCTGCTCAATTACTTTATTTATTTTTTACTAGTTTTATTTCCCAATTTGGGCGAATCTACGCTACAATTAAAGAATTACTGTAATAATTATTCCTATGCCATCTCGTGATTTCCTTGCAAGTCATACGACTAGTAGGGTAAGTCAATACTATCTTCCGAAGTCAATCGAATCGACCTCAGATCGTAAGACCCAACGCTATATATTGCATAGCCTCTCCGCCACCTCCAATAGCTCAGAACGAATTGTCGAGTTAAATGAATAGAATTCTGAGTCCGCTGCCAGACTTTCAGGCTATGTTGCCAAAATTCGCTCTCTTTGCAAACTGTCGCATTCCCTTAATTGACGACGCTAAGGAGTAAGAGAAATGTAAGGTAATATACGAATTTCGCATGCTATTGTAAAGTAAATAAATAAACAAATAAATATCTTTCTTTCAGGCATATAGATTGAGGGTCACGCGACCGAGTGGGCTTTGGGAAGAACAACCGCTATAAAGATTTGGTATTCCGCGCTCGACTGTCGAACCGAACGGATCGTTCTTGTCGGTGTGAACAGTGATAACCAGGCGACTTACTAATAATTGTGAACCAGCGCAAATCTTGTGGTCAGTGGAAACAGTCCACGCATTATGTACAATGGATACTGCCCGACAACCGGGCAGCTCATCAATAATGCGCTAATAATTCTCAACAGTGACGAAGTTAGGTCAATGGAATCTCAACCAAATCAACAGACATCGATGGGACAGCAAAACCCGGATACTCTACAAGGTAACGCTTCAGGCCAACATGCCGCAGGGCGAAATTTAAAGCGTCCTTCAGATGATGATACCTCGTCTAACGACACCAAAAGATCTAACCTGCATTCAAAACAAGACAACATAGATAGTTCAGTATAGTTATTCGGTTCGAACTTACAATAGATTTGAAGAACTGAACAGAATACCAGATCCCAACAATCAAAATAGGTTTAGTTACGTTAATGAAACATCGCCAAGTGTGTCAGAATCAGTTAAAATCCCGCCAATTTATGTAGCAAATAAAAAAATAACAATTAACAGAAATAATCATAAAAAAAAACCAAATCTAATTAACACAGGAAGACAGTTTCATACCTACAAGGACCCAGCAAATAAGAAATTCTCAGTTGTGTTTAAAAATCTACACTGAATTGAAAGAAAAACACCCATCACTCGTTAAAGTTAGACTCCGAAAAGACAGTAATCCAATTCCAGTAATAGCAGCTGAATTCAACGGGGAAGAAAACATAGAAAATATTTTAGAAGTAAGACAAATTTGTAATCTCATTGTAAAAGCTGAAAGGAGAAAAAGACCTAAAGGCCCCATTCAATGCATGAGATGTCTTGAATTTGGTTTTACAAAAAATAATTGTAAACATAAAATAGCATGCATTTATTGTTCCAAAATTCATTATTCTTCAACTTGCCCCCATAAAAATGAACTATTTAAATGCTATAACTGTCAAGGAAACCACAGAGCAGACCTCCGAATAGTAGAATGCCCCTATTATAAAAAAAAAATAAGCCAAACATCTAACCTCAAAGATCCTCCATTTAGATCTAAACCAAGGGAATTTCCCCAGACTGTCTAATACTCAAAATATTCCAAACTTTACACACACTAACCACACAAACACAGAACAACATAATAAACAATTCTATAACTCCCAAAATCGAAATCGTCAAGCACACTCCAACGAGAATAACTTTCTCAACTCCCTGATCAATACAATAGCCACTCACATAATCAATATATAAATAAAACAACATAAAAATTAAAAAATTAAAAAAAATTAATTGGAAAAATAATCAACAAAGTTAACGAACTAAAATATTTCATGCAAGATAAGAAAACGCTTTGCAGTATAACTGAAACACACTTAAACAATAGTACAAAATTCAGCATACGAGATGATAAAGTAATCAGAGAAGACAGACCAAACTCTAATGGAGGAGGAGTAATGATACTAATAAAGAGCACTACCATTTTATGCAAAATACTACCACCAACCAAAAAACACTTAAGTAGCATATAAGCCCCCCAATGTGAAAATTCAGCATACCAATATCATTGGTATTATTGATCAACACACCCCAACAATAGTCCTAGGTGATCTTAATGCAAAACATACAGAGTGGGGATGTAAAAACAATAACTCAGCTGGGACACAACTACTACGGTTAATAAACAACAACAAATTAAGTTTCATAACCCCTAATGAACCAACCTACTACCCATTTGATCACTGGAACCCTGACCTGTTAGACATAGGCACAACAAATATACAACAAAAGATTTTCTCCACAGTACACCATGAAATGGACTCTGACCATCTACCAGTAATAATCACTACACAACAGTCACTCCCCACACACTCACCCACTTCACAACTCAATACTCACAAAATTCATTGGCAAATATTTTAAAATTAAGTTAAAACAAACATCCCAAAGTTCAAAATATTAAGTACCCCTCTAGAAATAGATCAAGCAATCACAAACTCAAAAAATTAAAAAAAAAAAAAAATAAAAACAATGAACTACCCAAAAGCATAAGAAATCTAATTCACATAAAAAAAAAAAGAATATTATGGAATTACCCTAGACGCACTGAAATTAAAAAGGAACTTCATCTATTAACATATATTACAAAAAAAACACTTTTCACACACAAACAGCAACAATGCAACACCATGATTCAAACATTAAGCTCAAGTAACAATACACTGTGGCAATTTAAAAATAAAATACTAGAGAAAAAATACCATTCCTCCACTTAATACCAACACAGGGAAAAAATTCTCACCCTTTGAAAAAGCTGAAACACTTGCAAATCATTTTGCAGATACATTCAAACCAAACGACACACTCCCACACATTGAACACCAAACAATCACACAGAGCTCCTAATTATAATGTACCCTCCAGAATTAGATTCATATCTCCACAGGAAATAATAAACATAAAGAAAAAAAAAAACCAAAAAATTTAATTTTAAAAAAATTAATTAAAAGTTACTTCCCACTATTATGGAAACACTCAATAGTAATACGCATTCCAAAACCTAACAAACATCCATCGAATGTAGAAAATTATCGTACAATCAGCCTGTTACCCTCCTTATCAAAAATGTTTGAGAAACTTATTCAGAAAAGACTTAGTAATTACCTCAATAAAAATGACATCATTCCCAATTATTAAGAATCACAGAACATATGCATACAGCATTCCAAAGAAAACTACATATTATATCAACCTTTCTAGATATTTCCCAAGCATACGACAGAGTTTATTTATTTATTTATTTATTTTACGTCAAAAAACAGTTAAAACTGTGTATGACGTGCTATAGGGAAAAGTAAATTGTGTGCACATTCTCAAAATTCTGTGATCCCTACACTAAGTCATATACTACTTAAATTTTGAAAAAAAAAGCTCCCAGGTAATATATTTTCAAGGATAAAAAGGCAATAAATTTTGGCTCTTATTCATGTTGTCCTTCGGAATAATACTTCCTGCCGCGACAACATTGAAACGATAATTTGAATAATTGTATTTCCCACTGAATTCTAGAAGACGTGCACAGAAAATGAAGTTACATTTATGTCCAGAAGCAAAAACAAGGGGCCATCTCAGCATTTACTCAATGGATCAGGAAAACTGGACGAAAAACCTGATCGAGATGGGGGTCATTGACCCGGAGGCTGCATTGGAGTATGGCATCAAGGTCTCATGTACAAACTAAGAATCAATGGCACACCCAAATACTTAAACGACATCATCAATAGCTTCATAAGCAATACAACCATTTCAGTGTCAGTAGATAATCATCTCTCAAACCACAAACCAATATATGCTGGACTTTCTCAGGGCTCTCCATTAGTACATGTATTATTTAATCTTTACAGAGCTGATATCCCTACATCCACAGCACAATTTGCAGATGATACAGCATTGTATTGCTCAAACATATCACTAGACACAATAAGAAACACATTGCAGCAACATCTAAATCAAATAGATTCTTGGTCAAACAAATGGAAAATTAAATTAAACCCATCAAGTCAACAGCAAAAATATTTTCATTGAAAACAATTTCAACACCACCACCTCTCACACTGAACAATAACATAATTCCTTGGACTCCATAAAACAAAAGAGTGAAATATTTAGGTCTGCATCTATACAATAAACGTAACTGGAAAGAACATCTAAATCAAATAGATTAACATTAAAACACAACAAAAGTCAAACTATTTCAATTAAAGCCATTAATAAACAACCATAGTAAAATAACAATAGAAAATGCCCAAGTCATATATACGCCTAATTAGACCCTTAATGCTACAGGTCATACAAAACAAATTAAAATAACCAAAGCACCCTGGTTCATTTCAAACAAACAGCTTATAAAGAATTCAAATAAAACCTATCATACACCACATCACTAAGTTATCCCATAATTTTTACAATAATATGTCAACAATTACACAAATATCTCAATACAATCTAGGCAAAGCACCCATAAACCCCACCAGAATAAAAAAATAGATTTCCCAAACACGTTTTTTACATTCAATTTGCAGATTTAGATGATCGTTTCTTAGGTGCCCAGTGTGTTTCTTCTCCCTAAGTAATAGCTGTAAAATAATAATAGTTTAGCTTTTTAAAATAGATCATAAGCATAAAAAACATGTGAAAAAGTTTGTATTGTAAAACTGAACCATGTGTACCATTCAAAATAATAAAATGATTGAAAAAAATAAAGATTTGGTGGTATATCCACAATATTTTTAGCACCCTAACTGTATTCTCAAGTGGAGCCTCCTCCAAGGACCTGCGGCTCGGCGAGGGCTCCGCGGGTGTCAGCATACTGGCGGGCCGCAGCTCGGCGAGGCCTCCGCCCTCCGAGACACTCCTCCGCCCCCACCCCGCCCCCGCCCCTGACGCGCTCAGCAGCCTCGTTTCAATAACTACGCGAGAAGAAAGGCACATTATTTTCAGTCCCGTTACCGAAATCGCCCAAAATGTCTTACACGCGCTATCGGCCACCTCCCCCGTTTGTGTGGGACTGGAGACCGAGGCTGTCACGGAAGATAAATGTCAGAGAGGAGGCAAGAAGAACGGCTGCGCCCGCCGCGAGCGCTGCAGAGGAGCGGGAGGGGGAGGGGCAGGAGGAGGGGTGAAGACGCGAAGGTGGCGCGTCGCGCTGCGAGACGAGGCCCCGCCTTCGCCCCGCCCCGCTCCCCTTCGCGCTGCTCCGCTCCGCTCTTCCTCGTCTTCCTGTTTCCGCGCGCTCCGCCTGCCGCGCCCGGCCCGACCCGGCACCCGCAGCCCGCTGACGAATTACGCGGTTATTGCTCGGTAATTGCTGGGAAACAGGTCGTCGAGACGACGCGACGCGGTGCGGCGCCCTGCGCCTCCCCGGGCCCCGGCCCCCCCCGCCGTCACCGCCGCTGCGACGCCTCCAAGCGCCATCCGCCCCCGGCCCCGCCTCACCCCCTCCCCCACTATCCCGGTGACTTGGCGCCACTGTCGGTCGCCCACGCGCCCTGCTTTGCCGCTCCCCCTCCCACCCCCCCGCGCCCGCACCCCTCCCCCGCCGCCTCTCTGGGCCGCCGTACGAGTTTGGGGCCCCCCCCCCCCCCCGGTGACGTTGCCTCCTGCAGCGCCGCAGCCGACGCACCACTCACGCGCCAATAGCGTCGCCTCGATAGGGACGGACCTGCAATCTCCGCCACGCAAACCGCCACCATTGATTCCATTTCTATCCCCGTTACCTGCGTCCTCGACTTGTCCTCTGTCTTTAGCGTTTCGCCTCCGCCTGCTGCCGCCGGCCCCCCCCCGCCCCCGCCCTCGCGCCCCCGCCGCTGCGCTTCCGCTCTCTGGCTCCTCGCAGCGCCCGCCGCCGACCGCCTCCTCCTGCGCGTACCAAAATGAGATCCTGAATTGAATTTGGCTGATGCGGTAAACCCGCCTACGGCTAGAGGAGCAGAATTGAAAAACAGTGTAGGTGGGGTTCGGCCCAAGGACTGGAGCGAATGATGCAGAACGCTTCGAAGTGCCCCGTTTACAGAATGTCGCTTCCTTGCTCCCAAGTTTTATCGGCAGGAAATTCCTCTCATTTCGTTCCAACCCCTTCCTTAACGTCTTTTACGCAGTTTTAAGCCCTTCCTAAGTAATCTCGTTTCGTCACGTCCTGCCAAGACGCCGCCGACTGACTGCAACCTCTTGGAAACGAGATATCCCCCGAGATTTTAATGGAAGTGAAGATAGGAACTTCCGATTTGCTACCTCATTTTCCTACTTTCTCAATTCTACAGTATTTGAAGTCAACTACCAAAGGTCGAGTTTTATTGTACGGAGATCGTTGGGATTTACTTTGCAAATTTAAGTGTGAAAAAGAAATGAAATGATGAATAATAATGTATTTCAATTCATGCACATGAAAAACTCATTTATACACTTTTTACTCAACACACACACACACACACACAAGTGCGTGTGTGTTCAGTATAAATTTTACGTCTATTCTCATTCTTCCAGGAAACGTCAGCTTTTCTTGATCCTCAATTTGCACGCAAAATGACAATCCGAGGCTACTATGAAGTAGTTTGAATCATTACGTGTGTGAGTTTGCAAACAACCGCAATTAATACATGTCTACGTTAGGCCGATTACTTCTAGCCGGATATAAAAGCTAGGGTTTGTTTACCTAAAACTTCATCTTGATTTCCTTTCGACTTCAACATTATTTTCAATTTAATTATATGAAATAATGATAATTATTTCACATACAGTGATGCAATAAAAGTTGCTCAGTGTACCCACATGATGCTTTAAGCAGCTTAATTACGAGATTAAAGATCTAATGGATTTATAAGAGCTTAAATGCCAAAACGGGTATATTATAACAGTTCTTTCAGATGAAAAATCAAACATATTGAAAATAATGTAATACCTTCCGTGTTTGATTCCAACATTTTAAAGTTAAAAAATAGCTATATATTTTCAGTTCAAGCAATATATCCAATAATGAAACAAGGTTGTATGAGACAATCAGGAACGTGCGCATCATAACTTCCATTAATACAGATAATGGGAAAAGCCATCCATCGTAAGAGTAAATATAAAATAAAAATAATTCTTTGTAATCGTCATATATAAATGTCGGAGTGATGCGCGTTTGACAACACATGATGAAAGAGCATGCTATTCCGGAATGTTCATATCTACCTTGCTTCATTAGTGTTATTTATCTTCAGTGAAATTATATTTGCAATATGTAAAAAATATGAACAAGTATTATCTTCGTGGAAAGTTGAGTGTCATAGATGGGTTCTCTCAGTGCCACGTTTGTCACTCGAAATATCATATCATCCATAATTATTCATCTACAATTAATATTAATTTGATCATCTTACAACGAATGGCAGAGCAAACCGCGTTTCCTACAGTGAACACATCACACAATGAAATGCAAATGCAATCCGCAACTGAAATAACTTTTCTGGGGATGGGGAGGTCATTAAATCGTAAACCTCCTTACTCAATCTCACTCAGAAGCGAGAACGGATCAGGGAGCATTGATGACACTCAACACATAAATTGTTGTCAGACGTTGATATTTCGTAGTTAGAATACCAAGATCGGTAGCAGCGATCCTAATCGTGTCGAGATTACCAAAAGTTCGGAGGTGGTGATTTCGATTCCGGTTAAATGCAAGAAATTGTTCGATATTTTATTGAATATTAGCGAGTTTCCGGCACCTGCTGGGATAGAGTTCGCTTGATAGGTAGTTTTTGGAGATTTCGTTATCACTTCACGCAATTGCTTTCGCATCTCCGTCAACAACGAGCTGCAGACCGCGAGCGATCTTCTTTTCCGTTGCATTTCATTCGTTTCGTCTCCCCAATTCGGACTGGGAGGCAGTGAGGGAGAACGCACCGGACTTTCCCTTCATAATCTGCATACGCCAGAGGAGGAGAGGCATTTTCCCCAGGGATGCAAATAGGTTTGTTAAAAAAAGAACGTCTGTACCCATAATGAAAAAAGCAGGAAGAATTTTAAGGTTTGATGCGTCTGCTCAGAACCGTGTGTCTGTAACCGGTTAACGGAAAGCCTGCTGATGGTTGCATCAGAGTAACGCAAGATCATGCGCTTCCCGAAACCATTATCCGTCTCATACTGAGCAAGGAAATCGAATATCCTTAGAATCTTCCTAAATATACTTACATAGTTTATTAATATTGTTGTTGTTATTATTATTATTATTATTATTATTATTATTATTATTATTATTATTATTATCATTAATTACTTAACTTAAAGCTGATTTCGAAAGAAACCATTAAACACAATCATCTGTTAATTTATTAGTTGGTGTTCTTTGAATTTCACTCTTCACGAACGAGTTTCAATCATATGATCACCTTTGCATTCTTTTTGTGTATGTTTCTCTTTTCGGGGAGATTTCATATTTTATATTTTTAGTGAATACAAGCAATTAACCCTTCATATTGTTAAAACAATGAATTATTTTCTTACAATGCGTTTCGAAGTCCATTCCTTTCTCTCCGTTTATTTATGTTAACACGTAATGATCGCGTTGTTAATAAATTTTCGTTTGTCGTTTCTGAGATCAACTTAAATATCTGTACTTCCATTTTCAAAGGTAACGGGAATTCGTTGACTAAAATCTCTTCTTATTGGGGTCTAATTGTGACTTTTATTATTCCAGCATTTAGTACTATTCCGTATTATCTGAACGCAATTTTCGAATTTCAATTACACCTGATTACATCATTTATCACAACTCAATGAATCCACGTAATTGTGACGTCTTAAGCAACGTTAATTAGAATCTCAGAATCAGGAAAGAATGTGTGACTAATTGATAGTCTGATGTCTCGTTTCACTACATTTCAGACTTGAATGAACACTTGTCGATGGAAAAATCAAATTATATTATTAAGGATCAACTAGCGTCTAATATTCTTGCCTTCTTGTTTTTCTCTTGAGTTTTTTTCTGATTTTTCAGCGAAGGAAGATCAAGTGCTGCTCTTTCAAGATTGGACGTTACGTGCGATGTCGCCTTTTGTGTTACGGATTTATCCGCTTTCCCGGAGCACCGAACAATAGCAAGGCGCGCCATTGTTTGCGGCTTGAAAAACAAGTAACACATACCCCTCAAAGAGCTACTAAGCAAAAAATGGATAAAGAAAAACTTCAGAAACTATACAACATCCACATGCTATTTTGCGCAAGTTGTGGCCTCTCATCTCACCTCTTAGAAGTCTGAAAATTAAACCGCAGAATAAATATTGCAAAAAAATTTTATTTGCTTTTCTTTGATATAGCTACATTGTGTAGAGTTGTTTGATGGGAAACGTAATATGGGAAAATACTTCAGTTAAAGACGTATTCTCCTGAATTATGCGTGCAGTAATCGAGTGACCTGTTTTCTTCTGTCGTGAAAGCCATTTATAATGCATGTGAATGAACCGGAACGGTAGTGTCAGGATGAACTCATATTAAATGTAGTAAGATGATGAAGTAGGATGTGCGAAAAATGCCAGATTAAAATGCAAAGTGTAGAGAGGTGCTTACATTTCTAATGATGATACAATATTATACTTACGTTACAATGTCCCAAGCCTTTTCTGATATCGAACGTATAGCAATTTTTCTGGATCTTAGTCAGTCATACTCCAAGTCAATTAAGTCGTAAGTCATTGCCTTTTATCCCCTAGACCAAGGGCTTAGTGTCGTTAATATCCAGGGATCCATGGTGCCTCGAGCTGCTTAATTTCCGTGATTTCACAGCGCTTGGTATAGACAATAGCTTAGTATAGCCAACACAACACAAAATTATTTATAGACACGATTTAAAATATATGAACTAATCTGTGTGTTTTACTTCAACTATGATGGGTTATTCCGTTTAGTAGATGTTGCCAACAAGAGGAATGCAGGAACAAGGAGGAATCAGGAAGTCCTGGGGCAAGTAGAGAAGCTACAGGATAACACGTCCAACCGACTATATTAAGAATACGTGTGTGTGTGTGTGTGTGTGTGTGTGTGTGTGTGTATATATATATATATATATATATATATATATATATGTATATGTAAGAAGAATTAACAATAAAACCAGTGTACAATAAAATAAAAGAATAACTTTAATTATTCATCAAATGCCAGAACTCCTCATATGTAATGTTACATAATAGCTGAAATGGTGCAAAAGCATGAACCAATAATCGCTTTCACTTCACAAACATAGGTTGTTTTCATGAACCCAGCTCTGTAGTACACTTCTGTGTGAAAGAAAATAAAGTCAATCGCGCTGAGGGAAACTAAATGTTCCATCTTCAATGTTATTACCCCATACTATCACCTATAATCCTGGATCCTATTCATCGTTATTTTTGAACTTCCGTAGATTATCAGAGCAATACACGATAGGTTAAACGAGCTTCGAAGCACGACTCTAGACCGTTTTCGCGCTTGGCTCTTGTCACTGCGAAGTCAAACAAAACCAGTTGTGTTGCAAGCAATTTGTTTCCGGCGTTCAGCCTAGACTGCTGCTTGTCGGGGGGCTCCAACGCTTGCCACGCACATTCAAAACGCGCTACTGGACCTCAGAGCGTGACGTTCGGGGGCGGCGGGGGCGGCGGGCCACGGCGCAACCTCCCCTGTTGATGTCTCCCCGCGAGCAGCAGAAGCCGCACCTAAATGTGCGGCTAATCTGATTTCTAAGTGGGGGCTAATGAAGTTAGCGGCGGCTGGGAGCGGCGCGAACGTCGGCGGCAGAGGCGGGGCGGCGGTGTAGTGGGAGAGGTGGGAGTGGCGTGGGCGTGGCGGCAGAGCCGTGGAGAAGGCCCAGGCGATCCGAGCTAGGAGGGCGGCTGACAACAGCCAGCTGCAGGAGGAGAGGACGAGCGCAACGAGGTGCGAGCGAGATGTGGGAGCCGCGAACCAGTGTCGCAGGAAATGAACGGGTGTTGGAGGCATCTGCAAGTACTTGGAGGAATGCGGGCGCAACAAGCGGCTGAGTGGAGGAGCAGAAGCCGAGTAGCGAACTAGAAGTCTTTTAAGAGGAGTTCGTTGGAGGTCATTTAGACTTGATATCACGAATGAAATATATAGTTTATCGGTTATAATGATTATGAAATCTAGGCGTTGGAAAACATCGTAAAAGTACGACTGATAAGAGAAACAAAGAAAAGACTAATGAAGTCAAAGAAGAAAAATAGTACTTCTGTGATTGCCATTAAATTTAATGGAATCATACAATGAACTAATATACTTTAATTAATTATTAATTTATTTACTGTACAATTTACTGTACTACTTACTGTTTACTAATTTATTTACTGTGAACTAATATACAGTAATAGAAATAATGTAAAATTATGTAGAGAAAGTACCAAGAAACGAAAAAAGAGGAAGACCGTAAGACGTTCTTAAAGAGTTTACAGAAAGCAAACGTATGTCAGAAAATAAGGATGAAACTGCAATGATCGATATAGCAATATACTTAGTACCCAGCACAAAATACAGAGGAGACTACCGAACGCTCGGTGAACTCAGTGAACAGCATACGACTGTAGTCAGAAAGCGCAGCGGGGAAACACGAAACGTAACTACAACGAAGAACGTAAAAGAAGACCGATAAAAAAAATTGTGCAGGAGGACGCAAGGCAAAGCTTGAAACAAGCAGCGGAGTTTTAAGCGACTTGCGAAGGCGCGGCGGCGTCAGCGAATTCTCACGCGACGTCGACGTCGCGCCGCCACGCAGAGGTCGACCCCCTGCCCACCGTCCCCCCCACCCTCCCCTCCCCCCCACTCCGTCTTCCGCCCCCGCCCTCGGCCAGGGCCCCCCTCTCCTCCTGCGACGGCTTTCACTCCGCCTCGTTCCCCTGGAGGAGGCAGAGCGTCGCTCCCCGGCTCCCGCCGCCCCGCCAGCGCCTTCCGAGAGTGCGCTGGTGGGGAAAACGCCCGAACGCCGCGCCCAAAGTCCATGAAAGTCTCCTCCGCCAGGAGGCCCCGCCCTGGAGCTCGCGCTCGCGCTCGGCGGCACACGGCACTCACCCGGCGCCCGCGCAGCCTCTGCTTCTCACAACTACAAGCACTTGCGCTTCTCGTTTCCTTCTCTTTGTTCTTCTCTCTCACCAATCTCCTTCTTTTTGAACGGGGTACACATTATTGATAGCAAGGTTGTTTTATTATTTTTATTACGTTTTCGTGAAGCCGAGATTGTAGGAACATATATTTAACTTTCGTTAGGAATTTATTATTATTATTATTATTATTATTATTATTATTATTATTATTATTATTATTATTATTATTATTATGTTGTTGTTGTTGTTGTTGTTTTAATAATTTAAACCATAATAATGGTTTACCAACCTTCAAATAATGAAACATTAATAAGCGTGTGTGATCACGGCATGTCTTCTTCTATTCAGAGTAATTATTAGTTATAATATACCAAATATTATTATACCAAAAGTCGAGTATTTTCACATAATTAGCCGCAACTTGAGAAATGAAAACTATTGGAGCAACATCAGCACTTAATTCCTCGCAATATTTCTAAATTTACAATTCTTGGAAATTCAGAGAAATGGACGCAAGTGAGATAGACGCCATTCGTTTAAGCGTCACTTCTATTTGCAAAACTTTTGGAACGATTTTTGAGAAAACGTTTTTATTGCCGGCCACGGTAACGAAAGAAAGGATAAATCTTGTTCTTATATTTGGTAAATTACTTCCTTTAACAACAGGTTGTGCAGTAAGAATACGTTTTTGTGGGTCTTTGATACTGAAAAATCGGTTAACAGCAATCCATGCCTGCCCGTCCGTCCACCTATGGTCAACGCTAGCACCTAAACCGTTCAGACGATTTTCTCCAAAATTGATATTCCCCAGTCGATCAGAACGAACTTGAGATTCTGGGAGTCTAAAACGGATATTTTGAATTTCCCGGTTACTCTACATCAAACCTCAACATTTTCAAAATGTTCTCAAAAGTGGCTGAAAGTTTTTCGAAAACGCAAATTTCCGCGGCCAGAGTCAGTATTAAATTGGCTGTGCGGAAGACACCGACAAGACACAACAGACATAGATACCAACATTTTGGCTGTCATGCTGCGAACTTGTTCAGAAATTTCGCCCTGAGGAAGGTCGCAGCATGATGGCCGAAACGTTGGCATCTGTGCCAAGGAGGCGGCGTCTCCTGGACAATCAAGTTGATATAAATTTTTTTATTAAACTTTTCCCTCGGATAGATTATATACGCTGAAATGAATGGGGCATGTTTCATTTCCGTTGTCCATTTCGCCTCTCCGCGTGTGATTAATGCTAGCTCCTAAACCGTTGAGGAGATTTTCCCCAAATTGATACTTATAATAATAATAATAATAATAATAATAATAATAATAATAATAATAATAATAATAATAATAATAATAATAATAATAATAATAATGCCTTTATTGATATGGCGAGGCTCGGGCCATCAGGCCCGCTCTTCCGCCTAACCACATGTCAGATGCATACAAAGGCATGTAATATTATATACAAATGTAAAATATATTTAAGTTGTAAGTAGTTAGTAGAAACCAAGTATAATTTAAGTGCAGCTTTTAAAAAGATAAATGAAATATTAAAATAGATACAGAAATGTGGCAAATTCTGTTTGGCGAATTATAAATTAATAGACGGAAGTTAAAACAATTTGAGTTGAATAGCATTGCTCCATTGCGCGCTACGCGGCAGCCTGGTATTCACCCCGAGCGACTGTAATATTTTAATACAGAAACACACCACCTCACTCGCCGCTCGACCCTGGAGGAAAACCCGCTATACTTCCCGATCGATCTAACGTATTCGATACCCTGTGAGTTTGAAACGGATAGTTTGATATTGGGGGATAATTTACATGAAGATTCAAAACCATTTTCTAAACTTTCTTAAAATTGCCTCCAAATATTTATTAAAGTTTGTCCTAAGATTGACAAAAGGATTCTTCAAAAAGTCGCAGGTTTAATTTTCGTTGAATCGCCACATTTTTAACAATTGCAAAAGTACACTTTTGCAAAAATTGCTAAAATTATTGATGACTGACAGCGTTTGAGAGAGTATCGCTTCATTCTTAGCTAACACTTTAAGACCATTCATGTAAAACAAATGTGATACTGGTCTTCCATCATCATGAAGCATGTAACCAATGTCAGTGTGCGACAACTGTCTAGATAGTGGGATAAAACTAATGCAAAACAGCAGATGGGATAGCGAATCTTCTTGAAAAATTCCCCTGTTAATCTGAACACTTCTTGTTTTTACTACTTCCTTTCCACATCTGCGTTAGTTATCTGGTACTCCATGACTTCATACTAACCTTGCAAAATTCAATAAGTCTAGAATGATATCGACAGATCTCCAGGGTCTTCTTCTTGTTCTTTTTTTCTTCTCCTTCTTCATTGTTATTATTATTATTATTTATTATTATTATTATTACTAAAATCTTAAAGCGCGGATGGGACCCACAAAATACATTACTCTGCAATACACTTTACCGTCGTCGATAACTCAACATGATGTGCCCCAGGGTCTTCAAATCAGATTTAAATGTTCTGTAGGGATATTACTTGTTTTTATGCTCTAATCTACAAAAAGAGTCTATTTTCAACATTTTGACATTTTTGAAAGTTCCCTCATCTCATAGCATGAGTTGCTAGAAATTCAAAGTTGGATTTCCAGTGTAAACATATTTTCTTTTAAAACACGCAGCAACTTACACACAACAACTTACTTACATGGAATATTTTACAGCAATTTCTTAAGCAGTTTCCTACAAAATGTAATTCTTTGTTACATTTTAGAAGCCTTCCTTTTACGTACACCCACTCTGTAGCAAGGGTGGGTGATAAAAAAGGCACAGACAAGATAAATCTACGTAAAAACAAATTGATACGACAGTAATACGATCATCATTGGCTTTAGCGTACTGTTAGGGGGATGTTCGTTTGATGTTGGTAAACACTAAGAAGCTATTTTCAGTTTCAAAACTATGATTTTAAAGGATGGAATATTCAAGTACAAAGCACGGGTTCAGCCGGTTAGATAAGTTGTAACTTCAAGACTACAAATTTAATAACACAGGTTTCTAACCTCATTACGTATTGAACATTTATAATCTAATTCTCAGAGAACATACTATGCCTCCTTAGCGTTATAGCCGCAATATTTGACCTTACTGCATCTTCTCTACGTGATCTCTTAGGCTTTTAGGAAGTACTCTTTTTTGTCTGCCTCTCATAGCTGCTTCAAAAGCATTTCATTATGAGGGTTTGGGATTGAAAAATAAATATAAATATTTTGTACGAACATAAAGAAACGTATTGGTGTTTGTCGGCTCTGCTTAGTTGAATTCATGGGAATGTAGGACCATCTTTGTCTTTTGAATGTGACAAAGTGCATTAATTTTAACGTCGAATCTACCTATTCCAAACACCTGAAATGACCTTTATGTTTGTTTAAGCTGACTTACTTCCGATGGGATCAACGTTCAAGGCATCAACTACCTCTAGGCTGCGGCTCTTCGCTCCACCAATTCTCTCTCGACAATCAAGTTTAAGGAAGTCGGGGGCACTAAAAAGAGAGGAGGTGGTAATAGCAACGAATTTCTGTGTCTTGGGCTATCGAGCGATCAAATCAACGTTCAGTCTCCCTCAAATCTCGCCGGTGATAATGAGTCAATTTCTCTGGCTCAAGAAGGAAAACGGGACATGGAGGAAGGGCTGCCAATGTAACTTGGAAAGAGCTCATTGGCGACGGGAATCGTTTTCTTGTAAAAAGGCAAAGGTCAGTAAGGACATATGTTAAAAGATGTTCTATGAATTTGTAGTGCAGTAACGCCTGGCATATAGCTTTGTGCCCAGATGTAAGGTCAATCCACCAGCAGGTTCGCGTTAACAACTTTAGTAAATATCAATATAACACAGTTAAACACAATTCGATTGATTATATCTGCGAAGACAGACTTAGAACAAGAGAGCACATAAGAAAATTTCCTCTCGGTATATACTTGCAGCAAAGGGAACTGGTTAAGAGAATATCGAGTCGCCACTTTCTGGAGCGCCTTCTTCCAGAGCATACGTAGCATTTGACCGCATTTTCCACTTCCTCTTCCTTTGTTTGCTTTTCTTTCTACGTTCCTTTTTCCCACCTTGGCGGTTTTTTTTACAAAATGTGCGAGAATCCCCTTAGTATAGGGACCCCGAAGCAACTGCACCTTTTGCTCTGTGCTTAATTACAGTATGGTAAGTGATTTAGGTATTCATCACCTGACCGTTAATACAAAGATTCTTTTGTTGCCTTCTGGAACAAAGAGGTTTTGACAACTTCCACAACTTAGATACGCCTTCACCCTCGCAGACAGTCTCGGCGCCTCGCCGCAAACGCCGCCTGTGCTAGGAAGAAGGCGGCCGTTGCATGGGCCGTTGAATGTGATAGCGTTTAATTTCAAATCACAGGCCAAAATGTATAATTTATGCTGAATATTACGTTTAAAACATTAATAAATGATACATCATTGTATTCCTCTTTTCCATAAAATGAAGAATATGATGCAGACGATGATATTACAAGTGATTATATATATATATATATATATTCATTTTATTATATTATCATATTACATCCTTCATTCAATAAATTTTGCATTTAGTTTTGTTTTTAGATCTTACTTTGGTTCCCTCGTTGTATTCTCAGGTTCAACTATGACTTCCCAGCGACACACTTTACAGAGTTATGTGTTTTTGGAATAAAACGATTTGATTGTCTGCAAGTAGGTTTTCAAATTGAAGTCTACAGTATTGAAGACAGGCAAAAAGTTTGAAGTTGGAGTTGTTGTCTAGATCCTCAGGTGTTAGGAAAAAAAATTAATATTAGGATATTAAAATATAAAAATTCTGTATAGTCACATTTCAAAACTGCTTCATCTATAAAAATGTACTTCCTGTTTCAAAATTTTAAAATTTAGGACTATGTATAATCTATATAAATGTACATTGTTACTTTTAGGATTAACACCTGGGAATGTGAACAAAATCCACGAAACATAGTGAATCTTATATAAACATTAACTGTGTTTCAACTAGATATTTCAATTGTCTTTTAAGCAGTGAAAGCCAATTCTATTGAAACCTTTATAGCAACTAACAAATTCAGATATTTATAAAAATGAATGTACTATACGTATTCTGGTATTAGGGTCTGCCATTGTTAATTGCACTATGTATTATAACCACATTATATAGCCACTTTGTTTTCAATAAATCGTTTAAAATATTTTCTCGTTTATATGAAAAAAAATCTGAAATCTTGCAGCTCCTGGCCTCCGATGAACCCTTGTCGAATCGTTGTTCTACAGTTCTCTCCAGTTATTTGAGAATTTTCAGAGCTCTCTTGAGAACGACCACGAAAAGGCAGACGTCAGTTTATTGATCCTGTATCCATTTCCCACGATTCCTTCACAAAGCGAGAAATTTAATTTCTGAGATATTTGTGCTCTCTCCCAGAGGATCGAAGACTCTTTCGAAAGCAGAAACGTGGAATGACTGCAAAATTAGGATGAATTGTTTCAGAAACCTGATCCTCTTTGATGTCTCCTAAAAACTAAAATTCCATGTACTTAGTGATCTCAAGAAGACGCGAGATTTTAAAACACGCATTTTCTATTTCTTATGTACTTTAAAGTTTAAGAAATTGATTTTCATTACGCCCCCAAGTCAAAGGAGATTCACACATCAAACTAAGTGAAGTTGGAACGAATTATATAAAATTTAAGTGTGATACATTTTTGGCTTACAGCATTCTTTAGAAAGTGGCAAAATCAAGTTTACTTTTTTATGAAAAAAGTAAAAACTAGCGGTGTAACAATAGCACATATTTTCTTCTATTATAAGTAACAGGTAATATAATATTTCACATGATGTCCTACAGATCCTTCAGACATCTAGTGAAAAAGCCGGCGGCGCTAGCCGAATGCGTTTACTACGCTCCGTGAAGTCACGAAGGTTAAGAGCATTCGAGACTCGCGGGTTCGTGGTTGGGTGACCGGCCAGGAACCCCGGGATCTAACGGCGTCGAGCCCCTGGCCGAAGGGATAAAAGGCACTGACTGACTGCGACTGACGAGACTGGACTAATATTAAAAAACAATAATGCCCATTAATGGAGGATTACTCCCAAGGGCAAAAGCGCTCAACGCCCCTTAAGGGGCTTGGAGACGCGTTGCGTCAAGGAGTGGACGCAACAAAAAAAAATCTTCTGTAAACGAAGTACATATTTAAATATGCCTAGCTAATACCGTAATATTTAAAAGCCCATTCGAGCAAAAAAAAGATGACCTTGAAATTAAACCTCAGTCTTAAATTCAGCACAACACAAACTCGCCGCTAACGCCACGCTTGCTATTTTTACTTTCTCGCACTTCGTAATTTCGTATATTATGTAATCGTGCGCAAGAAAACGGCGAATTTTTGGCAGAAAAACTCCGTTTGCCAGGCTCTGAAAATGAAAAATGGATAAATCCTATTGCTATATGCGATAAATTACTTTTTCTAATACATGGTGTAGCCAGAATATTTTGTGGGACTTTGATACTGAAAAATCTTTGTCCCAGTTCGTCCGTCCATGTGTGGTCAACGGTGGCGCCTAAACCGTGCAGCCTATTTTTTCTCAAAAGCGATATCTCCAATCGATCTAAACGAATTCAAGGCATTGTGAGTTTCAAAGGGATATTTTGATTTTTGAGTGTACTTTACACGAAGCCTCAAAAACTGTTTCGAAATTTTCTCAAAAATGGCACAGATACATTTTGATTACATTTTGTCTTCGGATAGAGTAAAAAAGTAGAATGGTGCAGATCTGATGTTTGTTGAAATACCCAGTTTTTCAAAAATTGGAAAAAGTGCAGTTTTTTGGGGGGTTGTTTTCCTTCAACAACAATATTGAAGACAGAGATTCGTACACTTATAAAAATCTGTTCTTTGAAGAGAAATTTTGAAATAATGTCATGTTGAATTTTTTTGAAAATATAAGCAGTTTTCGAGTAATTTTGCGCGAAATATAGGCAATTTTGAACATTATTGTTTAAAAACGGCTCCAATTCTTTTCTTTCACGTTTACCTTCATATGTATCAAGGGGCAGTTAAAAATGCGGTGCTTGACGCATTTTTGACAATAGCAAAAAAGGGAACATTTCAAGCCTAAAAATGGAAGATAGGGATTTTTGCTTTAGACAAAGTCGATTTTTAAAAAAAATCAGCCATTTAAAAACGTCCTGTACATTTTTTAAAAGTGTAGATTTACCGTAATTTGTCTCAAATTCCTGAAATGTCTAAAACCAATTTAAAAAAAACGCACCAAATTTTTTCATTGAAATTTCTCTTTGTATGTAACAACGATTGATAAAAAATATGGTGTTAGTCTCATTTTCGGCAAACTCTCCGAATTTTCAAAAAAAAACTAAAAAATGCGTTTTGGAACTATTGCGTTGAGACAATTACATTTTAAGCGTCGGCTCGAGTTCGATCCTCACGGTCCTTCTACAGCGTAGTCATTGGCAGGATTTTCGACACTGGAAAGTTAGGTCGAGTTCAGCCGCTGTTTGGAGGAGAATCCTAGCAGACAGTTACTCTGATCGGTAGTTTTTCGTGATTGCTCCGATCAACACAAGGCGAATGCCGAAGCCTAAACCGGGAGTGGTAGCTCGGTGTATGAACTGATGTCACTGCAGCGCCTCTGGCCGGGAGGTCTAGGTTTGAGTCCTGACGGCGGCAGGATTTTTGACTCTATCTCTTCAGCTAGGTCGAATTCAGTCGCTGTCTGGAGGAGAATTCTAGCGGCCGGCTGCTCTAATCGGTAGTTTTCCGTGGTTTCTTCGATCAAGAGCAGGCGAATGCCAGAGCAGTACCCCACCAAACAGACCGCGCGCGATCTTTCATTCCTCTTCCTTGTCCTATCCTCTCCCCTTACACACACACTTTCACTAACATGCAATACACTACCACATGTTCCGGGAGATCGGTCGGGAGCTTAGAGCTTGTCCCGGCTGGGGCGGTGCCCCGCTGGTAGGAGAGTCCTGGTTAGGGGGAAACCCCACTAGCCGACGGTAGGTCGGTGCCGTATCTCGCCACCCCGCGGGGGAAGATGACCGCCATCTCCCGAGAAAGAAATACGCACAGCACTTACGGGGCTAATGACCAAAGCAGTTGACGCGCTCGGAAACACGAAAAAATCAATCAAACGGAATCCTAACAAACGGGCCATGGATTGCACGTGAGCTTTCCTTTCTCTTCCTTGACCCATCCGTACCCATTACTTATACACATACTCTCACATGTACTACACTACCACACTTGTCAGGAGTTCGGAACTTGAAATAAGCTCCCGACTGGAGCGGTGCCTCGCTGGTGGGACATACTACCTGGTCGGTGAAAGACCCGGCAAGCCGACTTAGGTCGCAGCCAGATCTCACTATCCAGAGATGGAAGAATACTGCCACCTCTCGCAATTGAACACTTGCACAACACTTACTGGACTAATTGCCTTATCAGTTGATGCGCCCGGGAAGACTAATCAATCCAATAGAGATACATTTCAATTTTAATAAACTGTTACTTTTTTCTTTAATGAATATTTATCTGGGTCACCAATATTCACCACCTATTATTTTTTAAGTTTTTATACAATATATAAATATTTTTATAATATATCAGCAAAGCTTGCCCACAAGAAGTCCTCATATTTATTAGTGAACTATAAACCAAGTATTCAGCGGGCTCAGACGAGTTTCCAAACAGTTTGTTGAAGACACGCACCCCTGTCATTATCCAACCTGTAAGGCACATTTTTAACGGTTAGTTAAGCAAATGTCTCCCCACATTTTCAAAACAACAAAATTTAAACAATTTTAAAACTAAAGATGTCACTTTTATTAAGAAATACGGGTTGACATCTCCTTCGTCGAGTTTTTTTCTAAGTTATTGTAACAACTTTTATGTACGACTAGAAATATTCCTCAGTAACACGCTTCGAAATTGTCATAGTATTAGAAACTTGAAATACCTTGAAATTGGCATATTTTATTTTTTAAAGATGTATCATCAATGGGGAATAAATATCACCTAACGACACATTTAAATGACACGAAAGAAGCTTATCTCAGAGAGAATAAAATGATGCAATACTTTCTTATACTTAATCTTATACTTTCGTACGAAATTCGTGGATTTGTGCTGCAGTGGATAACTTCTTATCTTGGTGATTATTGGCAAAATTTAGAAACCACCTTGTAACATAAAAAACTAATTTACCTATTTTTTGGAGTCACTATCATTTGAATTCGGAGCCCAGAAAATTCCAATTAAGCCACGGAACGTTCTTTTTTTTTACGTAAATGATATGACGTGTTCAGACATAAGGGATAAGAATTTTAAGGGAGTTTTAGTTAAAGATAACATTAATGTACTTTGGAACCAAAAAATGGTGAATAACGCCGTATCAGACATCTCGAATTTATTTAATAATAATAATAATAATAATAATATCTTAATAAATCAACAGAAAACTATTTTGTGTAATCCTTATCTGTTTTTAAGACCTTATTTGAAGATAGTTCGCGGTTCACAAGCACACGGAAATTGTGCCAGTTATCTTGTAATTACATGGCCTTGGTGATGATTGCTGCAGTAATGTAAGAATTGATTAAGTAATGTTAGATTGATTAATCATTAGTTCTGTAGGAGTATATTCAGAAGATAAGTGGTAGCTGATTTGACTTCTAATATGTGTCATTACATTTTCAAATAGAAGAAATACATAAGGTCAAGAACATTGTTAATATCAATTGCCCAGTGTGAAGATTCACCGGTCGAAACAGGAAAGTTGTGTAATTCATTCGCTTCACAGAAATCGAGTTGACGCGCTGCACGTTACACTACAATCGATACTATTTGAATACACCATCTCGGATATGTCTCATTCAAGGCTTACGGTTTTGGCCACATCAACGGGAAACCGAACTGATTTTTACAAAATTTTAAATTAAAAAAATAATTTTTGTTTATCTCAGGCATAACTACACTTATGGTACCAGGAGGAAAGGATGAAAACTTCGTCAAGTGAGAACTATGAATATACCGTCTATGAGTAAAATAAATATTGTCTTAGTATTGTATTCATGTAGATGGAGGGCTGGGTTTCAAACGAGTCCGAAGAAGCGACATTATGAATAATGCATAAATATAATCCTTGTGTAATTTACGAACCTATAATTCGAGAAGATAGCAAAAAACGTATTTTTCAAAGCAATGTTAAAAAATTGACCTTTGACATTTCTTCAGATTACAAACCGACAAAACCCAAAAAGGAGCATTTCAGGAGAAAAAATAACAAAAATGTTCGTATTGTAAATATGGAATATTGTTCACACGAACAATAAATTAATGGAATCTTTCTATTTTTATGAATTAAACGTTTTCGAGAAATTGAAATGTGTTCTTAGGCGCTTTTGAAACTTGGCCAATCATTTTATAAAAAGGTAGACTGTATGACGTCTGTAGCTAGAATCGAAAAAAATATTCATTAAAGGAACATTGATTTATAATTATACAAATATCGTGAACAGGTTGGCTTGTTTGACACTAATTTATCCGACAGTTCCTCTTTTCACTATACAATTCTTACCTAATTCCAAGCGATTTCAACTTCAACCTCAAACGATTATCTTGTGTATAAGAATTTACCAGCAGGTGAAGAACGAGAGCTAGTGGTAAAATAGTAAAATACCATACAGGTATGTATGCAGCAGGATTAGGTACAGCCATGAAGGAGTTATATCTATAAGATTCCTCCTTCCCCTTTTTTTCAAATTTATTTTCTTTTTTATTAATACATATATCAGTAAGACGTTATACTATGCGTAAGTTTTCGGTTGCCTACTATGAACTTGAATACTATGCTTAAAACTAATAGTACAAGGGTGAGGAAGCCAAATAGGCGCCTCCGTTAATTGACAATTTCTGCGAATTTCTTCAGGAACCCATGAAATGGGAATTTGTTGCGAATTCGGGTTGGTTGTCCAGAATGTCGGCCTAGTTTGAGTGCATTTAACGTGGGAATTTGTGGTATGTAGAAATAGAAGTTGAAGGAAATGTAATTATTGATATGGTTGGTTGTGGGTTGAATGGATAGTTCATTGAGTAATTGCTCGTTGGTAACAAGCCATGCGGTGTTGTGGATTATACTTAGGTACTGGATTTGAAAAATTTGTAATATGTTAATGCAAGTTTCCGCTGCATTAATCCAGATGATATACGCATATAAAAGGAGAAAACTTAAGTTGATTTTGTATATTATTGTGGCTGTGTTATATGGTAGTGCGGAATTTCTTTTGACGCTAGTATATGATTTTCGAAAATAAATCGCCAATACGTGTTTAGAAGGGAGCTTTATCCAATGTATTTACTTTTTAATTTCCTACTTATTTCCTTTCGCAGCATCATGTCCACAATTATTTAATACGCGCCCGCTATTACCTTTTTATTCCATTTCCTTGGCTAATAATCTCACTTTCCCCAAGAGACGTGTTCATCTCCTTTAAATCTTTTTACTCTTGGCTTCATGGACGCAGCCATTCTTCCCTTTCTGAAGCACTTATCATAAATAGTATTCGAACATTCATCTTCATAAAAGCGGGCCGCGGCCGGCGGAGAGGCCATGGGGTCGGCGGCCGCGACTGGTGCGGACGGGGGGGGGTCGGCGGGGGGGCCCGGGCGAAGGGTGCGAAGGCGGCGGGGGGAAAGGGGGGTGGAGGCGCCGCTGCTTGCAAGGAGGCGGCTCAAGGAATACTGGAGGGAAAGCGGTGGCAATGGGGCATCTTGTGATAATACAATGGAAGTGGATATAGACGACGCAATGTCTTGGCGGTCGTGCGTAGGAAAATGGGTACAGGTCGTTGTGGAAGAATGGAGATGGCGGAATGCGAGTCTGCTGATAAGGAGATACAAGCATGAGACGGTGAATTTGCAAGCGTTGGTGGATCCAAGATGAAGGCGAACTGCCTCGCTGCACGAACATAGAGACACTCAAGGGCGTGTGGTAACCTAAAGTGGTAAAGTGGTAACCTAAATGTACAATTCACAAGGTCATGAGAAGAATTCGAGATAACCGTCGTGGTAAACGGGATATTGATACAATGTAGTCAAAACGTAATCAACACAACAATGCTAAATAAACGCCATAAAATATACTAGGCGTCAAGGTATGGCGAGAATAGCAACGAATTAGTCATGACGGTGCAACAGGAAATAAAGCCACGTAAGGAGAACACAATTCTTAATAGAGCATTGGGATGACGCGAGAAGTGGAATGGACGCAAAAATGGCGCGATGTGGAGGGGGGTTTCAATTTATGAGGAGGGGGAAGAAAAGGGGAAGGGCGACGAGGCCGGGGGACGTGAGCAAGGACGGGGAAAAGTGAAGAGTCGGCCGTGGTGTGTGTGTGGACATGGAAAGGTGGGTGAAGATGTTAGTATATATTTTTGCGTGCGGGAGAGAGAGGAGCGAGAGGCTGTATGAGACTGGGGTATCATGAGGTAGGATGAGAGGATGAGGGGAGTGAGGGAGGATGAGGGGAGTGAAGGTGGACGAGTGAGGATGACGGCTTGTAGAGACACTCCTTTGACTACGATCCCTCACCATCCCTGTGGAATGAAGAGGATTAGATGGGATGACAAAAGATGAGAGAAGGGAGGGGAAGGGGAAAAGGGAAAAGAGAGGAAAAATGAGTAAAGAGAAGGGTAGGAAGAGGGAATATGAAGCAATGATGGCAGAAAAATGAGGGACAAACAGAAATTATAAGTGATGATGAGCGATGATGGCGGATGATGAGGAATATAGGAAGGATAAGGCAAGATGAAAAATGAGAGAAGATGGCAACAGATGAGAAATAATGTGAAAGAATGAGGGAATATGAGGCAGAATGAAGAAAATTGAGGAGGAGTGATTGATTGATTTTTTCGTGTTTCCGGGCGCGTCAACTGCTCTGGTCATTAGTCCCGTTAGTGTAGTGCATGTTTATCCTCGGGAGATGGCGGTGATCTTCCCCCACTGGGTGGCGAGATCCGGCGTCGACCTACCGTCAGCTAGTGGGGTTTCCCTAACCAGGACTCTCCCACCAGCGGGGCACCGCCCCAGCCGGGACAAGCTCTAAGCTCCCGACCGGTCTCCCGGGATATGTGGTAGTGTAGTACATGTTCGTGTAAGTGTGTGTGTAAGGGGAGAGGATAGGACAAGGATGAGGAAGGAAAGATCGCGCGCGGTTTGTTAGGGTACTGCTCCGGCATTCGCCTGGTGTAGATCAGAGAAACAACGGAAAAATATCGATCAGAGCAGCCGGCCTCTAGAATTCTCCTCCAGACAGCGACTGAATTCGACCTAGCTGAAAAGCTAGTGTCGAAAATCCTGCTGCCGTAAGGACTCGAACCTAGTATCTGCCGGTGAGAGGCGCTGCAGTGACATCAGTTGATGCACTGAGCTACCACTCCCAGTACCATTGAGGAGGAGTGAGGAAGAATTCAGAAGGAAGCGGGAAGTCGAGGAGTGAAGGGAGACAAGGCGGGAGGTGAGAACAGGTGCAGGGTGTTGGGCGGCGCAGAAGGAGCGTGCGGGGCGCGGTGGAAGCCCCGCTGGGACGAGGCGAGCGGCGCCGAGGCGGTAACAAGCGGCGGCGCGGGTCGCCGCTTACGCCGCGTATGCAGCCCCCATAATAGGAAGCGCCGTAATGGCCATAACTCCGGCTTGTTTGAGGAGAAATAATAATCTCCGTATAATTCCCCCGCCGCGCTCGCGCGTTCCTTCTTCGCCTCCTTCGCCGTAAATTTGCCTGCGTCTCCCTCGACCGGCGGACGCGCCACCTCGCACGCCTTCGCTCCCCCTTCCCTTCCCCCTCCCCTCCCCCTCCTCTCTCCGCACTCCACCGCCATCTTCCCAGCTGCCACCCGACTCTCGACGCCGCCCGCACTCGAATAATATTCACCCCAACGCTCTTTTCGCGAAAAGCGTCCTTCAATCTACACAACTTTCTTCACATAATCGTCTCGTGGTTACCGTATCCCGTCTTCGAGTTAGGGACGAGAATGAAAATGGTTCCACTAATGAATGATGAAAAAGAGAATCCCATCATAAACGTAGGTATATGCAAGCTAGTGAAGCAGCAAGCCAGGCTTGCTGCGGTTGTGAAACAACCAATTGTGGGAACTATGCGGCGGCAATAGATATACATTCTGCGCAAACTAGTCTCACAAGCCCTTATCACTGGTGTACGTTTAGCTTAAGCCTCAACCGTTTTCTCACAGCCGCCGCCAATCTTCTATCCTAACGCAATATTGCAAAACCCCTAACCTGATGCTATATTTATGCAAATTTGGGTGACATGTTTCTTGCTTCCCAGAATCTTACATGGTTTGGTGGTGTAGAATATTAATGTTCGTATAGAAAACTTGTTCTCTATTTTACGTAAAAGAAGAAGAAATTACAAAGAAACAATATTTAACTCATATGGTATTACTGATTAATTAGAGGAGCTTAGGAAAATGCCCATTAACACCACAACGCATTTCAGCAAAACAAGGAAAAATAAAATTACTCATAAGCAACGCGGTTTTGCGCGTATTGGGGGAGTAAAAACTTCATACAAACAACGCGATCTTGCGCGCAGTGATAAATATAAAAGTGGGTATTGTTGCGACTTAAAATGCCTCGCGCGGTGTTTAGTAGCGGCACAACGTTCAGAAAATCAATGAAAGGCGAAGTGGCCAGTCGGCGATGGCTCACCTCGAAGTGAAAGAATTGTCCCAATTACAAGGGAATGTGGGAGTGCAAACTTTATTTTTATTATGATCCGCGGTACCTGAACCTTTTCTACCTCAGATGAATGATTTAATAGAAGGGCGGTGAATGATGATATGATATAAATTATGATGAAACAATGATCTAATAAAAGGCAGGGGACGGAATTCTTGAAAAAATCGGCCGCAAACCCGCTATTCTTTTTTTTATTTATTTAAGGTCCCATCAATAGCTAGGTCATTAGCGACCATAAACACGCTTTTTTCACCACAAATTCCACATTAATTGATCGTACTTTGAACGTCATTTGAACTAGAGGTCGCTGGTTTATACGATCCTTCTTGAAACTATACTTTAAATAACATTCTATTAAATAGCTAGTGGTTTTCAGTTTTTCAGAAGCAAAACAAGGAGCCATCTCCGCATTTGCTTAATGGAACAAGGTAATCGACGGAAAACTGACCGATATAGAACCTGATAACTAATCCAGAAGCTGAAGTAATATGCTTGTAACATGCATGCTTTCTCGATTAGAATTATCCTGTACAAATGGAAACTAATTCATGCATATCATTGGAAAAATAAATATTAATCTCCATTTTGATGCTCAACACCAGTAAAGTCTTTAATTAGGTAGAAAGTTATGCCACAAAAAATGTTTTACTTGGCCCTTATTTTACCCTCAGTAATCCAGTTTTGACGCAAGTACTGCCACATAAAGGAAGAGGGAAAAATATGGTATGGTTCCTAGCTTAATGAAAAGAGATTAGCAACATTGTAAATGTGATTTCCTTTTTCATTCGTATATCTCTTTTCTGAAATTAGATCTAAAGACTATGGGATGTATTTCCAAAATATCCTATACCTCTTCAGGTACCCATTGTCCAAAATTTCAATTATCAATCGGATTTCTGCTTGGGTCTGAAAAGTTTTGAAAAATACTAAATTCAAATATATTTTTTCACCATTTACTTTTCAGAATTTTCAAAATGTCTCAGAACAGATTATTCTAGACAAAACACATGTCATTGTTCTCCGAAGGCGGTCTATGATAGTACTACATTAATCTTTGTGTTCAACTTCTGATGATAACCTTACAGTCAATATTCGATATTTCAGACATTGAAACAATTGCTTTAATTATTTTATTTTATTTTAGAATTTATTTATTTTTTTATTAGAAATAAAGTTCTGAATCTAATCAATATTATTAACTCGACCAACTGTGCGACCTCATGTTTTTTAATTAAAACATTTTTTAAACTGCCTTTGGTCAAACACAAATCTCATATAATCATAAAACGCTCTTACTTTATTGTAGTCGCTTTTTGGACGTTTATGAAACGTAGTTAATTAAAGAGAAAATTAATAACCTTTGTGCTACAGGACATTTTACTTTACAATTCTACGCATTTCGACAAAGATTTAATGCAAATATGAATGTGAATTCAACAGGGATAAATATATGTTGTTAAATTTTACGTACATATTCCCATTGATAAAAACTCCCCACGTTGCTACATTATCAATAAAATGTCTTTGATATCATATTGTCGTCGTTTTTTGTACTGCAAATGACATTATCACAGCCACTTCAAAGCGAAATACAGATACATTTTATACTTTTGTGAATTTTTTTGGCCTTTTTAGGTGAGTGCTATGCTAGGAAGGCTTCTGGAACCGTCGGGGGTGGAATTTTTCCACAACACTGGTAAAATCCGTAGTAATAACAACAAAGAGAAGAAAGAGAATAATTAGAAAAATAAAGAGAAGAATAAAAATGAAAAGAACAAGAAGAACAAGATTAAGCATTAAAACGATGAAAGAAAAAAGAAGAAACAAATTGCATTTTATGCAAGTTCCAAGGTTATTACAGCATTTTTAGTATATTAGAAGGTAAAAATGACTAATACATGAGGAATCGAAATTTAAAAAGGTATATAATAAAGTATAATAATAATAATAATAATAATAATAACAACAACAACAATATAGTAATAACCATGACTTGCAATAACAAAATTGCTCCTAAACAAAACCACACAATATATTTCCCAAAACATAGCACGCACATGACTCTTACAAATTCAATAGTCTCATAAATCAATAATTTCAGCAGTCTTCTGGAATTCTGCAATAAAATAATTTAGTGCATAATGATATGCAGTTCAAAAATTGTTTACGTACCAAGAATTTAAAAAACAGTGCTATTCCATTACACAACACCTTAATTGAAAGTATTTGTAATAAATAGCGCGCGTCCACTTATTTAGAGCCTTGCTGTGATACAACGACAACTGTGTCGTAAGTAGTGACATACTGTATGTGAATTCAGTCGGTACGTCAAGTATGAAAATGGACGAGATACCACCATAAAATAATTGCATATTTCAGTTAAAATCGAAACTGTTTAATTGTTGTTGTTGTTTTTCGAGTTTCGGAGTAAATATTGAAACCATGTACATGTCTCACATGGTCAGAGATTGCATTGTTTTCTTTCTACACCTGCGCGTATTGAAAATAAGTAACATAGATTGCTTCTTAACCATGTATGTTGTAATGAAAGTGTAATTTCAACATAGCTTGGGTTGACTACCAGAAGGCTTTCGATTGTTAGTCTCGCGATTGGATTGATTGATTATTTCGTTTATTGGGGCGCGTCAATTACTGTGGTTATTAGTCCCATAAATTTAATATGCTATCTTACAACTAATGTGGCTGTGTTCTTTCTCCACTGTTTGGTGAAATCTGGCGCCGACCTACACGTCGACGTTCTGGGTTTCTCCATATCGATATCTCCCACCTGTGAGTCACCGCCCCAGCCGGGACAATCTCTTATCTTCTGACTGTTCTCCGGATATCTGTAGGCGTTCAGTGCATGTGTGTGTAGGTAAGGGGTAAGGAAAGGGCAAGGAAGAGGAACGAAAGGTCGCACTCGGTACGTGGCCCGTTTGTTAGGATACTGCTTCAACATTCGCCTGACATTGATCGGAGAAGTGACGGAAAACTACCGATTAGAGCAGTCGTCCCTTAGAATTCTCCTCCAGACAGTGACTGAATTCAATATATAGCCACCTATGTAGTGACTAAAATTCTAGTACTAAAGACCTCCTGACCACAGAATACGATTAAATATTGAATACCTTGTAGAGCTATTTCATCCTACGTCTATAGCGTTTTGAAGTGTTAGCTCGAAGCCATGGAATACCAGGTTATTTACTTATAATACACAGCGACCAAGAAGAAGTAGACACGAGAAATATTGAGATTAACAGAGGGATTTCCAAGGACACTCGCTATTCCTTGCTTCCTTCCTGTTTTCTATTAGTTCGATCCCACTTTCTAGACCATTAACACATGCTGGTTTTGGGTACTATAAGGAGATGAAAAATTAGTAACATATTTGTTTTACATGGACGATTATGTGGATGATTAATGAAGTTTTGCAGTGATGGTTATACGTCTCCCCATGTGTCACAGTTTTACTTTTTTTAAGAAAGTTAAACCAAAGAAGATATCTTAAATTGTATGCTAAGAATAAAGATATTCTCCTTCCCCCCTCAAATGTTTGTGGTAAATGACTTCAGCGATATTTACATGAAATCTGGTCTTGCCAAATGAACAAAATTCAAGTTAGTGATAGGCAAATTGGTAGCTGAGAGAATTCAAGTTGATAGGTACACAAAATTCAAGAACTTAAGCCAGGCAAAACCCATAACGAAGTGTGCATTGAAGAATCTAAAATCTCTAAAGACATAATGAAGAGATTTCGAAAGGAGAATTCGAGAAGAGTAAGAATCATTCCGTTCGAAACTCGAGCAATAAATAACAGCAATAAGTGGTTTGGCGGTGACTGTAGCTGAGTACACTTTGAGGTCGTTGGATAGGACTGAGCAATAAATTAGAACCGCAGGAAACTACTTACAATGAGTCATGTCACGCACCCTTGAGCTGATGTTCAGGTACTCCAGCTAATGGACTTCATGTATCACGCGAAGAATGAGGAAGAGGACTCAGAGTAATTGAATCCTTCTTACACAATTCAATAGCCTGTTTCAAATCATTTTACTTATCTTTTTTCTCTTTCCATAGATTAATAGATTTTATATCTCTCCAGAAATCATACAATATACACGCATTGTAATACTGTGTCATATTTTTACATCAGTTTTTACGAGCACACTGATTCTCATATTCATGACTTCGGTTCCTGTATGTTAGCTATGTGTTTCTACCAAATTATCACAAATGAGCATTACAAATCCGTTCTGAAACTTCCACGTCTTTATAATATCATCTGGGGCACGTGCGCAGTTAGATACCACGACAAAAGAAATAGATCAGGAAAACATTCATAAGTCTCCGTACAGAATATACGTAAACCCGATTTCGAACACAGACGTAAAATATCTTCTAAGCAAAAACAATCAAGTTCATAAAATGTAATTTTAATCACCGATGTAATACACAGATAATATACTACGGACAAGCTCAGTTAACATAATAGCAAGATGTGCCAGAAACTCGCCAGATCACCAGTATCCAGAAGAAAAGTTCGTCGTCGTCGTCATCGTCATTCACCATGATGAATATGATACTAGTAGTATCTAGCTACAAGCTACTAGTATCATATTTATGGTGTGAGTTGGTGTGGTGAGGAGGATTATGTGTCTCTCACTCCCCGAGAGATGGAGGAGCATGCAACACATGTATTAATTATGTTTTCATGTTGTGGTTGCAAGCCCTGAGGATGGAAATAAATTTTCCGAAACGTCGGCAAACAACCAACTTATAAAATTACTTTTCAACCAATTAATACTTTAATTGATTTCTCCGATCAACACCAGGCGAATGCCGGAGCAGTACCCTATCAAACGGGCCACGGACCGCGCGATCTGTCCTTCCTCTTCCTTGTCCTATCCTCTCCCCTTACACACACACTTACACTAACACGCACTACACTACCACATATTCCGGGAGAGCGGTCGGGAGCCGGATCTCGCCATCCAGCGGGGGAGGATCACCGCCATCTCCCGAGAAAAAACATGCACTACACTAACGGGACTAATGAACAAAGCAGTTGACGTGTCCGGAAACGAAAAAATCAATCAATCAATACTTTAATTGAAATTGTATTTTCTTTCGATTATAATTAATTAAAATTAACTGTAAGGCTTTTGCGATCACTATGCGCGTCAACTTTCAATCCCGTATATGCGTTGAGCGGCGGAGCAACCGAACGTCAGGCAGTAGTCGAGCGCTCGGCGTTGCTCTAAGCCTCGGCGACGCTTGATTGTTCTGCAGATCATCGGGAGCCGAAAAACGGCCGGTCGAAATGTCCGTTAAACTGCCATCTCCTCCCCGAGAAAGGTCCCCCCCCCTTTCGCCGAGCGTCAGCGCGGAGCCACGCGAGTCTCGGCGGTTGTTTTCGCCCGAATGCAGACCTCTATGCACCGGGTCTGCGACCGTGTGGCGAGCGCCGACTTCACATCGCGACCCCAAGGCGGCAGATCATGCGTCACTTTGCAGTGAAGCTCCAGAAAGGCCAAATGTATATTGGGTCAAATGTGCCGGCTTGAGCACCTCCGACAGCGCCTCTGACCGGGAGGTCCTAGGTTCCAGTTTTGACGGCGTCAGGATTATCGACACTAGCTTTTCAGCTAGGTCGAATTCAGTTGCTGTCTGGAGGAGAATTGTAGCGACCGGCTGCTCTGATCGGTAGTTTTCCGTAGTTCCTCCGATCAACACCAGGCGAATGCCGGAGCAGTAGTAAAATGACTACCGATCACAATTTCTGATTTTGCACAATGGCGTGCTCAACTGCTTTGTCTAAGGCGCCGCCATGATCGCTCTCTGAACGCTGGCTCCCTAAACGTTCTTCCTCTACGAAGTTCTCCGGTGTGGACTTTCTGGAACGTATGCAGTTTCTGATTTTTCTGTGAGATTAACTTTCGAGAACATTCTCTAGGAATCATATCGCGATTTGATGACGGCAAATCCTTGGACTGAAGACTTGATGACTGGGAGGATTCATGAAAGTTAATCGATCTGGCCAACTCGAGACCTTACCATTATATTAGGCCTCCGGATATTGGATTTTGAAGGTAGCTTACACAAAGGTCTTCACAGCATTTTTTCAAAAATTTTCTAGGAGGCTCCAAATGTTTCCATTATTTTTTCTCGCAGAGAACACAGTATGTTTCAAACTGGCGCAGGTCTCATTTTCGTGGAACTTTCAATTTTTAAAATTACAAAGTCAGCAACACTCTACAACTACAATATAGAAGATAAAGTATTTTCAGTAATTAAATCTGTTCTTAAAAGATTGATCTTTAAATTAGGCGGTTTGCAGTTTTTCAAAATTATGAATATTTTTCGCGTAATTTTGCATAAACTGTAGCACTTTAAATAATATACATGTTTGTCAAAAACGTCTCTCAATTTTTTCTTCAATTTCTACACGAATAGAGCAAATTGCGCTTACAAAAATAGCACACGTTTCATTTTCATACAACACTGAAATTCCGAAAATTGCGAAAGTTAGAAATTATGCAAAAATGTACGTGCTATTCTAGGACCACTAAATTTTTCCCTCTCCAACACGAGAAATACGCACGTTAGAAGCACAGTAACTAACAAGAGAGAAGACAAACCTTGCTTGGAATATAGCAGACGTGAAGCTTAGTCTCCTTGTGAAATACGTTACTTTCAGCACATTCCACTGCGATCCGTCGCCATCCAACCTCTTGCTAATCTTATCATTCCACCTCCTTCTCGTGGATTGCTTCTTCCCCACACCAAATAATCCACTTCCTCATCTGTTCCACATCGGATGTTTCATTACACGATTGGAAATTCTCAACGTAAATCTTTATAATAAATGGATTTCATATTTTAATAGAAGATACAATTAGTCATATTATTAAATAATAAAATTATCGAATTACATAAAACTGTAAATTACGGAGGAAACCATATCTCGTAATATACATCCTCTATCATGTTGCACGTGGTGTAAATTTAGTACTGTTATATTTTCTTGTACTTTTTACGCACATTAATTACACATATTAATAGTAAATGAAATGTTTGACACAATTCACGACAACTAGTTCATATTAGAAAGCATTAACATATCCATATGTTGAATGAAACGCGATTCATAGGGTTGGATGTATGATTTACAAATCTCGCGTTTTCTTATGTCACACTTCCATTGTCCTCATGGCTGAGAACTACTGTACTATTGAACTACTATTCCACTGGCTCTATAATACTCTAGCCAATGTTCCCGGAGTTAATTTTCAGGTATGTAGGCTTCCGTGCTCTAATTTGTTGAAAAGAAATGCGCATATAATTTCGTCATTTTCATCATCATAAATCGATCAGTGTGTGTCTTTACCCGTTAATTTGAAAACGTTGCTACGCATGGTTGATGAATCCTCTCACTTCAGACAGGATTGATTGATTGATTGATTGATTTTTTCGTGTTTCCGGGCGCGTCAACTGCTTTGGTCATTAGTCCCGTTAGTGTAGAGCATGTTTTCTCTCGGGAGATGACAGTAATCTTCTCCTGCCGGATGGCGAGATCCGGCGCCGACCTACCGTCGGCTAGTGGGGTTTCCCCCTAACCAGGATTCTCCGACCAGCGGGGCACCACCCCAGCTGGGACAAGCTCTAAGCCCCCGACCGGTCTCCCGGAATATGTGATAGTGTAGTGCATATTAGTGAAAGTGTGTGTGTAAGGGGAGAGGATAGGACAAGGAAGGGAAAGGACATCGCGCGCGGTCCGTGGCCCGTTTGATAGGATACTGCTCCGGCATTCGCCTGGTGTTGATCGGAGCAACCACGGAAAACTACCGATCAGAGCAGCCGGCCCCTAGAATTCTCCTCCAGACAGCGACTGATTTCGACCAAGCTGAAAAGCTAATGTCGAAAATCCTGCCGCCGTCAGGACTCGAACCTACGACCTCCCGGTGAGAGGCGCTGCAGTGACATCAGTTGATGCACTGAGGTATCGCTCCCGGTTTCAGACAGGAGAGTTACCTCAATGATAAAGATGGTTCTCGAATACTTTTCCCTATTGGTTTTTTTGTTTGTTTTTTAGGGAGATATTTTCAAAATGTTTTCCCTAGTCAGGTATTCCCGGTGACATTGTTTCCAAATAATTTCTTTCTATCTACAACCGAACATTGTCAGCTTGTTATACTGTTTGCATCATGAAGGGGCTGTGATGTGTGAGCTCTTTGTTCGTATAGAATTATGAAGTATGCAGAACGCGTCTGACACTACGATTTGTCTCATGTTATCTTCACGTGTCAGAACTTTTATTGGATTGCTTTTGTTAATAATATAGTATATTTCTGTAATTATACACATATGGGGAAGAACATGATAGATATAGTCAATAACTGCGGTGCTCCAAGAAAAGTATTAAATACGCATTTCAATTGCTATTTAATTTAGGCTAAATGCCCCATTCAATATTTTGTGCTTGCTTCCATTTTAGCCGAGAGCATAAATGAATTTAAATTCAAAACCCAATTAGTTTGGAAATAAATGTATAATGGAGACAGACGGACGTTGGAAACAGGGTATGAGCATCCAGCGGGAGGTTATTTTAATCTCAACTTTCAGAGAGTATAGTAGTGTCCTACTGTTAGAAATGTCTTATTTAGTGCCAGTGTCTTGCCTTTTCAATTACAAAGCAGTGGTTTTGTCAAAACTGGCGTTTTCAAAAGTGGGAACATATTTTTATCAAATTATGTGTAAAAAATTAATGTAATTATATACCGAATTATATTAGTAATAGTATTTATAAGTTATTATGCATATATAATTATAATACACCACGAGTGAATTATACATCAATTTTCAGAATCAACAGTTCACTACGGAAACTTCGTATAAAATACTTGTTCTTTATTTTACAACACATCGCCAGACAACATTAAACAATTAAAATCTATACATTAATTGAATAGCTGATTAGAAAAAAGAAGAAATTCCACTTTTATGAAATAAGTTGAGTATTACAATTTTTCTGGGGCCCATTGATTATTGGATTGCCACTACCCATTTCTGAGTTGGAAAAGGAAGACAATATGAGAAACATAAAATGGTATTCTAAACATTTTCAGTTGGCAGAGAAAGGAACAATGTCCTTGCAATCTTGTTTTCCTATTCTGTAGAAATTAGGTAACACTATGATGACAAATTTTTTTGGTTTTAATTTTTTAAAGGAAACGGAATCTGAAAATGAACAAATATACCAAAATACGTGATAATTTCTTGCATTATTTCAATATGTTGAAAACGTCCTTTAGGAATCATGAACAGTACCCCCAAACAATCAAAATATCCCTTTCATGTGCAAGGAGCCGCGACAACTGTTCAGTTAGATATAGTAATACCCATTTTCGTAAAAATCTTGCCAACGGTTTAGCCTCTAGTGTTGTTTAGAGACGGACGGAAGGTATTTTGCCGCAAACGTACTACTTATTGTACTAAGGATTTGCGGTAGGCAACGGCAGAAATCGGCAATTAACAGAAAAATTGCATTGTGGGGTCCTGGTATCGAAAAAGTGTATAAATCTTGTTCCTGTATGAAGTATATTACTTCTAACACATTAGGTAGTCTGAATCCACATTTTATGAGCCCTTGATGCCGACGTTTTGAAGATAAAATGTCTGTCTGTCCGTTCGTCCGTCTGTGTCTATGGCCAACGTTAAACTGTTCAGACAATTTTTTCCAACTTCCAGGTCTAATGTTCGTTGAAACTTAAATTTTCAAAAATTGCGAATGTTCAAACTTTTTTCGGCGTCTTTCTACAACTACCGTTGAAGTACATAAAATTAACATTGCAAAATTTAACTATTGTTGATTGAGATTTCGTCCTTAAATGAAATCTGGCAAGTAAGGCTGTGCCCAAGTTTTCGAAAAAAGAACGACTAGTTTTCGCATTATTTTTGCTTGATGTTAATGCAAATTATTTTAAGAAACTCAAAAACAGTTCCAAAGTTTTTATATCTTCTCCTCGGACGGAGATAAGGACCCGTTAAAATTGACGCTGGTATAATTTTCGTTGAACTTTCTGAATTTTCGAAAATTGCAAAATATACAAATAATTCCAGAAAGCATGTGCTGCTGTGCCTTACAATAATTCATATATACTGCATAAGTAGTATGCGAGAAAGTAAAAAGAGAATAAGAAATATTGATGGTTATGTCGCATCTTCTGAACATAGGCGAATGAAATTTCTTTCTTTATCCAATAAGTGATTAGCTATCTCTGTAAAAGGTACAATATGAACGTCAATTTATGAGTTCATAACCCGCATCTTGATCATGTTTTCTTTCAGTGTCCCTTCATTGACCATATGCTTGAATGGTCCATTGTTGTGTTTCTGAATGTAAATGTAACTTCACGATTTGCACACGTTGCCTTGACTTCTGGGGAGCGTTAGTAGGGATGTTAGCGATTTCGTTAACAGTGACATCAAATAATCGTTCTCTAGGTTCCCGTGGTAGTAAATTCTTTCCGTGGGGCATGGTAAGACATCAGAGACAAAATTCGTCCTCGTTTGCCGATACAAAAATTTTTATCGCAAGGGAGCGAATATTTCTTGTTTTCAAATTTTGTCAACAACATTTTCACGCACGTTACTTTTAATAATTAAACTAAACCCTAGTAAAACTCTATACCGCAACACGTCAATAGATATTTTTTTTATTGGCGGGCGGGGTGTTTCTTGGAGCCTTGCTATCGCAAGTTTGCTGTGTTGGAAGCAGAGACGCACTAAGTGAGAGAATTCAGTCGGTACTCACAGAATGTGAAATTGCGAATTAGAATCAAATATTTGTATTTTTTGTCAAAATCCAAACTCTTTTTTTTATTTGTTGCGTCGTCATTGACGCAACCCGTCTCTTTAAGCCATGTTGGGCGTTTGGCACTTTCTCTGGAATAATCCTTCACTACTGAGTAATTTTATTTGTGAAGTCATACCCTCTGATAAATGACACTCAACAGTTCACTTCATATTTTCCTTGAATTGAACACGAGTTAAAACCTAGTTTCCCAATATCGTCGGTACATAAAAAAGAATTTTAAAAATTCTCACTTCGAAGGTAAATGTTTTATTATGTTTCCTCAAAGTGTTTTATTCTATATACCAAGATCTTCTGCTCAATTGCCGATGCAAATAATTTCTTACAAATTTAGCAAATTTTTCTTTTTTATTGGTATATTCATCAGAAACGCTCATTGATGTCTTTATTCATAACTCAACTTGGTGTAGCAAAAGAGCGAGAATGTGGATTTCAGAGGTCAAGCAAAGTGCAAAGATTGTGCTTCTACTCCATACGTGGTATAGTTTCTGGACTGTTTTCTGATATGCAGTAAATTAAAAAATAGCGTCGTCTCCAAAGTACTGTTTTCATAAATAAGAGTTTTCTTTAGAAAACCAGCTCAATACGAATTACTACATATATAGCTATTTCCACAATTTCTTTAATATTGTCAAGGTTCGCATGACCTGTTCTGGCCTTTTCCACACATGCGAATGAGGGCACGAGTCCTCCCCACGTCACCGCCGCGGAGCTGCCTCGTGCCGGCCGAAGGCTCTGCGGGAAGTCGCCGAAACAAACTAATGAAATCAACGCCCTCACACGCACACGAGCCGCAGGCGGCCGCCGCCCCCCGCGTCTTCGGTTTCCGTTTGAATTTCTGACTGGCTGGCGCGGGCGGTGGGCGGCGGTGTGGGGCCTCGCCGCGAGGGGGTGGGAAGTGGCGGGAGCGGCGGCGAGGTTGGGCGGCGGGGCGGCGAGGGGTGGGTAGTGGAGGGATGGACGGGGGAGTGGCGGAGCGCTCGGAAATGTTTGTCGGGCGAAGGAAACAGTACACCACGGCCGCGAGCGAGGCAGCGCCGGCGAAAAGGAGAGGCTGCGAGGGCGGGGCAGCGGCCCGGGCAGAGAGGGGCGGGGACCCAAGGTGAGGATGAACGCGAGAAGGAAAACTAAACAGGAGGAACGTAGAATGTAGAAAGAAATAGGGAAAGGAAGCGGGAATTAGAAGAGCGGAGAAACATAGATGTTGAAAGTAAAGAAGTAGAAGAGAGGCCGCGAAGCGGGAAGAGGGGCGGAGGAGTCGCGCGGGCGGAGCCCGCCGTCGGGGGGGGGGGGGGGGGGGGGGGAATTTCCGGCCCTTCCTCCCCCCAGTCGCCGGCGCTGCCTCGGAGACTGATGCCCTTGCCATCGCCCTCGCCCTCACCACCCCACGTCGCTCCTCTGACCGCCCGGCTACTCCGGTCGTCGGGGCTCTCCGTCCCGCCCCCCCGCTTCCACCCTTCCCTTCTCCCTCTTCCCTCCCTAACCCCTCCTCGGCCCTTGCCCTCTCGCCGACGTCCGCTCCCTCGCCCGCTCGCCGCCCCCCCCCTTGCACCCCCCGGCGCGTGACACACCGTCCTCCGCTCCACTCCTCACCCCGCCCGCCCAGCTCGACTCTGCCCCGCGCTGCCCCGCCGTAACCTGCCCTGCCCGTCCCCGGCCCGCGCCGCCCCGCCCCGCCCCGCCCCGCCCCCCCCCTCCCCGCCCTCCCCGCCCACGCTCCCGCTCACCGCCCCGCCCCGCCCCGCCCCGCCCCGCCCCGCCCCGATGAGTCTCCACGCCGCGCCGCCTCCCAGTGCCTGCAGGCCAAGCCGCCACCCACCCTTCGCGAGACTTCACACTTTACGACACGGTCGCCAGATTTTCTGCGATATAAAATGCCTCCACGAAACAATAGGAAGGGTTAAAATGAGGATTCACGCCTCTTTCAATATTTCCGCGTGAAATTCCCCATTAAAACGGGGAATCAATGGCTCTGGAAATTTTCTGTGAATGTCACTCACACCAAGAATTGACGATTGTGTGCTAAAGAGGTTTAATGTTTTTTTAAAAATTATGACTTTCGTTGACGTTCGAAAACGCCTTGTCATATGAAAACTTTCTGAAGGGTTGAAGACATCGGCACGTCTGTAGTGTCTGTCACAAAACAGAAACTCTGGCCTTTCCTTACGAGCTTCTCTTTGGACAGACGCTGCGCGTAATTAATAAAATGTCAGAATTTGTCCCCGACCTGACAGTTATAGATAATCAATACCAGGCCAACCCTTGTGATAATGTTCCAAAAAGGAAAAAAATCCACAGCACACATTTGAAGAAATTAAAATTTCCAAAGAGCGCATTAATCTTCATAAAATACTGAGTAGAAATAACTTGTGACAAAACCAAGAAATTATTAAATTCCATAAAATTTTATTCTTTACTTGAAGCTTGTCTATTTGTGTGTGTAATACACAGCATGGAAAGTCTTCGATTACCAACGGTTTAGTTAAAGAAAAAATATTTGGGATCAATCATGAAATAATAGAATAGAGAAAACAAATATAAAATGCAGAAGAGGATATCGCCCCTTGCATGGCAACATGTCGCTAAATCCATCTGCATGATCATATTATCGCTTTGCTACTTCACATTTAATTTCCATGTGTAAGCTATGTTTAAATAGCAAACATACTTCAGCTTTGGCCAAATTAATGCGGAGATAATTACATCGCCGGTACCTAGGAACGAAGACAAGTTCATTAATAAGACCTGAAAGGACATAATTGAACATAGTTGAAAGAACATAATAACAGACGTTAATTGCCTCTTATCTGCCCGAGAAAACCTCTCTTACGAAACCAACTGGGGGGGGGGTATTTCTGTGGCCTGTTCATCCGATTTACCAAAAAATTCCCGCTCTACCAACGCTATTTACAACCACTCCGTTCCTCAAACAGCGCGGCGTAGTTCACAGTTCACTTCGGGAGCATGACCTTTTTGCACCTCATTATTGAAGATTGTTGGAGTTTATAGAAGGCGGCGCTGGCGCGCGCCGGGCGGCGAAAGGCGGCTTCTTTAAAGCCATAGCCCTCGCCCTCCAAGGCCGGCGAAGATGCGCGGCTTTAATGGATTGATGCCAAAATAAGCAGGCGCGCAACCGCCGCTCCCGGGGGCACAAGCGCCCCGGACTATCGACGCTGCGCTGGGAACGCGTCGCACTGCCCCCTCCCGGGCGCTTTCCTCCGCCTCCCAGAGTTTTCTTGCAGCTTGACTGGCTCGTCGAAGAGTGCTTTGCGAAGCACTCATATTCCACTGGTGTGGGTTTTCTTTGCAGATATTCCGGGAAGTCTATTTCGTACGATGGAAAGAAGAACGCTAAATAACCCTTAATAACCGAGCGTCGGAGGAGGGTTTCCTTTCTTGGGAATTGGGGGCTGGGGGGGAGGGTCTCTCTGGACAGGATGAGAATGCCGTAGGCGTGTTTAACATCGTGTAGTCTATCCCATATCTTGTGTAATTTTGACGGGGATTAGTGGTGTAGTTACCAATGGTAGTGTCGCGTCGCCATGTCACGGCAAAACTGTATCATTGTTTTTTACCCATGTTAACACCAACGCCAATGTTAATACTTACAATACGTAAATCAAAACACATTATTAGAAACAGAAATAATTTAAAAAATATTATTTTAGCTTCCCAGAATCTTCCAGAAAGTACTACAAAGTGTTTTATGAAGTTCCTTGTTGCCGTTATCAATATTTTCAGAGTCTGAACGGAACGATCAAGAGAACCACGACGCAACTACACCCCAATTGGGCAAGGCTGCCATAATAGTTTGGAGCAAATTCATTTTTACTTTTTCGCCTTATAACATTAACGTACTCAAGAGAAAGTATTGTAATACTGCGCAAAAATTGGTGATTTTTTCCACAGAAATATTTGTATTGTGCAACCTGGGTACTGAAAAGTGGAAAAAATTGCTTGTAATACACGGAGTAAATTAACACCTCAAACATGTGTAGTAAAAACCCATATTTGAAGGTTTTGATACCGATTAATGGCAAAACGTTTATCTCCGTCCATCAGTAGTCAACACTGGCGCCTACACCATTCAGACGATTTTCTCCAAAATTGATATACCCCGATCATCTAACTGAAGAAGAGGCCCTGTGGGTTTTACACGGTATTGTGTCTTTGTCTTTTTCTACTTTTCATTAAGCCTTAACATTTTTTTAATTCTCAAAAATAGCTCCAACTTTTTTATGTAATTTTATCGTCGGATAACATAAGAAATCGCATAAAAGTAGCACATGTGTCGTTTTCATTGAAATCTCTGAATTTTCGGAGATAGCAGAAGTTCAAAATGTTTTCAGCGTCTCCCTACAACTACGATACTAAAAGTAGATATTCTTTTCCTAAATAAAATCTTTGTCTAAAAGATTTATCTTAAAACAAGGTCATGTAGTACAATTTTGTGAAAATGTGAGTAGTTTTTGCGTAATTTTGGGTAAAATATAAGCAATATTTAAACAATTATTTTCTGAAGAATGGTCCCATTTTTCTATAATTTTTCCCTCGTATACAATAAAGGATGCTTAAAAATTAACGTGGTGGCGCAGGTGTTATCTTCGTTTAGCTTTATGAATTTTCGAACATTGCACAAATTAGAAAAAATGAGTTAAAATATGTGCTGTTATTTTTCGTTTCACTGATCGATATTTTATTTGAGATTTATTCTATATGCAGCTTGTGAATCTGTTAGAATAAACACATGAAAATATTATTCAAGAAAGTGTATAAATACTTACATTTTTGAGACCAAGTACTTTTATACTAATAAATTTTAAAATAATTATATGCTAACGAATATTGACAACTAAATAGCCGAGAGTATCACCGTAGGAATATCAATTAAGGCATTGTTACGTTACTGCATGAAAAATCTTGAAGATTTTGGCTTCCTGAGATGGTAGTAAAGAATTATTCCTTTTCTAGTAGGCGATCAAATTTTATTTCGAAAATTTTATCAATACTTTGCTGAAATGTAATTCGAAGTGCTGCAGAATTTTCGTTTACTTATTAACCTTCGCGACAAAACAAATCCGACAAAAATTATTTTTTTATTATAGAATAGATGTAATTGCCGTGTATAAAAATGATTATGTCTATATCCTTTATTGATTTTTAGTTTTAGAATTATTAAGGAATAGGGAAATAAGCAAGATGGACCAGAAGAGTATGCAGTTAAAACTAACAATCTTATTCACCAATTTCAGTAAGGATAAAGGAAATATTTTCAATTATATAACGGAGCAGATAGGGACCGACATTTTGTTTTCTTATCTTGAGAGCGTATTTGAGCGTTTAGGAGAATATTATTCTACAGTTCAGAAAACAGAACTCTTTTTTTAAGATTTCCACCGGAAACGAGCTGATGAGGCTCGTTTCTTTTAAGAGCTATTTTAAGTCGCTTTCCTCTCGAAATTTTATTTTTCATCATGTAATCTACGCTTTCATTAGACCGTAAAGCTTTTTTCGATAATCTCTCGCAGTTTCTACTCAACGGGCTGGACTGGGGAACTACTGTCATAACAAACCCGTTAATTATGCAATGCCCAGCGTGGTAGAAGAGTGAGTGGAATGAACAGACGGAACCTTGAGATGGATTGAAATCCCGTAGATGCAACGAAAATCTCTCACAAAAAATCTTCTTCCTCAAAATTTATATATTTGCCTTCAGAAAGTTTTCATTATCTGGCTGTTAGATTTTCTTCTCTCTTTATCTGCAAACTGCTCAGCAAAAACTCAACAAAAAATAGGTAGGCATATCTTCCTATATTTCTGGGTGTCTCGGAATAAATATTACAATCTTCTAGAGCATGTCGAGAGGTCGAACCTGATCACTTTTGCCAATTAATATGCAGTGGGAAATTTCAAATAACGGAGATACTTGCATTTATACATGTGTGTATCTCATTTTTAGGTATCTTCGTATGCACAGATGTTTGATAGTCACGATATGACGCAGTCAAGGAGATTTCATGCACCTCCCCGACATTGTGTCTAGCGAGTTGCCTAAAATCAAGTACAAATGCCATATGCATAATGTACGTAACATAATGTTTATATACAACTTCGTTGCAAGAAATTTCTCACTACATGTTCATTTGCAAAACTTGTGTATTTTCGATCTCTCTGCATGGCCGAAACATTTGTAACATTGATTCTGAGGGAGCTTGTGTTCTTATTCAAATATTTGACTAACAAATTATTAACTGTTACAACATTCTGCCCATTTAGTAGAGGTAATTAGAAAGGCAGCAAAAACAAATACAAGAATGTAGAAAGATATAAAAAATGTCCCCAATAGTTTTTAACAATGAAATTCCCCATTCCTTAGTGTGAGTATCTTTAAGGCAAACCCCTACAATTCACATTGCGCATGCGCACATGCACAAGCAATGCCGCAATGCCGCGATGCCGATTCGACGCAGCCTTCAACGCAGTCCAGTCTCCTCAGAAGGTGGGATCCCTGTGCCCTCCAGATTCAGAGTCACGAGGTTCCTTTTCTTCGCGTACAGCCAGAACACTGTTTTCTACATTCGCTTCTCAGGTCGAACTTTAACACCTCCTTGTTGGTTCTCCATAAAAGGGACCTCGATATCTGACGAAATAGAGGTATAACCTAGTGTAATGGCAGTTCCGAATATTGTGCGATCTTCTTCCATGTCTCTTCGATTTATAACTTTCCGTCTTATGCGTTGTGGTACAATGTTCGTTGGGGCAGAGAGCCAAGCAGTTGGGATGTCTCGAGAGTTTCGGAAACTGTTCTCGTTGTCCCATCTGACATCCACCAAGATCGCGTGTGCACAACGGCAGCGCTGCTCAGATACAAGAATTGGGGCCAGCGTGCCAGCGGTGGCCACTGCAGTAACCTTCCCCTTTCAGTAGACCAGAGCCTAAGGTAAAGTTGCTCCCAGTTCATCTTTCTTCCTGCTTTCCTCAACAACATTGTCCATGAAGGTTGCTTCTGTGGCTTTGTTATCTTGTGTCATGTGTACTGCTGTCAGCTTTGGTTTTGATTGTAATTTGTGGTACTTGAATAGAAAGTTTTCACTTCAGCATAACTGCACTATGAAATGATACCAGCCCACAATTTAGAAACATTACTGAATAATATTTTAGATCACTTCAATTTTGTAGACGTCAGCAAAAGGTGCAGCTTGTCAGTTTAAAAATTAATAAAAAGTATTCCTCCTTTTTAAATAACCATTTTATTTAACTTTCCGTACCGGAGGATTCTCGAACATCTTATCAGCAAGAATACGTCACGAATTTGATTGCATCAGTTGAAATGTAAGCCAAATAATACATCCTCTCTTTTACCTTCCTGAACTTGAAAAATCGAGCGGAGAAGGACGTTTATTGATATGTAATACACCATCGATATTGCAGCTTCCTTACAGAAAATCTTAAATCAGATAAAACATGTTTTAACGTTTAGTATCAACACAGATTCCTGGATTTCCTTGTCGATTAGCGGCAAAACAGTGTTGAATCAACACAATTATTCAGAATTCACCAGACTTTCCTCTGCAGTCGTGTAGAATGTTGGCTTCCTTTTCACTTCTTGAATTTTCTGCATACATTTGCATACAAAGTTCTTTGTCGTGCCTTATCGTTTCTGAGTTACTGTTTCTATTATACGTTTTGAGAAGAACCCAATACGCAAAGACGTCAACACAGAACTTATCAGACTATAAAAATAGAGCTAGTTATTAGTATAATTCCATTACATTTATAATGATTTTAAAGGATTCAGCCGGAAAGGGTTTTGGAAGTAATGAATCCCACGCTGTCTAAAGTTATGCAGAACATTATGTTATGAAAAACATTTCTTTAGTAAAAATGTTAAAGCCGGAAAAGTGACATTTTGTGGATAATTGGAAGACCTCTAGGTTCAGACGATTTCTTCCAAAATTGATTCCCCGATCGATATGGTGAACTCAATGCCCTGCGAATTTGAAACGGATATTTTCAGGTTTGTTGGTTCTCTACATCAAGTCTCAACATTTTGAAAACTTTGTTAAAAAAGACCCCTAATATTTGAATCAAGTTTTTTATAGGATATAGCAAATAACGCTTAAAAATGGCGCTGCTCTCACTTTCATTGAAATCTCTGAATTTTCTATAACCGCAAAAGTGTAACTTGTTTTCGGCGTCTACCTACAACTACGGTATTGAAGCAAGAATTTTTTTAATGAAATTTGTTCCTAAAAGAGAGATCTTGAAATACGGTCATGCACAATTTTTCGAAAATATGAGTAATTTTGGAATTTTCGTGCTTGAAAAGAAAGCAATTTAAAAAAGTATTTTCTCAAAAAGGCTTTTCCCCCAATTTTTTTCTTTAAAAACCGAGAAATTACGCTGATAAAAATTGTGAGGCTTTATTTTCCTTGGACTCTTAGTTTTGGAAAACCACAAAAGTAACAAGTGGCCAAACTTGGCCACATTAGTACAAATATGGTCAGTTTTTAGAAAAAACTATAGAAATAAATACTTTTCAAATGGCTATATCTGTAAAATATCATAATGTATCATAAATTATCATAATGGGCTTAAAAAGACGATTTCAAATATGTCTATATCTTCGTATTTAAGCAAATTCATTTTCTGAAATTGATGTGTTTTTAACAGATTTGTCTACTGAAGTGGCAGTTTTCCATTCGACCTTGCCTGTTCTCGGCTTAGAAACTAAAGAAAAATGTCTCGCTAGTGGTTTTGCCTACTTTCAGAAAACGCTCAAAGGCCACGTACTGCGAGTAGAAGACAGGGCGGAGGCCTGGAGTATAAAAAGTTATAAAATTTGCCGCTGGAGTAATGATAACGCACTTCTACCAATTCCTTGGAGCATTCATTTCTTCTGATTCTTATGATTAATAAGATATTATTCATTTATTTTTTGTATTATTTACTGAGAATTTATTATAGAGTATGTTGTCACATTTTCAAAATGACAGAATAGTATTTGCGTGACAAAACTTTCCGGAATCCTGAATGCAGCATTTGAGTCTTCCTTAGACGTGAGTGAATATAGTGAAACTATAGTAAGACAGTAATGAAGTGAAATGGTAGGTGTGGAGTAAAGAAATAACTACAAAATAAGTGAAAAAGAGAGGCAGTGATAAGAGACAGATTTGGTGAGAGTTGTGTGACGTAGGTGTTTAAAAGTATCCAGACTACATCAACAAACCAAAGATCTGTGGAGTTGGATTTACGAAAACTAATATTTTCGCGGATGATGTACAACAGGCGTATGGTGAGTAGATAACTACCTAGGCGAACGGTAACCCAGAAGTATAGTGAGCAACGAACTAATGTACGGGATCTGAACCATCGTAATGAGAATAAACCCCCGGAAATCTAGCGGGCTGAAGAAAGAAATTAATAGTGCACGCAGCGAGGCGAGTGTCATCCCGAAGGCAAGTGTTCCGCAGTCGCCATTAGACGTTCTATGCGCCGCACAGCCAGAGACGCGTCGGCGAGGGGGGACGTCGCGTTTGAAGGTCATTCCGGTTCCTTGCCCAACACCGGTGGCAGCGGTGGCGTGGTGCGTCGGTGACAAGCTTCCTGAAATAGTAAGACCGCTTCCGAGCGAATTTTATTTACCCGATAGAGTTACGTTCAGGTAATGGTAAGGGAAGGTGATACAATTTGAGACGGGGGGGATATTGGCATTATATTCAACGGTAGGGGGAGGCAAGTCCCGCAGTGACCAACTAGTAAAGAAGGGGAAGTTATGTCTATAAAAAGAAAAAGTATGTAATTCATGTTTGTAAATAATTTATTAGGTTAGACTATTTTGTTTATATGGAAGGCAACCTAAACAGAAAAGGGAGCTCCTAAACAGTGTTAAGAAAGTCTAAGTAGTTACAGGCCGCAAAAGTGTATGAGAATTCTTATTTTTGTTAGCAGTAACTTTTGTATTTCAACTTGCATCACTGTCTAATGAATGTTGCATTTCCTTTGTTTAAAAATTTTTTCATTGAAAATAAATAGCAATAAAGTGTTACTGGTTTGCAATGTGTTTTCCCCATGTTTGTGCAACCCCATATGAGCCCATTCACGAGAAAGAACACCTGTCCCCTTTTTTATCAAACTTTCATTCTAGTGAACCAAACTCTGGTCCATATACATTGATCCGTAGCCGAACATATGCCCCGCCCACGAACCAAACCCGAAACGACGAATCGAAGCGTTGGTTCTGGCGGTCCACGTTAAACGTGGCGTGTTGGCGACGTCATCGCCTGACGTCGGCATCGGTCAAGAAGAGCGCAACCCACGATGGCCAATAAAAATTCGCAAGATAAGAGTAGGAAGTTAAACATGCCATTGACTCCCGAGGAAAAACAGTGGGAACCAGCGGCAAGGATATTTTTTTCCGTTGGAAGAGGAGAGCTCTCGAAAATTTCTTTTGTGGCCATTTTGAATTGAAAGAAATTTGTGTGATTTCTTTTGGAGATACGTAGTGAATTCTATGATAAGATCAATATACCGATAGTTTTGATACTGTAGTGATTGTTTTATGTTCGGGATGGGGTTGTTAGTTGTGAATATTGGGCGAAAACGAGGCTAATTCTTCCGCTTTTTGTATTGAAGTGTATGATTTTCTTATTGTTTGGTTTAATAGGGGTATTATTGTTTTTTTATTTATTTTTTGGGGGTAAAGAGCCATATTGAGTTATTTTTGGTGTTCAGTGATTCAATTTTGGAGTGGAATTGTTGGCATTGTTTTTGTAAGTTGGCCCACAGCCTTCTTGTTTTGTTTTTAACTTTTATGGCATGTAGTATTTCCTGCGGCAATTTGGTGTCCTTGTTGCATTTAGGTTGTTTTTGTAGTTTAATTGGTGAAGTTTGTAGGGTGGAATGTATTAGTGTGTTTAGGTAAGTTACGGCATTTTTTATTTAAATTGGACTATTGAATATTTTAATTTTGGGGATGGAACTGCTTATGATGTTCTGAAACTTGTGCCAGTTAATTTTGAGTGTGTTGGGTTTGGGCGTTGGGGAATGAGGTGGAGGCAGCTGATGGGAGGTTATTAGAACTGGTATGTGGTCCGAGTCAAGTTCAAAAACCGGCGTTGAATAAAATTGAGTGCTAAAGTTAATAATTCCTATGGAATGTGGATTTCTAAATGTGGATTTCTAAAATGTGAATTTCTGAGTCGATCGTAAAAGTAATATGTGGGTTCTGTTGTGGATATTATTTTAAGTTATTTTGATTTATTATTTTTTCAAGTATTTTTGCATCATGGTTGTTTGCTTGGCATCCCCAGTTAGTATTCTTGGCATTAAGGTCTCCTAATACTAATGTACTTATCTGGGGTTGAAATAAATTTAATAGATTAGCATAAACTATTTTTGTTGTAGGGGGTTTGTAGACTGAAATTATGTTCCAGTCGTGGCCATTTATTATTAGTCTAATTGCTATGGTTTCTAAGCCGGGTGTGTGAGCGGTATTTATCTGGTGGTGCTCTATAGTGGATTTTACTGCAATTAGGACTCCTCCTCCGTTGTTCTCTGTTCTATCTGCTCTATATAGTGTGTATTTCGGAATGTAAAGTTTATTTCGTGATTTGAGATGGGTTTCAGTTATGCATGCTACGTCATTTTGAAGGAGTGCAGGAAATTTTTAAAGGTTTTTTTTTTTCCAGTTTATGAATGTTAAATTTTTAGGGAGAAGCACTTGCATTATTATTACTTAGAAACGAGGTGACTGAGTTTTGGATTGCTGAAATGATGGTAGGGATCAATGAGTTTATGAAGTTTACGATACATGATGATGTATTAATGTTTTATTTATGAGGGAGTTGTCGGGGGTGTTTGATTGGTTTGAGGATATATTTTGGTTATGGTTTTTGTTGCTGATGGAAGAGAAGTTTGGAAGTGGTAGGGTTTTCGGTAAGTTTGGGAAGTGAGCTAGTTAATCATTTGAGTGGGGAGATGTTGAATTCTGTTGGTGGGTATTTCTATTTCTGAAGGTTGAAGTGGAGGTTTTCTTTTCATTTATTTATTTGAAATAACGTCAATTATTATTTCTAATATCCCCACGGTGGTTTCCCTTGCAGTTAGCACAGATAGGGGTTTGAAATTTTGGGGGGCAAGATAGAGAGTAATGGTTTCCTGAACAGAATGCACAGTTAATCACATGGTTACAGTTATTTTTTGAGTGTCCGAAATCTAAGCATCTTTGACATTGTAGGGGGCCGTTGGGTCTTCGTCGTCTTTCAGTTGTCACTCGGTGGTTGCATATTTGTTTAATGGTTAATGTAGTTTCTAGAGGTTCGTTTCCACTAACTTCAGCTGCTACAACCGGGATGGGATTGTTGGCTTTTTGTAATCGAGTATTTTTATTACGGATGATTGTTTGGTAAGAGTGAGTGAGGTCTTGAAGTATTTCAGGTTCTGAAATTGATTGGTTAATGTTTTTGAATACTACTGAGAATTTTTTGTTGGTGGGATCTTTATAAGAATGAAAACTTCTTTGGGACTGTATTAGGTATTTCACAATGTTCCTGAAGTCGGTTATTGATTTTTCAACTAATTTCACTTTGTTATTTTTGTTTTCGGCAACGAAATTTGAGGTCCTCTAGTTTTTAGTTCTTTTATGAATTCGTTGAGGTTTGTGATATTGGCTACGGAATTTTCAAAGTGTTTTGTGTTTGCTCACTGATATATTCTTTTAAGTAATTTAATCTATTGTCGTCTTCTTTAGACGTTGAGTTACTTAATTCAGTGAATCTGTTTTGTACTGGTAAATTGTACACGTAGCCTGAGTATTGTTTTTGGCCAGATGACGCACTATCAGGACCGGTACCTGCACTCTTTCTTTTTGGGTCTTGAAGGATTGAATTGTCACCCACTGACCTTTTTCGCTGTATTCCGTTGCCTGTTGACTGGTGGTTGAGCCCGTCTGGTGCTGTTGCCGTGTTGAAGGTAGTAGCGTGGCCGCCTTGCTGCTACTCGGGTCGGGAGCTGGCAATGGCGACGCGTCCATGTCATCGCCGTCTGCCGCGATGTGGTGTAATGAAGGAACTGTTCCGTTGAATATATAATTGCTGTCGCAATTATTAACTTCATTCAGGGCTGGGCTGATAGCCTGCCCTGTTGATGAGGGTATGTCCATAGACATAGACTAAAAAACAACTCGCTGTGAACACTACTAAGTAGAACTTTCACTTGGAACAGAAACGGAGCTTCACTCTTGCGATCCGCTCGAGTCGGAGGCTCGTTCACGAATCACGGAATAATCCTTGCAGAAGTCCTGCCATTTAAGGCGTTGGAAATAAACTACCGTTTCATGACCTTAAAAATATGTGCATGAACCATGTCACGTGTCGTGATCGAATAGCAGAGAATTGTGTTGCGAGCGGGTCGAGATTAAGAGCAAAGGAGAACTGGTACGAAGAAATAGTACATCCTGCGCCATCACCAGTGAAACTAGAATCCAACATTGGGGACATTTTGCACTGATTCGCGCTGTAAAACTCACGAGAGCACAATCCACCGCTAGCACTTCCCAATACACTTCAATAAATGCGATGAAAATTGAAGAACATGCAGTTTTCGATCGACGCGCTTTCAAGTAAAGGGCGAGCCAAAAGAAACGAGGTGCGAGCGTTTGCAGCCGAGAAGTGGCGAACTCAACGTTGGATCCAGCCGACCGGTACCGCATTTGGTTGTTTAGAAGGAAGGTTCCGCAGCCAAGGCCGCGACGGTCTACGGAAGGGTCTCAACCGCCAGCGAGTCGGAGCCGCGGCCGCGCCGAGTCGGCTCATACCTGCCGCCCGCCCGCAGAGTACATTCACCCCTTCCGTGTTGCAGAAGCATGAGTACTTGTGTGGACTGAGACAGGGATATTTAATTTCTTGCATAATTAAATGGCTACTATCCAAATTGGGTCAAAAATCAAAGAACTGATTTAACTGAACATTCAATGAAATTGAATTTCGTGAGGAACAAAAAAAAATTTTTTTCATAAAGAATTTGCTTGCAATACTTGTGTGCATGGTTTGCCACATTATTGAGTGAAGTGTTTAACCTTAATGTTTATTGTAAATTACCATGAGCTCATGAAATAGTTATTTGTGTAAATTTAATTTAGTTGAAGCCAGGTATTATTGGCATTCGTTCAGTTTTTCTTTGTATGTGTTTACTTATATTAAATATTATTTATATTACTTATATTATAAAATATGATTTTGTGTCTCAGATTCACAATATTTTTCTTCGTTAATCGTAAATCTCCCATGTGTGCTTCCTAACGTGCAGTCCTGGTATTAGTCTACAAAGGATCTAACTAGTTTTTGATATGTTAATCTCTCGCTTTTTTAAATTTATTATTATTATTATTATTATTATTATTATTATTATTATTATTATTATTACTGTATTTTTATCTTTCAACTATTAATAGTTAAATTATTGGGAAGGAATTCTGAAACTCAAGAAAGCGTGCGCAAATGATTTTCTCCCCCATACGTCACAAACAGTTTTTTACTGTTTTTGACTAAATAAAGAAATATCTATCTCAGGACAGTTGAATTAAATCAACTCGACAGGTCTGACGGCGGATCGGCAGTGAACTGTCGGACGTCGGAGGTAACGCCCGTAAGTGCATTTTATCGAGCCGCACGTGAACCGTCATCACCTGAACTCCTACCTGACCGCGCGTTTGAAAAGCGCGCGCCGAGTGGGGGTTTTTCTTGTGCTTGGACTGTGGAGGAAGGACGAACGAACGCGCTGATAGCGGCTAAGTTTGAGCGAGGGACGGCGAGCAGAAGAGGTCGACGAGTTTTCCGACAGTTGAGAGGGGCAGCCGACGCATCTAAATATGAGACGAGAAATCTCTTTATTATCACGTCTTCAAAGTTGCTCTGTGGGCATTAATTAACTGTCGGGAAAACAGTACATTATTATAACATTAAACAGTATTAAAACAGGTCCCGAGACGAATCCGAAGCTCAGATCTATATTAGGGTGCATATAACTGTTACAGTTTTTCAATGAAGCTGTGTTTTGCATTGATGGTATGGAGAAATACGGTGATCAAAGCATTTACTGTGTTACAAATGTTCTGAAACTGACATCGTATGAAATTGTACACTGAATCTGTGTATTAATTTATTCAAACAGTTTCATTTATCGTGTTAATTGAAGTCAGTGTCCTGATCATTAATTAAGATGACCTTAACTTCTCATTTGTCCCAATTGAACAGTATAACTTCATTCAAGCAATACTGAGTTTTCACGTTCTGCTAAATAGGCGAGAAGACAGACCCACTGAATGCGTATTTGAAGTGGTGGAACACAATCAATGTTGATTCAAAACTTAGTTCCCTGTTGCGTGAAAAAGTTGAAAATCCGTTCATCCGTACGCAACGTGATGTAGAACAAAAGACGATTGGCATAGACTATTGGGAAATGTTCTTTTGTAATTCTGTAAAAGTAAATTATGCATATTGGGGATAGCTGGAAATTGATATGCACTTAAGGAGAAAACAAATTATTTCCATATACCTTCACGGCGAATTATGCGGCGAGTTATTAAAGGGCCTCATTTATTTTTGTTAGAAAGAGATTTCTTATGTTTCGTGTGAAGTATACGGGAGCTTTTGGTCGCGGTGTAGCTCATGTCACTAAAATTATGTGTTTGATAGAAAAGTTTTTGAACTATTATTTTAGCAAACATTATCTCAATGTGTTTTTTTTATTTTTGTTTCTTGCTTTTGGAGGCCGGGAAAGCCCTTCCGCATTGCTCACTATAGGAATGATACCACAGATGTATTACGTTTATGTTGATAACAGGTTATGAGAGCAATAGATGCTCATGTAATACAAAAGTCAATTATTAAAAATGTTATTTATTTTCCCAAATGCACTTGAGCCTTTTCAGTGGAACAGCGTGGGGGCAACGCAAACACGCATCCCGCACTTAGTCTATTTCCCATTTTTAGGAAATCAAGATAAATTTTCAATACTTTGTACGACGACCCAACGGACGGTGGACCCATGCTGCCGCATATATATATATATATATATATATATATATATATATATATATATATATATATATATATATATATACACACACACACACAAACATCTGCAGTAATCCTCCTTTAAGTTTTGTCATTTGTCTCGTAACGTCACAATCTGTCTCGAGTTGCTTAACTTCCTGGACTTCTCAGAGAGTAGTTAAGCAATTCGGCTAACAACTCCGGCCGACATTAAAATAAGGGGTTCTCGTAGTATGGTTGCAAAAATCTAAACGATATTAGTGTTAAAAGACCTCTTTACCTGATATCTTACAATGCAGGATCAGTATGAGAAAATGAAAAACGTTTTAGATGAAAAATAATTTCATTCATTACTATACATTTGCTGTAATTCACATAACTTTTTGTTTGAGTTGTTTCTAAATATCTATCATATTATTCGATATTGATAAATAATTTATTTTCATTACAAAAAACGGAGAGTTTTTTTATCAAGTGTTCATTTAAAATGAAAAATGGTGAGTCTTATCATCTCCAGAAATTTTAAATCGATTTGCGAGTTTTATTCCAAGGCCTGTGGCAAAGGTTCTGACGTTGAACGATTTACAATCCTATGAACTGCCATATCAACACGGCTTGAAAATCGTGTCTAATAAACTTTCGCCCATTTTAATCTTTGGAGAAATTATTTCAAACCCACGTGGAACACGTCACAGGGGCAATTCTTCATCCATCGTGCCTCCGGACAACACAGTACGTGATGAAAACTGTCGCCGAAATCGCTGAAGTTTTCGGTGCAATATTTCATTGTAATTTACTGAAGGTCGCAGTCGTGCCACGGAGTCTGAGAGAGCCCTCGCAAAGTCGCATAAAATTTCCATTTTCACCGACGGCTACCGCAAGAAATAAATGTCAGGCGATATTCGGTCACCGGCAAAAGGAACCACGGTCGACGTTAAATATCGACGACAGCCCGTCGGAGACGCGGAGCGGAGTGGGCGGGGCCGGGCGGCGCGAAGGTGGTGGGGGCGGCAGAGGCGGCGGCGTCGACACTTCCGGCCATGCCCGCCCTCCGCCGCCCTTCCGCCCTTGCTCAAACCTTCCCGACTTCTCGCTTCTTCGGCTGCTCCCCACCCCCTGTTCTCACCCCAAACCTCCTCGATGGGTCTTAGTACTTTTCGCCTTCTCTCCGGTCCCTTCGTTTTTTCCTCTTCCAGCCTCCGAAGGTCTTTTTCTTTGCCTCGCCAGAGCCCTTCTCCCAGCAACGTTCTTTCCCTCATCTGGTTTTGCTCTAATCACCCGTTCCCTTTTCCTGGAAGTAATTTGTTTCCCACTCCCATCTATCTTCTTCGAAGTATGGTGCTCATATCTCTTTTCCTTTCTTCACTTTCTGTAAAAGCGTCCTTTTAATCCACATCTTTACTCGTGTTGTCTCTTCTTCGTCTGTTCATTTCCTTTATTTTCTACCCGGTAGGATTTAATCGGAGCATTTTTGCCCCTTCTTTAGTTAATTTGATTTCCTCTTTCCCTTCCTTTTGAAGAACATGCCTGACTTTTCCTTGGCTTGCCGTGGCGTCCATCCCCTTCTTACATTTTTCCCGCTGGCTGCTCTCCGCAGAGGCCCATCTGCGCTCTCGTCACCGCCCCGCGCCCCGCCTCTCCCGCCGCGACCCGCGCCGCCCACCCGCGACCCATACCGCATCGCTCCTCGTCGGAACGGGTCGGCTCTGCTGCCGCTTGCACATTTATCATACACTCCAGACACCGCCGTGATCCTCCTTAACCCGGGGAATAGGCGGCGGCCGCTCCTTCAGCGGATGCTACTTCTCAAAATACCGCATCATTAGTATGTGTTAATGTTTTTTTTTACCCTTCCACCACGCTGAAACTTCTCATTCTGCTGTCAACGCCTTTGGAACTGTAGAAGATTCTCTAGCAGAACTTCAATTTCTCTCTTAATATATCACGGAGTAACAGATTACCGAAGTTCACCCCCAAGACCGATAAAGGCTCCTTTAATTGCTTCAACAATAGTGTTGGTACAAAGATTGCGATGGCTACGAATGCAAGAATCATCGCTTATCTTTAAAATACGTTTATTAAAAGGATCAACAACGAAATTAATTATTTCATTTTTCGGATAATTCAATATTTAAGAAACAAGGAATTTAAGTACATAAGTCTGATGGATTTGTTCGTTCTTTGATTGTACTTATGCACAGAGAAAATGTTTGGCCTTTATTATTTAGGACAGCGCCTACTAATTATTTAGTTGTTAAGAACTCGCATTAATTTTTCCTCAACTTATTAATATTTTTTATGGAAAATCACCACATTAATAGGGACGTTTCAAAAATTTCATTTTATTCCCATCAGCAGGTAGTAATGATAATAACAAATCTAACATAATGTAAATTTAAGTAGAGTTTTTTCACGAAGGGGAAAGGTTGGATCCCGTCGCGTTAACATAGGGTCATAATTCTCCCTATTTTGTCATATTCTGTGTTATCAATACGTTTTATTTTAAAATAATTTTGAAGGCGGAAAAATCGACCTAGGCGAAAACAAGAGTGTGAATTGAGACAGAAAATTCAAAAAGGCTTCGTACAGGCCGCTCATCGGAAGAAAGTTTTGAATTGACCTCTGAGTTTCTCATGTACTTACGGCAGTTGCTACGAAAACGTCCCATAGCAAATTCGGCGCACCCCCTCCGTCGCCGGTTGAGAACGTCGGGAAACCGTCGGCCCGCGCCTAAGTAAAACGTGATGGGCCCAGCGCAACGAAGATTCCGAGGAAGATAAATCGCTTCTTTCAGATGTTTTAAGAAAGAAAGCCTTTGCCATATCAAAATTGTTGCTTGAGAAATAGACACACATCCACACACATAAGAAGAATATGAAAGCTTCTGCAAAAGGAGGAATGACAGAATTGTAGTAAGTCAGACGCATATTGAAGTTTCCTTGCATATATTTTAATAGTGGGTACTGATCATGTCTTCCGTTAGTTTCAAAGTGTTGTTCAAGGTTGCGGGAATCTTCTGGAAGTAAATAAAATGTTATATCTAAACACGTACTACATATGTAGGGCATATATTTGACGTTTGAATTCATATTTTATTTACAGATGTCAGTTAATCGTATTTTCAAGCGACGGGGTGAAGGCTCGTAGGCAAAACGTCTAAAACATTTACGATGGTTGAATTATATAGAATTTTAAAAGATAATATAATATTGCCGAAGGAAACGCTTATAATCGTGTTGAAAATAAATTTCATTTTCACAAACTATATTAAAGATTACGTGAGAAAGGAGCAGCATCAAGTGTTGCGACTTTGAGAGTACAGATATATTCGAAAAATGTAATTAATGTCCAGAAAATTAGTATAAACCATACAAATAAATGCAACGTAATTATTTATGTTAATAAACAATAATGTGATATGAATGTTTTCGTTTTGTTTCGAAAAATGCACTGCCTTTGCTCTGCGTAGTAATTGTTATCCTGGTGAGAATAAAACTATACATCAAAAGGGAAGATAGTTATTAAAATGGCATTCCAGTCCCGACCACCAAATAGTACACATCACGTAGCAGTCGCAATGTCGAAAGACTGGAGTTAGTCGAGTTCACCCGACACGGGCTAACCACGTTCGATTTAGTTTTTCTTTCTTAGTGTACTCAAGTGCTACAACAATATTATAGCCAAACAATACTGACAAATTAGTGAATCAAATGACACTATGACATTCGATGCGAGTTCATTGAGAGGGCGCATTATTAGCAGTGTCCTAAATGTGCTCCATACGAGTTTTTCGTCTAAAGTAAAGGTTTCATGTCTATCTATATGGGATAAAAGCGCCCGCCGCGACGCTATTTTTGCTACCAGTGAGCTGAAAATAAACCAGCGCCTAGATAAAACAAATTATTTAAAAGATAACTTAATATAATTTATACAAATACTCATATTATAAGCCTGTCATTTAGGGAAGTTTCATTGTGGGGACACATTATATTTGTAGCAATGAATGATAGGTGCAGTAACAGAAAGTTTGAGAACCTACGCCGTCGATGATGTTGGTGCAAAGTGAAACTGACTATGTCAGAAAATCGATTTCATATTTCGAAGTAAATCATGTAGAAATTCTTTTAAATTTCTGTGATTGTCTTTTGCAAGATAGAACATAAAATCAGTTTTCAATTACTCACACTTACATAGTTTGTAATATCACTTTAAACAAACAAAAAAAACGGGTTCAGCTTTATTTTTAAATGTTTTCATAGTTCAAAAATAGTCAGTCGATAATTAGTACACCAAAACTGCAGGACTAACAATTTCACCAATCAAAAGAATAGAACGCGTGACATAACGATGTAAATAACTCGAGTATGGTACAGCAAGTTACATTTTTGTGTACACCGAGGACACGATGGATGGCCCTTTGCCATGCATGGTCTGAGGTAAAGACTTGGGGTACTGAGGTAAAGATCTAGCCCGTAACTGTTGAGAGCATATGCTTCCGCGGCTGGAGACGGTAACTCCATTACTGACCGGTAGACGCCGCGAACAACAGTTACGGTATCTATTTCGCTGTTCGGGAAACGCCGCGTCCTAGGCGCAGATGCAAACGTTTCTGCCCACATTATGCGACCATCCTCACAGCGAAATGCATTGCGTCGTTCTGCTGTCTTTCTCGGGAAGAAATGAATTTCGCCCTAAGGAAGGTCGCAGAATGACTGAGGAAGCGTTGGCATCGCCCCTTCCGGACAGCCAAATACTAGATACAAACACTGTTGGTTCGCCGCTGCAGCAGACTGCGTCGCGTGGGCGGGAGCTTCAGCTGGGGCGGCGTCGCGGCGTCGGGCGCGCGCCGAGGGGGCGTGGCGTTGCCGCGCCACGCGCACTGGGCCGAGGCCGGCGGGGCTGGCGCCGGGAACGCCTCGTTCGCCACTGTCTGGTGCTTCAAAGAGCTAGCCCGCCCGCCTGGCTTCCGCTTGCCGCCGCTTTCATATTTTTACATGGATTCCTCGTCGACCTTACAGCTAGCGGCACCGCTCCAGGCGGAATGAAACGTCAGTGATGAAACTTCGATCGCATCCCAAAATGGGAAAAAGCAGCGACGCTCTGAGAACAAATAAGACGTTGAGTACTAAAATCGAGCGCTGTGAAGGAACGTGGCGAACGCGCTTATTCTCGGAGCTTTCGCTGATGCAGTGCAATATAGACAGGGTCGAGTTAGGAGGAGAGTGTTTGGGATACGACTGTGTTGGCGCCGCCTCGCTGGGGGTTTTCCTTTCGGAGCGCAGCTTCTATTGCTTGAGCTCGCACTGAGAGGGGGAGAAATGCATGGGCCAGATTCACACAGCATTCCTTCTGATACTATTTATTTCGACTTTCCACATATCGAATTATTCAATAATTCGAATCAAAGGGCATTCGCTTAGAATTCATATTCAGACCAACTGACTTAATAACGTAATGGCCAATAATAATTCACCGTCTTGTAGTGGCAACGAGATTTGATAAGAGCAAGTACATCACCGTAGACACTATGAGATAGAATTTTATGGTAGAAGGCGCAAACGTTTCACAAACGGCGGAAGCTGTGCCTATTACTAATATGTGAGCCTATCACATATAGGAACGTTTTCGAATAATTTGCTGGAATTAAAATGACCAACCACGATGGAAAATATCAAGGTGAAAAAGTGAGGGAAGTATTCGACATTCGTCATTGAAATGGGGGAGCAGAATATCATGGCAGCGTGAAAGTGAACTATTATGTAAAGGTTTACCAGTTTTGGGGTCTTGCAAATCTAATTAGTCATTTTTAATCTTGGCACTTTCCCCCAAATACTCGCCCAGGTGGGATCCAGTGTAGTGGTCAGACCGCTCCATTGCCACGTCTGGGTATATGTGTTCAAACCTGAGTTGATTAATGAGAAATTTGTGTTGGACAAAGCGTATTCTTGACAGGTTTTCTATGGGTCCTTCCGTTTCCCGTGTCTCTCATTACATTGCTCCATCATCATTCTATCATAACATTATAATCACTAATCAATCAAAAGTATCCATCCACTCCACTATAAGGTTTGGAAAATGGCGTTACAAATTATATAAAAGTGGATGATAAACTGAACGGAATTCAAAATCCGTATGGGGAACGCACGAATGTTATAACAAATGTTATAACAACGGCATCGGTATTATAAACTTAGCTGAGGTCTTCGAATCCATGCGATCTCGCTTGACGCAACTCGCTCGACGTTTTTGTGTTACAGGATTCGTGTTCCAGTAACCCCTGCAATGCCACATTAATATTCGCTGCGACTCAGCGGGAAGAAGTGGAGTGAAAGGAGGAAAGTAAATAAGGAAGAAATATAAGAAATAGGAGGCGAAAATGACAAGAATAAGAAGGAAAATATTATTGAGAAGAATGAAAGGGAGTAGATGGAGAAGAAGGAACATGAAGAAAAAGGAAAAAGAAGAGAGAAAAGAAAGAACAAAAAAGAAGAAAAGAAAGAAGTGTTGACGCTGGGGAATTCACATGAGGGATTGTGAATTCAGAACAAACTTACTTTTCTCCTAAGGATCTACAGTACCAACAGCGTATAAGCGACTCTGACAGTTCTCTCGCCATGTGCTGTGTTACGCCATGTGACCTGCTCTGAATCAACCAGCTTGCGAGGATTTGTTTCCTTTCTCACAGCCAGGGTTCAGTGTTCCCACTCATCTGCCTCACACGAACTCTCGGCTTCGGCGAGAGTTATGATATCAAGACGTGCGTTAGCCTGTCAGTAAGTGTTAATGTTTTGAGATTCCATTTATCTGTGATGTGATTTATCTGTGGTGCCATGCACGTAGTAATGCGTGGCAACAGCGCATCAAACTGTCAGAGTCGCTTTTACGCTGCTGGTATAGTAGTAATGACTCGCCTCGACAGTATTAAGAATAGTAAAAATGCGAATGATTTATAACCTTGTCTAACCTTCAAGACGAAATATTATTATTGCAGAAGACACAGCAATGGACGGGAGAATAACGATGCGCGATTTTCTGTGAATGTCACTCATGGTGCCAAAGACCGTATCAGTACCTTACTTGGCGTATAAAATTGCAACATTGGCTACGTGACTTTGGCAGCAACTACTGTCTGACTCTTGCAGGAGCTCGTAGAGCAGAGGGTCAAGTTCGCTAGCCAAGGATTCTCGAGAATTCTAACGAATCCTTTGCCTAGTCATGACTTCGTCAGTATATTGTGGGGTAAAGAATATGCGAGAACGTCTCCACGTTAGATCATTTTATGCCATCTATGATTTTCTTCTTTTGGAATTTTAAGTTGTGATGTTAACTTATGATTGATCTCTGATATCATTGGTCTCTGGTATGACTAGTACCTAATGACTGGTCGAAAAAATTCTCAATCGTAAAGACCAATAAACTTTACAAGGGGTTAACCATTAACCTCCTTACTTATAGTAGGTGACCCATGCCCTATATAGGGAGTTATACGGGCTATTACTATTACTAATACTGTTAAAAAACTATTTAAATTATATTAAATGAATGTATGTAAATTATGACTAGCCACAAAGTTTCAAAAATCTCCTTGCAGAATTAATAAGTGTCTCTCTCCAATCGTGCGTGCGTGCGTGCGTGCGGTGGCCCGGGGGGCCCGGTCGGCGGAGCGGAGACGGCGCGGGCGTCGGGGAACACGAGCGCCTGCACGCCGCGGGCGGCCGTTCACTCCGCTCTGAAAGCACGTGCGCCGCGCACGAGGCGATGCACCACTTTGCGTTGACATCGAGCCGAAAGCGCTCCAGAGCAACAGTTTGGTATGGAAGCAAATGACGTGTCGTGAAACAATCATGTTTCAAACAGGAAGATACACTATTCTCAGACTTCGTTCACTACAGTTCTTTATTTTCCCCTTTCTTCAATTTTCTTGTCAAACTACGTACTGACGTAGCAAAGAGAAAGTATAGAAATGCTGTGACAGAAATCGGCATATTTCTCAACAAGAAAACAACATGGCAAATCATTCTGGGCAAATCATCTGTCCATCCGTCCGTCTGCCGGTCTGCCTGTGGTCAACGCTTGCGTTGACACCGTTCCGACGATTTTCTCCAGCATAAATATTATAGATCTAAAGGAATTCCAGACCCTGGGAGTTTGATATTTTGATTGTTGGTACTAAACAATGTTTCGAAAATACGGATATTGGAAATTTTCGCGCTACTTTGCGTGAAATATAATCAATTTTACTTTCTCGCATACGTACATTTATACGGCGTACATACGGAGGATATACGTAGTATAGAGAAAGTTAAGTAATGATACGGAAAATCTCGTATACATACGTATATACGGAGTATTTATACGTACTATAAAGAAAGTTATGTATTGCTGCGGAAAATCGATTTCGAGATTTCAAAGGATATGCAGGTTTTCGGGTCCACTGACACCGAAAAAGTGCTTATTTTTCAAAACGTCCGTCCGTCCGTCCGTCCATCAGTCCGCCCGTCTGTCCGTGCGTCTGTCCGTCTGTCTGTCCATCTGTCCGTTCGACATTCAGACTGTCCGTCTGTCCGTGTGTCCGTCTGACTGAGAACACTTCTAGCGCCTAAACCACGAGTACCATATTTTCCAAATTGAAGAAACCCTGGTCCATATGGCTCTAGTTGAAGCTTTGAAATTTTGAAAACCATACTTAAAAATTAAGCCTTCCCCCCGACATTTTCAAAATTTTCTCAAAAACTGTTCCAAAATTATTCTTTGCATTTCTTGTAAATCAGTAAAATACACTTATAAAGGTGGCATAGGTCCGATTTCGAGGGTTAACTCTAAATTTTGGAAAATTACGAAAGTAAATTTCGGAATATTCCTACTCCAAAAAAGTTAATTTTTTTTAAATAAAAAATTTTTTTTTTTTTAAATTTTATGGTTTTATTATTTTCTTTAAATTATTGGTAAAGATAGCACCAAATGCACTCTATATGTTGTCTTCAAGCTTTTAAAACGAATTTTGCTAATCGCACTTTTTAATATGAATTAATTTCTTTAATGTTTTTTTAAAAAATTGCATTTGTGTGTAGAAGCGCTTGAAATGTCTCCAAATGAAATTGTTTAAAAACTAAAGAAATTCCTGTAAAGAAGAGCTTCAAATTTATCATTTGCTGTAACGCATAAACGCCCTTTTCCTAAATAGTCTCCAAATTTTTCAATGAAAATTGCCATTTATGAGGAGGTTTTACTCTTCTTTAATATTCAAGTAATATTTGGGTTCTACTATTAAGAAACATAAAACTGAGAAAATGTCAAAGAAAGTGCTTTGGGCGGTGGTAGGTGGCAGCTGGCAAGAGGATGGGGCAAGACCATAAAGCCAGTCCACACCAAGGATATTAGAAAACTTTTCTACGAGAAAGTCTGTGTCATTCTGTAGCACTACTAGTTTGAACAATTATTTTGTAAAAACGCCTCACTTTTTCTCTTAACCTTTTCTCGGATGCAGCAAATGACGTTTAAAATGAAACAGGAAGCATTTTCATTGAATTCTCTAAATTTTCGAAAATTTCAATAGAATTAACTGTGTAAATAATGTGAGAAATCATATGCTGTTTCAGCACCACTAGATGGTATCAGGATCCCTCTAAACGATATTTTCTTCGCAAAATTGCCGAATTTTGCCACTGCTGCAATAGTTTATCTTTACTACCTAAGTAGTATGTAGTAAAGAGAAAGTAAATATACTTGCCTTTAGCTGTAAAACTGATCCTGAAGAAATCACACAAAATTAGTTTTCCAAAAAAATAATATCACTGCAGAGGAACAAGAAATAGAGGTATTTTTAAAATATACAACCAACAATTTTAAGATATTATTAGCGGTAAGTAATAACTCCTTGACAAAATAAGTAATATTCACTGAAATATAGTATTATTTTGTCTACACTAGGTTTCTCTAAGGCGACCTTGGATGCCGTAACGGCAGGAATGAGAAAACTATAGAGGCAGAGCCGAGAAGAAACGGGAAACCAGGGAAAAGAAATGAGAATAATAATTTATATAGGACAAGAAGAGATAGGAGATGTGGAATATAGAAGAAATTTGTAACATACATTTCTTAAACAGAACTTACGTATCGAAAATAATTTGTCTTTACATCCGACAATCTTTTTATATAATGAATTCTACCTTTCTTAGAACTAATAATTTCATATACAGAAAAGGATGGACATTATTCCGTGAAACTATTCTCTGCCAAAACAAGCGAAAAAATATCATTCCAACGTGGTGTTAATTGTATAACGTATCTTTATTGATTTTTGTTTCCGTGTATATTAAAAATAGTTTATCTTTTACATTCTCATTAGATTACGTTTTAAGGTTAATTTATTCCTCAGTCATTTCTCAGATGAGAAACCTCCTCCTCAAGAAAATTATTTATTTTAAGGATACATGGAAACATTATTCAAGACTCTGATTGATATTGGATTCTTATATCTGATGACCTTGATGGTTGGATTGAATGGTAAAACTATTGTTTGATGAATTTAAACCCAGACTGTCGATCATGATGGTATTGTGTAAGGGCTGAGCGTAATGTATTTCATGATGTATATGCATTCCCCATTTGTTAGACTCTTTGAACTTAGTTTAGTTTTCAATTCATTTGGGATATGGCTGAATTGATAGAGCCAGAAATTTTCTTACTTTAATTTCATTGAAATCGTTCTTCCTTAGTTTACTGTTAGTGCTGACCTGCGCCAATTTTGTACGCGAAAATTACTCTATTTGAGCAAAAAATAAATAAAACATTTGTAACCATTTTTTGAGAAAATTGTACTAAGTACTAAAAGACAGCTTCAAATTATAAGGGACGTGTTTCCGGTCAGATTAAACGGGATGTATCCATTTCGAAGAAAATCCTGTGAACAATTTTTGTTCTTAGTGCTGTCCACAGACGCGCACGGTCGGACGGACAGATGTGAAAAGAATCTTTCGGGGAATGGGAGATCCCAAAACGTGTTTTCCGTCAAAATTTGGACAATGAGAGTTTGCAGAATTATAGTTGACCGCGTGGGGTTCCATACGTCCTCTTTCTCGTTATCCTTTTTCTCTTTCCCGCCATCCTTTTTCGCCCTATCCCGTAATTCCATCTTCTTACTGCCTAGAAGAAGAAATGGATCCATGTCGTCCCGCCCCCTCTTTCCCGTTCTATTCTGGCCCTTCTCCGGGCTTGCAGCTTACGGCAGATACGTGTCGCGAAGTCGCGGGCCACGGCAGAGAAAACAGTCGACTGTGCCACGGAATGAAACGGAAATGAACGTCTTGGCGTTGGACGTAACTGACATCGTTTCGTTTGGCTCAGGCAATCAAACGCGCGTGCTAAAATGCCGGGGAACGTTTTCTTTTATGTAATGGCTTTGCGTGGGAAAGAGCTCTCGTGACGAAGGCTGAAGGCGGCTACTAAGCGCTTCGTCTGTGGGCTGCTGCTGCTGCTGCTGTACATTGCGAGGTGTAGCAGCGCCTTGGCCTTTGCTCTGGATGTCCATTAGCGGAATATCTGAAACCGATTGCTACTTGCGCTACAATTCTTGGGCAAATTTGCAATGATCCATCTAGTGCTTGCCTTCAGTGCGAACTCTAGTCGTAAGCGATGCAGTTTCTACGCATCATATCTGGTTTGTACAGCTCTTTCTAGATCAACACTTGTCGATACTAGCAATATAGTTACGAAGAAGTTATAACGATCTTGAAAGTAGATTTATTTCTTGAAAGGAGATATAAATTATGAAAGTTTAAAGTTAGTACCTGTGCATCTCAATACGTAAGAGCTACAAATAGTTTATGCCGAAATAATGAATTTTGTTTATATAGGACTTATAATTAATGTTATTGGATACAGTAATGGCTTAGTTTCCTAGTAATTAAATAATAGAGGGAAGTTAGTCATACACAAGAAGTAATGGTAACTAGATGCCTTAATATATAGATTCGTAATGAATGCCATAATATCCATTATAATTAAATCTGAAATAAAATGCATCTTGTTGTAATTCATTATTTTAATACTAATTAAATAATTTCATACCAGCACGCAAATTGTCAATTATAACAAGGTAGAAAACATTTTTCAAATCATCTGATTTTTAATAATCATAATAACTTACAATTCATGATCCCTAATTATTATCTAATTTGATCTTTCAGCGTATCTCATCAAATCAATATCATCTCGTTAAAATATGATTAACATGCAAATATAAAATGTGTTAAAAAATCTGAGGCATTTTTCAAACATTTTTATATTGCAAAATACAAGTTAATGTGTTTCAATTGTTGGAAGATCATGTAAATCATTGGACATCATAGAAAACATTGGTGATGATTATAACTATATTAAAGACAGCCTTCCTTAAACAGTGATGAGGACTTTTGGAATTTGCTGTTCTGTAAGATCCTGAGGCAATCATATCGTGACCCATATAATTCAGTCGTTTTTACGTTTGTGATCAAATCATATCGCAGAGCCCAAGTTATCCTGTTTTACGGTACCTTACAAACGAACAACTTTCCGCTAGAATAAGTCAGTGCAAAAATTAAAGCGCCATGATATACAGAACTTTCAGAAATTCATTAAGGCGGAAGCCTGGAGTATTTTGTGTATGTACTGAATTATTTCTGCCTTATTTACCCCCAAAATATTCAACATAATTTCGTATTACACTATAGATGTTTAGAATTCAGAAAAGAAATCAAGATGAATGTTGATGATTGATGATTGATGATGATCATGATGATGATGATGATGATTGAGAATATATTGAGATTGTTTAATGGAACATGAAATACTGCCGCTACTTTACTCACTTATGGATCAATTTATTAAATAAAATCGGAGGAATTATAAGAGGAAAAATATTTATTATGTAACGAGCAAGTCTGGGAAGATCAAGCAGAGTGAATCATGGGGTAGTGTAAAACAGTCACAGTTTTTACTCTTGTGTGGGAAATTTTGTTTGAGCTTTCGGTAGTATGTTAGTAATAAACACTGCTTGTTGATTGTCTTTTAATTTCTACTAGTAGCAGACGTTTCGGAATGAGGTGCCACAACAACACAAGACAAAATAAATAATTATCCTACTTCTAAGTTTTAATTTTTGCAATGAAAAATTGAATACACAACGTAATGAATGTTATATTAAGTTTGTAAATCTATTACTATATTTTATGTATTTTCATGAAATTTCCATTTTAATTGTTAACCTTGAAGTGGCCATTTTAATACAAAAAGAGTCAATGAGTTAATGTGAAACATTTTTTCACGGGGTACAGTGAGGCAGTAATTCATCTTCCCAAGACTTATTAATGGGTTATGTTCACAGTTCTCAGAATTTAATTAAATTGAAGAGAAGGTAGAGTTACTTTCGTGTGATGAATTTCAAAAAGATGAAAATGTTGCACTACTTGAGCTGAATAATTTTAACAAACTGCTCTAAAAGTTGGTGGTTTCATTTTGGCAATTTGAAGAGTAGAATCATGAAGTCTTTTACATGGCCAATTAATGATAATTACCTTGATGGGGAGGTTGAAGCGATTTACTAAAGAAAATGCACCAAATTTAATGGACTTTTTTTTATTTCCTGTGAATCCAGATGCTACATTATCATCAAAATTATTTTTGCCAGCATCTGAATATCAGGAAGCAATAAAGCCGCAGCAGTCTTATATTATTTTGAAGTAGAACTTTTCAGGGCTTAATGTGATTTAGAAAAAAGTTATTTATTTCTGGATTCTCAATCTACATTTTGGGATACAAGAGTGGATATGTGATAATGTACTACTATGTAAATACTACTGATATATGCATTACGAAATATTTTGCGTATGAAATTCGCCATAATGGGACACAGTAAACCGTGTGTCTAATATTTTCTCTGTGAGGGCTCCATCTTCCTCTAATTCTTTTTCATCCGATTCTAGAATTAACTGCTCATCATCAAAAATCTATTTTCAACTCATGCGATCGGTCTATAACACTTCACAAGTCAACATCTTTAAAAATTCAGTTTTGTTCTAAATAATGTAAGTGCACATTATATAACGACAATTCTCTCATATTCAGGGAAATAGGGCTTACGACACAGCTGTCATCAAGTGATGAAGATAAAATAAGCTTCAGTATTCATGCGCGCCATTTCAAAACAGACATTTTTTTCTGCTCGAGAATCCACATTCCACAACTCGATAATTATACTTTTGCTGCTGCATTTAGTAGAATTCTACGAATTATTTCTTGAAATTAATCAATATGTTTTACTATTAATTCAGTGAGAGAAAGTGATAGTACTTCAAAAAGAGAAAGAAATTACATCTCGAACAAGAGACAAATACCAAACCAGCTAAAAAGTACATATAAAAATTTCTTTCAACACAGATTTTGTTCGTCTGAGAGAAAAACAAGGAAGTCTCAATTGAGGTTTTCTTACTCCCATCTTAGGGTTTCTTCTGCTTTTTATTTCAAAATGAGTATCTTAATTACACGGTAGAAACAAATAACTTGGAAAAACTTTGAAGCCCTGAGCAAACACCTATAAGAAAGTTTTCCAATTTTCCTCGCGCAATTGATTCCTTCAATTAAACCTTAACTCTTTTTATTATCGAATAAAGGATTTACTGAAATTGAGCTAAGACGAGATTTTCCCCAAAGTGAAAAATATTTCCTTCGGGCATCTGAACTTTTGGAACTACATATCAGTATTTTCTCAGTGTCATTAATTTATGAATACGCATATTGCTTATATGAACAGAAGCACACATAGCATCCATCCATAACATTACACTCACGTACGCGCAAAATCATCCTTGACACCTGTTGTTCTTTCGCTCGAGAGCCTAGAACGGACCTTGACCGACCAGCGGTAACGCAGTCTCTCGGTCATGAGATAGGGGTCTGTGTGGATAGCACGAACACATCCCTTCACCGTATATACTGGTCTTCATAACCTTAGGGTGGGCTTTCTCATCCTCACATAGCAATAGATACTGGGACATTAGTGAGGAAAACGCACAGGCATAATTTGCCTCGGCCGGAAATCGAACCCGCGGTTGAGAATGATCATCATTAACACAATACCAAAAAATCGATTATGTATTTGCATAATTAATAGATACATTAATTACAGGTAAGTATTAGCAAACGTGTTTATCAAAGTGCCAACTTTAGGCTGAAATTAATATTTTTTCAAAATTAAGAATAAATGATTATGTACATAAAAACAATAAGTGTCCGTCTCAGTTCTCAAAACCACTACCTTTGACTTTCTCACCCTAACAAGTATTTCTTCTTACGTAGGAGACTTGCTTAGGTAAGTACTTTCGTAAGAGACGTATTATATATACTACGTATTTACGTAAGAGACAGTATTGTAATGCTCTGGCAGATATCGGCGACATTACAACAAAAAACTTAAATTGTGAGGTCATACGCCGCATGAGAAGTTTCTCATAAATTTATTCTTTACAAAATTTTGTTTCAAGTAACTCCGCTCACTGTGTTCCAACAAGTTTTATCTTTTATCCGGGTGAGTGATTGGGCACCTTTTCTATCTTCATCCTTGAGAACTACAGACCCACAAACAAATGAACAACTTGGCAGAGTACGTGGCACGACTTCTAAATTAAGACATTCATCACTGACACTCTGGACTGATTTGACTTTTTGGTAGCGTTGCGTATGCAAGTTTCCCGAAGTGTGCGGGTCTAAAAGATTCGTTTGTTTTATCCCTTGATTGCGTTCCCGCCTCGTCCGCTTCGTAGACGCCCGCGCCCGCGCGCTTTTTCACAGGGAGGCGAATTGCTCTCGTGCCGCCTCCGCCGCGGCAGCGCCGGTGATTAATCGAGGAAATAACTCCGAATAAGCACGCGCCTCCGCCCGCGCGGCGGCCGCCTTCCCGCTGCCGTTCCCTGCGGACCGCGCCCGCGCCGCGAGGCCCCCGCCAGGCGGCGCTCCTCAGCCGCACCTCCGCAAAGTTAGAATCGCAAAGTTTTCGAAAATTATTGATATTTGGCTCAAAATTTTCCCTTTTTTTGTTGCTAATTAGTGTGGCCAAAAATGGCCGCTCTTGAATTGACCCCGCCATTAAATATGCGGTTAACTTGATATCAAGTTAGCATCGCAAACACAAGAAAACCAACAAATTACAGAGAAAGTTAAAAAATAACAATATAGGAATTTGTCGCTTTTCTGTTGCTCCAGAATTCCCAAAAAACAATTTTTGTCGCTATTCAAATATTACCAAAAAATGCAATTTTTTCGCAAACGCAACGCCAACATGATGTCATGTTATCATCGCAAACGCAAGAATTCAAAGAAATTACAGAAATAAAAAATGACCACATACGAATTTGTCGCTTTTTTGTTGCTCTAATAATATACCAGAAATGCCATTTTCTTCCACACTTGCAAACTTGATAGCAAGTTAGCATCGCAAACGCTGAAAACCACCGGCTCCCACGGACCTGTCATTCCACTACTTCAAATACCAAGGGCCACTAACGGAAATTTACCGAATACAAATTTGCATGGGCACACTAATATTCACAAACCTCAAGTGTAATCATTGAAATGCCGATCTGATGGCCGATATCGTTGAGGCAGTAATACAGTAGCGGTCTCGGACCAGAGAGTCGGGAGTTCGAATCCCGCCTCGGGTATGGATGTTTGTGTGCGTTTGCGTTGTCCTTACGTGTTCTCCCTACAGTTCCCCCTACAGTTTAAATAACAGTGGTCGGAATATGAGTAAGATGTTAAAAAGCGATCTTAAAAAATCCTGAATCATTGAAATATGATTATCTAATACAACAAAAATATAAATTAATATGTAATTACAAAACGATTATCAAGACTAAACGATTTATCAAGTCCAATGTTTTAAGAAAAAGCGGGGTTAAGCCAAACGTTTCGTGTGCTGACTTGCAGAACGCATCAGTACGTGAAACAAAAAAATGGAAAATAAAGATTTTTGTAACCATTCGGTAAATCTCATAAATATGTACCAGCTTGTATCTTGTGACACTTCTGTTTTGATAAAACCTATGCGAATCACATATTATTGATGTTTAGTGTAAATATTTTAAACACACTTTATAGCAATGTATGAAAGTCAATACTTCAAGAGCAAACATTCGAAACGTGACATGTCTACTTACGTCCTCTTTGAGAGAAAGACAAACATGTTATAGTATTAACATTATGCAAATATGTTATTTGTAATAAATTCTTAATTATATAATAGGGATAGCTAAGTATATTATTAATATAAAATTTAAATAATTTATATTTGGTTTAATTTTGGAGCTACTATTGTGTCGGACATGTTTCGATTTGAATGAACGTGACACTCAGTTTCTGTATCCATCTTATAGTGTGTCATTTGCTTGCACTTTAACTTACACTCCTTTATTTCCTACGAACATCGAAATACAACTTCGTTTACATTCCCTGATGCCATAAACGTTTTTGTATTTTTGAGAAAGTTCTTTCACATCAAATAATTTCCACTCATTTGCTAATGTCTTCACTTCACCCACTTCCGTGAATACTGTGTGATATTTATTTTTAGATCTGATAACACTCTCTTTATATAGCGTATTTTCTACTCTCCCAAATACCCTTTCTGCTGGCGAAAAACTGTGTTCCTTCACAGGAAAAACTATTAATATTCTCTACAAATAAAAGTATCCAAAGTTTTTTATGACAATCATTTATTTCAGGATGATTGTCATAAAAAACTTTGGATACTTTTATTTGTAAACATATATTGACAATCAAGAAGAAATATTGATTTATTAATATTCTCTCAACAGATTGAGAGAATATTAATGTTTTATGTTAATGTTTAACATAATTAATGTTTGTAACCACTCTATTAGGGAGTGGACGGCGTGGCTATTCAGTTTTTGGACTGAATAGCCACGCCAAACAACCCCCCCAAAAAGGCGTCTGCAGGTTCAGAGAACGGAGATAATTAAACAAAGGGGATGCTACTTCTGTTGCACCAGGCCCAGCTTGGTCTTCAGTCCAAGTATAAAAACCTGGATGCTGTGATCCCACATCATCACAGCAAAGAGCATAAAAGTAATCCGACGACTGTAAAAAGCTTCTGGAAATTGTGTTTTTGGGAGAGGTGGTATTTGCATACGGTCAAAGCACAAAATAATAGAATCTTCAGGAATTTGTTTTGATAAGTAATAAAATGCTTATGCTTCAATTTTATGCTCTTTTGCATCATTAAATCACACTTCCGTTTAGGATCCATTTCATATTTAATCTCATTTTTTAACCTTGTGCAAATCGACCACGTGTAAGAAGCAGGAGAACAAAAGCCATGATTAAAATCACTTACCAATTCTCTTCTAAACTTTGAAAATGATATTATCACTATTATTTTCAACGCTCACGTTGTACATTTTCCAAAGCTTGGAAATGTTAAGGTTTGGTGCTAAATAAATGCGTTTTGATTTCAACCTATTATAGTGACCTTCGGTACCATTACGTTTGCTATTGAATTTTCGCACATTAGCTTTCTTTTCAGCAGACATGCTTAATATCTTGTCGCCTCTATTTTCTTTGGTGTTTCTCCTTCATCAAGAGTCTTAGCAATATTGTTCATTCTCGTCCGTGAAATTCCGTGAACTTCTACAAAAAATTTCTGACATACTGGAACTTTCCTTCGAGGAGACGGCAACAAATACCAAACAGAAATTGTTTTTGGCTTCTTATTTTCCTCTGGCTTTGCTGTCCTAGGTCGCTTTCTACAAGGTTTCCCCACGGAAAGAAGGTGGCAAAGTTTACGATCTTGATATACTTTATTTGGTGTTCTGTAAAATTATGCTCTTAATTTCGTTATATCGCACTTTGTTATCTGCAAACAAGGCAGAGATTTTGTATCGTGTTTGCACGGCGTGTTTGTAATTGATTTAAGATTTTTGCCTGCATACCTGCAATAATAAATATTGAAATTATGTTCGTCGGTTAAGCATTATTTTCGTGCATCTTTTGGCACAAAGCCATTGTTGCAAATTTTATTAGAAAAGGTAATTTATTTATTATTAAAGTGAGAATATTCTTTAATCTAATACAGTACTTTTTCATAATTAATTGACATGTTTGGTGAAAAAAGGGCGACCTCATTTTTTCTCCTTATCAAAAAACAATTATTTTTCACATACATTTAAAAAAATGTCATGCCAACCTTAAAGTTTTGGACGCTTCACGTTTCGTATTGCTTTCTTCCTTCTTCGTAACCTTCGGTAATATCACTAACAGACACCTCCATTTCCACTACTAAGAATTGTTGAATATGGGATAATATTTTCTACTAACTGGTCAGCAAATAGCGATGTTGAAGCAAAATATTTCCCATACAGAAAGAGCACTGTCTGGTCTCTTTCGTTGTCAGCAGCTAACTGATTCTCTAACTACATATCGGTGTTGTGGAAATTTCAGGAAATTGAACCGCTACTGCTTTAAAAGTTGCTAGTAGGGATTAAACAAACTACCTGGAAAACTTGCACATTCCTTCTCTCGAGCGGCAGAGGAAAATCCGCAGACACAAGAAACCTAACCCATCTGACCCAAAAAAAGAAGTCTGAGCCAATACTTTCTGAAACCTGAGGTTTGGAAATGCCTTTATTTTTATACAATTTTAATAATAGAAATCAACTGTATGTACCTTTCCCTTCAAATGTACGATAAATGACCCCTTACTAGCCACTAACATGGAAAATAACAATAAAATCATAAAGAGAGGGATTGTGGACATGTCACGTTTCATTGTATGAAAACAGTAGTTTAAACTGAATTTATTAGGAGACGTGTCGCGTTTTGGGTGAAAATGATGGTCTGGGGGTGTATGCGTTTTCGCGTCCGTGACGTGTGAGCGCGTGCAGATACGGTACTCACCTGGTACCCACGTCTCACTCGGCGCCACGCACGAAGATGAGGTAACAGCGTTGACGCTACTGCTGGCTATATGCACACACATACATTTCGCTATATTTCAAAATTTTTAAATTTAAATTAGTGTAAAAGTGAAATCTTTAGTGAAATGTATATATTTCTTTGTTTATTTTTTGTGTATGTGAAAAGAAGGAGTTCTGTTTTCAAGTCATCAGTTAGAATCTCAGAACAAAAATAGTTCAACATGAAATTTAATATTTTATCTGGTAATATGAAATAGATTTTTATTAATGTTTTCTTCAAAAAACAATTAAAACGATTTCCTTTCAACAGAGCTGTCGTAAACAACTATACAATCCATACATTTTATAACATACATTTGTTTTACAAAAAATACGACAAATACTATAAAATTTAATTAGAGAAAAGAAACGTTTGGCAAATCATAATAATTGAAATTACTCATGCCATGTACATGTGTGTGTCAGGAAGTGCTAAAATTTAATATCACTGAGAACATTTGGGATCCCGTTTAAATTTGCGATCTGCCAATGTGAAATTAAAATTTATTGCTCGTAACGGAACAGTATAATTTTACATTCGTAGTATTGTCGATATTATCATGCAGCTCGCCTCTCACAAAATTTTATGACATCTGCAGTACACTACTATAAACTATCTATAACTGAAATGCGGAATATGATGCGAGGGATCAGACATGAGCAATAAGAAAGCATATAAAAGAAATGAGAACAAACCGGGCTGAAAAAAATGAGCAAATCTTCAAGCAAGCTTGCAAACAAGATCTTACTGGATTCATTGTTCAACTTGCAAAGGATCGGGCATTAGAATTTTGACAGCAGAAGAAAAGGGGCATAATAATGATTCATGGAAAATATCACCACCAGGTTTCCTCTACATAGCGGCTGTATTCGTCCCACCTATCTAGCTAGTTTCAAAAATCCTGCCAGTGTCGGGACGCAAACCGTAAGTCCTCCCGGACAGAGGCACTACAGCGTCATCAGTTGATGCACTGAGCCACCTCAGCCGGTGAACTTTCTTACTTTTTCAGGTTTCTGTTCATAACACTTTCATTTCACATTCTATAAAAAATAAAGTACATTTTTAAATAAGTTTAATTTCCTATAAATGGGTCAAACGGTTTTTCCTAGACCTATCCCCAAGCGCGTTAGTCAGCGGCCTGTGGCTGATACTGCGCTGGTGAGACGAATCGGGCGAAGCCCATAATGAACGGTTTATCGTCATCACTACAGCATTATTCTCACTGTATAATGTGGGATTTAATCGGATACTCCTAATATTAGCTTATATTACGATATTTGGCCAGTCCAAAGGATTCTTTTCCTAAACTTGACATGAGGGCAGGTACCAAATCCACATTATCGAACTGCGTCACGAGTATGTTGCTGTCTGGCAAGGTGAAACTTAGGTTTTGTCATCGATTTTGAAAATAATTGGTGTCGAATATGTTAATTAACGGTATACATTAGGTACGCAATGGTACGTTGGGGGAATATGGTTAATACCAACATCTGTGGGAAGTTTAACTTTCTTTAAAAATTTTGTATTTTTTCAGTGCTGAAGATTAAAGAAATACTAAGGAAAAATATGAAAAATACAGTTATTCCAACCTCCTGGAATTAGCACATAGTCGAAAACTTGGGGATTTGAACTAGCACCTGGGTACGTACAACATACTCAAAGAAAAAGTTTCTATGGCCTTTTCCCCCAAGTAAACCCCTACTCTTTTTATTAATTGTTGCACTACTGGAGCAATATTTTTCCTGGCTGAAAAAGCGTAAATTAGAGTCAGATTTTATTTCTTTTTAGATCCCCCAAAAATTGTCAGTCATCAATTATAAAAAAGTCTTTCTACATTTACAGATAAATTTGCTATTTATTAGTTGGTGTAGAGCCCATTTAACCAGTATCTGACAAAGAGTCTTAATAGTCTATCTTCAATTTATCTGACTGTCAGCCCCAATTAATATTTGTTTCAATTAAAAATTAGTAGATCAGATTAGATTAAATTTATTAAAGTTCACTTTGAACTAATGTTGAGGATTTAAAAAATAGAATTACAAATCGAATTATATTTGTAATTATATTGATTACCCATAAAAAGCGGGTAAGTATTAAACATTTATACTTGTAAATTCTATCTACTAAAAGACATTTTAAAAAACAAAACAATGGCTACACGTCAAGCTTTGTTATTTTACTAAGTGTTATTGAAGCAAAATCGGCTGGTAATTTCGCAGAATCTCTCGCATTACGTCCAAAAGACAAATGAATTCTCGTAAAGTCTGGGGAATCAAATCTAAACCGCCAACAGTCATGCAATATTCATACATTGCAGTGTAATTAAGCAGGAACTGATTTCTGGATATCGCACTAACGCCGTTGTATAACACTTGAATCTCACTGCATTTTACACTGGTGGTATTGAATGATTAAAGCTAATAAGATGACAGGTGGAAAAATAATATTCAAACAATGATTAATTAATACTTAACAATTTAGCGACAGTTTTATAAATTGCATTTTACATTCCATAAAAACGAATTTCATAACTTTCATAATGAGTGACTAATAGAGATATTAGATTTTTGTATTTATTTATGTCAAAAACAGTTAAAAACTGTGTATCACGTGCTACGGGGAGAAGTGAATACTGTGCACGTTTTCAAATTATGTGATCTCTACACTAAGCCATATACTCCTTCAATTTTGAATAAACGAAAGAAAAAATACGCTCCGATGTAATAAAATCTATTTCCAACGATAAATCAGCAATACATCATGTCCTACGTTAAGGAATAATACTTTCTGTCGCAACAACATGGAAACGATAACTTGAATAACTAAATTTCTCACTGAATAATCTAGAAGACGTGCACAGATAATGAAGTTACATTTATGTCCAGAAGCAAAACAAAGGGGCCATCTCAGCTTTTACTCCTCAATGGATCAGGGAAACTTAACGAAAAACCTGGTCGGGATGGGATCATTGACGCGGAGGCTGCAGTACAATACTTTTTACAGGTTGTTTAGATTTATACAGTCTAATGTTAAATAATGCAATAAATATCACTGTTAAAATTAATGTTACTTTTCTTGTGATGCACAGTAGAGTCTCTAATTGTATAGAAACAATTAACAAGATGAATAAGAATAACAACAATAATAACAACAGCAACAACAATAACAGTGATAATGATAATGATAATGATAATAATAATAATAATAATAATAATAATAATAATAATAATAATAATAATAATAATAATAATAATAAAGCCGGCCACGTGGCGCAAGCTCTTGCGGCAGCCGTCGCCTGCGCTGAGGAGGCTGTAGGTACGAGTTTTGCTAAGGCATGGTTGTATTTGTGATTGTTCCTTCCCCATCATCGTCATCATCTTATCACTTCGTAACTCATAAATTCATAATTCAAGGCATAACAACCTCATCTTACGAAGGGGTACTGCCGAAAAGCTGATCCTAATAATTACAAACGTCACTCTCCAAGATAAAATATGGACTTCGCCTCGGAAGAGAACGTGTAGCGTGGTCAGAAATGGCCGATACTCTAACAGCTACAACAATTACAACAACAGCAATAACATCAACAGCAATAACAACATCATCAGCAACAACAACAGCAGCAATAACAACAGCAGCAATAACAACAGCAGCAATAACAACAGCAGCAATAACAACAGCAGCAATAACAACAAAAAAAAAAAATAACAACAACAGCAATAGTAACAACAACAGCAGTAACAACAATAATAATACAGAATAAAGTCAAGAAAAAATGTACTTATTCGGCACGAACTTATCGCGCCAAAACGGCGCCAGAAATATTACGATTATTTTCGAGGTACGAGGCGGAGATTGGTAGAATTACACATTGTACGTACATGCCGTTCCGAGTCGGACGTACCTTTCTCAACAGACCGTGCACTTTTGCGCAGAGCGAGAACTAGGGATCGTTCGTATACAAAGAAAAGTGTATAAAGAAAACTAGTACGGGCAATATGTACTCACAAACTACTAGAAAGAGATTTTTTTCGAATAAGGGTGATGGATTTTGTTTGCAAAGCTACAAATTTCCTTGCGACTCTAAAGTGCTGCTCCTGCTAAAGTGATACTCCTGTAAGTGTAGGGCATGGTCTCATTACGTGAGGTGGCGGTGATCTTCCCCCGCGGGCTGGCGAGAACCGGCGTCGACCTACGTCGGCTTCCGGGGATTTCCCCCAATCAGGTACCTCTCACTTGCGCGGCATTGCCTCAGCCGGGACAAGCGTTGGTCTCCTGACAAGCGTGATAGTGTTGTGCATGTGAGAGTAAATAAGGGATGAAGATAGGACAAAGAAGAGGAAGGAAAGAGCGCGCGCGGTCCGTGGCTCTTTTGTTAGGCTCCGGCACTCGCCTCGTCTTAATTGGAGAAACCAAAGAAAACAATTCTGATGAGAGCAAACGGCCGTTAGAATCCTCCAGATAACAGCTGAATTCGATATATCTATTTAGTGTCGAAAATTGTGCCATCGACGGAACTCGAACCAAGTACCGGTCTATGCTCTGAGCCATCGTTGCCGGTCTCAACCATAGAAAGATCCCCAAATTAAAGTATTAAAAATAAATATAACATGGGCCCCAATAAATGTATAGATTTTTTCCCGTAAATATGAAAGTCAATTTTTAATTATTATACTAGTTTTACAGCTTCTTAAACATATTCATTTGATTCAGATTTTAAAACATTTGGATTGCTGGAATATTTATTGAAAATAAGTAGAAACTATAAAGCAATATTATATGACAAATAATGCGAGTAATACTGCTCGTGCCAGACCATTATAGACCTGGCCTTGGCGCGGTGTACGGAGGGAACGCATCTACTGTATCAACAGGCCCCTCGTGCCTACGGAAAATAAATTCGACCTCGAGTGCTGTGTTATCTCCCAGGACAACGCCGTCTCCATGTGTCATGGTTTTGTGGTTTGTTCAATTTCAATAAAGGAGATGTCTCAGTTGTCTGATGGCCTGGAGGCCCTAGGTCTTGAAGGTAGGCCCTGCCCGTGCCCACTCGGCATCCGCGTCTACGCCGTTGTGCTGAAGCGCACGGCCATGCTACACGAACTCTTTCCCCTTTGCAGTTCCCTTCTGCTTTCCCCGCCGCAACACCCGGGGCCGGATGCTCTCCCTCGGAAGAAATGGTCGCGGTTTTTTACCGCGGCCAAGCCTACAAATTATAAAACGTTAGCCGATATCTGGCTTTCTGAAAAATTATCTCGTGGCGGATTACGAAATCGTACGATATTTCTTCGGCAATGTCCAGTGGTTTGTGGGTGTAAGATTTTAAAATTCCGTTTTGACGTTGTAAGTAATCGTTATGTGATCGGCTTCATATGATTTACGATCATCACAAACGAATGATGCATGCATTTGACAGAATATTTAATGGATCTGTGACTTCTGTTGTAATGCGTAGAACATGCGCAGAGGCAAGATTTATGCTAGAAGGCGCGATGTTCGATGTCCTTCGTGATGCTTTCGGGATTTATCATCTACTAAAGCAGTGTTGTAATTACTCAACTGCTATAGCTGCTGAGACTACTAATACAAAACGTGATCTGTGACGGTACCGGAGATCAAAGGGCATCATGGGAATCATGTCCAATACTGAATAATGAACTCTTTAGTTGATACAGAATTTAAAACAGAAGCAGTAAGTTACATTTAACTAACAAATGAAATTATTGAAGAATATTGTTTCGAAATAAACGTCTCCGCAAAATAATTTTTGTAGAACTTTTCTCCGTGCAAAATACGTTACTGATTTCTGTCCTACACAAATCGGTGATCAAGCCATTTTTAAAGCAATTGGAACATAAACCAATGATAAAAATACATAGTACAAAATTTAGAAATTAATTGTCGATTTCTTTCTTTTGATTTGATTTAATTTTCATAAAAAAATACCTGTGTGCCGCTCATGGGAGACGTTTCACAGCGACTTTTATCGTCGGCATACAAACGTCACTAAGACCATTTCCGATGTTGAGATATTTACATCCATACGTCAATTCCTTATATTGTTAGTGATATTATTGAAGTGCTGGAATTTAATTTTAAGCGAATAATCCATTGTTAAATCTGCAGGTTCAGGCTTTTTTCACGATTTTTTTTCTTTTTTAAAATCAATATTACATAATACAGTATGTTTTAAACAGCCGGCTTTATCTCTTAACACAAGACATTGTAGAGACAATGTTTCAGAATAAACTTCAACTTGATTTATCTCAAAACAGTTTTTGGTGTTGACTGAGTTTCACTTACCGACGACATGCCCTGCCGTTGGGTGCTCCTTTGGCATAAATTGCATAAATATGCATTTAATATAGTGGTAATCTTTTTGTAATTATAAAAAATCACCTTGGTCTATTGCTTTTCTAACAAATATGGAACATTCTTTTATGTATATTACTTACAACAGTGTTATGACACTCAATATTTTCTGCTTGAAACATCGATCTTTGGTACTCTGTAAGTTTATCACTACTATTTTATTATAAATCGGTAAAGAAGATATAAGCAACCTCGGATCGAAACATTTGTGATAAGCCAAGAACCCCGAGTTTAGTTTTAATGATAGAATCGGCATTCAGCGTTAGTAAATAACATTGTTTGCAAATTCGAAGTCAAAGAATACGCGTTGTTAGGACAACCGATCAACAAGATGTAATATCCCATTCTTGGCGTAATAGCGCTGTGCTGATGGACACGGCCCCGAATGCGTTATATGAAAAAGGTGTAAAGAGGGCGTTGAAAGCCATGATCTTGTGAAAGGACGCGAGGAAACGGTCTCTAGAAAAATATTGAGGCCAACAAACGTACGCGGTTGATGAGGTGCGAACGGATTTTCAGTATAGGTTGGGTATTATTTAAATGATAGTGAGGCGGGAATTTATGATTAGTTTGAGAACTTGGTATTGTTTAAATTGTAGCATTAAATTGTAATTGGAAATTTTATTAATGTAGTAGTTAGAATTTCGAATTGAAATAGACTCCCTGTTTCGAGGGAATGTACATTAGGGTAGCTCCATAGATGGAAGAATTATTCAATAAATAGCTGAATATAGTCAGTGGCGAGTAGGTGTTTCATACGAAACACAGATAGGGTAAGTCGCTACCGCGTTTTAAATTTGTAGGAATATTAAGTCCTAGTAATAGCAAATCGTTGAGGACATTCTTAATTTATGCAAGGGCGCGAGAATTGGTATAAACAGGATTCCATGAAAAACATTCTGCTACTTAGCCGAGAAGCCATCTATCAAAATATTATAGTAACCTTACGAACTATATTCAAACCCGCACAGTGTGTTAATGTTTACACTTCATTGAAAAAGCAATTCTCAAAACATCGAAAGAATTTGTAACATATGTAAAAATAAATGTTAAAATGTTAAATTTTTATTGTTAAAAAGGTTGATATTTTATATTAGTTTCCATCATACTAATAATTAGTTTCCATCAATAGAACTTCGAGGAATCGTGATTCTGTTTAGAATTACACGTCCACATGCAACAGGTAAGGAGTAATATGTCGTATGTCGAGCCTATGAAATAATTGGAAGAAAATTTAATAAATTAGTGTTAACATTGAGAGTTTATGAGCATAGCAGAGCAACGGTAGAAATAACAATATTAACAGTATCAGTGGAAGTAATTCCCATCATGTTATTAGATGTTTCTTGAAAGAGGATCCCGATTTGGCCATAGTAAAATATCAGAAGAAAAGAAAAAAAATCACAAGGCGAAATGAAACCGATAATCGCGATGCTCATATGAGAGAGAATACAAAATGACACAGCTTCCCAAAAAATCAGCCTCCTAGGGCAATCTGTTGCAGAGACACAATGAGAAACGTGTTTTGCATGTTCTATTTTTCTCAGCATTTATTGCGTGAATCAGGCTGGAAAAAATTGCAGAGACGGAGAAATCTTGTTCAATTTGAAGGTATTTTTGTTAGCCTGATACGCGCAATAGATGCTGAGAAAAAATAAAACGTGCAAAACACGTTTCTCGTTGTATCTCTGCAACGGATTACCCTAGGAGGCTGTTTTTTTGTTAATCTACGTCACTTTGATACATCATTTGAGTCTCTCTCTCATATGAGTATCGCGATTATCGATTTGGTTTGTGGGCACTTTTCCCTGCCTTATTCAGCAATATCATTTGATTGAATTTTATTAATAATTATGCAAGTGTTATTAGAAAAGTTGAAAAGTTTAGTTAGTGTACAATTAATAGTTCTTTAATCACTTATTCCATATAACAGCTCACTATAAGCTGTTCTGTATTGTAATTTTAAAATTAAGCGTTTATTTTTCTTCTTGTATCAACTTATTATTCCTATCTAATATTACATTACTATAGTCTTACTATACAAAATTAGTATTACTATATAAAAATTGGAAATATAATTTTATTGTATGAACATCGTTTCTTCAATTCATTCTTGGCTAATTTTAAATGAATGTATATTGTTAACTCTAAAATGGTCATTCATTAACATGAAATGTATCTTTCTTAAGAAAATTTTGAACGTTTAGTCTATGAATTTTACAGTAGTTAAGTTTGTAAGAATTTACATTCTCAATACACTTGAAAATTTGAAGAAAGGGCATAGTATTTGTTGATGCTCTATTGGAGATACCGTATTATAGAAAGAAGTATAATTAATATTGTGGTAATTTTCACAATATTTTATCTGATATGACATATTAAAGATGAGCATCAACAGATTTTTATCTATAAAAATTTAAATTTAAACTTCGAAAGATACAAATGAAAAACGCACTGCAATGTGAAACATAATAAATTACACATTTAATTCATTGGAGTGTTTTCTCGGGGCATCTCAGTTCGGTCAAGTTTAGTTGGAGTATTAGGACAATAACGAGAGCACCCACGAGACGGCAAATCCTGGCAACCAAAGTTTATGTTCCCGCTTGTATCGTTCTCATCCCCCCCCGAAAACTTCACCCTCAACTTCTCAAACACAGAGACGATGTTTGATCCACCAAGAGCCTGACAATGAGAGATAAACAAAACGACGGAGTCTTTCCCACAAATCTGGCAAGTCTGGTGGTATCTCCTGGCAAATGAAAGCTCGTCTTCTAGACTTCTTAACTCGCAACCAAATCAAAACGAGCCGCAATTGAAAAACGCTCTCACAAAACCCACAGCTTTCTCCTTTCAATATGAAAATGACTTCATTCAAAGATTAATGTAATGCGAGGTTATTTAGCGATAAAATGAGAAAAGTCACATTTCTATTTCCGACATCAATTTGCATAGTTAGAATCAATTCTCCGATCACAATGCAAAACTTTTCAGTTATAATATGGATTCAGAAAGAAGTAAACTACAATATTAATAAAGATAACTTTTATTATGTCATAAAAATGTCTCATAATTATTCTATAAAATGATTTTACTTGCGTCTTCTGTGAAGTTTGTAAATGCTGCATTTGACAGGGATTGTTCAGAATTGTAGGCAATATTTCTTCTCACTGAGTCGACAAAGTACAGTCAGCACAGACGTAGTATACTCAAAATTATGTCGCTAATAACAATTGTAAATTTTACATTGTTATTGAACGACTAATATATTCGTTACTACTGCATCAAGACTTTAACAAGAAAGAAATTTCTGTTTCAAAATAAATACATGTAGTACAATCCTAAGAGAAATCAGGAAACCAGCTTGTGTAGTCTGTCCATCTGTTTTTCCATTATTTATTGTATTTATTGTCATTTATCGCCCTTCCGGTCCATTGCTGAGTGCAACTAAGGTGCCATTCCATGCGTCTCGGTATTCCAGAGCGCAACTGGACGTATATTCGTATCATTCTCGCCTAATTAAAATAGCTCAAATTAAGTAACGCGAGAATTCTTTTAAAACTGATCGGAGACGCCACACTAAGCTAACATCTGAATATGCTATACATTTAAAACGGCTGAGAATTTCTTCAGTAAAATGAGAAATTATATATTTCCATTCATTATAGTTTCCTTGTACTTGTTAACTTACTTGGTCACAAACTGCAAAGTGATCACAACTCAAAATCATAGCAATAAATATCAAGAGTGAATCACTTGGAATGTGTTAACCTTAATATAAAGTAGTTAAAAGGACAGTTAAATTTTGCAAGAGACATGCTCCATGAAATTACTAAACAAGTGCTGTGCGAGTGCTTTAAGTATTTTTTTAAGTCAGTGGCTCAATGATTGAAAAAAAAATCACGGAAACAACCCAAGTCACGCGTTGTAACACTACGCGTCACAACACTACTTCAAAATCCTAATGTATCGTATCCTTCGAGATTCATTGCTGAAATTTCGCCGTTTAAGAAAGATCTCGGAACTAAGATTTGGAAAATATTGCAGATTATCATGGTATTTATTTAAATTCTATTCCACTACATTATTTTTCAAATCAATTATCGAATATTGGAAATCAAGCGATTAAGATTTCTGGCCTATTTAATATCAGCTGGCTATTGTCGCTTCTGCAGTGTTCCTGAACCGCCATCTTTTAGCGGGGTAAAAGTTCATTACAGTTCACAAAAAGAAAAATGTAGTTAATAAGAATATAGAAGAACATCTTACATCGACGTGGTTACATTTAAAAATTTTTCTTTTCCATTCGTTCTGTTCCAAATGCCGCCATTGAATTTGCACAATATTCCAATTGTGCGATACAATGCATAACTTTGTATTCCAATGCATAACTTACAACACTTATTTATTTTTAAAAAATTCAAAATAATATTTTCATAAGTAATCATGATGTTATCACAATGCAAAATTAAGGCGCTGTATTTTCCTTCCATAGAATCTGGTCCGCACTTCAGATTTACTTATCCCTTTTGTTTTGGTTTTACAGCATTGCTCGGATTAAATATGTTTGCAATAATCCTTATCAAACAAACGTATTGTTTTCAAAATACTATTTTCCTTCTTGTCCCACTAATTCGTGCATTTCAGTTCTATTTGAGAAGTGCCTTAAATGCATCTTTGAAACAAAAACATTCCAGGAGATTTTGTGAACTCGTAGAATATACAGAATTCATATGATAGAAGGTGCATCGAGTGGAATACACTTAGGCGTAAAAGAAACGACAGTTCCTGGCATAGAACTGTTCTGAACAATGTCAATAGCTTAGATGTGTCAATTTTCTTGAGAACTAAAAAATTTACCGGAATCTTACTAATAAATTTAAATAAATTGCAAATGGTCCAACACAACAACATGCAATTTTCACCATAATTTCATGACATCGAGTAAGCAATATTTGATGCAAGTAGTATCTTTCTGACATGTTATTTAAAATTATTACATGCAGTATGGCAATTTATGTTTATGTGTTTATCTACGAACCAACGGGCCAAATTCCCCTCCGATGGGATAGATTGCCTGGTCCTCCTCCTGGCACTCGCTGTTCTGAGGCTCTTTCGCTTCCGTTGCACCAGCAGGGGACGGAGTGCAAACGACGGCAATCCATTATCATGACAGGGAGGAAACACAAACAAGAACCGATATTATTGATCACGAGTTCATTTTTTCCTTCAAAGAAAGAGTATCTAAAATACTAAAGTATTTAGCTAACTGGCTGCGTTTGAACAATCATGAAACCATGCATTGTTTTTACCTCACTCTAGCCAGGAACCATACGTTTTAAGAGTTCTTCAATGCTTTTCACATGTTACATAACACATGTCACATACTACATAACGAGGAAGAATTTGGTCGGACTTGCAATGGACTTGTGTGCTTCAGCAACTCTATTTTGGAATTGGGCTGGAGGCGAACATGATGTTTTACCAGTTTATGTATTAGTAAGCCCTGATGAAGGAATTAAATATTCCGAAACGTTGGCAAACTAATGTATTTCATTAATTGACCGATCCCATGATCCATATCCAGTAGTAACTTATTAACGGTCGTGATTTCTACAATGGAAAATATATACCCATCCTTGTGTAAGTCATTTTTGACAAAATGCACTGTTTCGTAAATCAGGAGCAAAGGTAACTGTAAATTTCCTGGAATAATAGAGTGAGGCTTACTGGAATCATGGGTGGGATTTGTTTATTATTCGTACAATATTTTTTGTAATCTAAAAGTGTGGGAGCTATAAGATGTATTTCCCCAGAATATATGCCGCATCTCACGCGAGAATGAATATTCGCGAAATATACCCAACGAGCAGTACAAAGGCTGACTGAATTTGAAAGAATTCTGAACGCGTAGCGTAATGAACCTAATTTTGTTTATTATGCTACGCGTTCAATTAATTTAAATGGAAGTTCCATTTTAGGTTTGACTGAATTGATAGAGCTACAAATTTTCTTACTTTGACAGCAGTCAGTGGCAAATCGTTTATTCTTCATGGATTCTATTCAGTCCTACAAATTGAATAAGAGAGGCAATACAACAATAAACAACATAAAACAACGTAAAACTTAAAATATGTTTTTTAAAATTTGTAACTCTATTATAAATATATAATCTTGCGTTCTCACCTTCCGTATTACTATATTTCTCGTCACGATTTGCCAACATTGCAGAAGATCACGACGCACCCTTTAACATCTACAATGATTGCCGTTTGCACTTCGTTTTTCATATATTGAACTTTATCGATTCTTACTACCCCGGTGCTGTATAGCTGAGATGACAGCTCATACTCCTCCTGGTAGAGAAACCAGGAAACATAATTTTTCAGCTATATGTCCATTTTCACAGCGTGGCTAACTGTTTCATTACTGAACTCATAAGTCCATTAAGGAAAATGCAGAATAGAATATGTAGTTGAATCAACAACGATTATTTTTATTACTTAACCCTTATAATGTTAGACAGCTACATATGACATTTAGGTTAAATAAGTGCAACATTTATTATTAAGTAGAAATACGAGGGATCACTTTCCCTTTTGCTTTTTAGACTCGCAAAATTGGGCGAAAACACGTCACAGATGGAGGTCACTGATGCAGATAACATAAAACGTTTGAATTTTTGTAGTTAAACGCATAATAGACGAAAATAAAGCTTCATTACATGGTTAAAAGTTCATCTTCCTAAGAGTTTTAAAGTGGGAAGATATAATGTACAGTAGTTCCGTTAAAGCGGGAGGCAACAGTGATACTGAAATATTTTATATACTTCAAATGGAACAAGCTACCATGAAATAAACTGAAACTAAATTGTATTACAAAGTCGACTGACGTTAGCCCATTTGGAACGGCTCGAGGGTTAAATTTCAATGGTACTCGTGGCCTGAGTGATACCAAACAGGTCCTCCCAAGAGTACACTAAAATTCGTTTCAACAAAACTATATCAAACTTGTGAGCATTCATTCTCGAACACCATTACATAGTATGTTACATCCTGTGAAGTCCTGAGAATATATATTATTTACAATCCAGCCTCATTTTTTACATTCGCGTACTTCATTTTCCACGTGCAACTCATCGTTCTACAAACAGAACGCTTCGAACACATCGCTCGGGATTCCGAGCACGTCGCAATTTCTAATTATGCCCTGCTGGGAAAAACAGTGGCTCGTTGCCGTCCCTTTATGAGAGGCGTCTTATTGATTCGGAGATACAATGCCGCAGAAATTTCGGGAGGATGCAGCGCAGCCTGGTCCCGTTCACCCGTTGAGCCCCACGTGCATTCGCTGGCGGCGCACAATGGAGGCAAACAAAGCATGACAAGCAGCACGAAAGGTATGTCCCGCAGTAAAATGCATCGAATTGAAAGCTCTAAATATATGAGTACCTCTTCATCCAAGCACGTTTTTAAACTTCTGCGTAAAATCCCAAGACTTACGGTTGACTGATTAGTGTTTTCGGGGTGCGGTAACTGCTAAGTTCAATAAACCCGAAAGCGTAATACATGCTTTATCGCGAGTGGTAATCTTCCTGTGCTGGATGGCGAGATCTGGTGCCGACCATGTCGGTTAGCGGATTTTTCCTCAACCAGGTATCTCCTACCAGCGGATCACCGCCTCAGCCGAGAGAAGCTCTAATCTCCCGACAAGTGTGGGAGTGAAGGGCGTGTGTATATACGAAAGAGGTGAGGATAGAGTAAAGAAGAGGAAGGAAAGATGGCGCGCGGCACTTGGCCGTTTGTTAGGGTACTGCTCTGGCATTTGCCTGGTGTTGGTCGAAGAAATCATGGAAAACTATCCATCAGAGCAGCCGGCCGCTAGAATTCTCCTCCAGACAGCGGCTGAACTCGATCTCAATATCTAGGTATCCATCAGCCCAAGTATTGGTTTGAAGAATTACGCTTCTAGTTTGTAACCCTAGACGCAAATGAAATATGGTAGGATGGCAATATGGAATACGTAGTAATTTGCTTTTGCTTTCAAGGCTACAATCGACAGGGAAAACATTCGAGCCTTACGTAGGATTCAAAACCACAACCTTCACTTCCGTGAAGGCCGGTTGCCACAAATTTCCATGTTTGCATCGTAATCGTTACTAATTTCAAGAGTATAGACTAAAGCAATCTAGTATGCTCAGCTACCTGACAGCTGCGAGGCTACATGTTAAATGTAGTATTCGATGTCGAGTAGCAACCGCGCGTGAAAGCTGCACTGAAAAATTGCTTTTCATTTTAAAGGTGGAACGTTCCTGGTTTGGTATTGTATTGGGAATTGATTCCCCTAGATATGTTTTTACATGAAACTGAAACATCGAGTTCATACGCACTGTTACTGAGTAATTAAAAAATGACCTTCTCACTAAATAATTCTCGTTTTAATATGAGCAAATAGTTTTTAATTAAGACCAAGTGCAAAAGATGCGAAAATGAACAATCTACAATTCGAGTCAAAGCATGATACATGAAATGGTATGCATTTTCCACGACTTTACCAAACATTTCCTTTCCTTTAACTTCTCGAAAATCTTTGTACCAATTGTTCTCCCAATCTGCAATTACAGGTACAATTAGATATTACTAAATATTTGAATCAATATGAAATGTTATATCGATACCAAAAGTGAAGTCCAACGATATGTGGATATTATCAAATTGCACGTTTCATAAAGTAATAACTACCGCATAGGAACTAACGCATGGTAAAACATCGCATTAAAACACTATCAAGGTATTTTCAACAAATTATGCGATGTTAGAATTCATCTTTATTGTCCATAAATACTAAAATTTTATTTTACTCATGAAGATTCGCGAAGAGAAAGATATTTCAGAGAAGCCATATGAATTGCCAAAAGGGGAGGAAGGCTGCGCTTGAAGTGTGAACGTAATTTATGAATTCTAGAAAACAAAGCCCAAACACAATACCCAACACTCATTTTATTTTGGAACATTATTAAATCCAATTTTCTTCACAATTAAACCAAAACATACTCAATGCATGCCTTAGTTATACAAATGTTATACTCTACTTAAAATTATTCGCCAAGTAGTTTAAGAATAAATATTTTTCGTAAACATTACGCTTTGTGGATGTTCGCACGACTGTCCGGCAGATGAAGACACTACCGCTTGACTGGGCTGCAGTATCGCAAAGAACTACAATTTTAATACGTTTCCAATACGCAGCAGCACTCTACACAGCAGCAATTTAAGAGTCTCGCATTACGAACCGGGCCCGTGTTTGGGTACTTTCCTCTATTTGTATTACAAACTGGTATTTCACTTTATGCGTTCATTGCGAGTATAAATTTTTGGTATTCCTATTTCAATAATACCGATAATTGTAACTGACTATGAGAATGAGTGAGTATATTGCACACTTGTGAGTATATTGGACACTTATGAGTATATTATACTCCAAGTATAACAAAGAAGGATGTCAAAAGAGGAATCGTGTCTTAATACTAGAATGCAGTGCAACCATCTGAGGCACATCAAACGTATTTTATCATATTCTATCTTCAATATTGTTTCTCCGTCATATGCTTATAAAATAAAATTAATGTTTCAATATTACGAATATAAGCAGGTTACGGATATAAGCAGGGCACAATATGTATACAGATAGGAGTGTGTATCGGATACCGTTGAAATTCACATTATGTAATGATTATATCCTGCCACGTAAAATGCATCACCAGTCCATAAACACAATCTACAAACGAATTAAAACTTGTAAAAAACTATAAATAAGTCAAGCACGCAACAACCTTACGGTGAAAACATTCGTGCTTTAAGCGTAACTGAAACCCTCAGACTTTCGGCTCCCTGCACTTAGACGTAAGCTCCAAGCCCCTGCACTATCTAGGCATCTACAAAGCTGCGATCGCTAGTTCTTTGTTGTTTCCCCGAACAACACCAGGTGAATCCTGGAGCAGTACCCTAACGAACGGGCCTCAGATAGCAAGTGTTCTTACCTTCCTCCCCCTTGTTCAATTATCACCTCTCCCACACATAAACACACAAGCATGTGCGTGCCACACCTGTAGGGAAAAGAGTCGGGAATTCTATATAGGGAGAAGAGTCGGGAAGGCTTTGATTGATTGATTTTTTTCATTTCCGGGCGCGTCAACTGCTTCGGTCATTAGTCCCATTAGGGTAGTGCATGTTTTTTCTCGGGAGATGGCGCTGATCTTCCCCCGCTGGATGGCGAGATCCGGCGCCGACCTACCGTCAGCTAGTGGGGTTTCCCCCTAACCAGGACTCTCCCACCAGCGGGGGCACTGCCCCAGTCGGAACAAGCTCTAAGCTCCCGACTGGTCTCCCGGAATGCGTGGTAATGTAGTGCATGTTAGTGTAAGTGGGTGTGTAAGAGGAGAGGACAGAACAAGAAAGAAGAAGGAAAGATATGACTCGGTCCGTGGTCCGTTTGGTAGGGTACTGCTCCGGCATTCGTCTGGTGTTGATCGGAGAAACCACGGAAAACTACCGATCAGAGCAGCCGGCCGCTAGAACTCTCCTCCAGACAGCGACTGAATTCGACCTTGCTGAAAATCCAGTGTCGAAAATGCTGCCGCCGTCAGGACTCGAACCTAGGACCTTCTGGTCAGAGGCGCTGCAGTGGCATCAGTTGATGCACTGAGCTACCGCTACCGGTAGGGAAGGCTTTGACACTTGGTTATATACCAAGGGTCGAAAATTCGCCACCGTTGGGACGCTTTTTAAATAAACTGCATTAAACCATTTGCTCTACATCTGCTATGAGTATTTATAAAAACTTGTTCATTTCCCCCCCCCGCACTCTTTATGTTTTAAATAACATATTCCATTCTAGTGGAAATGACATGTAGTACGTGGATATTGCATACCCACTTTGGGGAGGTTTTGCTTATGCAGGCTAGCACTATAACTTTCATCCATAATACTGAGTTATCTTCTGCCGTTGCTTCAGTTCGTGTAGTGAATGTTATTGAACTCGAGGTCGATGAGCTGGTGAGTTACAGCAAACAGGAATCCATGATTTGAAGCGGAAGAGACACACTCGTAGTTGACTACATAGAACAGTTGTATTACGCGTGAAAGCATGTGTATATGCGGGACACAAAAATGATCGTCCATTGCGACGAGCTGTCACGGACTCTCATTGATCCAACAATCCTGTCACTTGTAATTGTTACTAAACGCCATTCATCAAAAGTTACTAGCGCCGATGCCACGTTCCAACCTCAGAGTTATTGCGGTGGACATTGGCCACACAACGTCCACACAGCGCGCTCGCTTTCAATCTGCGTCACGTCGTAAGTTGCGGAAGTGTCTCTATCCCAATCGTGGGCCAACTGGCCACTGCGTGGGAGGAACGGTCCAAATCCACGAATGAACCCGGCAGCTTGTGTCCGTCCCGCCAACCGAAAATAACTCCTTCAGATATGCTGTGAAACAAGCATCTTGGGTCTTTGCAGGCAGGGGGAATTATCACCACTTCACCTATCCTCCTACTGAAATCAGAACTGCCACCACCAACAAGGTCCCAAGTACCTCTAAAGTCCCTGTGCAAAGATTATTTTTTGAAGAAACCAAAAATTAACTTACACCATACAGCATTAACAAAGCTCATTTTTACTTTCTCCCCTCCATCTCTCTGTCTTTGGTCAAAGCTAGCGTCTAACAATTTAGACAATTTTCTTCAAAATTCATATTCTCCGTTTGATCTCGGTGAACTCAAATTAACTCCAAATTCTATTGACTAGAACGCAAATTAATTCTAAAGACAGACACCTTTGGATATGTTCCGCATCAGAAAGAAATACATATAGTTTGTATTTACGAAACATTTAATACTAGACGAAAAATTTCAAATAAATATGAAGTACAAAATATATCGAAATGAACGACATCCTAACACAGCATCAGGTGGTTTTGCATTAAATATATCGAAGCCAATAAAGCATACGTATGATGACAAGATACCCAATTCACCATTAGAAATCATAGCTGTAAATATTAAAGTTGAAAATAATTATATTACCCTTACCACACCTTACAAACCTTCCAATAAAACGATTCCAATTACATAGCACAATGTAAAATTCAAAATAGCCATAAGAGACTTCTCATGGATGACGTAAATAGTAAAAATAAATCTTGGCCATGTAATGTTACTCCCAATGAAACGTTAAATTCCATACATTTGCCACATATCTTAGCCCCCTTACATCCCACATATTATTCGTACAAAAATAACATAATACCAAACAATTTGGTTGTCATTACAATAAAAAGTATTAATATAATAATTGAACAGAGAATAACACCAGGTCTGATTTCAGATCATATTATTGTAACTGTAACAATGAAGAGCCTTACGTCCTAGCATTACGTGACTTAACATCATACGTGGAAACAAACGGCAGAATTATCTGGAATGAATTTACAGAAAAGAAGGACATAAATCTTATTTTCCTCGTGAACAGATAGTTGAAGAATTAAAGAACGAAATAATGAATTTTACACAAAAAATCCTTATAATCTAATATATATATATATATATATATATATATATATATATATATATATATATATATATTAGAGAATTTTACCTAGAGAAAAATATGATCACAAAGATGATTCAAAAATGTCACCGGTGAGTTTTTCCAGATGCATTAAATGCAGAGGCTACAGCCATACATTTCAAACATACCTTCATTACCAAGCCAACAAGAGACAATGTTTTTCATAAATTCATTACATACAAATCAGAATTACAACGAACCCAGAAACGGACCAATGAAAATCAAATGTATATCTCCTTTAAAACATTTAGAATAATAAAGCAGTTAAAAGAAAGAATATCGGCAGAGTTTTGTTGTCATTACCAATAAGACGCTTTAACTATTAAATAAGTGAGAAATACCGCACTTACTCCATTGTTTAATGTGGTCTTAAGACTGGGGCACTTCCCAAAAGAATGTAAAACTGCAATAATTTACTAATAAACTGCAGTAATGAGTTAATTATGTTATTCCGGAACATTGGGGTTTCATTCACGACTGGGATAGTTAATTCTTTGAACAGTCAAAAATCATTTCAAACACAACTTTTGCTAAGTGACTATGGGATTGCAACGGTAGTTGGCAATTGCGAAACTGGAAACATATTCCGACGTAATTGGCGAATCATACGACTGTAATGAGGAGGCAAAATTTAAAGGGTGACCGTCACGGGGTTTTCCATTTTTTTAAATAAATACGTATTTAATATTATCTCAAAAGAGATCCCAATTTATTCATTAAATATTTAGCTCAAATTTGAGTTTCGATCAATTGCAAAAGATCGTTTTTCACACACTTTTTCACATTTAACATTAAAGCTAGAGATTTTTTATGAGTGGAAAATGTCATGAAGATAATTCGTGGACGATAAAAACTGGACCTTCAAACCATATCACGTATACTTGTTGAGAAATATTAGTAATTTTCGTTAAATTTCGAGTTGACATGTGGAATATCAAAGGAATACTGTGACCGGTTTAGGTGGGTCACGTCATCAATTGATGTCACTGAACTGGAGATGCTAGGGTTTGATTCCCGACGGCGGTAGACTCTGTTCGATGCCCATCCCGAATTAAAAAATGTTTGTTGTTCTTTAATAGTTTTATAAGAATAGAGCACAGTGAATTTAATTTCTTAAAGCTCTTTTCATTTAAACTTTTGAAATTAAAAAAAAGTATTTTGTAACTCTGGTGCTCAGTTTATTTCGGCATGTTTCAACTGATGGCCCAAATTGTAGTAGGTCACACGTTGCCATATTATAATACATAGCAAACGCTGATAATCGAACGAAAACGTATGTGCTATTATATGACCATTAGGTTCAGCCGGGAACCGTACAAGCAAGAGAGTGCTTTACTATTGACATATTTATCCTTCTAATTGTAATGAGCAAGACAGACAAAGAATTCCAGAGGCAGCGTGGGCAGCAGATAGGGCGAGGGCAGGCGTTGGTGGCGACAGCGGGTGCGCGAGCGGGTGCGCGGGCGGGCGGGTTCGAGTGGGCGGGTGGATGGGTGGGTGGGTGGGTTCGGGCGGGCGGGCGGGCGGGAGGGAGGGTGGGTAGGTGGGTGGGTTGTTTGGGTGGGTGGGCGCGCGGGAGGTCGGGTGCGCGGGCGGGGACCTCCGCCTGCAGCCGGCGATGTTTGGGGCCGCGCCGCGGGTGCGGCGATCTGTATTCACGGCGCTCATTCCGCCGTCGGAACGAACGCTGTAAAAAGCCTGTAATGGGCTGCAGTACAAGAGCGAAGCGCGTGCTCAGCGGAGGTGCGGCCCGGACGGCGGGGCGCCGAGGGCCGGTGCGGGGGCGGGGGGAGGCGGCCGAGAGCGGGGGAAGGGGGGAAGGAGCCTGTGTGATGGAGACCCAGGGATCGCGGGACGACGTGCGAGGGCTGGACGCCGGGCTGGAAGCAGATTTCAGCCATATTGTCTAGCCCCGCCTCCCTCAGTCTGAATAGCTGTAGTCTTTTCACATGCTCACAAAACGTTTTTCTCCTTGTGATAGGTGAGTGTAATTCAATGCACTCGTATATACCAACACCAAATGTACTCTGTTCCTTTGATACAAATTAGCATCGTGAATGGAACGCATTGCTTTTTTGTTTTTTAAAGTATTCGGAAAAGTGGGTTTATCGTTGTTCTTTGGTACTTTAATGCTCATAATACCTTTCACATTGACATTGAAATAAACTGTAACAGATATGTGTACTTTTGTAAGTGATATTAACGTGCCTCTCCGCTTACAAATTATACTTATGTAATATAAATCACGTAATTTCTCCAAAAAAATAATTAGACATGTTTTCCCTAAAAACATGATTCATCAGACGATTAGAGGACACTAGTACCTAGGAATAACAGTGAGTTTATGATCTTACATTTTGCTGAATATTACCCACAGTGTTGAAGTTTTTGCAGAGTACATAAAACACAGATACATAGAAACGAAAGCATTTTATAACTGTATGTATGTATTTGGCGTTGTTGGGTCGGTAGTCCGAATTCGCCGGCCAGCTACCGGTGTTCCCCATGCCTGGGCCTAGTCAAATTCCTATGCTTGAGGGGAAGAGCGTAATGAGGCGAACATGACGTATTCTCTTCACCGTAACTAGCAAGATACGCATGCTTGAGCTTTTCGTCAACACACAGTACAGAAGTACAGAAACTGGGACGATTTTAAAGGAAAGCTACAACTCTATTTTTGCCTCGACCGGGAATCGAACCCGAAACCACAGCACGGGATGGCAGTTCGCTGCCCATGAGCCATCCCAGAGGCATAGTTTATAATTACTTTACTTAAATAAACAAATGAGTTACAAATAGTTTAGGACACACTTAAAGTTTATGAACGTCCACAAAATATTTCCGTATGTTAGGGTAGTGAACCTACCCTTACATACGAAACTTTGAATAGAAAAAGAGACTGAATATGTGAAAATTCTTCACTAATTAAATTTACATAAGATAATGAGATGAATACTTATTAAATATACAAAGTTAGTAACAGGCACAATTTCAACAGTGAAATCGTAAATTGTTAATGAGTTTAAAAGCTATGAAATGTAGAAGATAAGTTCAAAAGTAAAGTAAATCTTGATTACAAACTTATGACTTGAATGTCCAAAAATTTTATTGAACACATGCGTGAAAAGTATCACTTCGGTATAATTTGCAGCCACGCTTGACTGAGTTCAAAATAGTTAGTGAATTTACAACAATCTGTATTATTTTGTTGTGATGCTTATCACCAAGTAAGCAATGAGAGAGCTACATCCGAAATTTGGCCGTTAAAGGGATTTGTAGAACAACTAAAATTTCAAGAGGGATTCGAAGTTACTGTTCAAATGCTTCTGCTGTGGAAATTTTGAGGGCTCGTGGGCGAAATTTCGAAGGGATCGCCGAGAGAATTGAGCACGAGCGCCGACGGGGCGAGGCGAAAGCGAACATTTGTGTTCAGCAAACTCAACATTCCTTAGAGCGCCAACAAACCGGGCAATCTACACCAACAAGCCGGGCAATCTGTGCCAACACACGCGCCACCAGCTAAAAGCGGCAGAGGTCAGTGATACAATAACAAGTAAAAGAAAATATATTTTCTTGGATTTCCGTTGGTTTTTTTTGGGGGGGGGGGGTTCTTGGGATTTTTTGTTTTAGGCCAGGAATTCAAATACACGAAATTGCTTTTTGAAGCCGTTTCGGTACTTTATACAGCCTTCTTCGTAACTTCATTTTATATTATAACATTTTTATTTAACTATCTTGCTCTTGTGGAGATATTATTATACATATGCTCACCACCGTACATGCTCACCAACGTTGAATACTGCTAGCGTAACTAAAACGTAATTATTCGAATGTAGGGAAACAGTTACTAAATATACTCATATTAGATAAATCCTTAATCCTGAATAAATCTCCATAAAAGATCGCAACAGAAATGTTCAATTGTTTTAGTACCTGATATAAACTGAAGAAATCATTTAGCAATATCAAGACAAGACGACAAGAGAAATTAAGTTTGAATGAATGAAAATGAATCCTGCCATCTTAAATATGAACAATTTGTCAATTCGTGCCGTAGTATACGTTGAAAACACTTCTATACAATTTCAATACACAGAAATTCATGTACTTAAAAAAATAAAGTTATTGTTTTAGGTATTAATATTTGGTAATACAAACATCAGTATTCACAGTGAGTGACGTTGGGAGTTTAAATCATAATAATGTTTGTTCTCTATAGGAATAAAGATAATCAGCTAAGAATTTAAAACTACCAAAACCATTTCAAACGAACCTCCAAAAGCAAATCGTTTCTTAATTTATGTAGTTCAGGTAGCCAATATTTTCTTTTATTATCATGTATTCATCGTGTATCAGTCTTTCCTTGTTTGAAATACCCCAATATAACTCTATCCGTTTTAATCCCACATAATTTCGACTTCAATTAGTACACGACGGATAAGTTGGCCGCCAGTCTGCGAATCCTAATTGTGGCAATCATGTAATGCGAGGGCGAAGGGACAACGGTGTGCTTAGATCGCTGGACCGTCGGGCGCGCGTTTATCCTGGCCGCTCGAATCCCAGGCCGGAGGGCCGGGGCCGGAGGATGGGGCAGGGGGCTTTGAGCAAGGGATCGGGGAGGACCCGGGGAGGGGCGGGAGGAGTAGGGCAGGGGGAGGGGGAGAGCCGATGGCCAGCCTGGGCCGCGCGGTGCAACGGAGCGGCAGCGGCGGTGTGAGCGGGGCCGCGACGGGCAGCCAGCGGCTCCTCATCAGCCCGTTCAACCAGGCGCTCATCTGCAGCGGGGGCCCCACTTCGCCTCCGACTCTTCCCCGCTCTCCGCCCTCCCCCTCCACCCCCCTCGCCACGCTCCCTCGCTCCTCGCCTGCATTCGGCCTCTCCTGTGCACTCGTGTCTCTAGCCTTCCAATACCCTCCCCTGGCGCACTCGTATTGCCAGTCTGGAGGGGAATTCTAGCCATCTACGGCTCTGATCGGTAGTTTTCCATACTTTCACCCAACAATACTAAACGAATGCCACAGCAGAATTTTAACAAACCGGCCACGGACCACACGCGAACTTTCCTTCCTCATGTTTGTTCTCTCCTCTCCCTCATTTCCCTTACGTGTACTTCACTACCACACATGGCAGGAGACCAGACGGGAGCTTAGAGCGGATCCGGTGGGGAAGATACTCGCGGAGCAAAAATCCGCAACCCGATGCGCAGGTCAGCACCGGATCTCACGTTGCAAAAGGGGAGAAGCATCGCGCCCTTGCGGTATATAACATTCACTATACTCACGTAACTACGAGTATGACTATTGTAGTTGTTGCACTAACGGAAACACTAAACACTCACTCCCTTACTCACATTGCCAGGGTGTGGTATTACTAATACGACCTTACCCCTTACTCACACGACCGCACATTGGTGTAGTATTATTTACAGTCCATTAAACCCGGGTGTCGTATTTATGCAAACATCTAGATTGAATATTGAAAATATAATTAATATGATTGAGATCAATTACATATTCAATTTCACATTTACGTTCAATTTATAGAATATTACGATACTTTGAAACCTTCTACTTCAAACTGAACAAGGGTTTTTTTTCGGACAAGAGTAACAAAAAAGTTAATATAAATTGTAAGTCATTACGAAAGACTATGAAAATACATGAGGGAGTCATACCAAAAACATCCACTTATGCCATATATTTTTATTGCGCAGTCTTGCATTCGGATCTTAGCTGTATATAAATTTTATACACAACAGAGCAACGTACGTTTCGTACACAACACAGCAACGTACGTACAACTCTCCATCTTACTAGTCGGATAAATCCGTTTATGATGTTCATAATTAACCCTTTTCTAAATGTTTGGCTGTACTATACACAATTAATTTCCATTTTAGTGTTTTGAACTTTCTCGTATTCGTTAGTATATCAAGTGTTATTTTCAAAATCTCTGTCCGTCCGCTTGTGAACCACACTGGCGCCTAAATTATACGTATGATTTTTTCCAAAATGAATATTTCCCGGACGATATGGACAGGCTGGAAGCCCTATGATTTTGAAAAGAATTCTTTGAATTTTGAATATTCTCTACATAAAGCCCCTGGGACATTTTCAAATTTTTCTTAAAATTGCTCCAATTTGTTCTTGGAATTTCTTGTAAGAATAGAGTAAGATACGTCTATATAATATAAAGATGGCATACGCCCGATTCCATCTCTTAACTGTTAACTTTCAAAAATTTAAAAATGTATTTTAATCGGCGTCTTCCTAATACTACAATATTGAAGACAGCGATTTTTCTTCTCATGAAATTAACTAATGTGACGTTCATGTTTTGAAAATATTAAAAGTTTTCGCGTAACGACACATTAGTAGACATAACAATATTAAAAGCATGATTTTCTCAAAAACGCATCCATATTCTTTCTTTAAACGGTTTCCTTGGATAGTACTAAATGCAATGAATATCGCAACATCAACGAAATTTTGATATACTTTTTTTTATTCCAAAAAACTTCAATTATTTTTAAATATATATGACCTCGTTAATATTTACGGGACTTTTAACCTTTAATGCATTTGTGGGTACAAGGGCTTTAAATGATTTCTTCTTTCTGATGTTCTTAAGTTTTCCGAAAAAACAAAAATGTTCTGTGAAAATGAGATCAATACTGGGCATTTTCAGAAACGCTTAAACGCTTTTTTCTCGAAAACGGTTCCAATTATTTTTATTTTTTTAGACGTTACTAATAATTGCAGTGAATAATTTTACATAAATTTTACTTTGATGTATTCATTAGCTATTTTAAAAATTACACAAACGTTTTTTTGATATCTTGCACATCGTTCATATCCACAGTAACCGGATTTCTTGTACACTTGTGGGTATGACTGCTTCAAATAGCCTCTTAGGAATGTTCTCAAAAAAGTAGTGATACTTATGAAAGTTTCAGGAGAAAGTTAACTTCAATATACGCTTTTTTACAAACGCTTAAAAAACATTTTCTTTAAAATGGATCAATTTTTCAATGAAAAGGTGCATATCGGGCCGAATTATACCGTTCTATAATATTCTTAAAGTAGTATTTCAATTATACTATTAGACATCGAAAAAATGTGAAAACGCAAAAAAAAAAACATCGGGAACGAGAAACGAGAAAACGGAAAATAACGAGAAATTCTGTAGCATTCTATAGCACCAATAGTTCTATTTATTACAGGTTAAGTGACAGCAGAAATTTAAGTATTTTCTGTTAAAAAAAAACAACCAAATTTCCTAATTTAAGGAGGCTGAATAACGGTTTTAAGGAAAGGGTCTGAACCAGTAAACCTACGAATTCGTGAGTTTTCAACTTATTTTATTTCTGGTCATCATAACTGTAGACCAGATATTGGGCAAAATACATTTTTTTTTATTGTTGGAGTTTTTGACTTCCATACCAAACTACTGTGGGTAGGTAGAGCCAAGATGATTTTGCCATTTTCTGGTTATTCAGTTCTTGGTTGTTACTTTCTTTTACTGCCCAAATAACTTATTAATCTACAATCGTAATAAATATTTAATATATAAATATATAAATATATAAATATATAAATATATAAATATATAAATATATAAATATATAAATATATAAATATATAAATATATAAATATATAAATATATAAATATATAAATATATAAATATATAAATATATAAATATATAAATATATAAATAATAAATATATAAATATATAAATATACACACATAAATAATAACTCAAATCGGGAGCGGTAGCTCAGTGCATCAACTGATGATCAACCTGGGACCGGAAGGTCCTACGATCGAGTCCCGATGGCGGCAGAATTTTCGATACCAGCTGCATTGCTACGTTGAATTCAGTCACTATCCGGGGGAGAATTCTAGTGGACGGCTGCTCTGATCGGTAGTTTTCCGTGGTTTCTCCGATCAACACCAGGCAAATGCTAGATCAGTACCCTATAAAAACAGGCCACGGACAGCGCGCAATCTTTCGTTCCTCTCCCTTGTCGTACCCTTACACACACACACACACACAAACACACTTACATTAATATGCACAACACTATCATACATGCCGGGAAACCGTTCGGGGGCATAGAGCTTGTCCCGGTTGGGGCGATACCCCGCTGTTGAGAGATACCTGTTTGGAGAAATTCCTGTTAGCCGATGTTAGGTCGGCGCCAAATCTCGCCATCCGGCGGGGAAAGTTAAACACTTCCCTCAATGAAAAGCATGCACTGCGCATACGGGACTAATGACCTCATTAGTTGACGTCCCCGGAATCACTAATAACCAACCAACCAATAAGTTTAAAATTGTACACCTGCTGAGCCTGCACGATTCGTAATGCAGGAACGGGTCCAGATTTTAGGTGTTCACAAGAAGCAAAACCTGGCGCTGAAAGGCAACAAAATAAGTGACCCTAATCAAAATAGTGACTCATCATTGTAACCTAAATCCTTGACGAGTAATGGAATTAGTTTAAAAACCATGTCGATTATTTGATGTTCCGTAAATTCATGCAATTTTAACTTCGAACCTCTTGATCATAAATATGAAACCTCTAAACAATTATCTGAAGAATTGTTGCTTCATTCAAAGTTTAATCCAAATGTAGAAACGCACAAGTTGAGACGTCACGACAATAAAAAAAATACGGAACAATTACTTTACGCACACACCGTATTCAATAAAATCAAATCTTGTAGAATAAAAATATAAATCATGTCAATATGCTTGTTTTCGATTTTAATTATAAAACGTGTTTGTGAAAAGAGTATAGTGAACACGAAACATTACTCCTAAAATATAAAACTTCACTCGTTGAAACGTCAAAACGCCGACGACAATTAAATTTTGATCAGTTATGTTGAATGAGAGGTATAAAAAGAGAAAAACGAGATAATAATTATAATATAAATAATAATCATTATTATTGAATTTTACCTCCAAAAATTATCAATAACATTTATAATTAATCTACATGAGTTTATAAATTTTTACTTTCTCGCTACGGAATAGAAAGTTATGTAATTCTGCGCGAAAAAATGACGAATTTTCGGCAGAAAAACTTATGACAGGGCCCTGGTAACGAAAAAGTGAACAACTCCGGTTGCCAAAACCGTTCAGCCGATTTTCTCCAAAATTGAAATTCCTCAATCTATCTGGCTGATGTCGCGATCCCTTGAATTTGAAATCGATATTTTACTTTTGGGGGTACTTGACATGAAGAACCTGGGACATTTTCATATGGGTTCGTTTTTTATCAATTTTTTTGTCGGATAATGTGAAGGAGTTTAAGAGAATGGCGCTGGATTCCTTTTTGTTCAAAACGCTGGTTTTTTGGAAAAGTGCAAAGATTTAAAATTCTTTCGGCGAATTTCTACAAGTACAATTATGAAGATAGAGATTTTTTCCTTAATGAAATTTGTTTCTTAAAAATAGATTTTGGAATAGTCATAAACAATTGTTCGAAAATTTGAGTACTTTGAACGTAATTTTGCATGAAAATTGCGGGCAAGAAAGAACGTGTTCTTTGGCACCTCTAGTTTACAATTAAAATTGTTGTTACTTCTCAGTCACTAAATAGCGCTTTTTTGCCTTCTTCACCACAAACACAATACTTAATACTAATACCTACAAATAGCACTAGCCATCTGCCGATGGGGCTGGGACATTCTCGAAATTTTCCGGGATTTCTCGTAATTTTCCATTTTCCAGCGTCTCATTTCAATATTGCTCTAGATTCATTCATCATTTCATGATCATCATCGCATATCAATCAATGCGCCTCGTCCATCTCATAGTAGGCCGAAAGATGTTGATGTAAGAAATCATACTAATATAGTGGTGAAGTGTCAATATGATCATGGTTGATTACGATTGTGTTGATTCCGACATATTGTAACGATACCGAATATTGCGCCTCGGATAATCGCAAACAAAATGTTGCGTAATCACGAGCTGGCGCCTTTTGCGTCTTTTCTGAGCCGTCGGGTGGCTGGTTCGTTCCGCGCGATGCTCGCCGCGACACCTCGGCGCCGGGCAGGCGAGGGGGGCTGTGTTTGTTTTCGCCAGCGCCAACGCGGGTCTATCCCTGGGGATCTAGCTGGGAAAGGGGGCTGCGCAGTTTGGAAACTCCGGGAGAGACCACCTGCGTTTATTTACCAAAAGTGTGCGAGTAAGAGCTCATCACGGAAAATTCCGCTCGACACACCGGCGAAACGCAAGAGATTATTGGGCCAAATTTAAGTGAGACGTAGGAACCTTTCGCCAATAGAAGCACGTTTTAGTAAAATTTCTGAAAACTTCTAGAACATTTGGGAAACTGGGGGGGAAGGCTTGTGAGCGCTGGCATGCGCCGGGCAGGCAGAACAGAACGAGGGGAGAGATCACTGTAGGCGGGTCAGAGGTGCGAGGAGAGGTGAGCGCTGACGTGCGCTCAGCTCACAGAACAGCAGAAAGGGAGAAGGGCGGTGTCCCTCGACTTTAAATTGAGGACGAGTGGCTCCTCCGGTTACTCATTAGTCGAGTATATCTCTTTTTTTATCTCTGCCGATCACGCCCGCGTCGCACGTCACAATTTACGTGACGATTATTATCGCGCTGTCGGACGCCTGAGTCTTGAGCTATCGTCACCATCGCCGCCACCATCACTGCACCACCGCAGTCGCCGCTGCCGCCGTCGTCACACTGTGCCACCGCCACCGCCGCCGCCGCCGCCGCCGCCGCCGCCGCCGCCGCGGGACTCAAGGGCTTCCCCTGCACCCACAGGACACGTCGTCTGGCGTGAAGTTCGGCGACCTGTAGAGGTTGCTCACCCCAGCGGACCTGCCTGCAAACGGTGACTGTGTTTTGATTGTCGAGCTGCGGCAAAATCTTCAGTACGCCCTTCAGGCGCAACGCTTGTTTAAGAAAGAAACTCTTACCCAGGAAGTGCTCGCCGCGCATTGGCGACTTCCTTACAATATTAAGTTCCCTGTAATGTGTTAGTTTTATAGCATAAAAATAGAAGAAGTAATTACTCACGAGCTCAGATCGTGATTTTTGTAAATTAAAAATTTTAATTCTTTATTAAAGTTCATTTGTGTTCTAAATTTTTTTTTAATTCATCACGTAGCTAAATCCGTCCACCATCCATTCTTCTAAAATCTACATGCTTCCTGAGCTAGCCGGCCACACGAGCCCAGGTAAGCACAGGTAGGTTCTGGGAGACCGGGTTCGGTGCAATATTCCAACATAAAGTTGAGACTATTTAGAATTATGAGATTTTAACTTCTCTTGAAGGTTTTGAAAGTTGTCAATGTCAATTCAATTTCACTCGCGGGTACACCTTGAGGAGATAATGCCGGTATCGGAAGAAAAACGTCTTCATGCGTCGTCTTGGAAGCTGATGGCCTGGATTGAAAGCAACAACCTGAGCGGAACCGAGCCAGTGTCGGTGGTCGAACTCTACCTCCATACATCTCGCGTACTCGGCCGGCCGCCCCCACCCCGCTCAGCCGCACTGCCACGCCGTGCCTGCGGGGCCTTCCCCTGCGGTCACGCCGCTCCAACATTTTTCAGCCGCGCAAAAAGGGGAGCGCATCTCGGCTGCAAAATTATATAATGCTTTCAGCGGCCGTATTAAAGGCGTTAATGCACTACATACTTTCAAAAGTGAGGTAAGAGCTTCATCGCTTGCTTCATCGCTTTTTGCATTGCATCATGTACTGAAGATTTTCAGAGGCAAAATACGTACAGTGTTAAAGTCAATGGTAAATGGGAAAAATTTGTAAAAGTATACATACATACATTTATTTGAACTAAATCGGGTATGACCCCGTGGCAGTTAATTATTAATATTTACTATAACAACATCAACAACAACAACCACAACAACAACAAGAACAATAACAACAACAACAACAACAACAATAATAATAATAATAATAATAATAATAATAATAATAATAATAATAATAATAATAATAATAATAATAATAATAATACAATATAAAATAAAAAGTATACACAATGATATATGTTGGTGATACTAAAAATCAATACAAGTTACATGGATATTTGCTAAAATAATATTTTAAAAAAGGCATTGATCGCGTACACTACAATTCACTGCACTACCGTACACTGTTTTGCTTTGAATTACACTGACTTCACTTCACCACAAGTCACCGCAATTCACAGCACTTCCCCAGCACGTAGCTACTCATTTAACATCTATTATTGTCAGCTTGTTCTAAATAATTTCTAAAACTTTGCACACTTAGAGGAAAGGCATTGAAAGTTGCTGCGGGTAACTGTTTCCAATGTCTAATCGCTTAATTACAAAATGAAAATTTCCCAAGATCTGAATTCTGTTTCCTTGTTCGAATTTTACGAGTGTGATCGCTTCGGCCAAAGTTTCCTTTTTTAGTTGAATTTCCTTCCAAGCTGGTCGAACTACGTACGATTTATAAAGTTCAAAAACCCTCGCCCTTGTTCTTCTCGTTTCTTGAGGTTTCCATGACTTTTTTATTGCGTTAGTTCTACAAGTAAACTTATTCGCTTTCCTCTGTATTTTATCTAGATTTTTCCGGTGCCTTCTCTAAGATGCTCACACGCCACTCCGTATTTTATGAGAAAGCGAACCAGCGAAAGACACGCTCATTCTTTGGCGTTTGTAGAGCTTTTCTTCAGAATTCGCACTACGAAACGAATGGACGCCTTGTTTCTCACTACCTGATTTACATGCTTCTCCCACCCTAATTTACTGTATAGATGAATGCCTAAATAATTACATGATAGGACTCTGGGACTGATGAACTCACCTAAACAATAGTCTGGTTTCTCATAATTTCGTCATGGCCCGAACGTTATTATTTTGCTTTTCGATTCATTAATTCCCATGTCATTTGTTTCAGCCTAATTGCGTACATGTTCTAAATTCTGTTGTCATATTTGTTTATCAGCGCTACCTTTGATTTTGTGGTATATAAGACAATCGTATGCAAATATACGCACGTTTGATTGTTTGTTAACATGGAGATCACGTACGCTAAGAAAAGTAATGGTCCTAAAACACCTCACTGTGGAACCCCTGAAGTAACAATACCCATATAACAATTCGAACTTTTTGTGTCCTGTCCCTGAGAAAATCGATTATCCTCTTCATAACTCTAGCATCAACTCCTGAGGTTAATAATAGCCTAGTAAGTAGATAATTCGGTACTACGTCGAATGCTTTCACAATGACAATTACGACAGCACCTCCCCTCCCACCCGCGTCAACTTCGTCAACTTGATCTTTAAAAAAGGGAGACAATTTGGCTTTTGCACGAATATTCACTCCTAAACCCATTCTCTCCGTGTAAACTCATGTTCCCTTTTTCCCATTCGCGGCGAATGTACCCGGCTATTAAATGTTCCATTATTTTGCATCCTACTGATGTGAGAGATACTGGTCTATAATTGAATACTGTAGTTTTATCACCATTTTTGAAAATTGGAACAACTATAGCTGTTTTCCAGTCGTCCGGTCAATTTGCGTTATTAATAGAAACATTAAATAATATTAACAAAACAGGCAATACTGCCTCATCACCAAGTTTAATAAAATCTGTCGAGATAGCGTCTGACGGTAAACGGAGATGTAGCTTTCCATCCCAATCGCTTCCGTTTCTATAGCTGTGTGGCGAAAGAAAAGCTCAGTCAGGCCCAGTATGCTAGATACGGTAAAGGGAATACGTCACGCTCGCCTCACATCTCGCTTATCCTTACGTGGATAATAAATAACGTGGCCAGGCCTGGGAACACCGCTATGTGGCAAAAGGCGGATTAATCCGTCCACAAAATGCCAAAACCATACATACATAAAATGTGCCTAGAATTATGAATTAAGGATTATTCGAATTGCGAAGTATTAATATGCATTATATGAAGTAATCACAACGTAAATGAACTTTTTTAAATTGATGACATTATATTGATTGTATGATATCTTGGAACATATTTTGATGAATCTCTGGCACATTCTTTGAGCATGGGTACGACCATGTCCTGCAGCCAGAGCCTCGTAAGCGCCATGGCGTGTGGCAGGAGACTCTATGCCAGGCCAGCACAGTATTATGCACTTTCACTGACGTCGGGAGCTACTCGCGTACAAATCCAGCAACCTAGGAATAGCCCTGACAAATTAGACCAAAAATGGCGATCAAAGGAAAGAAATCCCTTTGTTTTGAAACTTAACAAGATTGTTTGTTGGTACCTACTCATAACATACTAAAAATATGGAGTGTAGGGGGTGAGCCGGGGACGGGACAGTTGTTTGAAGATTTTGTTTCGATGTTTTTTTGCATATCCATCCATAACTATCTATCCCACAAAAAATTCTTTAAGATTTTGTTGTAAAAAGAACCATTTGAGTGCTATAGGCTTGAAATGTTCCTGTTTTAGTCTACAAGGTTCTAGTTATCTCTGTTATATTAATGTTATGGTAAATTCAATGCATGGAAGTAATTCGTTTTTTGTTCAACACATATCAACAATATGTATTACAATATTTTGCGCAAAAAAGGAATATTCTGCATTTTTACAAATTTTTTTGTATATTGACTTGTGAGTATCCATGGTCATTGGGGTACGAGATTACCTCGGGTACGAAGACTCATTATCCATAATTTCTTTGATGAGGATTGAGTACAAACACTTGTTAAATAATTATGTACACTGCCAAAATACAAATTATATAAAACAATATAATGTGATCCAATAACTAGTCATTTGGGAGAAGCACCAATATTCCTAAAATCACTAACGGCTTCCACAGTTTTGCAATGAGTTATGTTGTTTTCCTTGTGACTACCTCGGATAATCAGGACATTTGTTTTGTTTTATATAATTTGTATGTTAACAGTGTACACAATTCTTTACCAAATAGTTGTACTCGATCCTTATCAAATAAACTATGGATTATAAGTTCTCTTATCTGAGGTAATTTTGGACCCCAATGACCACGGGTTAATATACAAAATACGATTTGTAAAGGTGTCAAATGTTCCTCTTTCTTATGCAAAATATGAAATACATATTGTTGCTAAATGTTGAACAAAAATAAGATTATTTCCTGGAACAGAACTTATCAAAACATAATTTTTATAAGAAAATAACTAGGATTGTTGTAAAAAAAAACAAAAACTTTTCAAACCTAAATAGCACTAAAATGTATAGGACATAATTTTCTGTGGGACGGGTAGTTATGGACATATATGCCAAAAACATCAATAAAGCTCCTTCAAACGGCCACCCTGCCCCCGGGTCACCCCCCACACTTCAGGATCTTTAGTATGTTATAAAGTAAATACCAACAAACAATCAGGCCGTTTCAAAATTCTGGGATTTTTTCACTCGATTTGTCAAATTTCACAGGGCCAGAAGGATGGGGATGAGAGTGCGCAATTCGAACGTATTCTAGGAGTGGGGACCACCAATGAGAATGCGCAATTCGAACCGAAGCGAGTAAATTGAAATAGCAATCGGCGAGAACATGACGGAGTGTGAAATACAGTTCAAGTAATAGTGATTTTTGTATTATATTAGATTTGTATTATATTGGAAATGTCTTTTAGTCGATGTATGACAATGTGAAATATGAATCTAAACAAAATTAGACATACATATTTGATGTGGACACCAAGTATTATAATTTCTTGTAGGGCTAATTATGAAATTCGCTTTGCTACAATGCAATCACAGATTTAGTGTGGTGCTAAACACAAAATTGTAATATTGAATTTTTTGTTTAATGATGGCAGTATTAAACTGTCTTTTCCATTAACTATGTTTAATTGAAAAAGAGGGATCTAGCAAAACTAAAAACTCTTATCCATAAAAAATAATTATTGCTTTCTTCTCTAATTTCTGTAAAGAGTGTATTATAGATTTATAATATCAAATCAACGAACACTATTTATTCTTAATCTTTTATGACATCGTATAAAAAATTAAGCGCTTTGCATTAAACACAAGACCCATCATAATCTCATGATTGGCCTAACATACCGTCATGATTGACTTAACATACTCTCATTCAGATTCATAATGAGGAAAATAACACAATATATTTTCTGCCAATTATTCTTTGCCTTTTGGAATTGCCTATATTTCATTTTTATGACAATCGTGATGTGTGAGATGGCTTTCATAATTTCCTTGGTTTTTCTTTATTTTGGAGAATAGAACATTACCGGTGAAAATTAATTATTTAATTGTAAATTTTTGTTAATTGTAATTAAATAATATTTTTTTAATAGGCCACTGTTTTAAAATATTGTTTAAGAGACACAATGAGAATAATCTAAAAAAATAAGGAAAATATGCCGTTATAGAGCAGTGCACAGACCAGCATAAACAGAGAATGTTGCCCAATGTAGCTAGAAATATGGGACATTACCCATTGAAATACGAGTGAGTGGGCAAATAATTCCACAGTATGGATCATCGGATTATCGCCCAAGTATTGAATCTATGCGCCGCGATGACTCCTAAGTGCAAATGGCAGGATACTTCCTTCCTCGCAAAGGTGCCTATCCCCACAACTTTCGGCGCTCTCGTGAGCAGATGTCCTTGAGAGGCTCTTGAACACATAATGCCCGCGTAAGCAAGCATTGGGCAGGCTTGTTCTAAGCTCTGGTGAACGGCTGCTAAAGAGTGGGAGGACTGCCTGGGACGTGCGGGAACGCGACAGGGCAGGAAGGGAGCGGGCGATCAGCAGCCACCCGTTAGAATTCATTTCCAGTGGCTGAATACGACATAACGATCAAGCTAATATAGAAAATCCGCCTCGGGACTCGAACCCTAGGACTTCCGGCCAGAGACTGCGCGGGGCTGGGTGGGAGTGGTGGGCGGAGGGTTGGTACGGGGCTATTTAATAGAAGATTGTGATACATCCACATGTAACGGTGGAGATACACCTACTTTTTAATGGTATTTTGCATGTCTTCGACACGCGATTAACTCGCCATCAGACACAGACTGATATTCTTAAGGAAAGTAGTTCTTGAAGTTCAGATACGCTATACAACTGAAGCAAATTTTCTACTTTTTAAGGGAGAATGTGGTTATAAAATAGATAGGGATCAAATCAGTTTCTCTAAAGGGTAGGAAAATATATATTTATGTATTTAAAGTAATTCATATATGTGAGTTTAAAATACAGTTTTCGTTTTGAAGTCCAATGACCTACAATCTTCATTTGTCAGAGGAGATCTCTTGAAAGAGAGAACAACAGTTTGTGCACCTTGCTGATGATGCAAGAGCTGCAGATCTTCTGTTCAATGAAATATTTTCACAAGAAAATGTTTGGAATCTTTTTTTAGAAAATAATTGTTTAATAATTGACTATATTTCACGCGCAATTATGACAAAACTATTCATATTTTCGAAAAGTTGTGCATGGTCTCATTTCAAGATGTGACAGATTTTATTCAGAAAGCGACCTCTATCTTTAAAATTGTAGTTGTAGGAAAACGCTCAAATCAATAAACTGAATAAAAACTTTATGACTTGTTTATTCTTAACATACAACCAGAGCCATCACTAGATAGATATTACTTCTTGGAAGGTGTTTGAAACATTGCTATTAAATTGCCCAGTGACACCGATTTATATAATATTTAGATGTCAAAACCTTTATTAAAATGGTACTTAACTCCTTTCACTTTGCAAGGCCTCTTTTATTCATTTTTTCTGGCATTTCTTTTGACAAAAATGTGTCAACATAATTTGTCAAGATCCTTCTCCCTGCTCCACGGAGAAATTTGAACCTTCCCAAACGAAAATCCTAGCTACTGGTCTGATTCTTTCTCACATTTCTACATTAGGCGACTACTACTAATGCTGGTCGCCTGGTGTTCCGCAATCTTTGGAGATCTACATGCTGTTTTATATTTCCACAGAATGCACAATTTCAAACAAACCTGTACAAAATTAAATCATCAATGGCGGTTATTCACATAAAAAACTCAGTAGTACTACTTCTGTATAAGATAACATTGAGCTGAAAATTTAAACTTTACGATCATTGCAGAATGTTTAAATAGTGATCTTTTATATTTGTCATGCTGGTTCCGGAACTGAAGTCTGTTTTTCTCTATTACATCAGGTTTTCTTGGAAAACCAAAATGCAAATCCGAGAAATATGAGACACGCGCACATGCAAGTTTGCAATTAATTTATTTTCGTATTTCGTATGAAGGAATGCTTCGTTCTTGTTATTTTTACTCATCTAAACACTACTATATTACATACTTATTAGCATCAGATAGAAATATGTAATGTATTACCTATACTGATTTGAAGAACATCACAGCCCGATATGGACCAAACGCCTCATAATATATTAATAATGGTAAGTCCACGATTTAAATTTTATAACGTCTTAACTTAGTTTACGAAACTTCTTTGTTTTGCTTTTCGCGTATGAGATGTAGTTGGATCTTCTCTCTTTAGTAACCAACAATAATCTGCAAGCATGTTTTTGTTCCATTTCCCTTGATATCTGCGCTCCAATTCCTTTAGATCGTGGTGGAATCTTTCTCCTTGCTCTTTGCTCAGCATTCCTATATTCCCCGGGAAATAGTTCAAATATCAATGTAGCATGTAAACTTTTAAGCTCCTTTTCAGTCTAAATCTTGGAAAGAAACAAGCATTCTATCCACCATTTCTTTGTCGTCTGAATCCTTTCTGTTTCCAAGAAAGGTTTTGACCACATCTGGGAATAATTTCCATGCCGATCGTTCTGCAGTGCACATAACAGCTTCAAATTAGCCTCAGATAAAAGCTTCTTGATATTTAAACCTGTGAAGATATCCTCTTTGAATTTCGCATTACTGACACCAGGGAATCGATTACACGGGTACTGAAAGCATTCATCTTCATTGTTTAAAGCTTTAATGAGTTGCTTCATAAGGCCCAGTTTGATATGAATTGGAGGTATGACGGGATTGTCAACAAGAGCTTTCATGTTTTTCGAGAAAACAATCCACTGCCATTATTTCCATTTCATTCTTCTAGCCATTCTTTATATTTCAATGGTGTAACCTTGCACGGCTGTCCCACTCACCCAGAAAGCAGGGGTACTTTGTGTAACCGAACAGAATACTAATGACTTTAGAACCACTTTCCTCTTGTATTCCTAGTTCTTCAGTTTTTGTAATATCATATCACAATTTCCGTGTTTTCTCGCATAAAAATAGAAGCGATGAGAATGAATGGAAGTTTGCTTTCATTATGAAGAAGCACGTATTTCAAATTACGCATGGAAGCATCGATAAAAAGTCACCGTTGTATATGGTCGTACTGTGGTAATCCTAGTTTCAGCATAGCCTCCGGAATGGTGTTGCAATAACCAAAGTTTCTTATTCAGAAAAGAAGTGTATCAAGTCTTGTTCGCAATATCTGTACCAACAGTTTGTCGTTCCGGGTGCCAACATGTTCCTTTCGCGAAATGTAGACCCGAGTGTCTCGGCAGATTTCTTTGTAAGTCCAAGATCTCGAAAAAAATCATTTAATGCATTTTACTTAAAAAGTTTAGGTTCCTTTTCAAAATCTTCAATCGAGAAATCACAGTCAGAGGTAGAATAGAACATTTCTGCATCACGTTTAGATTCAGAGGGCCAGTCTTGTAAATTTTCCGGACGCTGTGGGGCTGGTGCATCTGAACCACGAGGGAACGGGTAAAATTGCTATTAAAATAATGTTTAGATGCACAATCATTTTGTTCTTGTTGTTAAATCCCTTCACTTTCACAGAACAGAAGTAGCAGTTAGTACTGTGGTCTATAGGTTGTCGTCACATCATTGGAATTTCTAATGGTAACGCTCTACTCTCACTGTTCATTAATTGTCGTAACTACTCTCTCTACACGTTCTACAAGCCCTATGACGAAACTTCCACACACATAGCAGAATGTATCTGGTCTGTTCAAACAGCCACAACGTATCATGTTGATATAATTTCGATAAAAATACTTTTTTATTGAAATATGTTGTAAACAATGTATGTTACTAATGGAGGACACTTATGAAGACAAACGTCTCTTTTCACCAGCAGGCGAAACACAATTCAGACTAGCGGACAACCAACAACAATATGTCACTACTCTACAAAACTTCATTGACTGAGCGGACTTTACTGCTGTGTTGAATTAATATACTAATCAACAAATCTTAATTAAACAACTCCTGTATCAATTTTAGATGTGTATTAATGTCTGAATGCGATAAAAACCTTCAAGAATTTTAAGAAAACGTGACGTGATGTGGGAAACATAACTCCGGTTCATTATTCAGGGTGCAAACGTAATCCTAAAAAGCAGCAATACAAGGCTGCGGCAATGAAGCCATCACAGGCCAGTGTAATTTATTTGTAATTCAAAGTTCAAATATGCAATGTGGAACACCTTGTTTACAAACGCTAACTGGAACAACTATTGTTGTAGGTACAAGAAAATATAACTTGAGGTAAGTTACAATAAAACTTAAAACACTAGAATTAAAAATTTGTTAACTTACTATATATTTTCAGCATTTTTATATTTTCTTACCAAGCGCAAGGCAAGAAACTTCTAATCGATTTTGATCTAGTGAGTATGAAATTGTTTTTCTGGGGCGTGGATTCAACTACTAAACTACTAAAACTATTAAGCCTTTCAATCCCCGTCACTTTACCGTATACCCTTCTCTCTCACATCTGGTTTGGCAGGAAAATATCAACTTTACGCCAAGCATTTGCGCCCTAAAATCCACAATATTGCCAGGAGCTTGTACTGATTATAAACAGAGGACGGGGTCAGAATATGCATATTAATGCACATACGTATTGAACAATCAACAATACGACTTAGCACGGATTCTCTATTCTATATTCTATAATTGTCATAAATAATAATCTCAAAATTAAATATAATTTATTTATTGTTTAGTTGAAATTACAATGTTCAGTTTACAAGTGAAACTTTGCAATTTTATGGTGACTTAATCTAATCAACTTTATCTATTCAACTTAATCTAGTTTAAAATTGTAAATAAAATCCTTGAAAATATAGTTTATTACATGGGAGCTATTTTTTATATATGAGTTTTTATATGACTTTTTTTATATGATTTTTTTTATATAAGTTAGTGTAGGGATCACAGAATTTTGAAAACGTGCACACAATTCGCTTTTCCCCATAGCACGTCATACGCAGTTTTTAACTGCTTTTTTGACGTAAAATAAATAAATACGTACTTAACAAACTTAATAGAGAGAGGAAACAAATAGCACCTCAACAGAATTAGTCGATATTTGAAAATATCTGGAGGAAAGAATGAAGCGGAAATCTGTTCTTTATTCTGGTTTTGTATCTGGGATCTTTTCCGAATCCTAAGATTAGTTTATTTGAATTGAGGTTTTTTTGGATGCTATTTGGTGAGCTATTTCATTTATGTTTAGATCGTGATGTAGTTGTTTATTGCTAATAAACCATGGAGCTCTTGTTATTAATCTTAAATATTTGTTTTGAAATATTTGCATTTTGTTGAGATTGGTTTTGGCGACATTGGTCCAGATCGGACATGCGTATAATAGTGTTGGCCGAATGAATGATTTGTATAGCGTTAGTGCATTTGACAGTGAATTTGTTTAGTAAAGGTCTTAATTGGATTAATTTGGTTTTTGCCTGTTGTGCTTTTATTTCAACGTGTTGTTTCCAATTAAGTTTAGTGTCTAAATTTAATCCAAGATATTTTATTGTTTTCGTGATTGGGGTCCAATTTATAGCGTTATTATTTATGAGTAGCGGGGATGGATGTGCAAAGGTTTTCAATGAGAAGATTTTGGCTGCTGAGTTTGAGGGATTTAATTTGGTTTTCCAGTTATTTGCCCAATTTGTTATTAGATGGGAAGTAGGAATGTCTGCAGTGTAGAGATTAAACAGGGTTGGGGATAGCGGCGAACCTTGGGGGACCCCAGCGGCAATTTGTCTGGGGTTAGAATGGTGACCTTCAACTGTAACTGAGAAAGTTCTTTCAGCTATGAAATTTTTGATGAATTGAATTAAATACTTTGGTGTACCAATTTCCACTAGTTTGAAGTAAAGGGCTGGGTGCCATATCCTGTCAAATGCTTGTGACACATCTAAAAATACAGTGGTTGTGTGATATCTCTTTTGAAAAGCAGAGTGGATGTGTTCAATTAGCCTCAGAAGCTGGTGCGTCGTTGAGTGATGGGATATGAAACCGAACTGATGAGGTGGAATTGCGTTCGTTTTATTTATGTGTTTCTTTAATCTGACAATAATTAATTTTTCTAAGATTTTTGACATTATGAGTAAAAGACTATTGGTCAATTTTGCACATGATTAATTTTTATTGGGTTTTTCTATTGGCTGTATTATTGAATGTTTCCGTGTTTGGGGGTAATAACCTGTTCTTAGTATGGAGTTGTATATATTATTTAAAAATGCGATGGCATTGTTCGGTAATCTTTTGAGGATTGCAGTATTAATTCGGTCGTGTCCTGGAGACTTTTTGTTTGGCATAAATAGTATACTTACTCATCCATTTTACATAACATTGTACGAACTCATATACGCGCAGCACTAGAGTTTCGCTTCAACGCACCTACCTAAATAAACACATTTACAACTTCCTCAACAAAAAACATGAATATCACCATGTATGTTGTGCAACAATTATTAGAGGTCACATCACAATAAACATTCGCGAAATATACACGAGCAGTACGAAGGCTGATTGAATTTGAAAGAATTCTGAACATTTTTGTATAGTGTTCATAACGAATTTTCCTTGGATTTACAAATGGCTCATCGATCTCTAGAATAGGTTTAAGACAAATTTTACAAAAACACAGCAAGGGCATACAAAAAAATTTAGGAAGTTAGTTTATTGGAAATATGATAGTATATGTTTCACATGTTGCACACAAACATTGTGAAAAGTTCTGGCCGATAGTGTAGCCTCCATGACGGGTTTTGCTGAGGAATAATGATGTTCATTCCGGCGCATGAAAATACAGTTTACGTTTTCAATAAATAAAGGCTACTTGTACTAACTGTTTTGGGGTATTTCGTTAGAGAAACTTTTGGTGGGTGATTGTTACACAAGAAGATAAATGTGTGTTGAGTAATTTAGCATAGTGTTGAGTACAATGTACAATATTTATGTACATAAAAATTTGTTAATTTTCATAAAAGTGTAACTATTTTACAATTGTTTTAGATGTAATGGTGTTGCTTAGCCAAAAGTAGTTTTCCTTACAAAACAAGCTCTTCTTTCGGCCAACGGCTATGGATTTCGATTAACCCATTTGTTACAATAAATCAACTTATTATTTACCATTAAATCGAACAAGCACAAAACTCAACATTACTGTAGGGCAGTGGACTAATGCCTGATTATGATTTTTTGTTAGAAAAACGCTTATTTAAGAGTAATTCAGTGGATTTATGAAACTCAAACCCCGTTGGTTTTGTGATAATAAAATGATTTTGGATTTTACAGGGGTAATCTCGGAATTAAAAAAAATATTATAATCTTCAGTATGTAGTAGTTATTATTATTTTTGTAATGACGTTTGCTCACAGACATGACACATTTTGGTATTGAAGAAAACGGATTTTGCTGGATTGATTTTGCCAGTTTACCGGATGTGGTAATGGAGGTCGGAGGCTGTGGCTCCCTGCAGCCGGGCGACCGGAGTATCCGAGGATCAGTTGGTCGCAAATAGACGTTTCCGAGAATTCGGTCATAGCTGCGGGACGCACGCTGGGCGGTGAAGGGCTGCGAGCTCTCAGTCTGTGACAAGGTGGCAATTGCTGGTCGTGGAAATTGCATTTCTAAACAACTTCAGACATTTGAATAAAGATGCCACATGAATGTCTGAATGCATGAATGTCGTCGACACCACAGTAGTATGTGCATACCTGACGTAGAAGGTAACCAGGTAGCCCATTATTAAAGGATAGGAGATCTCTTCCTTCTACTGAGATGATCCTTCTACAAAGACGATTACTGAAGTGAAGTTTCTTCTTGATCCTGTGTTCAACAAAACTAATTTCCCTTTCCCCAGTGCCACATGTGAAACAATGCGCTCAAAACCCAATAAATATTTTCCAAAGATGCCCGAGTGCTCAATATCTTAAATTGTTACAATAAATTCTCTATTTCACAGGTTTTCTAACTCACAGGTTCACGAGTGTTTCAGAAAAAATGAATGACTGTCCTTCACAAATGTTTCTCTAGTACTTCCATCAGTGTTGTATCACAACGTGCAAAGAAAATGCACTGTGTGCCAAATGTTTGTTGAACGCGGAGTTATTAAAGATCTTATTTTACGCATTTAGTTTTGTCGAAATACAGTCTACCTCAATTTACGACATTAAATCTCTTCGAGAGAATAAAACAGGAATTTTTTGAAAACGTCTGAAATAATTTTCTTCCCACGTCCCTCCTGTGAAAAATGCAGGATTTCAAATATGAATTTTTCAGAGGAGCATCTCATAGTGCATACATGAAAAGCTTTCCAACAAAAGGATATTTTTAACATCCATTTCTGAAACTCTGTTCTCTTGGGCTGCACGAAGGGAGTGGCAGCATGGCTTACTGCATTCTGGTTATATATGATATTGCAATCCTCTTATCTTCCGTAGTCTGACTTGGGCGCCACGGTCGACGCGCGGGCGAGGCACGACCGTGAGTTTGCCGTAATCCTCTTTCCCTTTTTTATCCGCACTCTGCTTTGTCGACTTCCATTAACAGCAGGCATGTTTTTTGATACTACACGTGAAACGAAAGAGAATTCTAAATTATTTTTCAAGACTGGAATCACCCGGTACACAAGCGTTTCTTTCGCAACTCATCCATGACTTAGTGATGTAGCTTTTATGTAACAGTAAGTGGCTAGCAAGTGCTTCAGAAAAGGTGTGTCGTCAATTTGTTTATTTGTATAATAAAGGTGAAGTGACACTGCAAGGTCAAGATGACTGTTTTCTAATTTTTCTCGCGGCGCTGCACAGTGGGGCAAGAGGGCTCCATTTGGGGCATCAGTTTAGATAATGCCTGCAACCCGGATTATTGCACATCACTGTAAAGGCAAATTAATGCTGAAAGAAATGTAGTCACCCCCATTTCGACATCTCTTCATTGATTGATTGATTTTTTGTGTTTCCGGGCGTGTCAACTGCTTTGGTCATTAGTCCCGTAAGTGTAGTGCATGTTTGTTCTCGGGAGATGGCGGTGATCTTCCCCCGCTGGATGGCGAGATCTGGCCCCACTCGACCTACCGTCGCCTAGTGGGGTTTCCCCCTGACCAGGACTCTCCCACCAGCGGGGCACCGCTCCAGCCGGGACAAGCTGTAAGTAGCCGACCGGTTTCCCGGGATACGTGGTAGTGTATTGCACGTTAGTGAATGTGTGTGTGTAAGGGGAGAGGGAAGGACAAGGAATGGGAAGGAAAGATCGCGCGCGGTCCGTGGCCCGTTTGGTAGGGTACTGCTCCGACATTCGCCTGGTGTTGATCGGAGAAACCACGGAAAACTACCGATCAGAGCAGCCGGCCGCTAGAAGTTTCGTGTAAACAGCGACGGAATTCGACCTAGCTGAAATCGAGAAAGCTATGTATTATTCGCTGTGCGTGTATTATTCGGCATGTATCCGGGCTAAAGCCATTTCCATGAGATATTTCTAAGCCTGTAAGTTTTCTTTAGCTCTAGTGTGCATTTGTGTGACAAAAATTAAAATATATGTTGATGTGGAAATTTGTAACTTTAGTTTTTTGTAGTTTGCGTACAGAAGAGAGGTTCAATTCAATTCAATTCAATTTTGACCGGACAGATTTCTTCTCTGAATATTAGAAAAATAAAATAAAAACCAAGAAAAAAATTATTATTTTCAATATTTTCGTTTCGAAGTAGACCTTCACACACTGCAACTTGAATGGAGATTTTAAGTAATTTCTCGCCTTACGAAGTACTTCGTAAGAATATAAAGTTGTGTAATAGTGCGCTGAAAAACTGGGAATATTTGAGAGAAAACCTTTTATTGCCTAGCTCTGGTAACGAAAAAGTGAATAAATCCTGTTGCTAAATTTAGAAACAAATCCTCTAACACGTGGTGAAGTCAGCTTCCATGTTTTATTGATTCTTCAAACCCAAAAATCGAATGACGGCAAAGTCCGTCTTTCCGACCGGCCGGCCGGCCGTCTGTCTGTCTGTCTGTCTGTCTGTCCGCCCGTCTCTCCGTCCACCTGTCCCACCGTCTGTCCGACTGTCTGTCCATGGTCAACGCTAGTGCCTAAACCATTCAGCCATTTTTCTTCAAAATTGATATTCCGCAATTCTTTTGATTTAGCTCGTGACTTTGGGAGTTTCAAACAGATTATTTTTATTTTTGAGGGTACTTCAAATGAAGTTTCAAAAACATTTTCAAACTTTTCTCAGAAAAAGGCACTAAATTGTTGATCAAACTTTGCCTTCGGATAGCGTAAAGGAACATGCTCGTTGAAATCACACAGTTTTTGAAAATCAAAAAAGCGAAATTTTCTGAGGGCCGTTTTCCTACAACTATAATATTGAAGATAGAGATTTTTTCCTTAGTGAAATCTTTTCTTTAAAGTCGTATCTTTAAATAAGTTTGCAGTCAATTTCTCGAAAATATGAGTAGTTTCCAGGTAATTTTCCTATTATTTGGTGCAAAATATAGGATTTTTTTTCAAAAACTTCTCCATTTTTTTCTTTAATTTTTCTCCTTTAAAAGAGCGGTAAAATATATGGTGCTACTCGCATTTTACACTATTCATTGTTTTTCAAAATGCCAAAAAGTGAACATTTGAAAACTACAAACTTTTTGCTTCAAAGTCTGTGGTAAAAACTCAGCTCTTTAAAAAATATCATACCCAAAAGACGAGCTAATTTCATTAATCAGTGTCTGAAATTTATGGAATTTCCAAAAAAATATTTTCTCAAAACCCGCACGAAATTATTTCTTCAGTTTCCCCTCGTATGTAACAACATATGGTAAAACTCTAGTCTAGTTCGTTTCTCGAACAAGTTAGTTTTCTAATCCCTTTACTCTTGACTAGCTTTTCGGTTAGACTTTATTCTCTTCTCAGCTGTCCTCTTTTGTCGCCCAAAGGACATTTTTTCATATTTTCTCAATTTTCAGCTTCCTAATTCCGAGATGAATGGATGGATGGATGGCCGAGGTGGTTAAATTGCATGTACGGATTCAGCACTTCCGATCAAAAGGTCGCCAATAGGAGTTTAATACAGTGAGAAATTAGATATGAAGCGAAGAGTATGTGCTTTTGTAGCATCACTAGTTGTTCTTCAAGTGTTCTATTTTCTGCAAGATAATTCTCCTTTTCTTTCTTTTTCTTGATTTTTTAGTCAAAAAATCAATTTTTTGTTCGTATATCTGAACCCCGAACTGGTCATGTTATTTTCTTTTCAATATATTTTGAGTTCGTACCAACAATAAAACACACACAAAGAGCAAGACCCATTTTTGGTACTTCATTTTTATTTTCCCTTCCGTGAAAATTCATGTCTCTGAAGAACGTAGAACAAAATAACAAGAAGAAAGGGCTGCATTATATTTTTTATTATTTGTGGATAGGAAAGAAAAAATGGAATTTCGATGCCGATTGCCACATAAATAACATGAAACGTGTTTCAAAAAATTACACGCGAGTTCTACATGTTAAATTATATTGCTCTGTGGTGTGGTTCTGTTAATGAATTGGACATTTCCATGAGAAAAAGTTCCCATTCTTGAGAAAATCTACTGAAAAATAGCAAGAATAGCAGACTAAATTTTCAGCAACATTAATGCGCGTGATCAGCTGTAGAATACTACATGAACTTAAAGCTGTGAGACGGAGATGGATAGCTAAAGCAGTATACTATGCTTGGAGCGGGTTCTCTTTTGCCTCATCACCAATTTCCGTTTATCAACAATTTCCATTCCAAGCAATTTTGTTTTTTCTAATTTTCTTGGAACCCATGTTTTTATTCATTAACATCTAATCATTTACCTAGCGCTCATTCCTATTATTCTAACTTTCCAGAATCACTGGCTCCACTTCTATTACAGCGGCAATTACCGCACTGTTTCTCGCCGTAAAAACCGCCGCCAACCATCCTAGCATCTCGTTACAACGTTTGCTGTCTCAACTGTTTCTCCGTAAATTGATTCGAGAAATTTTCAAAATATTTCAGACCTCAAACACGTGCCACAAACCTAACCATTGTGCATACGCGCAAAACCCCAATCACAAATCCCCTGTTCTAATCTCGGCCAACAGATGCGCAAATGAGTGGAAGAAAAAATCTCTTGCGTTCCACAACTCATTCCAATCCATCCAGGGTAACGTGTTAGTCGCGTCTGATCAAAGTCGTAATCCGCATTACTTAATTAACCGCCGTGTAGAATAGTTTTCAACGCAATCGATTTTCACGATTACGCAACAGACTGTCTTCCCAAGATTCGTGTGTCCGCACAGTTCACAAACTCTGTGAATCTCTGCATTATAACCAAATCAATCAATCAACCTATTCTCTTCGCCTCGAGCAATCCCATGACACTTCATAACATCAATAAAGTCATAACTTCAATCGGTGGCGATCAGTCAAAATACTACAACCACGAGGGTGAACGCAATTCCACATTGCACATGACCTGGAAGTGAATGCAACAACGAAAAATTGTCAGTGAGAGGCTATCAGCTGAACGTGGTTCAACGACGTCTATCTCCAGATATGGACCGATCCACTCTCCCTCTCACCAACATGCGAGTCATCACTCAGTTCTGTTAGTAGCATCAGGCCAAGCTTTTCAGGGCGCCTTCCCCCTGGTACGACCTGATCTGCAACCAGGGAACCGAACCAGCGCCATTGCGGCATAAAATATTTCAAAGCAATCTTCTGCCAGTCAACTAATATGTACTAGCGACTGCAAGGTTGCTGCAATAAAAAAACATTCAGCGCCAATTTTAGTGCATCCAATTTAAAGTGCTTGTGGTGAAGGCAAATAACTAACTTACAGAAAACATTAGAGAAATTAAAATAACACTGACAATATCATTTGATTTTTAACGGTTCATGGTATAATATTGATTCAATAAATTCATTGTAGAATGGATATAAATTCAAACGGGAGCATTGATACACCCGTTCACTTTAGACCAAAAATCCCCAGTGCATTAACGGCAAAATTCCCCCTTATATGTTTGTAGGTCAAGATCGTATTTCCAACCAGTGGTTTATGGAGATTATAGTCCACAATTCATAAGACTCTCAGATCTCTAAACTAATTTTTGCCAAGTTTTGTTCCAACCTCCCCATTGTGCGCCAAAGTGTCAGGTGACTGCTACACCAGTCGTTGAAGATATCAGAGGCATGATAATTCGTAATTCGAGACGTCGTAGAAAGCAGGTACCATTAGTGCTGCTGAATGTGATTTATTATTATTATTATTATTATTATTATTATTATTATTATTATTGTTTGATTGTTTTTGTACAAAGATCAGTTCATGGAACCATACGTATCTCGATGAGTTAATTCATAAAACTTAACCTAACTTAACTTAACTTTAATACAGAGATTGAGGAAACCATGACGGCACGTCGTAGATTTTTTCTAGGTCTGAAAATAATTTACAAAATATGTGGAATGGATATTTATTTTTCATGCGAGTAGGATGACTGGGGTTTTTACAGAGGTTGAACGAAGATAAGGTTTGAATATGGTGAATATTAGAGAAGAAGTTATGGGATAGGTAAGTAATGTGGTGAATGATGGGATCGATATTGAATTCATTATGTAATTGGTGGTTTGAAATGAACCAGGATGTTGGTGGAATTGGTTCTGTACTATTTGAATTTTATTCATTTTTTTTCAGCATTAATCCATACTGGGCAGGCATAGTTAAGAGTCGGTCTGATTATTGTTTTGTATAGTATTATTCCGGTTTTGTATAGAAAGTATTTATTCTTATTAATTAGTGATTTTAGTTGAAATTTGTTTTCAGTTTGTATTATTTTGGTGTACATGCGCAATCCTAAATATTTAATGGGTTTATTTGGGGAATACCATGGAATGGGCTCATTATTTAACGTTAATGTGGTTAGTGGAGTGTATGGCCTTAAAGAAAAAATGCTGCAGTTTTGTTTGGGTTTAATTTTATTTTTGATTTGGATGACCATCTGTTTATTTGGTTTAGATACAATTGTATGTTGTTTTTAATGTTGATTAGATAATGACTGGAAGCGAAAATAAGTACATAGTCTGCAAACTGTGCTTTTTACTGTTGGATATTTAGGGGTGTCTACTACATACAGATTGAATAGTGTGGGTGAAAGGGGGATCCGTGTGGTAAGCCTGCTATGATTAACCTGGGGTTTGAACGAGGATTGTTGATTGTTACTGCAAAGGTTCTGTTGGATAAATAGTTTTCGATTATTGATGTGATGTACTGTGGACTGCCGATTTTCTTTAATTTATAAATTAGTGCCTGGTACCATACTCTACTAAATGCTTGTGATATGTCAAGTGATATTAGTACTGAATGATGTTTTTTCTGAAATGCCGTGTAGAGATGTTCTGTAATTCTGAGGAGTTGTGGTGTGGACGTGTGTTCAGTAAATCTAAACTGCTCTCTTGGGATTGCTTTTGGTAATTGCAGGTGTTTTTTTGAAACGAAGTATTTTTTCAAGATTTTAGGCAGAGATGGAAGCGCTGAATGTGATAGTGAACCAATGAGTGTATATCGGAGAACAAATACGGAAGGGAAAGGACGTACGCCACGGAAGTGTTAATAAATTTAGCCACCGCTAGGCAAAATAGATGTCAGTGATAAGATAGCTAATGAAATAATTCGTGGGCACAGAACTGGGTGTCAACTAAGAATTTATATGTAGATCGCCAGGTGCTGGGGCGCTTGGCAAGTGTTTTTCCTAGATCTTTTATGAAGCCAATAGTCAATTACCCATTACATCCCGAGGGCATACATGACCTCACGCTAACTACCAACACGCGGGCACCTCTGACCTGGGGTCAACGGAAAGAAAGATCCTCCGCGAAAACGCATACATATGATACCAGGGATAAATAACCCTGCCCAAGGCGGAACTCGAACTCGCGACCCTTTTGGATCGAAGCTCTGAGTCGGTGAACACTCTTAGCCTCCCGAGCCATCCAGGTCGGCGACAAGTAAATTACTCCAATTAATTCATTCCACTTCTAGTGCGTACACAACCGGAAAAAACATTTTGTATTTTTTTAGAAAAACAAAGGGTATTAGTTTTTCGTGTCAGCACCATTCCACGATTGACGTGTATCAAAGATTTTTTCACTTGAAAAAAGTAACCGGAAACTCCTTAAAACGTTCTTGACAACCCTACCTCCGACCCTACCCTCACTGACAGATATTTAGACCAACTCAAAATAAAATTTAAGTTCAAAATCGGAGTATGATAGGGGAGATTGCTACGTACGAATGTTTACACATATATTTCGCAGAATATTATGGAGGTAATCCGATGGGGCACACACGGCTCTCCTCACAACAGATCTGCGAGAGCAGTTCCGCTGGGAGAGGTTTGAGCACCCACCCAATAGTCCATATCTCGCCCTCAGCGATTTCCATCTTTTCTTACTCAAGAAATTCCTGTTCAGTGAGGAATACGCGATCACAGCGATGAAGAAATGTACATGACTGTCACTCTCACACTGCTAACTCTCTCAGGAGGCAGACGTCTACGACACCGAAATACAAATCGACACCGAAATCCAGAAAAAGTTGCGAATGTCTTCAACCAACATTTTTCTATATTTGCGGTTGATCCCACGAAGGGACTAAAACCACAAAATTCAACATCATATGCTTCACAAAACAATTTCGGCACGATGTTTATTTCCGAAACTTCTTCCAACGAAATCCTCAGAATAGTCAGTAAACTACAAATAAATATTCGACTGGTTTAGATGAATTTTCGGATTGTTTATTAAAAACGTGTGCACTTGCCATTAACTCACATTTTCAATGCTTCCTTGTGCAAAGGAATATTTCCAGATATTTTCAAAACAGCAAAAAATAAACCACTTTTTAAAAAAGGGACAAAAATGAAATTCAAAATTACCGGCCAATTTCTCTTTTGTCAGTTTTCTCAAAAATATTAAAGCGGTGTTTCTATACGCGAATGGAAACCTTTCTCAGGAAAAACGAAGCGTTTTCAGACTCACAACACGGTTTTAGAAAATCAAAATCTAAGGAAACTGCCATTTTTTTCTTTTATTAAAAATTTTCTTCATCAATAGACCAAAATGAAGAACCCATTTACATCTACTTATAATAGTGTCCTACAATAGTTGAACCAATATTGTTTATTTATTACAATACAAATTTTCAAATTAATGGAAGTATTTTTTATTAGGTACGTCATCCCGTTCTCCCTTTTTTCTAACGGAATTCCTTCTCCGGCCATCACAGTGTTCGCGATGGAAACGGTTTACAAATTTCTACTCGTCCTAATAACATGGGAGGAGTTTGTGGTTATATTTTTATGATTATCAAATGTGATGTGAATTGTCCTCAGTTTTCTTTTGCATTTCCAGGTGAGCGAAGGCAAATACATTTATAATTTTTACTATATTTAAAAACAGTCAGTCATTTAATGATTAATTTGTTCACGAGTAGATTTAATAACACTAGAGCATGATTTGGTTGTCACAATATTTAAGGTGTTATAAATTATTTAATCTTAATTACATAGTATTAGCATTATACATAATTATGTAATGCATCATTGCAGATGTACCTGAAGTTGAGAAGACATTGCGTCTTGAAACGTTGTACCGTCAACAGGTTTTTAATAACAAAATAATTTATAAATATGACTAACTTTAAATTAAATAAATAATTTATTTAAAACCTTGTTTGTCTAAAAACAAAGAAGTGTACTTAAATAATTTTGAATTTACAAATTAAAAGACAGACAATTTTCAAAAGAATTTAAAAGTTTGAAGATATTTATTTTAGGCTTCTTGTATACCAGGTTTCCAAGACTAAATATAAAACTTCGTCCAATCAAATATCTTGACACCAGATTGATGGTTAATTTTCTATTTTGGTTCTTTTGTGTAAAAGGTATCACTAATTTCCTTTCAATTCTTCAGAACGTAGAAAGTTCATTCCTTTCAATATTATGTGACTAGTTACGGAACTTAAGAACACTGATATCCATAAAATGTTAAATTACCTAACAAATGCAGATTTTGATGAGTTTCTACGACTTTCAGAATACAACTGCAAACAAATTTACAATATTTGCTTTGATATATTTGTACAGAAATTTTAAGGTAACAGCCAACGGCAAACAATGACAAATGCATTATTCAACATGTAAGCGAATTTTTAATAATCAATATTAATTGATTAAAAATTATCGATTAATAATTCTTGAGAAGGTACTAGTAATGCGCTTATAATCAATAACAGACTTATCTTCATTAAACAAAACGAACTAAAAGAATATTCACAAAAAAATGATCAACCTTGAACCAGTAGATTCAATAAATTGATGTACGAAGACATGCTCCCAATTTGTCGACATTGAGCGATGCAGGAGATAGAATTGTTCAGTTCGGCGAACAAGGTAGGACGCTGTACTTCCTAATAGCGTTGAAATGTCAGGTGTGGTAACATGCCCACTCGGTTCATTCAGCCCTGCACAGATGTAGCAAGAAATATGTCTGAATTACGGAAAGCGAGAGGAGTAGTGGATGATGATTATAGGATAATCTAATGAAAATGTAATTTAATTATACTATTTTTAGTATATTTATTAATTACATTACCATACTGACGATCTATATAGTAAGCTTTCGGATAGAAATTTAATCGGCATTAAAAATAATGTATTTTTATCTAGCACGTATTGCTTATTCACTGCTTCCATTTATTGTTTACATCAGACACAATACAACAGTATTAATAAAAAAGTGGGTAGTATAATTCAATCACAAACCATAGAATACAGACTCTACATGAAATAAACTTCAAAGATACAGAAATATTAGCAGTTGAGCCTCATAAAAGAAAAAGATTACTAGAGTAAGAGAGGGTAGAGATTAAAGAGATTTTTTTAAATTTGTTACGATTTACGAGAGTAGTAGTAAAAGATTAGTAGAGTAAGAGTATGCGTTATGAAATGAAATGGAACGAGGACATGAGGTTGCAGTAAGTGGCAGGGGTTGTGCAGTAAGTGGCATCATGTTAAAGTTGAAGGAGAAATGGACGATGGAAGATGTTGAGTTTTACGTGATATTGTATTGTTTGTTCTATTGTATGATTGGCGTAACTAATGTATTAAGTACATGCTGGAATTGTAAGGGTGCGTCTCTATAAAATACGTATTGTTGAGTAGTTATAGATTGAAATTTTGTAGTGTGTAATAATTATGTTACATCGTAATGAAATTGGGGCGTTGTTTTGTCGTGTTTATTTCAGCAGAAAGCTTTTTCGGCCGCATTGCGATCATCTTCAGTGCAACAAATAATAATATAATGATGATAAAATAATAATAATAATAATAATAATAATAATAATAATAATAATAATAATAATAATAATAATAATAACATTAATATACTAAATTACATTTTTGAGTCAAATAAGGATATTATTATGAATAAAATTAGAATTTAAGTGAAATAGAAAAGTGGGATATAAAATGTGAACATATAAACATAATTTTGAATAGAGAGTACTAATAACAGATGTATTATTCAAAAGTGAAGAAAAATAAATGAAATACAAATAATTTAGGCAAATAGATAAGTGAATAAATAAAATTTAGATGAGGAAACTGACATAACGTTTCTGAGGCGGATGGAGGCCTCAGTCCAAACAAGACAGCAAGGGTGAAGGCTATTTAAAAGACAGCTCACAATGGAGAGGGGAGAGACCGCAGGGTTTTTCTGGGAAATGGCCATTAGGGGAAAGACCCAGCCGGGTTGCGGAAAAGAGGCAGGTAGATAGGTTAATGTGTGTGGGAAGCGCCGAGATTCAGAAGGGGTGAGAGGGAAGGAATTTGTTCATTCAGAAAAGTGTCTTGGCGATTGTTTAATAAGTTATTGATGTGAATAGCTTCTAATTTAAGTCTGTGAGTGTATCTGTTTCCCATCTCCAAAGTTTTGACGTCACTGTCTGCATTAAATGAGTGTTCCTGTTCTAAGAGATGGCTGGCAACGTGTGATTGTGTTGTTTTGTGTGTAAGAACATATATGTGTTCTTTGATTCTTTGTTTAATGGATCTGCCGTTCTGGCCAATGTATTGCGCAGTACAACTGCCACAGAAAATGGAGTATACTACACATGATAGAGACTTGGGTATAGGATCAATTTCATTACGATGATGTCGTGAACTCCACACCATTTCCTACCATTACAATTATGTTACAGATATTGTAGCCTAATGATGGAGCAAAATGGACACCGAAACGTTCTAAAGAAAAGGTTTTATGTAATGACCAACTGATGTGAATAAAACCAGTTATAAGTGTAAAAAAATTAAGTTGTCTAAAATAGAGAAGCTACACATTTCATATAATACTGACGACAGACGACTTCCTGTCCATCATATTGATATTTCCACTCTCTGAGAACGTTTAAGATACGAACAAAACCAATATAGAGCAATACCAAAAATTCCATTCGAAGGTAATTTTGAAAGAAAATATTATTATATTATAATGAAATTACAATAGATATAATATGATGAAAATATACTTTATTTTCTAGTACATTCGTTTTTATTAATTCTGATTCGTTAGATGCTTCAGACTATGATGCATGTAATGTCGAAACAGGGAATTTGGGGTTATCTATTGCCTCTGTTAGAGTCACTATTATCATTTTGTGTAGTTTTGAGTGCTGTAGTTGTTTGCTGTAGAGTGCTTAAGTTGTGTCACGATGGAGATAAGTTCTGTTCAGGGTCAACTGCAGTCTTTTTTTTTTTTTGAGTGGCAGTTTTTGCTACCATGACCAAATTTTTTAAATATCAAATAAACGATATTCTCAGTTTTTTGTCTACCCAAAAAAACTGTTTTTTCGTATTCCATTTTCAGTATCACTGGTATCAGATTTGCATCATCTGGTTGCATGTAAACTTGTCCCCTGAAACCGAGAATGTGAGCCATCACAGGTTCGATTATACAAGCTTTTCGGAAGACCAATGCTGGAGTTCGTATTTAATAATGGTCTGTGGCATATTAGAACATACAAGTACACTTGAACTTATTTGTCTCTTGAAATGAGATATTAACAGACCAATAGATACTTATGTACTCTTAATATTCATAGGAATATTATTTTCCTTGAGTAGTTTAACAATTTTCTTTGTTCCTAGTGGTTGACAGGTTTTTGTATATTATTGAGGTAAATTAAATGCTCCCACGATCAGTAACACTTGTGATTTCTTGGATATTATCTTTAAGGTGGACATCATCAATTAAATCAACTATCATATCTTCATCTTTGAGTGAAACATATCTTCCTGTGCTATGTTGCATTACTATAGTTTCTTACGTGAGTTTTGTTCTGTTCGGTAGTTACGGTTTTGTTTTATTGACTTGTTGTGACCGTTAGAAGGAGGATGGAAGTAAAAAGTGACCAAAGCAGAAGGCGCTAAGAGTATTACTGTGGGAATAATGACGGTTCAAAGTACTTTATTTCAGAATTTCGCTTCTCCTGTACAATTCCATTTACTACATTTACGTAACTGTTCCATTGAATGACCGATATGCCCTTACTGTACTCGCCCTTTGAACAATCCGCACCCCATCGACGTTGGGGTCAGACTCACCTCTGTTTTCATTTTACGCTACAGGTCAACCATAGATGTCTGAGAGGATAGAAGTCACTTCGCACCAGGGAAGTGAGTCAACATTGCACTACGCGGCCAAGTGGAACAGTGCAATATAGCGATGTTCTGCGATCAGAAAGCACTTCAATCAGCGGGTAGGATGATCGAGTACTTTGAGGACCGACGCCCGGAGTTGAAAATGCCATATTGGACTCGTCCCTGGTAACTTCAATCGTACCGGGAGCGGTAGCTCAGTGCATCAACTGATGTCACTGCAGCGCCTCTGACCGGGAGGTCCTAGGTTCGAGGCCTGATGGCGGCAGGATTTTCAACACTAGCTTTTCATCTACATCGAATTCAGTCGCTGTCTGGAGGAGAATTCTAGCCGCCGGCTGCTCTGATCGGTAGTTTTCCGTGGTTTCTCCGATTAACACCAGGCGAATGCCGGAGCAGTACCCTAGAAAACAGGCCACGGACCGCGCGCGATCTGTCCTTCCCATTCCTTGTCCTATCCTCTCCCCTTACACACACACACACACACACATACACTAACATGCACTATACTATCACATATTCCGGGAGACTGGTCGGGAGCTTTGAGCTTGTCCCGGCTGGGGCGGTGCCCCGCTGGTGAGAGAGTCCTGGTTAGGGGAAAAACCCCACTAGCCGACGGTACGTCGGCGCCGGATCTCGCCATCCAGCGGGGAAAGATCACCATCTCTCGAGAAAAACATGCACTACACTCACGGGACTAATCACCAAAGCAGTTGACGTGCCCGGAAGCACGAAAACCAAACTTCAATCGTGTATATTATTTATTTATTTATTTATTTATTTATTTATTTTACGTCAAAAAAACAGTTAAAAACTGCGTATGACGTGCTATGGGGAAAAGTGAATAAGTGAATTGTGTGCACATTTTCAAAATTCTGTGATCCCTACACTAAGTCATATACTACTTAAATTTTGGCTCTTATTACTTCCTGCCGCGACAACATGGAAACGATAATTTGAAGAATTGTATTTCCCACTGAATTCTAGAAGACGTGCACAGAAAATGAAGTAAGCAAGACAAGGGGCCATCTCAGCATTTGCTCAATGGATCAGGGAAACTGGACGAAAAACCTGATCGAGATGGGGGTCATTGACCCGGAAGCTGTAGTACAATAGTTGTTACAGGTTGTTTATACTCATTTATACAGTCCAAATGGTAAATAATGCATTATGTATCATTGTTAAAATTTATGTTACTTTTCTTGTGATGCTCAGTATAGTCACTAATTATATAGAAACAGTTATGCAGCAGAAACGATTTCACTTGGGATTTAAACTTTTCTATTGAAGTTAATCGTTTAATGTCATCTGGCAAAGTGTTGTAAAATAATGTACATGTATTGTATGTGAATTTTTTGTAATGAGCTGTTGATACTGTCACCTGGTGAATATGATTTCTACGTCGAGTGTTATAGTAATAGACTTCGGCATTTTCTGAAAATATATTCCCGCCCTTGAGCAAGTCATTTTTACAAAACCACTGATTCGTAAATAAAAGACACGGTAATGGTAGAATTCTAGATTAATGAAGAGGCTTACATGAATCACGTGGGTGGGATTTGGTTATTATTCGTACAATTCGTTTTTGTAATCTAAAAGTCTGGGAGCTATAAGATGTATTTCCCAGAATATTATGCCATATCTCAGGCGGGAATGAACATTCGCGAAGTATACACAACGAGCAGTATGAAGGCTGACTGAATTTGCAAGAATTCTGAACGCGTAGCATAATGAACTTAATTTTGTGTTCAATTCATTTAAATGGACGTTCCATTTAAGGTTTGACTGAATTGAGAGACCTAAAAATTTTGTTGCCTTAACATCAGTCAATGGTACACTGTTCATTTTCAATGGGGACAGAATTAAATGGAAAACTGCATTAAAACCGTTTTCTTTTCGTTTACTATTAATTTGTTATTTCGGAACCAATTTGAAACATCTGATATTGTACTATTTACTGTTTCTTTATTGCAAAGGATGTTCGTATCATCCGCAAAGAGAACCGTTCTTCCGTTTCGAATCGTCGAGGGCATATCGTTTACGTAAAGTAGGAACAGAATAGGGCCTAAAATCGATCCTTGAGGAACTCCACATGCAACGGGCAAAGAGTCGGAAAGGTGCGTACGTAATGTTCCATCATTCCAGTAAGGTATTTCAACTCTCTGAGATCGTTGTTTAAGGTACGAACATAACCAATCTAGAGCAATACCACGAATTCCATATGAAGGTAATTTGGAAAGTAAAATGTCATGGTCAATGACGTCAAAAGCTTTTGAGAGATCTAAAAATAATCCAATAGGTGCCTCTTTTTGATCCAATGATGAGGCGACATCTTTAAGAAAAGAAAATATAGCTGTTTCTGTTGATTTTCTAAATCCATGTTGGCAATATTAGACTACCACGCAAGATCTTTGGAACTTTGACAGTGGGCAGTAACATAGCTCTTCACCTGGTACATTCTATCTGGATTGCTGAATAAACACTTGGTCGATTAAATAAATGTTTCGATTTCTCTCTTTGACATCTCCTTTCGTCACAACCCCAGACATAAAATATGTAAATGTATTCATTACGTTCTATTGACTGTACACTAATATATTCTTATTTCATTCGTCTGGTGATAAAAAATTATTCATTAAGTTCTATTGACCATATGCTAATAAATCCTTACTTCAGTCGCGTGATTTACTCTGGGATATGAGGACGCATTTCCTTCGCGCTCGGAGGATAGCAATGAAAGTGCGGTGCAGGAGGTAGGATTATACTGGCAGAGCATTACGACCGACAGAGGAGAGCGTCGCACATAACGACATTGTCAGTATTTAATATAAGTACTACAAATTGTTCTAAATGTTAAAATATTTAGTTTTCTTCTAAAATTATTTTTTGTGATGTGGACGACTTGGTTTTCGAGACTTTCTTTGATAAGATGGCCTAACTAAGCTGCTCTAATTCTAATGTCTCTGCCTCTCGTATTGATAACAACCTGGGTAGGATGGTTTCATGAAGATAGTTTCTAAAATTTTGTCCAAAGAGATGGGAGAGAATTAGAGGCATACGTTTTTCACTATGAAGAGCAACTACTGGATACGTCTAACAAGGCAGCTTTCATCAGGTTTAGGGCGAAATCTGACTGAAAGTTATTAAATATACCATTTCATATTTTTACGACTCAAATCGTCGTTCCCACGGGAGTTGTCCAGCCCGGCCTATTGTGAGAAAATGTCCGCCGAGGGAACAAGCGCTCCTACGGCACGAGTTCCAATTCAGGGCAGTGAAACACTAGGCTAATAGCAATGCCGCGTGGCGCAACACCTACTCTTCCGGGCACTAGACCTTCGCCATTGAGAAAGAGGAACCTGGTGTGAAGCCAAGTTTACCCACAGCATGCAAGTATAGTTCACATTTCTGGCCAACTTTCCATTATTTTTGATACAGGCACATCAATGTATGATGGTTCAGTTGAATGCGTTTGTAGTACACCCTAGTTAACAGTCATTTTAATGATTATCCATGCTGATGTCACCTGGTGAATTAGCTCGAAAACAACAATACCTTTGACTATCATTTTGTTTGTTCGATAAGACGGCTCTGAACGATTCCAAAACAAATGATTGGTTCATTTACATTATTATAATCAATGAGCTAATCATCGTCTTCGGGACCCCTTAAAGCCACCATGTCCAATAGCCGCATTGCTTATGACGAAGCTTGATTTTTGCGGAAATGGAAGCATTTTTTAAATTAAATCTAAGTACAGCATTAGAAATTTATCATGTACAATTGAAGATATTTTAAAATTTGTTGGCGAAAAAATGCAAAACAAATTGAGCCAAGACTAGACAAATTATAAAGCCAGCAATCTTCATAAATCTGTAAATAATTTTATTCATTAGCCACCCATACAAAATTCTGACGTAGGAGTAAGTAACCCTTTCAAGGATTTGAACAGAACAATGCAAATTAATCCATCTCCATTTAATAAAAAATCATCCGCCCCCATTTGTAAAAAATGCAATACACCTCCAAATCTTTATCACATTTCCATGTATGCCCAGATATAACAGTCAAAGAAATTACTGGTTAATCATGAACAATACTCATTAAAGAAGACAAGAAAGAATAATTAAATTTTGTAAAGCCTCTAATATATTTCTCGACATTTAAGTCTAATGAATATATGAGCATTGTCAGTTATTTTTAATAATTCTTATTACTGTAATATTATTGAGAAACTTTAAAGCCAATAGAACTTTGTGTCAAACAGACTTTTACAGACACGCAAACAGCTCATGTGCATCTGGAGATAAATTGTATATCAACACAGAAATGGATCAACTCGAAGTAAGAATAATTCGATAATAAAATCGAATCCTAACGGCACCAATGTCATAAAGCCAGACAATTGAAAGTACTTTACCATTTACCACCACTCGATTAATTAATTTCTCTCTACCAATGGCAACCTCAAACGTGGAAGCTTGCAAATGTTCCAGTCTTGTCAAAATCAAAATCATAATTAACTTGCGTGATGGTGACATTATAGCCAAATTGCATATTGCTGACATTGTCAAAGGTTTGGAAAAATAGTCCGAGAGCTGATTACTTATCTATTCAAATTTTCTCACCAACCCTCAATGTGGCTTAAGAGGAGGGAAAAGAAAAGAGATAGCTTTATTGAAGTGAACTGGAGACATGAGCAGTTCACTAAAGGAAGGACTCCTGAGTGTATAAACTCACTTATTTTTTAATAAAGTAGTAGGTCATTATGATCTCTTACATAAATGAAAAAAATACGTGTCTCTGATTTCACATCTTGCATTGTAATCTATCCCACTTCCGGCACCGAGTTAAACTGTTTGGCTCCTGTATTGGACTTTACTGCATCTACTGTCGGGTGAATATTAGTCAATAGTCAATATAGTATGTCAATATCTGAATCTCCAGACAATTGCATTATTGTAGACAATAATTTGTGTACACAAACTTGTTTCTTTTTTTGCGAGTTTATAGTAGGGTAGGGTTTTCACAACTTAATTTAAAAGTGTGTGTAACTCTGGAAGAACTGATACTAAGATTTTGACATGACCCGTATTTGGCTTTCATTGATTTAGTTTCAATCTATTTCTTGCATAAAAAGATAATGTTAAGGTTTTAGCTTGGTATTATTTCCGTATTGGGAGTGGAAATGCCATTTAGTCACGAGACTTGTCGAAGAAAAGGTTAAACGTTCTTTGGAAATAATGTTCATTATACTCGAAACTCTGACTATAACATACAATGACACGGCAATGCAAGAATTCGTAGGGATTCTTAATGAAAAATAAAAACAATGCATATTTTATAGGGGAGGCTATTAAGAAAATCTTCATTAAACATACTTGTAAAATTCTTGCTGTTTCGGCTCCAAATAAATGCATCATGTCACTACACTAAATTTTTGAAATCTATTTTTCTTATGTATCACCGAGGTTTTCTGCTTGTCATTCCATAAGACAGAACCCACTGGTGGAAAGAACTGCTAAAAAAGCAACAAAAAATGCTCTGTGTCGGCATTCGTGCAGCGTGCATAGCTAGAGACATGGCAGTTCGGCGCAGCGCGAAGAGGGGCGGGAAGAGAGGACAGATTAGGGTGAAGCAGGGACGGGGAGGAGGGTGAGACGGTGCTGGGGCAAGAAGGCGAGGTAGGGGGAGGAGGGAGGAGGTGGGAAAGGGCAGAAGTTTGCTCCCGAGAAGAGGGGGGCGGACGGGGTTCAAAAGGACGGGCAAGGCTGGGAGGGGTAGAGCGGAACGAAGCGCAATAGGGTGAGGAAAGGTTGGGAAAAGGGCACGGAATGTTTGCTCCCGAGAAAGAAGGGGGACGGCGGAACGGGTTCAAAGGACGTAAGGCTGGGAGAGGTAGAGCGGAGCAAAGCACAGTAAGCAGGGTGAGGACGGGCTGGGGAAAGGGTTTGGAAGGGAAGTTTGCTCCCGAAAAGGGAGGGTATTGGCAGGGAATGGTGAAGAGGGAAATGGATGACCGGGAAGGGTAGGACAAGGCAAAGCAGGGAGAATGGTGAGGAGCGGCTGGGGGAAGAGCATGACGGGAAGGGCTGCGGAATGGCCGGTGCAGAGGGAAGGGAGAGGGGGGGGGGTGGGGGCATGGAGGGGAGGGCTGCTCCCGAAAGGGGAAGGGTGTGAAGAGGCACGGGGAAGGCGTGGCGGGGGGCGGGATGGGCGGCGATGGAATGGTGTGCGGCGATGTGAGATTAAGAGGGTGATGTGGGATAGAGCGGGGTGGACAGGGAATGGGAGGGCTGGGCGAGGAGGGTGGAAGTAGGATTGAGAAGGGAAAAGGGTGGGTTGAGATTGGATGCGGAACAGGGGGGTGCTGCGTGGGGAGGGGAGGGGAGGGGCGCGCGGGGCGGGGCGGGCGAGGCGGGGTGGGGTGGGGTGGGGCGGGGTGGGACGGGGCGAAGCGTCCCCAAGGGCCGCGCGCCACGTGATCGATCGCACGGCCGCGTCATGCGCCTTCTTCCGCGTTTCATTCGCCGCAGCCCGCCCTCATTGCGTCTGCACGGCCGGCAGGGCCCTTGGCCGCGCCTCGCCTGCGCACATCACCTTACGTAAGGGGACAATGAACTATCGCCCGATACCCACACGCTAAGATTGCATACAGTACAATAATTTAATAGTAACATTTAGCACAACATTCAGCACTTAAATATAAAGAATTTTACAGATGTTAGTATTCTAAGTTAATGAAAATACTTTTACTGAAAGTAAAAGACAGTGCAATGATTCAAATTGCGTGAATTATATCGTATATCTGCAGCCATGTGTAGTTTATTTTATAAACACTTCTTAATCTAACAAGCTTCACCAAAGTATAAAGTGATGATATACAGTCGACTGTGGACATAGTAAACTGGGATATAACGATCATTTGATTACAGTCAAAGAAAGTCACTGGTTCTAATTCACAAATATTACAAATATACACTAGATAACTCGGTTATATTGAACTCCTCACATCGGCTTCGCTCCAGGACCGCGATAACACTAAGAATTTTTATGCGGAGGATTTCGTGCGGTTTTTTCGTAGCATTTTTGGTGAATAAAAAGAGAGAGAAACAGAACGCCCGAGTAAATTGTTTCAGCTCTTCTACTGCAATTCTGTCGATCGTAAAGACTTCATCGACGCGGTCAGATACATAAAAGGTGAAATTCCATCTGCTTATTACAACGTAAGTAACGTAAAATGGTCTTCCAAAACAGAAGGAATCGAATGTGATGACAAACAACACAAATGAATAAAGGGTTCCAGTAAGGCAAGGACTTCAAGACCGTGCTAAAATATTTTCAGAGAGGACATTGCAAAATAAAGTGTCGGGACAGCACGGGCTCTGGAAGAGGATGGGCAAACATATTTTCCTTTAAATTAAAACACCTTCACAGCACCCAAAAATAAAAACTATTATTTTGAGGCTAAATTAATACATTGAAATTTCGAATCTGCATGGTTTCGCTATTTTACTGAACCTCTGTAACAACAAAATTAATCATCGAGATGAAACTAGTTTATTTTCGCAATATCGGATATAGTCAACTTCCAATAAAATGAAGCGCAAACGTTCATCTCTAGAGGTTCACTTTATAGTGACCTCTAGACCTCGGCGTCGACTGTATGAAGGGGATGTCAATAAGATAGCTTTTTTGAAAAACAATGTCCAATTGATATTTTCCCACCAAAATTTAGAGCAAAATGTTTGCGACTAGTGTTTCTATCACGTGTTTTATTTGCTTTTCATTCGCCCTTGTGGATTCATTCCTTGTCCCGACAACTTACTTGATTTAAATGACTTGACGTTTCTTTCACGTAAAACATTAGGGATAATAGCCGAAATCTGTATCCGATTTGAATATTTCCATACCAATTCTTGCCAAAACGCTCGTCACTATCTGTATTGATAATTTCACTTATATGTAGTGTTCATACACTTCATGACTACAGCCACTTAGGACAGACATCACAAAGCTCAAACACACAAATAAATAAACAAATAAACAAGTCAACCAACACGCCAACCAACACGCCAACCAACAAACAAACCAACAAGCAAACCAACAAGCAAACAAACAAGCAAGCAAGCGAGCAAATAAACAAACATACGAGCAAGCAAGCAAACAAACACGCTAACAAACAAACCGATCAAATTAATAAATGGCCTTCGTTTCTCTACAGTCTGGCTTTCTGATTCAGTATTTTAACATTAATATGCATCGATCAACCCAACCTGATCTATCCATCTTATTCGAGGACGTATTTTCTTATTTAGTCATTTGTTTTAAATTGTATGTCAATTTTACTGCTCTGCTTTCATACATTTTGAAATGTTACCATTCCAAAAAATATTTGTACTTTTATGCATATGAAAATATGAAATGCTTCACGCTAAATTTTCACAGTAAATGTGCCAAAATGAATCGGGAGATGAAGGGGCTTCCACATATAATTTTTCATAGAGACTTTACATTCTTAAGTGCAATTAAAGAAGATACGAATTTAGGGACGTCATCAGTCTGAAAATTAAACAGACCATTCTACGGATTACTGCGTTACGAGATCTTTCGAAAGAGTTGTTACGTAATGCCCGAGGTCGGGAAACACGTTCATTTGCTTACTCTCGGTATGGGCTGGATTGTTGGAAATTTTTTAGTTTGTAATTGACCTGGATATACTCAACAAACTTATTTTCACTCACTTATTTGCTGCCAGAAACTGAAAAAACAACCGTTATGTATATTTGTAATCTGTATCCTACTGTACTCCTTGGCAGATATGCGATCTGATTAGGTGGAGAGTATTTGAAGGATTGAATTGTGCCTGATAGTAATATTTTTTCTACTCTCGTTGTATAAACCTGTCATTTGATGGGTGCAGCCATTTTTATAATGATGCTCATTACGTCACAGATTTCATTATGATACAGGTTCTTGACAGAGAAGTTTACAAACCAAGTATTGACAATTAATCATTGATAATCGTTCTGGTTAATGTTTCGTTCCTATTGTGTACATTGAAATTGCATTTGATATATTATGCTTATCAGTTTTAATTTTTTTTATTATTAGTAATTTTTTCGTGAAATATTATTTAAAATAAACTGGATCGTAATTTCACTTCAATCCTATTGGACTAACGCAGTACTCCCTTGCAGGCGGACTGATAACTACAGCCACCAGCGGCACCATGCGAAGGTAGAGTTACGGAGCTTTCCGCTGGGTGGGCTTAGCTGAATACTGCATGTCAACTGCCATGAAACGATTCCATGTAAAAGTTTAATTTATAAAAAGTAGAAAAAGTATCGTATGTAACTCGATGTAGTGCAGGTATGTCAAATCGCACCCGCACGAGCTACTTGCCCGCCTGGGAGGCCCGGTGCTCGTACGGGCGCGTGCTGACTCCGAACTCATTTCCACAAAGAGGTGAACATGCGCAAGCTGGAGCCGCGTGAGACGGTAAATAGTTGCTTCCTACGAAAATATGCTTAAATCGTGTGATTGTGCGCGTTGTGATAGATTGATTAAACTGCTACGATCATTAGAACTGTTTGTTTTGTGAACGTTATAATATCGGGAGGTGGCGGTGTTCTTTCGTCATTAGAGTAGGAACCGGTGCTGAACAACACGTCAGCTTGCGGAGAATATCCTCTTCCAAGTATCTTCCTCAGCAACGCACCGGCTCAACCGGGACAAGCTCTAAGCTGTATGTCTGGTATTACGACATATGTAATAGTGTATTCCATGGAAGTGTGTGTGTTTGTGTTTGTGTGTGTGTGTGTGTGTGTAAGGGGAGAGAAGAGGACAAAGTAGAGAAGGAAAGTTCAAACGCAGTCCGTGGCTTGTAGCATTCTTCTCGTAATGATTGGAGAAATCACGGAATACTATCGACCAGAGTAAAAATTGTAATCAGGTAACGAACGACACTATAACCCGTTTCAGTGCCAAATTCTAAGCAATCAGCACGATGAATTAACACGAAACACAAACACTTTAAAATATTTTAAATTAAAAATATAAAAAGAGAAATAGAAATACAGAGAAAGTCGTTAAAAATCATTTAAGTCTACTCTGAAAGTCTTAATTGTCCGCAGAACGCAAATGGAAGGTGATTTTAATGACCCTTCGTAATAATCATAAGAATTGACTTTTCAATGTATTACATGGAAATGATCAACTGCAGTAGCGGAGGTGTCGACGAAGCCAATTAATTGTTCATTGTGGCGATTTCGTTCACAAAGATTGATTCTAGAAAACTTATTTGTTTGTGTAACGAGCGCGCACACGTCTCAAACAGAGGAGCATATATTGGGAGAGGGTCAATCCTGAATCAGTGAGGTCTTCGGTATGACACGAGAAGTAGACTCGTCTTACTGCCCGGTTCCTGGAAGTCCAATTTTCTGTCTTGCATGAACCGCTGGGGAAGGGCGCGTAACCTATTGTGATTATATGCGGAAACTGGCACAAAAATCACAGTTATGTTTTAATGAAGGAAGCTGTGGATTTATTTCATATTTTATTACAAAATATGTGAATATTTTGGGCGCTTATGAGTATAGTTTTATAGATATAACCAATAATAATTAAAAGTAGCAACATTTTAAAAAGAGAAAATTGAGGAATGGCGTCTGAGTATAAGTAGGGAATGAGAAGAATGCAGGAATAGACAGATGAACAGTGTCACGAACGTATATTCAGAGAGGGTTATGTTCCACAAAAAGGAAAACGAACGAGAGTTATGATTTAGGAGCGAAATACTAGAAGTATTACTTTTTACTTTCTCGCTCTTTCGAAGATACTTTGTAAGAAGAGAGAGTTATGTAATCGTACGCCGGAAAACGGCGAATTTTCGACAGAAAACTGGCAACGAAAAAGTGAATAAATCCTGTAGATAAATTTTAAAAAATGCTCTAACTCGTGGTGTAGCCAGGATCCATATTTTGTGGGTCCTTGATACCGAAAAATCAATTCAAAAGCGACCAAATCAAAGCAAGCGCCTAACGCCAGCTGATTTTCTTCAAAATTGATATTCCACAATCGATCTGAATGAACTGGAGACTTTGGGAGTTTCAAACGGATATTTTGATTTTTGAGGGCACTTTACGTAAAGCCCCAAAAACAATTTCAAAATTTTCCCAAAATGGCACCAATTTTTTTTTATCAAACTTTGTCTTCGGAAAGCGTAAGAGACGCTTAAGATGACTGTACAAATCACGTGTTCCTTGAAATTCCAGAATTTTTGAAAAGTGCAAAAGTGCATTGTTTGGTCGATTTGCTACAACTACCATATTGAAGGAAGATTTTTTCTTAATGAAATGTGTTTCTTAAAAGCGGATCTTTAAATACGTTCATGTTCAATTTTTTGAAAATATGAGTAGATTTGATGCAGTTTGGCGCGAAATATAAGCAATTTCTTAAAATAATTAATTAAAAAAATCTTTCAATCTGTTTCTTCAAATATTTTCAACGGATGGAAGAAGGGATGCTTAGACACAGCAGCTAGGACAGCAGCAAATTCGCGTTGACATTATACCAGGCATGACAAGTTCGCGGGCAAGTAACAAGCTTACTAGTGCTTGCAGGCACTGCGTTCAGGGAACATGGCGCCAGATTTAAAAGCAAGGGTTGTACAAATGGTATGGAGTGGCAGGTACGTCATTGGATACCTGACTCATGACAGTCTTTGGGCGGAGTTATTTGACAACTATTGTAACAAATTTACCAACATCAATTCCTATTTTCACTTTAAGGCCAAGAAATGATCCATTAAAATGAAATACACGTCAATCAGATTTCAAATTCTAAATTGGGAGTAAAAATATTGCGGTCACTTAGCAAAGATGTTTATATAAGGGTGAATTTAGTAAGAGAATAAACATCAAATAGTATTAAACATTATACAAGTCTCGGTTATTTTACAGAAAAATCTCGCAAACATATTTTCGTATGAAATCACTCTTCACTGCCTCGCGCCGCTCCAGCGTGCACCCCTTTCCGAATTTTAAGGGGAAGTGAGTCAGGGGACGTTGCTCGTGCCCGTAGGAGCGCGGGGCTCCCCAGGCGGCCAAGTAGGGGCGCGGTTTGACGTGTCTGCGTTACACCGACTCGGCAGGCGAATCCTTGAGCACTTAGTCCGGTGTGGACTTCCTCTGCACGTACTTTCTATGCCAAGGTTTCTCTATCTGTCCTAAAGAGCTCGCAGAGCGGAACGCCTTCGTGCGGGGGGCTCGTCGACATTGACCGAGTTGTGCGATGGTGGCGGCAACGCGCGATCGCTCTGATCCTCAACTCCGGAGACTCGGCGCCTGGCAGTAGGAACAGCGGAGCGGCTCGAGTAGCCGACTGTTCGCTTTCGATTTCGTTGATTGATTGATTGATTGATTTTTTCGTGTTTCCGGGTACGTCAACTGCTTTGGTCATTAGTCCCGTTAGTGTAGTGCATGTTTTTTCTCGGGAGATGGCGGTGATCATCCCCCGCTGGATGGAGAGATCCGACGCCGACCTACCGTCGGCTAGTGGGGTTTCCCTCTAACCAGGACTCTCCCACCATCTGGCCACCGCCCCAGCCGGGATAAGCTCTAAGCTCCCGACCGGTCTCCCGGAATATGTGGTAGTGTAGTGCATGTTAGTGTAAGTGTGTATGTGTAAGGGGAGATGATAGGTCAAGGAAGAGGAAGGACAGATCGCGCGCGGTCCGTGGCCCGTTTGATAGGGTACTGCTCCGGCATTCGCCTGGTATTGATCGGAGAAACCACGGAAAACTATCGATCAGAGCAGCCGGCCTCTAGAATTCTCCTCCAGACAGCGACTGAATTCGATCTAGCTTAAAAGCTAGTGTCGAAAATCCTGCCACCGTCAGGACTGGAATCTAGATCTCCCGGCCAGAGGCGCTGCAGTGATATGAGTTGATGCACTGAGCTACCGCTCCCGGTCATTCGATTTCAGCTTCATAAGACCTTCGTGTTCGCATTCCGAGATGCCCCTAGGTCCCGAGGTCACGTGATTTGAGTTTCGCTGGTTGCGGGTACTGGCGACGGTGGGGGTGAGCTCAGTGGCGAAACCGCACAACGGACACATTCTCGTACACTTGTCACAATACGACGTATTCGATTTTTTTTAATTTTTTGTTTTGGAAAGAGTAAAATGTTTATAAAAATCAACACTTGCTACTCAGCAAGATGCTCAAAAGCCATTACACTATAAATTATTCAAGAATTGTCCAGGAATAGAAGCTATTAATTATCCAAGAAGCTCTCGGTTGTCCGAATGGTGCCGCATCGTAGGCGGCGGCCGCCAAGCACACAATGCCCGTGCAGGGGGAGTGAACATGTGGCTCTGACCACGTAAGTATCCGACACAATTAAATGTCAAATCAAATTCTTGTAAATTTTTAGTAAAAATTTCCTATAGAACAACAAGTAGATAGATGCCAAACTGTGACGTTCCTGGCGGTTTCGACCAGCACGCCTTGGCATCACGCTTTATTGCAGCCCACACATTTTCAGTTAGTTCTAAATAAATTAGGGCATCAAATGATGTCACTACAGTGTCTCTGACCGGGAGGTCCTAGGGTTCGAGTCGGGATGTTCGCAGGAATTTCGACAGCAGCTGGAGAGCTAGGTCGAAAGCTGGCCGGCTGCTCCGAAAGATAGTTTTCCGTGGTTTCTCCGAACAATACCAGGCGTGTTCTAGAGAAGTACAAACAGACCATGCACCACGCGTGATCTTTCCCTCCCCTGTCCTCTCCTCACCCCTCACCAACTCCCACATACACGTATGTGCACTACACAGCCACACATTTGGGTAAACCAGTGCTTATCTTAAAGTCTCTGCTACCCTTTTGATAAAAATATGCAATACACTTAAGGGACAGACTATAGCTGCTGGAGCGTCCGGAAACACGAAATATTCAATCTAAATACGTCAGAAGTGAGCTGTTAACTAGCGAAATTTCGTCACTGATATTTAAACAGTGACTCTTTTTTTATTTTTTAAATCTTATGATCGTATTGTGTAGGAGACCATCGCACCAGAAACTGAATGTCTACCAAAAAGTCCCAAAGAACGGTCAAACACGCGTGTAGCAGTTCGCTCTCCTCTTTATTCCCGCATTTAATAAATGGTGATTGGGAAATATTTCATGAGGACGAGACCGCGTCGGCCGCTTCCGCGCCATTCTCCTTGCTCTCTCCCCCACCTCCGGCGCGTGAAGAGAAAAGGCTCTCACGTTTTCTGAATCCCAGGCCCTAACAGACGCCAGAATTATTTCTTAAACTCGCTCTTACGCGCCGACAGTAAACTTCTCCGCATCTTGAAATGCCGCGTCGTATTGTGATGCGCGTCCCGTCAATAATTATCCTGCTCGGGCGACGAGAATGTCGTTTTAACAGAGAGGGCCGCTGAGCAAGACCTACCTCCATCCGACTTAGACAAGGAAACAAGGCATCTCGGGAAGCGGCTGCACCGCCGCCTTCACCGCCGCCGCACATTAAGGTTCGATCGACCACAGTCGAGTTCGCTGAAAAATACTTTAAATGAAAGTAAAATCCCTATTCTTCAAGATGGTAAGAAGAACTCTGGCCCTTGCTGGCCTAGTTTTTTAATAAAATAAGTTTTAAATTGGTGCACGCTCTTAAGGAAAAACTTTCGGAGAAACATGTTATTTTTAAGAAATTGAAAGAAGTTATCCGGTTAAAGTTTATTTTCCTTTTATACCATACGTAGCAATGTTTTGATGAACCAGATATTAAAAGTGTCATGTCACATTAGGCATTCTGAGGAGTAATTAATTAAAAACTGCTTCAAAATTAATAGCGACTGAAATACATGCTCTCGGACTACGAAATACGCTGTACAAATCATGGTATTGTCAGCACTTTATCTTATTGGGTTCAATCAAAAACCACACTAACTTAAAAATTGATTTCACACACAACCACAAAATATTTGACGATTACTCACTTTCAGTTAAACCAATCCAACTCAGAAAGAAAGTAAAGTACCAAAGCGGAAATCGACCTAGCCTCTATAGTATTGCCCACCAATGAAAATGAAAAATCGTACGAGATAATAAATTAATTTTTTTATTATTTAATAATATTGTTTAGTGTTTAATTTATTGTTCAATAATTGTTTATTTAGAGCAACACTTTAATACTTCTCTTTTAATCATTTTCAAATAATTGTTTAAATGATCCATTGACAAGCAGCTATTATTCATTTATAGACGTAATACATGTTTGAATATTTGTCCAGCAACTGACACGAACACACTAAGAAGAAATCCAATCAGAATTCCCACGAACACACTACATTAATCTTAATGTTAGAAGTAGCCGACAGTTACTCAGCTACCTCACGAAATTCTGAGACATCTTATCCCGAGAAGCAAGCTCTTAGATATAGTTAAAATATGGCGTTTCGGATAAGACAAATTTTATTGGACGCCGCTCCTACCCCACTTCTCGTGAAACGTTTGAATTAGAGGAATGGCAAAAGAGCGGCAGTAACAGGGGGTAGGAAATTGATTATCTTGTGTTTCGGGTCGCATTAACTGCTATGAATGCTAGTCACGCAAGAGTATGCTATTTCCATCTCGAGAGGTAACTGTGATTCTTCCCACTAGATCGTGAGATCCGACACCAACCTACAAGACAGTTCATGCAGTTTCCCACCTCCAGGCACATCCACCAACGTAGCACCACAGATGTGTGTGTGTGTGTGTGTGTGTGTGTGAGTATGCGCGCGCGCACGATTCCGTGAAACCACGGAATATTACCCATCAGAGCAGCAGTATATAATATAGCATATGCGGCTGTATATAAAATAGCAAACAGTGACTTGTGTTAGATATTTTCCTACAAAGGAACTTCTTTCAAGGAACGTTTTCTTAATATACATACTATATTAACATAAAGTAGGCTATACATTTGTTTATTTTTTACTGATAAAGTCGATTTTAGACGAATATCGTAATGCTATTAAGAGAATAAAGTATTTTCGTGTCAAATCATTACGCGGCGTTTGCGCCGGCCCCAAAGCGGCCGGTTGAGAGGAAGTGCACTGCAGACGGAACTGCGAGGCGGTGAGCACAGCTGCCTCGGGCCCCGTGACGCCGCGACCTTTCCGCCCCTGCGGCTCATCGGGCGCGCGGCCGTGGGCAGGACAGCGGCGAGTGGGCGGCAGCGCAGGACCGCAACGCCACGCTGCGGCCGGGCGGCGCAGGCAGACGGCGCGGGCCGCTCCACTGGGGGGGCTCGTGGTGCGGAGGTGCCGAAACACGTGCGCGCCAAACAGCGAGAGGGCAGGAACGGGGAGGCTGCGAATGGAGGAAGATGAGAAGGAGAATTGGCAGGGAAGGAGGGGTCCAGAAAGGACAGCCGGAGGTGGATGGCGAGGGAGGCGGGGGCCGCAGGCACGAGGGGGTGGTTCCTGGGGATGCTGGAAAAAAGAGAAAGGTAAAATGGAAAAGGCGGTGAGGCGAGGGAACACGACACGGCTTGTAGCGAACACGGCGGTGGGAAGGGGAAAATGGGGCCGCGAAATGGTGGGGGGTTGAGAGAGGAGGTGAAGGGGCAAGTTGGCAAAGAGGGGGGGGGGGCGGGGAAGAGAGGGGAGGACGGAGCGGGGCGGAAGGAGTAAGGAGGGGAGGGGGGAGGAAAAGGGGTGGGAGGAGTTGGAAGGGGTGAGGGCTAGGGTGAGGGGAGAGGGAGCAAGACACACTTGGCAGCAAGTTGGCGGGAAGAGGGCGAGGTGGCGAAGGAGGTGAGAGAGGGTGAAGGGAGAGGGGAGAGGAGACACGGGCCGGGGAGCGAGGGGGAGCGGCAAGGGGTGGTGGGCGTAGGGGCGAGGGGATACGGGCGGAGAGTGTGACGGAGGGGAGAGTATTTAGGGGGCGAGGGGGAGTGCGTTTACGGGGTGGGTGAGGAGGGCCAAGGGAGTGAGAACGCGAGGGGTGTGGTGGCGAGGGGGTGAGACCAAAGCCAGCGCCGGGGGGTAACAGGAGAGTTCAGAGGTCGCCCGGGGGCGGGGCAGCTTCGGGCGGGCCGGGTGCACGGGGCTGCGAGTTATGACCGGATCATGCGAATTATCCGGCTGCACAGATTGCTAGACATCGCACTACATTGCCAACAATATGGATATCCAGACACATGTACAGGGGACTTACGCGCTCAGCAACAGATGTTTTCACAATGTATGACGCATTTTCTTTCTCAAACGCTTGTTTTTTTAAAGCAATTTCCCTTCTTTCCAGATGCTCTATCCATGTTTCAGAGCGAAAGAGAGAAAGGTGGGGAAAGAGGAAGATAAAGAAAAGGCATCCGCCAGACTTTTATACAAATTTTTGACCGCTCTTCTGCAGAACTCTAAGATGAAATCGACGATCAATACACTAAATGAAATTTCTACCCAAACGATAAACTTTGTCCCAGTTTATCTGACTTACTGGGTTGAGTCATCTTTATTTCCATTGTTACTTACATTAAGCCATATCTCAAATATCTCATTATGGCTATTGCGTGGACACATAAACCTAGTTAATTCACCAGAGAACAAAAATAAATAAAACAATCAATTGTTATTAGAATTCTCTTACTTTTAAATCTTCTGGAACATTAAATATTATTTTTCTGAAGTTCACGAAAACCTTCGCAAGACAAAATCTACTTTTCTTCACTGTTCTTTGAAGGAATGTAGTAAGACATCAAATGGGAACCGTTCTTGCTTATGTTTTACATGATCTGACCACATTTTTGCTGTTCACTTTTTAAATTTTTATTTAGACAATTTATAATTAGATAATTTCTCAATTCTTCGTGCCGGCTATGGTCTCTTCTTGTCACACCTACTACTGATCTATAAAATCTCATTTCAGATAACTTTATTCTACACATGTCAGATGTGTCCAGTTTCACACACTGAAAGTCCGAAGTGTGTTGCCATCATTTCATTTGATTTCAACGTCGTTTCCGTTCTATTTCGGTTCCTTAATGTACTCCAAATAGTTTCACACATGACGCCACATTTTACGAGTTTATTTCCACATCTACTTCACCTTTTTATGAGAGTCAAAATCTAATTTGAACTTACTGGCTTATTTTTTAGAATATTATTTATAATGAATTCACATCTGACTAATTCTGAAACAGAAACCGCCGTGGTTCTCTTTTTCGTGTTGAAAGGGTACCCTTTATAATACTTGTCCTTTCAATACGTTCTTTGACTGCAATAATCCTCTCTGTGGGGGTGTTCATCGTCAGAGATAATCTCTGCGATCAAGAAAATGAAGGGGATAAATTATTATTTTGTCATTTATATAGAAAATCTGTATCTTCTTTTCTCATTCCCGAATTGCATTGTCAATTTAGAAATTAAGTACTCTACACCCCTTGTCTTATACGTTAAATAATTTTCTTTTTTAAAATTCCTCCTCTCCTTGGTTTTATACTCATTTCTTTCTTTACATGAATACGGGGAGCATTCGAATACATCTTCGTTTCATTACTTCCCACACCGTACCGGTTTAGTACAACCAATGAACATTATGTTTGTTTTGCGATTGAACTGCGTCTCTTAGTATTTTCAGGACAATATTACCTGTGCATGATGTACCTTTTCTAAATTATATTTATTCCTTAAATAATATGCAGTTCATTATATTTCTCAGTATGCTCGTATTTAAAATAATATTACAATGTATTTTGTATATTGTGTTTTGGAATTTCTACAATCTGCTACCACAGTGAAACAGTAATTATGACTCTGCCTTCCATTCATGAGGTACTTTTACGTGATTATTGCACTCATTTATCAATTTCAAAAACAGCTCTTGTGCTTGAAGTGGCACGCATTTTTACATTCAGATAGTATATTCGAAGACAATTTTTTTGTGTTTACTATTATTCATCAAGGCAAATTGTAATTCTAACACTTCAATGTCATCAGCACTGTGAAGTAGTTGGCAGGAAAAATGTTCTATGTCATTTAATATTTCCAATGATATTTACAACTTTGTAGTCGTTGAATCATAATTCAAACTGTTAAACATCAGCAACATATTTCTCGTCTAAACTAAGGTGTTTCATTTCACTACATGCCATCTCCTGACTACCCATGAGCATCGTTCTCAATATTCGAAGAATTGCATTTTCAGCTTTCTTTATGACAATTCAGAACAGTGTTTTCTTTTTTCTGGCCTCTGTTTGATACGATTTTAATGGTTCTGGGGTTATTGAAGTTTTTAAACGGAACGTATGCTTTTCTTCCTATTTACTGATTTTTTTAAAATCTTCATGCCATACATATAACAAAACTTTTCTATTCTATCTCTTATTTGTCTTACCAAACATGTCCATAATATATTGTGTCATTCTTCGTTGGTAAAGATCCTTAATATATTGATCAGGTAGCATATAAGTTTTCCAATACTTCTGATTTACCAATTTTTTCGCACCATCTGGAACCAGAAAGCTTTAATTCACATTTCCTCTTCAGAAATAACTTATCACTATTATTATCATATTCCCTTAGAACTCTTACATCTCATAATTTTTCGAAAATGTACGTGCTTTTCGTGTAATTTTGCGTGAAAATACGGGCGAGAGAGTACATGCTGTTTTAGCACCACTTGCTTTGATGGGACAGTAGTATTGAATAACGTCCATCACCGTCGATACTGGCAACTCGCTGTAATAATCTCGGACTACCATTTAATCTCCCGACCCTATCGTACACTAACATCAATACGTTTCATTTTTATTCAAAAATGCTTGGGCATATATAAACCCTTGTTTCAATTACAATTGTATTTGTTCCATCACTAAAATCAAACCTTGTTTTCACCTCCCTTGCTTCGAATTTCTTTTGTGAATTCGGAATCTTTGCTTGTTTGCCGTGGTCTGCAAGAACTAAATAAGTTCAATTTTGATTTATTGATTGATTGATTGGGTTTAAATCTGATAGATAGGTTGCTTCATCAGTTAGTCATCAAAAAATGCAAAAATTAAAATTTTAATAGTTATAAAAACACTGGTCTTGTTCGACTCGCACGTCAAATAATTAAAACCGTAATAGAAATTATCAAAAGACCATTGCAGATGCAACTATCACCCGATTAAAACCACATCGTTTATAATCTAAAATTAAGACAAAGGCCGCATAAGGTCCATTAAACAACAGTACAAGAATCACTCAAAATAATTACTACAAGGCTTAAAAAACATGTTTTGCAGAGGCCGAGTAACATACAGAAACACAATATTGTCCTTTTCTCTCAAACCAAATGGCACAACCCCCTTTCCCGCTGAAAAAAGGGTTTGATAGCTGACTCATCGTTGCCGAGCACCTCCCGTAGGGAGCTACTCAGACAGTGCCTGCGTCATCTACCATTAATGTAGAAGGACATGTTTCACAGACATATCCGTCTTACGTGTGTCACCGATAGAAGGTTCACCTCTCAAGAGGAAACCATCAGAATAGAGGCAATGCCGGATGCGAAGGCTCCTTAAAATTACTTCCTCACGCATAACAGCACGGAATGAGGACCACCAGGGCATTACAGAATCCTTAATGACCTTTAATTTAAAAGTGGTATTGTGCTACTGTCTGCCGTGCACCTAGTATGAAACGTTTTAGAAATGCATTTAAATCTGATGATAGGATAGTGGGAATGTCTATGTCAGACTCGAGTCGCAGGTTTTGTAGCCTGGTCAACCAAAACTCATTGCTTGTGGTTGGTTGGCCCCAATGGTCCAAGATCCAACAAAGTACGAGATCATAGTTGCGAGAAAATTAAGGATGAATGAGGCGATGCATAGTTGCCAAGTAGTCTGAAGGAGAAACGGAGATGGCTGAAAGAGAGCTGAGATACCCGGAGCAGAGAACTACTCGCCGCGATGACTCTGGCCCGATATAGTTACGGGCTCAGGGAATTGCGTATATCACAGCAGTGAATGTGCTGCACAGTGTACTCACTGTGACAGTGAATTCGAAATAATTTGTTGATCCGAATGCCATTAAAACTGCATCCCCTTGCATCGTTGGAAGATGAGCCATCAGTGGACATGAATATATGATGGTGGTAAGCTGCCGTCATATCCTGAAACTAGATCTGTTGTGCAAGGGGAAAAGTAGTTTGTGAGGGAAGGTTGGAGAGATCGAGGTCAATATTGGGACGAAGAAGTTTGCAACGGGTAATGAGGAAGGAGAAAGGAAGGCAAATATGAACATCCCACAATAGATTTTGAAATCGCAAACTTGGAGGTTAGGCAAAAGTTTGTTTCATCACTTCTACCCATTGAGAGGCAATATACATGATTTGGATCACTTACACTTTTCGATTAAATAAAAATCTTGATCACATTCCATATATGTGTGCCGTGACTCTAGATGATCAATAGTTTCTATGATGCAATGTTTTGAAATGAGCATCTAAAGTGTGCTACTTTTGTTTATGATTTGCCTCCCAACACAATTACAATATATAATCACGTGCCGTGCTGTTCTCTAAAAACGTTCGCAGTATCTGTTTAACGACCCAATCTTGAGACCCCTTGATGCTGAATATTCCCCCGAACAAACTTTGTCGATTTTTCATTTTGTAAGTCTGTTTTCATAAATAATGACTAAATATAATAAAAAATTAAAAAGCATATCATATTCTTCTAGCAAAAGTTCTATTCTCTGATTATCTGAATCATTCATCATTATCACGTGAAACACTCGGGTCCAAACAGTTTGGTATACACTTGACTGGTTTTCGCTTTCAACACCACGAAATTTTTGAGAGGTCATATTTTGATCTCAAATTTGCACGGAAAATAATGACGAAATTTCTTATGAAAACAACATATTCAGCTATATGAAACGATAATTATCTCTGAATTTGACAATACGTCACATGATTTTTTCTTCTGAGCCTCCTCATATGATATTGTGTGATATCCGGGATGGATTATATTTCGGCGGGATGGACGATTGATACCCCAAACATAAGCAGCATAGGACCATAATATGATTTCCTGTCTTAGTTTTACGGACGGCTCACGGGCGAGATCTAGAAGGCAGTCGATATTGCTAGTACGCTATACACCTATGGAGATACGGATAGCGGGATGGTGGATATTGTTCAGGAGTCGCTGAGTGGAGAAACTTTCTGATCAAATCCAGAACTGAGCGGATGAATACTCCATAGAACCGCAATGGACAAATTCGGTCGGCTCACCGTGAGGTAACATTCTGCATACGTAGGAGATTTCAAGGGGAGACACATATGGTTTGCTGACTGTGGATGTGGGCACGCCTCGTGTTTTATGAAATGTGAGCCTGAGGAACCTGAAGAATTCAGGGAAGGAGACCTGATGACCCTCAAGGTAGACATCTGGATTGCTATGCATGTGGGTTATCTTGCAGATGTGCACAATAGTAGATTTTGTAGTGGAAAGTGAAATCTATGCCGATGCCCCATTCGGGTAGTTTATTAAGGACAAATTGGAACAGCTTTTTTATGACATTGATGCTGTTATATTAACAAAAGATTGCACAATCATGCTCAAAGAGTGATGCCTTTACAGGTTCTCGTACGGCCGAAGCTATAACATCCATGGCAATCGAAAAAAGTGACACTCAAATTAGACACATACCGCCACTTCCATATTGTAAAATCCACAGTAAATCCTTTCTAGGAAGGATGGGAGATTAAATTTAGAATCGGTAGAAATGAAAAGTTTCTCCCATGCTCTTATTTCAGAAACATGTCAACCTCAGTGACAACATGACTTTTAATGAAGGAGAGAAGTTCCTCGTCATTTTCTGTTTGATAATCGATATGGTTGATAACTCCCTTACAAAGATTACGGAAGAGTGAATGGTCACCATGGAGTCGCCAATCTGCTTGGTTTTTACAATTTTCTTGATTTGCTCGTCGGTGCGCGCTTCCAAGAGAATGGGGCCACTCCTTTGCCGCACGACAGCTTGGAGCTTCCCGAACGCATCCTCCGTGGCTCCCACCAGACGGACCACATTCACACTTTTTAAAATTTTTCCCTTCCTAAGTGCATGCCATAAGGACAAAACGCTGTGGTTTGGGCCGTCTTCTTCTCGGTGAAAAACTGTTCAATGGTAGGTTCAGAACATCCTAAAGAGATGTTTCCAAGACCCAAGATAGTTATTCAGAGCACATTCGCGCTCATAGCCTACGACAGCTTTTCTCCTTAGTGAATAAACTTCTACTAAAATCCCTTTTCAAGCAAATAGGTGTTCGTGAACAATCTTTTAACAATACATATTATTGCATCAGTAAATAAATCACTTTACTAAAACCATACGCAATTGACGTATTTCCTCTATTAACTTTTTGCTCCTGACCTAAACTTCTTTCGACAAAAACATTCTTTAAATTCGTTAAGTCTATGTTTAAGGATAAAAATAATTTAAAGAAAAGGCACTCCGTCGACTTGAATAACACGGCTACTGCACGTCTTGACAGCGATCGATTGATTGTTTGATTAATGCTTCCGGGCACTCCTATGATCATCAGCCCCCTTGTGTAGTGTTGAGAATGTTTTATCCGTTGAGCCGTCTGTGTTCTTTCCCCACTGTATGCTGAGATCCGGAGCTGACCCAAACGTCGGCTTGTGGGGGATTTCCCACTTCGTGAGACATCGGCCCAATCCGACAGGCTCTAAGGTTTCGACTGATCTCTTGACATGTGCAGCAGTGTTGTGAATGTAAGTGTAGTCCGTAGTTTGATTACTGATGAAAATAAGTTTTCTGTCACAATTGCATCGCATTGGAGCAAAAATGCGTTCGTTCTATATTTTGATAGCCTCACTTTGTAGATACTATTATAGATCATTCAATTATTTTTGTTTAAAGGGTTGGGAAGAGATTCTGGAGATAGGAAAACGTGCCTAGATTGTACTTCTCCCCAAAACGTCACATTCAGTTTTTACTGTTCTTTTACGAAAATACACCAAATAAAAAGTGTGTGTGAAGGAAAATGGAATAAGGATGAGGCAAGAAAGATTGCGTGCGATTCGTGACCCGTTTTTAAAGCTAGTACTCCGGCATTGACCTGGTATTGATAGGAGAAACCACGTCAAACTACCTATTGGAGCAGCTAATCACTCGAATTTTTCCCCAGACGGAGGCTGAATTTCACTTAGTTATCTAGTAGCTAGTGTCGAAATTCCGCCACCGTCGGGACAAAAACACTAGGGCCATCCAGCTATAGACTCTGCTGTGACAACTGATGTTGCTCTGAGCGAACTCAGTCAATCCCTCGTAAGACGTGGTTGTTTCAATCTTGTTATAGTAGCACAGAAGTTGAAATTGTTTGGTAGGAATGGAGCAGAATAAGTAAGTCGGCCAACCGTAGAAGGAAAGTGACCTTGCGTACTTGTATCATAGCCAGATTTCGCAGAAGGATATACCGACCGTGATAAAATGTTATAAAATTTTCTGCACTTCGATTACTTCAATCAATACCTGTCACCACTCGTTCCATGCCCACAGTAATATTCAACCTTAAATTGGTGGTTTTCGAGTCGCATCGAATCCTCGCTAATGTGATGTATGCAAAGATAGTATCTGTTAAACCCCAATGACGGCTGTGAATTGGCATTTCAAAAAGTAGGAATTAGAGCAATCACACGGAAAATACGGTATTTTTAAAACGTGGGAGATATGAACGATACTTCATATTGGTACACGTTTTGCAAATGACCTTGTCAATCATTGGTCACACCTCGACTGACACCAGTATTTCTTGCAGCTTACAACAAAATCCATTCCTAATAAGGTCATTTTCATACAGTTCGACAACGACTTAAACAGAGATTAAAGCAAACTATTTTGAGGGTCTGTTGATGTGGAATTATCTGATAGAGGAATATGGAAGTCCAACTTTCGAATCCATAGAGAACCATCGGATAGAACTTCCAATAATGCAGTCCATTTCAAGGACGAAAGGTTTCATTTGCTGTGTGACTAGGCGAGAAAAACAAAAAACAAAATTAGCAAGTTTGCTCCAACATGAGCGACTTCTCAGGACTTTTTCCAGGCTAAATCAGTAATCTTCCACTCATCAATGAGGACAACTACTTCAAACTTCCAGTACACACAAGATAAAATAATGGTAGGCGGATGAAGAATAATTACGAAGTTTTTTCGATCTGCAGCGCTCTATTTCCTACACGGAAATAGCAATTTGTCAAATTTAGTATTGTTCTGTCTGCTTCTTGAGGAAGAAAGACAGCATATTGCGGCTACAAAGTAGGGAATGAAAAAAGAGAAAGGAAGCCGCTTACAGACATCATCTTCACTTTAATACAGGGCTACTCACTTGGCAATACTTGTCCTAGCACTTATCTGCGGGTCACTAATGTGGCAAAACAATTTTCCTGTTTTGGTTTGGTTTCATCGAGTTTCCGGGCGCGTCAACTGCTTTGGTCATTAGTCCCGTTAGTGTAGTGCATGCTTTTTTCTCAGGATATGGCGGTGGTCTTCCCCCGCTGGATGGCGAGATCCGTTGCCGACCTACCGTAGGCTAGTGGAGTTGCCCCCTAACCAGGACTCTCCCACCAGCGGGGCATCGCCCCAGCCGGGACAAGATCTAAGCTCCCGACCGGTCTCACGGAATATGTGGTAGTGTAGTGCATGTTAGTGTAAGTGTGTGTGAAAGGCGGAGACAAAGAAGAGGAAGGAAAGATCGCGCGGGGTCCGTGGCCCGTTTGGTAGGGTACTGCTCTGGCATTCACCTGGTGTGGATCGGAGAAACCACGGATAATTACCGATCAGAGCAGCCGTCCGCTAGAATTCTCCTCCTGGCAGCGACTGAATTCGACCTAGCTGAAAAGCTAGTGTCGAAAATCCTGTCGCTGTCGGGACTCGAACCTAGGACTTCCCGGTCAGAGGCGCTGCAGCGACATCAGTTGATGCACTGAACTACCGCTCCCGGTTTCATGTTTTCATATGAAACAGAGACTATGCCTCTTTTGTTAGTTGATAACCACGAATGCTTGAAGAAAAACAGTAGTTCGATTAATAACTTGGTTCAAATATGAAAGACAACAATCTGGATTTTCTATCGTATTTGATATTTCGACCCGATCCCCTTCGTAGTTCTACGTACATGATCAAATGTTTCTTCTGGTTGCAGTCTCTTTCGTGAAGTGAATGTCTTAGAGGCCCTGAGAATGGTCGTCCGTTTGATGGTTTCTATATTGAACGCAATGTTTTTTCCAGCGCGACACGTTTTAAGTTTCAGGAAAAGGAAAGTCAGATGCAGCCGAATCGGATGAATAATTTGGATTCCGAAATAGTTAAAAGTAAACTTCAATCAAATTTTGCTCTGGAAAATAGCTTGAATGGACTGGAGCGTTATCGTGGTGCTACACCTTTTATGGCCGCTCCTTTGGACGATAATACACATCTAGCTTGAATTCGTTGACAACGGATGCGTAGTGTTCACCAGTGATATTTTTCTTTGCGAGGTAGTCGATCGGAAGAAACATTGATCATCCCGAATGACACTCGCCATCACCTTCCCAGCTCTTGGAACGCGCATTTCCCAATTTTCGAATTCGATTCTCCTTTTGCAGCACATTGTTTTCCGTAGTTTCTTTTCAGTTATTCAAGCTTTGAAGATAACGAAACGCTTCAAAAAAATCCGCGGGATTTTTACTGAAAAGTTGCAAACAGTACGCAGATGATCGATTGTGAGTTCATTTCCTCTTCGGTAAGAGAACACATTGCACATCTTTTTTCCATATTTAGGTAATTTTGGAAAAGGTAAAGATACAAAAAAACTCATTTGCAGACATAAATATTATCTATTACATGACAGCGGAAGTTTTCTAAAACTTCTGGTTGCTACATTTATTCATAATTCAACATTGTACAGTATTCGAGTAACCTGCTTCCATCCATGCAACTGTGCGCCACTCACGACTAGACCCCTTCCCGTGAGAGACCAGTGAGGTATCATTCGACGCGACTCAGTCTCCTTGTGATGAAGTGATGATTTGTTTTCGCATCCATTGAGAAGTTCTTAATAAATTCCTTCAAAAACGAGTGGTTTTGTGTTTTTAGTACTACGATCTAGCAGGGGCCGCGCAAGCATCGTGTGGCAGCTCCATTGCCTCGGGCAACGCCTAAGCAGTTGTGATGAGAGCAGTTCAGAAGAATGTGCAGTGTTCAGGAGAACATGGGAAGAGAGCAAATAAATAGATAAATAAAGAAATAATTGATTGAGTGTTAGAGATTCCGGGCGCGTCAACTGTTAAGGTCATTAGTCTCGCAAGCGTAGTGCGTGTTTTTTCATCGGGAGGTGGCGGTGATCTTGCCGCGCTGGATGGCGAGATTCGGCGCCGACCTACTTTCGGCCAGCGGGGTTTGTCAGGGTACCCGTTTGTTAGGGTATGCTTCGGCATTTGCCTAGAGTTGATCGGAGAAACCACCCAAAACTACCGATAAGAGCAGCCGGCCGCTACAGTTCTCCTCCAGGCAGCGACTGAATTCGACCTAGCTGACAAGTTAGCGTCTTCGTGATCACCGTGATGACGTTTTAGCTCTCAATTGGATGGCATCGTAACAGCTGATGAAGTATCATAGGCTATGTTAGAAAAACACAAGTATAGTGTCGCACATACATCCCAGGACGTTACTCATTACTGAAACAGGGACGCCCTACCCGTCGACGGTTCGATCTACACGCTGTTCGTCGCCGGTTATTAATGTACAGCTGCAACATTCTTCTACTATTGACCGGAGAAATTACGGCAACCGACCGGTCAGAACAGCTGGCCGCTAGAATTCTCCTCCAGTCGAATCCCCATCAAGTGAATTCAACCAAGCTACGTCGCTGCACTGATTGATGACAGCTGATCAGCTGTGACATGTTTCGTCCAATTGGGAGATTAACGTCACCATAGTAACATCACCGTGATGACGTTTTAGCTCTCGACTGGATGATACCGTAACAGCTGATGAAGTATCATCGGCCATGTTACAAAAACACAAGTATAGTGTCGCAATCCTCCACCGTTCAGACTCGACCTGTCCACGATTCCGCAGAGGCAACGGATTTCCAATTGAGCCACCGCGGCTGGTGAATCCCTCGAGAGCGTGAACTCGGGCGCGAGGCGAGGTGAGGTGAGGCGAGGCGAGGCGAGGCGAGGCGAGCCGGCGCAAGACGGGCGTGGCTGGGCTGGCGGGTGATGAGGGCGGCCAAGCGGCAGCGACGGCTGGGGCGCGGCAGTGAGTAACGGCGGGGGGGGGGGGAAAGGAACGGCGCGGAGCGACAGCGTTGAAGGGCGTCGGCGGACCGCGCACAGTGGACGCAAATGACGCAAAATGCGCGCGCAGGACGTTCTTTTACCCCGTTTCTAAGTGAAAAAATTAAGCAGATCTGTTAAAAAAGTGGAATAGGATTAAGTGGCTTTCATTTAGCGTTCATTTACCTGTTCAGCAGCGTGCGACGCATCCTAGGAATAGTTTCTATTTACACAAACTGATGTATATTATATGTTTCACCGCATTTGACATTGTTGTGCAAAGAACGAAACATTTATCGTTTGTATCTCATCAATACTTTAAATGCAAATGACTACTGATGAGAAACGTTCTTATTTTGTCATTTCTTATTGATATCATAATTTCATAAACCATTCGAAACGTCTTGTTATTTAAGAACGTTCAGATATATTTTGAAGTTGCAGCCATTTCCCCAAAATTTGTATTTAGTGCATTCTTCTTTTAGTTTCCTTCCTTATTTTTGAAACGTGTCTCCGTCGCGTTCGACCCAGTGTGCGGTGTGAGGCCGACTAGTCCTTGCTAGCGGACGTGGGTGGAGACAGCAGCGAGGCAAGAGTGGAGAGGCAGCAGGAGAACCGGGGTGGAGCCGAGAACGCCCAGCGCAACTTCTACTGCGAACACGCACGGTGTTCACTCCTCGGAGAGCTTTCCAGCTTATTCTCTAAGAATTCGATCCAGTAAGGAAAAGCAATGGGCAATACAAATACAGGTATTAAAGAAAGTGGACGTAAGATGACAGCAATGTCGGTGAAGGGAAAGGAAAAAAGGCGATTTGTTGTAATGAAGAAATGTGTCGCTTTCGTGGTAACACATCAATTTTCGTTACTAGATAAAATAGGTCGAAAGGCAACTAAAAAAACACTGCATGCCGAGAGATCTATGATCAGTGGCAGGGTTTTTTTTTTACATTTGTTGCGTCAACTCACGACGCAACGCGTCTCCTAACCCCTTCTTGGGTGTTGAGCGCTATTGGAGTAATCCTGCGTTACTTTCTACGTATAATTTGGAGTAATCCTCCGTTACTGTAGATATTTACTATAGATGTTACTGTCCGTCACGTCTCGTCGTAGTTTGTCGTCAAGAGGACCGCCAGGTAGCATCTCCGCGTACGCGCCTCCTGCTACGCGCTCCTGCGTCACTACCCAGCGGCCAGAATTGGGAAGGAATAAGGATAGGGGCAGGGTGTAGGACACTTCACACGGGTTGGACTAGCCCTTGTGAAGCAGCCCAACTCGTTTTGTAGGAACAAATTTCACATGAGATTCGACGGGAATCGTACACGTATCTCCTTGGTGAAAAGCGAGCGACTTTACTCTGCGCCACGAGAAGGCTCCCAAAAAAAGGCTTCCAAGGTTGCGAAATGACGGAGGGATACCAGTGTTCGTTTCCTAGTTAGTTAGAGATGCCATGCTCTTGTCCCTAGGAATACAATTACCTTCACCTTTTTCTAGTTGTTACATTTATGGTTTCCTGACACACTTGACAATGTTCAAATAAAGATATCCAAATAAGGAAAACCGGAAAGAAAGCTGGAGTACGTTAATATGGGAATATTTATTGGCCCCCCGAGTAAACTCGCCGTGCGCCTTACCTCTAAGCCATAGAAACTTTTCGATGCTACTAGACGAGCCGATGATTAAAAATCAAATTGTCTCAACCTAATATTCCCAACACGCAAAATTCGAAAATTCAGAAAAATCCACGAAAATGAGACCTACAATATTATTTTAAGTCCTTTGTTTTATACATGGAAAATACGTAAAGAAAAAACTGGAGCACTTTGAGAAAATATTATTTTTATAATTTGCATTAATTTCAACGAAAAAATAGGTGAAAATAACTTTTAAAAAAATCGTACATGACTGTTTTTAAAAAGCTGATTTTTAGAAAAGATTTTGTTCTATCTTCAATTTTGTAGTTTTAATATGTTAACATTTTTCAGTTTTCGAAAATACGGACAGTTCGCCGAAAATGAGACTAGCACCGTTTTTTACCGTCCTTCGAGGAAAACGAGGAAAAAATTTAAAGAACAAATTGAAGCGGTTTTTGAGATTTTTTTAATTGCATAAATTTCAAGCACAAATTACGCAAAAACTACTCCTTTTTTAATTTTTAGAACAGATTGTTTAACCCAAAAATTCTACGTTTGAGTTTTAAATGTTAATTTTTAATTTTAAAACACCGAAAATGAGACTCGCGCCAAATTTTGTACCGTAGTTTTATACACGCAAGAAGAATATTTAACGAAAAATTTGGAGCTTTTTTTAATAATAAAAAAATTGCCTATATTTCACGCAAAATTAAACGAAAAGAATTCGCATTTTCGAAAAATTTACACCTTATTTCAAGATGTCTTCAAAGAACATATTTATTAAGAAAAGATCTCTATCTTGAACATTTGCAATTTTCGAAAAATCAGCGATTTCATTGAAAATGTGACCTGACCCCTCAAAATCCGTTCCAAAAAACCCAATTGAAAAATATCAATTTTAGAGAAAATTGACTGAACGGTTTAGGAGCAATCGTTGCCCACAGACGGACAGACAGACGTGAACCGCACGCGACTCATATTCTGCGTACGTGAATTTGAATTAAGAATACGGGTACCAACGAGCGCTTGCGACACTGCTTCCTCGTCGGCACGTAATAACTACGCTGGTAGCAGTAGCAGTGAGTATGGCGCTTCCGGCAGGAGTGTTGCACCTAGGCTGTAGCAGAGACCTTGCTTTTTGTCCCTGGTACGCGCGGTTAACATTTCAATCGCTTTCGTCACCTCTGTTCCCCGAAACCATACCCTGCCCGCCGTATTAGTGGAAAATGGACATTGGAAGTGCGGTGAACTATTAGCCGTATTAGCGGAATATGGTGAATGGTGTTCTGAAGGTAGGCGAGACCTGGCTGACGGACCTGTCACGATGGATTCATCGGACGGCCGCATCGCTGTCGTATCGCCGTCGCATGACCCTTGCCCAGTAGTGGCATATCCTCCCTAGTGACCTTTACCCCAAGTGATCTTTTTACACACATCTAGCCCCCAGTGCCCCTCATTGCCGCTCATCGGCATATACCCAGTAGCTTTCCCCCGTGTCATTTTACATACATCTTGCCCCCAGTGACCCTCTTTTCCTTGTTCTCTAAGAAGAATAACCCCAAAAAGTGTAAGGTGAACGGAAAGAAGTCGGGACTGGTCGGGCTACCAAGGGTGGAGAAGTCGTTGACCTTTGGGAGGAGCGGTGACTGGTGATGCACCCGAGAGCGAATGGAAGACAGTCGACGCGAGGATGAAGAAACCATCATACTCCATTCCCAAACGTCGGGATACCTTATCAGTGAGAGCCAAAGAGGGGGCGACGCCCGCGGAAATTTTGCAACAAATGAAGAAATCCTAGGTGCTTGAAGAGCTGGGCCTCAATGTAGTTAAAATAAGATGGAGAGGCACGGCAGACCAGCTTTTGGAAATGGGAGCCGCCGGCTGCTCAAAATCTGCGCAGTTTCAGACCGCAGTAGCCGATCAACTGCAAGGAAAGTGGAGGTAAAGATTTTTTCAAGTCAGATACGTCTGGAGATTAAAGATCTGGACGAAGTCACTACGGGCAAAGATATTATTGATGCCTTTGAGAGCTGGAGGGAGCCAAGGACAGGAAAATAATAGTCTATTCTCATTGAGTACGGTGGCTCCCTAAATGCCGGGATTGCACTACCAGCAGAACTAGCCAGGAAAGCGGTTCGAATGAACAAAATTCAGATTGGCTGGGTTAGATGTCGCATTCGCGAGAAGGTAGTTGCTGCCAGGTGTTACAGGTGCTGGGTTTTTGGGTACATAGCGCGGAATTGGAAAGGGCCCGACAGGTAAAAGAATTGTCATCGATGCGGTGAAGGAGTTCATTTTGTTGACACCAGCATTAAGCCGCCTAATTGTTGACTCTGCCAAGGGAAGGACAGTGAGACGCCTGCAACAGGTAGCTATAAGTGTTCCTATTATAAAAAGGCTTTGCAGAAGGCGGAACGGAGTTGGAAGAATGAGAATGAGGGTTCTTCAGTTCAAGCTTAATCTTTGCGACCCGGCAAAAGACCTTCTCGGCCAGACGATGCGCGAACTGAAGAAAGACGTCGCGATCCTGTGCGAGAAATACTTGAATATAACCGGTCTTCAATGGATTCCAGACGCGTCTAATCGAACTGCGGAGTGGATTTGTGGTAATAGTCCTGTCCAGGAAGTTATGCAAGACCCAGGGGATCAATTTACCTGGATCAAGGAGTTCAGTATATAGTTTTACAGTGTTTATGTCGCACCCAGTGCGTCGCTTTAGGAGTTCAATGCGTTACTAAATAGATTACTGAATGATGCGAGAGAACGAAGGACTCTTATATGGCTGGGAACTTTAATCCATGGTCCAATGCGTGGGGCAACAGTATAACGAACCAGTGTGGGATGGTTTTTCTGGAGAGCCTTGCCCGTTTAGACGACTACCTCTTCAACACGGGTAACAGCCCGAACTTTGCCATGAATGGCTGCAGCTCCATCGTTGAGTTGACATTCGCATATGAAAGCCTTGCTAGATGGATTACGGCGTGGGAGGTTAGCGATCATAGCGACACATAGCGACCACTAAGCTATTGTGCATGAAGTGTATGTTGAGTTCTACAAGGGGTAGGAGGAGAGCCATTTGGAACCACAGGACGTTCGATCGCAATTATTTCGCTGCCATGATGGACACCAACGTTATGCTGGTTAGAATCTCTGAGGATTATGTGGGAATGGGTCTTTGAAGCTTGTGATGCATCAATCACGAGAATCCTCAGGAAGGAACTCCGTCCTCCTGTGGTGGACTGACGAGATCGCGGAACTTCGCAGAGAATGCCATCGCACTCGAAGGTTGGCGCAACGGGGGTAGGATTGCCTAAATTATGACACTCTCAAGGAGAATCACATAGCCGCCAGAAGAGTTTTCACAAAAGCTATTTAGATCACGCAGGATCTCTACTGGAAAAAGTTAAGCAACGAGGAGGATGCTGACCGCTGGGGTCGTCGTTATAAGGTGCCAGGACCATGGAATTTGCATATCACTCCTACGATTCATTTTTGTAATTTAAATGTCTGGGTGCTATAGAATGTGTTTACCCAGATCATTGTGATATATCTCAGTTGGGAATGGACAATAGCAAAATTTACACAACGAACAGCATGAAGCTGTCTGAATTTGAAAGAATCTTGAACGCGCAACATTATTAAATTAATTTTGTGTTCCATTCATTTAAATGTTCAGTCCCATTTCATACTTGACTGTATTAAGAGACCCAAAAATGTTACCTTAACAACCGTCAATACACTTCATTTACAATGGAATATACAACTGTTCATTTGAAATGAAAATCTGCATTGATACCGTTTTCTCTTCGTTTACTATTAATATAATAATTCAAAATAATTGAAATCGTACTATTTATTGTTTCTTTATTGCATGGAATATTACATACAATCAGATAATAGAACTATTCTTCCGTTTAGGATGCACGAGAGCATTCTGTTTACGAATGGTAGGAAGAGAATAGGCCTGAAATAGAATTCTTCGGGACCCCACGTGCAATTAACTATGAATCGGAAAGAACCAAATAATGAAGGCGAGTAATTACGATGAGTAACGTCAAAAATATTTTACTGAAACATGAATATGTGGCGTAACATAAGAAAATGTCATCCAATGGAAGTAGCAAGCAACGAGACTTGATAGCATTCCTCCAAGTAAAAATAGCTGGTCGAAGATGAGCCGCCGCAGGGAGAGAAATAATTACTGAAATGACGACAACAAGCAGGACGGATAGAAAAAGAATAACTAGAAAACCAAACAAGGCAACAATATAGAACGAGTAAGATAAAAGAAGACAAGAAAGATTTGGGTAGTGGAGCCGATCGAGGTGAGGTGGAAAGTAGGTGACAACGGTCAGGACATCTGTAGTAATAATCGACTGGGTTGGCCGTAAGCCAGGGGGAGAGTTGACGGACAGTACGGGCGGGATAAGTGGTGTGAGAGGCAACGAGCAAGGAGGGCGGTGCAGCAGGGGGCACGCGCAGGACGAGCAACGCAAGCAGGCCTGCACGAGGCCATCGGTGAGTGGGAGCGAGGCGGAGCAAGGGCTTGGACAGGACGCGGGGAGGCGGGGGAAACGTGTGTGCAGGCTGAGGGGAAGCAGGGACGAAGCGGGCAAAGGGGGAGCGGATTGGGGCGGGCGTGGGCGCCTACGCCTCCCTCCCCGCCGATCCGCCGCGCGCGGGTGGACGCGCGACCGTACATCATCGCCCGTCGCCGGTCGCCGATATTCTGGGGCGCGGCGTGACAGACGTGGAGCCGCGGGCGCTGCGTTTGTTTTACTGCGGGTTGCGCTGGGAGTGCGGAATTCGGGGGCCGCTCAGGGATGAGAGGGACAAAGGGGAAAAGGAGGAGTGGGGGAGGGGAGGGAGAGGAGGAGAAGGGAAAGTGACGGAGAGGAGGAGGGGCGGGAATGGGAGGGTGAGAAGGAGGAAGGGAGCGAGGGGAGGGGAGGGGAGATTGATTGATTTTTCGTTTTTATTGACTGATTGATTTTTTCGTGTTTCCGAGCGCGTCAACTGCTTTGGTCATTAGTCCCGTTAGTGTAGTGCATGCTTTCTTCTCGGGAGATGTCGGTGATCATCCCCCGCTGGATGGCGAGATCCGGCGCCGACCTACCGTCGGCTACCGGGGTTTCCCCCTAACCACGACTCTCCCACCAGCAGGGCACCGCCCCAGCCGGGACAAGATCTAATCTCCCAACCAGTCTCCTGGAATATGTAGTAGTGTAGTGCATGTTAGTGTGAGTGTGTGTGTGTGTGTAAGGGGAGAGCATAGGACTAGGAAGAGGAAGGACAGATCGCGCGGAGTCCGTGGCCCGTTTGGTAGGGTACTGCCCCGGCATTCACCTGGTGTTGATCGGAGAAACCACGGAAAACTACCCATGAGAGCAGCCGGCCGCTGGAATTCTCCTCCAGACAGCGACTGAATTCGATCTAGCTGAAACGCTAGTGTCGAAAATCCTGTCACCGTCAGGACTCGAACCTAGGACCACCTGGTCAGAGGCGCTGCAGTGACATCAGTTGATGCACTGAGCTACCACTCCCGGTGGGGAGGGGAGGGAGGGCGGGAATTGACAGCATACGAGGGGGTGGAATGAACCAAACAGTAGCGAGAAGGATCAGGAAGGGACGAGGGGAGGCATGGCGGGGTGGATCGGGAAGGGCGAGGCGAATTAGGACGCAGCATGGCGGGGCAAGGTAGGCCGGGGCGGGACGGACTTGGCGGAGCGGGACGAACCGAAGCAGGGAGAACCGGGGCGAAGGGGACTGGGGTGGGGTGGGGTGGGGTGGGACGGGGCGGGGTAGTGTGGGGCGCAGCGCGCAGTGGCGTGCAGAGGAAGCGGTCTCCTCCCCGCCCTCCAAGCGCTCACCTCCGCCCAGCGGCCCCGCTTGCGCGCTCGCTCGCGTAAATCACGGCCTGCGCGTTCAGAAGCGCGCCCCGTTAAGCGAGAGCACGTGCGCTCCATTATGAGGTTTGGATGTCACTCGAAACCAGTGCTCTCTGCACCAACAGCAAAAATGCTTCCTGTCAGGCCGCCCAAGTTAATACACGTTCCGTTCGACAATCTCGACTTTATTTAGCTGATGGGTACAAATTTGTTCCGACGCTTTGCTTTAAATGAGGTCATTTACCAGTTGGCCAGATTCTCTCATCTCCTGCTCAATGGCATTACACCTTCCTACCTTATTCCTGCATCTCAGTGAAGCACATTCGTCAAAATATAAATACCGATCTAGTGAAACCATAATGTGCCTTGAATACATCCAGAAAGGGAGCGGTGACCGGGAGCGGTGGCTCAGTGCATCTGAGCGGGAGGTCCTAGATTCGAGTCACGATGGCGGCAGGATTTTCGACACTAGCTTTTCAGCTAGGTCGAATTTAGTCGCTGTCCGGAGGAGAATTCTAGCGTCCGGTTGTACTGATCGATATTTTTCCGGGGATTCTCCGATCAACACAAGGCGAATGTCGCAGCAGTACCCTAACTAACGGGCCACGGATTGCGCGCGATCTTTCCTTACTCTTCTTTGTCCTATTCTCACCTTACACAAACATGAAATACAATACCACGCATGCCGGGAGACCGGTCGGGGACTTATAACTTGTCCCGTCTGGGGCGCTGCCCCGCTGATGGGAGATACCTGGTTTGGGAATGCCCGCTAGTCGGTAGTAGGCCGGCGCGGAATCTCCGCCATCCAAGGGAGTAAGATCACATTGCAATGAACAACATTCACTACACTTACGGGATCAATAACCACCGTAGTTGACGCGCCCGGAATCACTAACAATTAATTAATCAATCAATCAATCCAACCTGAGAGGGCTCTAAATGGCATTTTCTTTTCTCGAATATTCGCGAGTATACGCATATTCTCATTGGAAAAGCTTCATTCCCAGATGCATGGAAACACCTTTTAAATGATCTATAAATGGTCTCGGTAGGGGGGAAAAAAGCAGGATTCGAAGACTGGGGCATGAGATATTTCATCAGAAGTTGCATCGAAAGCACCTGTAATTGCAACATATATTAAAAATGTTAGTTTTTGAGGATTAAGTACATAATTTACAGAAATCTTTGTATCGATATTATACATTAAATTAAGAGGTGCAATATTGAAACTACTATAATAATGGTTTTCGTTGATTCTTAAATGTGCAGACGCTATGCTCATGTTAATGCTTAAATGTGCATGTCTACGGTACGTTTTATCATGTGACAATCGACTGGCTTCCTTCAATTTCTATTGCATAGTTAAGAACTAGGCTTCTTTTGCCACGTCGTACTCGTTGTTGTCTTACATGCGGCAAAATGCGATTCTCTTTCACCCAGATAATGGAGAATCCGCAAACCAAATTACCTTCAGTTGTAGTCTTTGAGATAGTGTGATAACACCAAGGTTTAGAATCCGATCTACGGACGTACCTCCGAACTCTACCTCCGAAACCACGTTCCTCCGAACGCTCGGAACGTGGTTTATTAGTGCTTTGCTGACAGCAAAATAGTACTCTTACAGCATTCGAAGCTGCTGAGAAAGGGTACAGTGGCATAGGACGGTGATTGGTTTGGTTTGTTTTTTTCGTGTTTCCGGGCGCGTCAACTGCTTTGGCCATTATTCCCGTTAGCGTAGTGCATGTGTTTTTCTCGGGAGATGGATGTGATCTTCCCCCGCTGGATGGCGAGATCCGGCACCGACCTACCGTCGGCTAGTGGGGTTTCCCCCTAACCAGGACTCTCCCACCAGCGAGGCACCGCCACAGTCGGGACAAGCTCTAAGCTCCCGACCAGTCTCCCGGAATATGTGCTAGTGTAGTGCATGTTAGTGTAAGTGTGTGTGTAAGGGGTGAGGACAGGACAAGGAAGAGGAAGGATAGATCGCGCGCGGTCCGTGGCCCGTTTGGTAGGGTACTGCTACGGCATTCGCCTGGTGTTGATCGGAGAAACCACGGAAAACTACCGATCAGAGCAGCCGACCTCTAGAATTCTCCTCCAGACAACAGCTGAATTCGACCTAGCTGAAAAGCTAGTGTCGAAAATCCTGCCGCCGTCAGGACTCGAACCCAGGACCTCCCGGTTAGAGGCGCTGCAGTGACATCACTGACACTGAGCTACCGCTACCGGTCATAAGACGGTGAAAAGTGCCCCCAAACCTAATCGGTATTTGCGATGCACATATGAAAGAGAATTAAAAATGCCGTGGATTCACAATCAATCAGTCTACTACGACAATAATTGCAGAGATGCAAGGAGAAACGTGTTTTTCATGTTTTTTTTCTCAGCTTCTATTACAAATATCAGGCTAAAACAATTGTAGAGGTCGAGAAAAATAGCTGAATTTGAAAATTGTTTCGTCAGTTTTGACATCAAGTTTATATAGAAAAAATATATAAATTTTTGAAATTGATTTTTGACGTGATAACTTTGGAGTACTGTCTCTTTTTCTCTCTCTAGAATGTGTCTTATAAGATTCTATAAAATATTTTTTCAGATTTTTAAACAATGTGGCTGATAGTAAAAAATAAAACCGACTTTTTCGGTTTCAAAATTTGAAATTGGCGCCAAAATGTGATTGGAATTTTTCACCAAAGTTTAAACAATTTATATTTAAATTATTGAAAGGTCTCACTTACCAGAATGATTTGCAACTTTTTGCTGTCAAATGTTTGTACATAAAACAAAGTATTTATATTATCGAAATAAAATCATCAAACCCCTTTTGTTTTTAGATTTATGTATTGTTTCTAAGAATCAAATTACTCGGTTTCAAGTATATTAATCATTTATTTTTATAATATTACATCAAATTACTCTTTATTCGCGTTTTTTTATACAGTCTACTCAAAATTTGTTTTTTCAAAATTTCTATTTCAAAATCTGTTTACCAATTTTCGCCAAGTAACGAGCGTGTGCCAAATAATAAATGAACGCAGCTTTATGGGAGCAGCATGCCAGGGCGCCACTTTCGTTTGCACGTTCACAATAATATCGTCTCACTCCCGATATTCCCATGGAGGAAAGACAGGGGTGGGCTCCTCCGGTGCATCGATTTTTGCTCGTTTTGTTGCAGCACCAGTTTCCGTCACGAATCATGTGACTACTTCCTTTGAAAAGCGAGACCACACGTCGGCCGCCATGTTGCATGGAAGTTTTGAGAAACATTTTGTAAGTGACAATTTTCCACGGTGACTAACCAAAAATAACGTAATGAAGGGGTAATTGATGAAAGATGTAATATTTTAAAAAACTGCTATGCTGTTTCTGTCTCAATGACTTGTGATGATTTTGGCATTTAAAATTCCCGTTAATATTATGACGCAAACTGGTGCCTGAAGCTCATTGGCTGAAGTCGGATACGCAAGAGGCTACCCATCTCTTCCCTCCAAGGATATTCCGATTGAGTTTGGTACATAATCGATGTGACACCTGTAAGATTTCGAGTTCATGTGTCGTGATTAAATCTGTTTTTAAATATGGGTTAAACCGTTTTTTAAATCACATTTTGGCGCGAATTTCACATTTTGAAACTGATAATTTTTTTCACTATCGTCCGCGTTGTTTAAAAATCTGAAAAAATTTGTTATAAGATACATTCTAGGGGAAAACTGAGACAGAACTCCAACACTATCACATCGAAAATCAATTTGATTTTTTTCTCTATATGGATTTGGCGTTAAAATTGGTTGACAAAAATGCCTTCAAACTCAACTATGTCTCTGCATTTTTTTTCTGCCTGATATACGCAATAGAAGCTGAAAAAATAAAACATGAAAAGAACGTTTCTCGTATCTCTGCAACAATTTGCTCTAGGAGGCTGAATGTTTTTGTGAATGCACGTCATTTTTTATTTTCTTTCATATGAGCATCGCGATTATCGATTTGGTTTGGGGACACTTTCCACCGTTTTATTCGGCCCTTTGGATGTAACAAGGTAATTTTGCCTGACTATAACCCAGGTATTTTACTCTGAGGAAAACTACATCCATCGTAACAATTTTCTTGTTATTTCCAATCCATGGGAAACCCAAATGGCATAGGCGGACGTCTCACAAACGCCAATGAACACAACGTTCAGTCCCGACGAAGAGAAGAAGAAAATAACTTTCCTAAGTGTGTAACAAACTTTTTAGTAGAATCAAAGACCACAATTTACAATAAACTTCGAGTTTAGAACAGATATTTTTGTTTATGCCGAACAACCTTTCTGACATTTAAAGCCCGATTGAACGAGGTATTTCAATACAATATGTTTCAGTACACGCTCAAAGAAAACCTGGCTTGGTACAAAAAAGCAGACTTAAATTCACCACATTAAGATTAGGTTGAGACACTTGTTTATCCTCATTGTGCGGAAGAAATGAAAAGACAGTGATAACCAATCAATCTAAAATAATTGAATATGGTGAAAGAGTGTCCATTTTTTTAAAATATGAGATTTTCACTAAGTATTTGTTTAATGGGTTTCTATGAAAAATCTGACAAAATCACTACAACTATTTATTCAAAATATCTTTTTAACATTTTTAATAAGTTAATAAACTAACTAGATAAGATTATACGGAAGCGATAAAAAACAAGTTTATTTATTCAACTCTCCGCAGATGCTTGACTTGATTACTTGGCGTAGATGAAATGAATACTTTCATTCTGTGTAGTATTGTTCAGTAAAAAATATGACTGTTCTGGAATCAATTCACGTAAGTACAGTTTACCTCATATTCACGGGCGTCACTGATGGGGAAGGCGTGTACATCCATAATCCAAAAAGTTCCAAGTATCAAGTACTTTTATTCTAATGTTAATGATTACTATTAACGAAAATATCTAGATGTATTAAATAAAAGATCTCTGCCCACCACTAATTTTAGGGGTTAGACGTATGATGGCGCTGCTAATTTGAACGAAGCTTTAACTTCCTTCATAGGCTGAAAACGTTAATTAATTGATTGATTCCTAATAGATTAACTGATTAGAGATACCGTTCGCGTCAACTGATAAGGTCATTAGCCCCGAGGAGTAGTGCAAGTTTTTCTTGAGAGCTGGGGTAATACCCGCCCGCTGGATAGTGAGATCCGGGGCCGACCTAACGTCGGCTAACAGGGTTTTCCTCAACCAGGTATCTCTTACCAATGGGGTACCGCCCCAGCCGGGACAAGCTCTCAGCTCCCGCCACGTGTGGTAGTGTAGTGCATGTAAGAGTGTGGGTAAGTAACGGTGAGGATAGGACAAGGAAGAGTAAGAAAAATGGCAGCATTGAGCAGGTATCAATCGAAGAGGCCACGGAAACATGTCGCTCAGAGCAGCTGGCCTCTTGGATGTCCATTCAAACAGCGACTGAACTCGACCTAGTTATCTAGTTAGTGTCGGGAATCCTGCCAGCGTCAGGACTCGAACCTAGGACTTCCCGGTAAGAGGCACTACCGTGACATCATGCCCTGAGCCACCTCTCCCAGTAAAACGTTCTTAAAATATGGTACAGAACAAAAGTGAATGTTATTGTCTACGACACATCAAGATTATTAGGCTGTTTCATAAGTTGCCGGCGGGACCAAGATAATGCTCATCAATCTCAAAAGATTCTAACCGCTTGTCATCGGCTACACTCATGACAAAAGAAATATTGAAGTGACAATACCCGACATCTTGCCCTACAAATAGTTCCTAGAGTAGCGAAGAGATGGCGTTACCTAGAAACAAATTTCTGAACGTACTTTCGCCCTAGCCAATCAGAACTTTTGTAGAAATGCGAATGTGGCATGAGGCTTGACTCGGACGAGATTGTCTTTCTTTCCGGATCGAGACGCTGAAGTGATTAGATGGGTACTATTCCACCACACAACCGACGAGGGACACGTGGAAAATACCAGAAATGAAGCTTTATTAAAAGGTAATTGTCTAAGTATTTTTCATGGGATTAATCACTGTGATATGTCAAGATTACGTAAAATTCGATAGGAATATTAAACAAGTAATGCAACGAATGTAAGAATAACAGTGGTAGTGGACTAAAATGAATTTATAAAACCACGTTGCTACATTCTCGTTGCTGGAATATAGAAGAGATTTTTGTAACATAGGACGTGTTTCTGTTTCTTTGTTACAGCTTTTTCAGTTTTAGTTTTGAGCAGTTACTTATTCTACTTTTATTCTATTTCATTTTTATTTATGGGATTTCATTTCGAAAATTCTATTGGAGAATTTTGATAATTCCGAAAAGCATAGTTTATTCAACAACTGGCTCAACTTTCACTAAAACAAAGTTATAATTTGGAGTTTTGGACTCGCATTCTAACGCGACCATCACCTTCGTGTAAGCTGTGGTTTAACTGGGCTGTACAACGAGGAGAAGGCGTACGGAAATACTCCGATTCCATCGCGGTAGGCAGCGCACGAACCGTCGCAGGACAACGACGACCTTGGGGCGTGAACGTCGCTCGACAGCCGTCTACTCAGCGCGGACCAGCTTGGAGAATTCGCCGGTCGTGAGTCACAGAAAAGCAGAAAGAATATTTACTAAATTGCAGCTTGGAAAACTTTCAAGATAGAATTATGATTGCACAAATTAAAACGTTGTAATATGAGCTCCCCCAGTAACAGACATTGATCGGACAAGTTTTACTAAATATTAGTCTTGATAACCAGTAAATTTATTTTTGCAGTCGTAAGAGAAATCAGATCTAAATAATTTTTATGTTTATTGATAAAAGTCGTCCTTGTGTATAATTCTTTATCTAAATTCATACATAATTGACTTGATGTTATTTGAAATCATTTAAGAGGAATTGTCTATGTAAAAAGGTTTTGAACATGAATGAAAGTTAAATTGTTTCTGGTAAAACGTTATTTCATGAACAGTCAAGAGACTTTGTAAAACAGAATTTTGCACTGCGAGGTCACGCAGAAGCTGAATATTAAGTGTAAATATTGAGTGTAGTATTATTTAAGATTGAAAAGGTATTAGTGAATTTTGGTATATTGTTTGTATGTATTTTTTTTACAGGATGGTTATTTAAATTGTGAATAGTGGGTTTCATTAAGAGATAATTTGTTTTGAGAAGTGTACATATGTATTTACTGTTTGTTTCGTGTAAATGTAGATCAGAGTCACTATTATTCTACAGAAAACTGCAGTTTAGGTAGGGAGTTAGCTACCATTGTGTAATCAAAAGGAAAAGTAATCACGTAGGAGAATATGTGAACGTGAGTGTACGAAGGATCATATTGGAAAGAATATATGTTACTTGTTCTTTAAAACTATGAAATTGTGTTTGTTTGTTAAATGAATATTAGTTAGCAAAGACGAACCCACCACCGATAGGGAATTATCCATAATTTGAGGTATTCCCAGATTTGTGTGACGGTGTAATCACACGTCACGAAACAAGTAAATAACAGATTTACTTCTGTAATTCGGCGTACTACGAAATAGTTAGGTAGATACGTGACGGTTACATTACGGAGTTGGGGCATTCACATCACAGACCGGATTGGGCACCCAGCGATGACTAGTGTATATCAAAACTGAACAAAGACCTTCGGGGAAACAAATGTCAGATAGTGCGAGATGAAGAACCAATATTTTACCATTTTGAAGTACTTTTTCAAAGGTATGGAATCGCTTATATACATATGTGAAACATGGGTTGGGATAAAAGGTGGTGAAGTTGAAAAGATGCATAATTTTGTCGTATCAAAAATAGAAGTTAGTGAGGCCAGAAACTTGGAACCTACCACGTAGCTGGACCTCCTGAACCCAGACATGGTAGATTCCCACGATCCTCGCAAGACAAACTTTGTTCCAATCAGCATTAGAAAGTTGATATTATATGTTAAGATAATTCAGTATTTCTTATGTCAATACAGTATGTCTCAGAACAAATATTACAAACTTCTAGGGATTATGTAGGGAGCGAAGACGATCATTGTTTCCAATGAACACATGGTGAGAAATTGCATATATGAAACTACACACGTGAAATTTGCCCCTGATTGTTAGGTCACTCTCCGTGCACAGTGTTCGACAGACAACGTTCTGACGCAGTGCAAGAAATTTCGTGTATCTATCGAATACTGTTGCATGCGGAGCTGCCTAACAACCAGGGGCAAATGCTATAGTGGTATTTTTTTATGCAATTTCCGACCACATGTTCATTGGCAAATACGTGAAGAACTTCGACTCCTCTATATGCACAAAAAGTTTGTTACATTTATGCTCAGGCATCTTGAATGAATGTGTCTATTCATATGTTGAATAGGTTTTTAATTTATTGTCAGTTTTTTCGTGAATTCATAAACACCTACGTGGAAACTTGACCTTCTTTAATCTTCAACGTGAAACTTATTATTTGTAATAAATCAGCAAAACAAGTGTTACAAACTAAAATTCCGTGGAGGTACTAGCATTTACGTCACATCCATTGATGTCGTCCCCCAAATGTTACGCGCCGGAGACGTCCGGTCTCATATTTTTGCAGACCATTTCTTTCCTAAATGTTTCTCTTGTTCCGGCAATAGTTGACGGGGCTGGGTCCTGGTGCATAAAGAGCGTAGGCAGGCCTCCGAGGGCCATCCGCGCGCGGAGAGAAACTCCAATATCCTGCAGACAGCGTCGCGGCGCGCGGAGTGAGGGGGCGGCAGGCCGCGGCGCGGCGCGGCGCGGCGCGAAAGGGCGAACGCGACTCCGGGGAGCGCGCAACTGCGGCAAGTGGCCCGCCTGCCCTGAACGGGCTCTTCGGGCGGCGTTTGGGCCAAGGCGGGGCCCGCCCCGCCCCGCCCCCTTAAGGTACGCCGTTCCCCTCACCCGGCGCTCAGCCGGCGCGACACGGAGCTGCCATGGAAAATACGCCCTCCACTGTCTGACAAGAGAACTGCAGAGATAACGCGTATGCAAGCATGAAGGAGACCACTGGAGGAGTAAAATTATTGCGCGGTTGCACACCAGACGGGAATGCTACCGATGTAATTTTCGTAACGCCGAAATTATTTTTTAAACTATATACATTATAATAATAATTACTATTATTCAGTCGTAAAGCAATTTACACCGCATCTGGTGTTTGCGAAGGACTAGTGCAACTTTCACAGTCCATAAGCAAACAAGGGTCCGTTTCAATATTCGTTCTAAGGCTCGTTGCGATTCTATAAAATTCGATATAATCAAAGAAAACAAAATATTTTGTTAATAATTTACATGCATGTCCATAGACCAATTTTTATCAATACGTGTTCCACTTCTGGGTACGAATTTTATGTTGTAGGTTTTGTTAGTGAGATAAACAGATATTTTATTTCATTTATTGGTCTATCATACATACTTACTTTTGGAAGTGCTATTCCATTATTGTAAGTCACACTTTAAAAATATTGACAATAAACCTAAAGTAGATATATGAAATACATTTGAACATACATAATACACTTTATCTTCTGCGAGTGTTGGCCTGCTATTGAGCTAGGACTTTATTTTATAAGTAATAAACTTGGTTTTATAGAGTTTGCTGGCTTACACTGGTCCCGGTTCTTGCCATCACTCATCACTTATTTCTTGTCATACTTTTTATTACTGTGTTATTTTAGCTTACAATGGTTTGGAATGTCGTTTCAGTAGTTTCAGAGAAATAAATAAATTCTCTTACTGATGTTCACAAAATGACCAATTATTTCGCAGACAATGAAAAAAATTACTTGCAAGTACAAAAACTACGACAAATAGGTAGCTCAATGTGTCTAGAACAATACATGTTAAGAAATTAAAATTACTGGTTAGACTGAGTAGATTAAAATGAATAAAAATCGTGTTGTATATTCACTTGAAGAAAATATTTAAATACAAGCAAACATGTATAAAATGTCGGGACTGCCAAGAATTGGGTTTCCTCGAAACCATCCTTCAGTATTTCTGTAAATTCTGTCAACTGACAAGAAGTGAAAATAGAACGAGATTCTCCCTTCCGGAAAATATTCAAGTGGAAGGCCCCGTAACACGATCAAAATCCCGGCATTCTCAAGCAGGGAACACATTTTTCACCGCGCCGTTCCGCATACTCCCTGGAGGGAAGGCGACCTCGTCAGAACATTTCCAGAGCTTGTCCGACCTTCCCGGAACGACCGTCGGTATCCACTTGGGCGCCTTGCGGTTCGTTATTTGCGTGTTGGCGGTGCGGGGGAGGCCAGGGGCGCGGCGCGGGGGCGGCCCGGCGGAAGTATCGTATTCATGGTATTCATCGAAGCTCGCGCCCAGGCAGCTCGAGTCCCCGCACCCCGCCCCGCTCCCCGCCCGGCTCCCCATCCACCGTCAACGCAGCCGACACCCTGCACACCTCCAGCCCGCCTATCATCACCTCCTCTCGAGTGCCTCTACACCAGTCGGGAGCTTAGAGGTCGTCCTGTCTGGGGGCGGTACCCTGCAGTTGGAGATACCTGGAGGAGAAAAAATCTGTAAGCCCACGTGTAAATCGGCGTCTGATCTCATATTCCAACAGAAGAGGAATACCGCCTCCTCCCGAGTTAAGCATGCACACTAACCCCCCTACTACACGTACGGGGGCTAGTTAACGATCCAAGAAACAATACGTTCTCACTCCATTACCACTCCCACGACCTCTTAGAACATCTCTTATCCCATTTCCTTTTCCAAACCTTCACTTCAACATCACTACTGACTCACCGCCAGAATCTCCATCATCCGCCCTCGTAATCTACCGCATTCCGTCCATTAACTTCATGTACATCTTTGAAGTCACATTTGCAATAGTTGTGTTTTCTGTTCTCACCCCGCACAATTTACAGCTTCAGAGTAAAATTATTCCCCGGTAATTCCTCACGTGTCACATCCTTATTAGGGAGTTTGTACACGTCCTAGCTGACAGCACTATCAATCTTTTGCAAATGCGCAGATGCGAAACTTGAACTGCGCATACGCAGAAGATCGATAGTGCTTTAATTCGAGTGCTTAAGTTCGAGGGTGCACAAACTCCCTATTATTAACTAAACTTTCTGCGTCACCCCCTTCCGCTCATTTCTCGCCGCTATCGCGTCTGCCTAATCTTGAGCATGCTCTTGGCGCGACGGCTGCACTGCCACATTGCGGTCCTCAGCCATGGAATTTTTTATTATCTCCCAGTCACCCACTTCCCCCTCTGCCTTGGCCATCACCGGCCTTGGAACCTCCTTCCTAAACCAACAGCCAGAGCCGCGTCCAGCAGCCCTTCCGAAGCCCGGCCGCGGTTGCGACGCCACGCCACTCCCTGCGCTGTCCTTGTCGCGGACTATGCCCTCGCAGCCGCAGCCGGCCCCGTCTCAGCCGCAAACCTGCTGCGCCCCTCCGCATCCCGCCGTCGATACAGCCGCATTCACCACCAGGGGCCGCGCGCCCGCCCGCCGCCTCTACACATCCCGCACTCTGGGGGGTGGGCGCGGAAGCGGGCGCGGGAAGCGCGGTTCAAGCGGGGGGCGGGGCGGGGCGGAGGCGGGGCGAGAGGCGGGGCGAGAGGCGGGGCGAGAGGCGGGGCGAGAGGCGGGGCGAGAGGCGGGGCGAGAGGCGGGGCGAGAGGCGGGGCGAGAGGCGGGGCGAGAGGCGGGGCGAGAGGCGGGGCGAGAGGCGGGGCGAGAGGCGGGGCGAGAGGCGGGGCGAGAGGCGGGGCGAGAGGCGGGGCGAGAGGCGGGGCGAGAGGCGGGATCGCGAGAGGCGTGAGCGAGAGGCGGGGCGAGAGGCGGGGCGAGAAGCGGAGCGAGAGGCGGAGCGAGAGGCGGAGCGAGAGCGGAGCGAGAGGCGGAGCGAAGGGGAGACGAACAGAGAAGGGAGAGGGCGGGCGTGGAGCGTAGGAGGAAAGAGACAAAGGTGTGACGGGGAGAGCGGCGGGGACCGGGGCAGGTGTGTGGGCCAGGGGCCAGGAGCGGCGTCGCGCGCTGCATACGCCCTGCCCGGTTCGCCTTCTTTTCTCCACCTCACTTGCCAGAATATATTGCCACGCAGTAAGCTGACACCGATTTGAGGTGGATTAAAACGTTACCGGTTCTTTCACCTTTCTTTTCAAGAAGGGACTTTGCGAAACGCTAATACACAATATATATCTGCACTGATATTTCTCAGACGATATGATGACATAATAATGCAAATTAAAAGAATATTTTTCGAGTCCTGACGGTGGCAGGATTTTCGACCCTAGCTTTTCAACTAGATCGAGTTCAGTCGCTGTCTGGAGGAGAATTCTACCGACCAGCTGCTCTGATCGGTAGTTTTCCGTGGTTTCTTCGATCAACACCAGGCGAATGCCGGAACAGTACCCTGACAAATGGGCCACGGACAGCGCGCGATCTGTCCTTCCTCTTCTTTGTCATATCCTCTCCCCTTACACACACTTTCACTAACATGCACTACACTACCACATTCCGGGAGACCGGTCGGGAGCTAAGAGATTGTCCCGGCTGGGGCGGTGCCCCGCTGGTGGGAGAGTCCTGGTTAGGGGGAAATCCCACTAGCCGACGGTAGGTCGGCGCCGGATCTCGCCATCCAGCGGGGGAAGATCACCGCCATCTCCCGAAAAAACTACACTTACGGAACCAGTGACCAAAGCCGTTGATGCGCCCGGAAACACGAAAAAATGAATCAATCAATCAATAAAAGAATATTTACCTAAAACATTTACTTTGATATAAATTTACATCTTCAATTGCCAAATTTGATAGAAAAAACAAATGACTGTATCTCACATAGAACTGATTCATTATTGAATTATAATTATTTAAAATTTAAACAAATCACAAATTAATAAATTAATTTTTAATACCACTTACGAATAACACTGAGGTCTCAAATGTTGAAACAAAAAATTGTAAATATATTTTGGATTTAATTAAATTTATTGTTGAAAACATTATGTGGCTTGAAACATATCAATTCAATCGCGCGACACTACTTGTAAAATTAAGCTATGTTTACGTTTAGAACATTTCCTCCAAATTCGTTTATTTTTGCTTTATGTGCAAATGCCAACATATTTTCCAACTTTAAGAACTTTCGTTTGTTTAATAGTTGCATTCGTTTTTCCGTACATTTTCGAATTTATTACAGAATTTCTAAATCCCTCTAAAGACATCACTTCATCCCTACGCTAAAAGGAGTGATTTATAAACAATTTTCATCCATTATAATTTTTCCCATTATAAGCATAAACCTCGCGTTTAAACCGTAGCTTATATCCCCGTTCAGCTAATTGTTCGAATATTGCCAGGAACCAATGCCCATCATCTTGAAAAAACGGCAGAGTTTACCTAAGAGCCAGCATTGTCACTATCTCTTCAGCGACTTCGAACGGGAGGTTCCAGGGATCGCGTGCTGACGGTGGCGATTTTTCGACATCTATAATGGTTAGGTCGAATTCTTCCGCAGCCTGAAGCATAATTCCGAATGGTAGTTTTCTCTGATTTCACCAATGAAGATCAGGGGAATGATTGAGCAGCACCTGGGCTACGGAACACGTACGATCTCATCTTTTACGAACACACATGCATTTCACTTCCACACATGACGGGAGACCAGTCGGGAGTTGTCCCGACTGGGGAGGTGCCCCGTTGGGGGAGATACCTGAAGAATCATAAAAAAATAATGCAAGAAACTGTGAAAAATATACCAAGTGGTTTGCCCAATAGCCCCCCTGCCGACAGTAGAGAAGAATCAAATACCGCCCTCTCAAAACTTCGGTTTTCACCTACAAAAATAGGGAAAACGGGAACTATTTCCAAACATTTTTAGATAGAACCTAGAAGGGGTAAGTAAAATTAAGAATTCGTAGTGTCAACTCTGCACCTGATTCAGTTTTCATGCAGACTATTATATGCGTGCTGTCAGCACGTTTATCACATGCATGATAATTTAAGATATGAACTCAAGGTTAACAGACTAACAATTTAAAGAAATTATCTGCCTACAGAATCTTGATCTTAACGGTGTGTAGTAAAAGTTGGAAAGTGTCACACTGTTTTTTCAAACAGGATCTAAGCATAAAGAAACTCTTCACTGGGTAATAGAAGTGTCCTCTTCATCTGATTATCGATTATACACATTCTAGTATCCTTTACTATTATGAAGTATTTTAATAACAACGATCGAGCTTCTTGGCATTGTTCATTCTGAGTCATCAAGGATATCACTCATGTCTTCAGGTGCCTGAAATGTAAAGAACTGAGGAACGTGCATAACAATTGCTCGAAATAGTCACTTCCTGGCTTTAGTAAAATGAACTACCCCAATAAAACCAATACCGCAACCTATATGCCTTGCATCAACCGCAAAGAGAAAAAAATGCGGCATCTTAACAAGGCGGACTGTAGAACATACCACATGTTTCATCGAAGATTATTAGAATGTTTCGACTATGACAAATAGTGATGGAAAATGCAATTACATCCACAATGATTATGAACGAAATTAAAAGAATTTAAGAACGCAAATTGGATCTACAAACGCTTCAGGAACCATATACTCTTAAAGACAAATTTGTAAACTTTTCATTGACTACAAGGGTTGTGTCGCAAACGGGCGATTCTGCGAGTGCAGTTGCAGTAGGTAGTTAATACAATCAGTCGGCAAAATCATCGGAATCACGTACACTGCACTCTACAGTCCATCGATTGGCTGAAACCGCTTGAACTATTCCTTTTGGAGAAAAGTAGAATCCGTTCACTGAATTTACCAACCGCTGAAAATGAGCGTAAGACACCACCAGTGAGGCAAGTTAAGAAAGAATCATGAGAACAATTTAGACAGGGAGAATAGTTCAATATCTCTTCCACTTTTGTGGGCGATATAATATAATTATTTTGCAATTCACATCTAGTTACTTTTAACTCAAATGCAAGACGAGAATAAATAAAGTAAAGATGAATACAATCTTTTTGAATTTTATTCAATATAAGTTTTGTTTAAGTAGTTCTAGAGAGAATGAACTTACAAAATTACTGTTTCTGCGGTAAAACTGTTGGGAAACAACCAATATTTTATTTTTATTTTATTTTATTTTACGTCAAAAACAGTTAAAACTGTGTATGACGTGCTATGAGGAGAAGTGAATTCTGTGCACGTTTACAAAATTCTGTGATCCTTACACTACGTCATATAGTACTTGAATTTTGAATTAATTACTAAAAAACGCTTTCATGTAATACAATCTATTTTCAGGGATAAATAAGCAATACCTTTTGGGCTCTTATCCATTATGCCTTTCGTCAAGGAATAATACTTTCTGCCGCGACAACATGGAAACGATAATTTGAATCCCACTGAATTCTAGAAGTCGTGAACATATAATGATGTTACATTTATGTCCAGGAGCAAAACAAGGGGCTATCTCAGCATTTGCTCAATGGATCAGCAAAACTGGACAAAAAACCTGATCGAGATGGGAGTCATTAACCTGGAGGCTTCAGTACAATACTTGTTACAGGTTGTTTACATTTATACAGTCCAAATGGTAAATAATACATTAAATATCACTGTTAAAATTAATGTTACTTTCCTTGTGATGCTCAGTATAGTCTCTAATTGTATAGAATCAGTTATGCAGCAGAAACAATTTCACTTTGGATTTAAACTTTTCTATCGAATTTAATCGTTTAATGTCATCTGGCAAAGTGTTGTAAAATAATGTACATGTATTGTACGTGAATTTTTTGTAATGAGCTGTTGATACTGTCACCTGATGAAATATAAAAAATAAAAAAAATAACAACGGCTCACGAATTAATCTACTATACTGACAATTCCGAAGTGAAATATCAGAAGCATCTTTATTTTTAAGAGCTTGGTAATGGAAAATGAGTGCAAATTAACATGGTAGTAACAATAATTAAAAATACAACTTTATATAAGAGTTGACGGATAGTTAATACCAGAATAAGGGGTGTCTCAAAATAATCACATTCTTCTACAGCTATTCACACTTCCACCGATGTTGTAAAAGTTTTATGCCAAGATATCTTAAATATACGAAAGAAATACAAAGGTAACGTCACTGAATTTTGTGCCAATCTGTACATATTGATTAATCACAAGATTTACAACTCACAAAGGTAGCAAAGTTGAAGAGTCAGCATTAGGAAGTCAGTGTTGATTCACAGCTCAAAGCTGCGCGTCACACCATAAAGAAGTGTGACGTATATTACACGATTAATTTGGAAGGGAATGTCTCGTTTAAGATGTTCGTTGTTTAATAATGTAATTAGGAGCTTGGAAGATGTTAACAGATTCGAGCTGTTTGCCAAGGCGGGCTGACGGAGTCTGGCAAGAGGAGGCGCGAAGAGGTGAGATGAAAGCGAAAGGGAGAGGGAGAGGGAGAGAGAGGGAAAGCGCGGAAAGCGGCTGGGAGGAGGAGCGCGGGATCTCGGGGAAGGAGCCGCGGCCGGGGAAGCTAACCCCGCGGGAAGCCCTGCTGGCGGTGGGCGCGGGGCGGGCAGACGGACGCAAGCAGAGCGAGAGCGGAATTTATGTGGAGCATGCGACGCTCATTAACCACTCGAGAAGACTGTGCAAATAGCACACGCCACTAGGAAAAGCAGCTTAAAATGTCTTATACAAAACTTGCCGAGGATAAAGTAACCAACCGACGCTTTCTGTCCTACTTTGCGGCACATTAAACTCGCAAGATGGAAGAAAGAGAGGAGGAGGAGGAGGAGGAGGAGGAGGAGGAAATGAAATGCATCGGAGAAAATGACTGCCGCCTAGCACCACAGTATATCCGCGGACATAATAACGAGGCCGAGCAAGGAGAGGGTCTACATTGTGCTTCGAAGAAAAAACTGGTGGCAATACATGATGGAATTGCAAGCTGCTTCCTCAAAACGCTATGAATGGAAGCAAAAAAGCAAACTTGATACAAGAAACTTTTTTTAGGTTGCCTGCTGCTGAAAGGACAAGCGAATGAAAAATGAATTTTCCAAAGAAATGTCTGAAGTAAGACACAACTAATGAAGTTCTTCCCAAATATAATTTTGCTATAACAACAAAAAATACACAGATTCGGGTGGAACTGACAGTCTACGCCACTTCAGACTGAAATTGAGTTCCAGGCAAAATGTGTTATTACCACCGCTTCCAGAAGAAATCTACAACAAACTACTATATCTACTAGAATCTATTGCTTAACAATCTACTATATAATTATGCTATTTTTGTCAACAGATTTTATCAATTTATTCCCTTAATGAAATCTCTTCCTTAATGATAGATTTTGAAATAAGGTTATGTACAATTTGAAAAAAGTAATTTTTCGTGTAATTTTGCGTGAAAGCACGGACGAGAAAGCACATGCTGTTTTAGCACCACTAGTTATACGCATCAAATTCAAAGCGAACCTTCTGAAAGCGCTTCTCACATTTAAAAAAGATCTCAGATTAACATACTGTAGAGCATGTTACAATAGATAACGAATGTAAAATAAAAATAATGTATATATTTCAGTGGCTATGAAATCACAAAATCGCTTTTCGGCATTTGACGAACTAAAAATTATTACCAAGCTCAATTGCTACGAATGGGGTATGATCCCGGCCATAAACGGGCATGATGAGCTATGAGAAAACGTATCTTATGGAAAAGCCTCTTGGCTTTTCCAATATAAATATTTCATAAATTACAAGTAGTTCGTGCATTGGGTATTATGTAAAAATCTTCGCTCAATTGTTTATGAAATAATGGACAATATTATACGAAAATTTAAGGAAATAAGAGCCGGAAGCTTCGGACCAGCGAATTATAAGAAAACAGTCAAATCCAATTTAAAGAGAGCACCAAATTGAGTAAAATTATGCATTGAAAAAATTACGTAAGAAATTTCGACGCATGATATCATCAAATCACCGCTAAACACCCGATGTGTTTGCAAAATGAAATTTAATAGAACAGCAAACATTTAAATGCTAATGCTTCTTTCCTAACCTCGGTTTGCTGGTCAACCTTTCTTGCCTCACCTCGGTTAGCTGGTCAAGCAAACCACCTCCTAGTTCTCAACGCCGTTAGCTGAATTAAGCAAACAACCTCTCTATTCTCATCGCAGGTTGCTGAATCAAGCAAACCACCCTTCCACTCTGTTAAAGCAAACCACCTCTTTGATCTCACGCAGGTTGCTGAATCACGCAAACCACCCTTCCACTCCTGTCAAGGACCTTTTGGGGATCGAAGCCTAGGAGACCGGGCGCGGCACACGGTCACCGTTCGGAGGCGCGCAAATGTTTGTATCATTACGGAAATCACTCCATAAGAGATATTTTACGCATTAATAGGGCGAAATATTTTTAAAATGTGTCATACCATTAGAAGTTAGTAACTTCTAGAGCCTTCTCATTGCAATAGGGTACGCGAATACAACAAGAGTAAGCCGTTGTTGGTGTTCTCTATGCCAAGGCAAGGTAGAGGCTTTAAACCTAAACCCTAAACTTAACCCAATATTAGATATGAGTATAGGTTGAGACTTGGCAGTAATTTTGATTTATATAGAATCGTGACAAGTCCATGGGATAGCTACGGAATCGTTAGTTAACACCTAGAAATTGTTACTAGGTTTCAGACCAGAAACTAAGATTGTTTATTATTTCAGGTCGCATAAACATCTAGGTCATTAGCGACCACTATTGGAGTAAACGCGGGGGTTAACTGTGGAGATGAAACCATATGGTGATAAGGGGAGAAAGGAAGAACACAAATACAACCATGCCAGAGGCGAGACTCGAATCCCCGATCCTTCGGTCCGAGTTCGCTAAAATACTACTGCTTTAGCGATTTTGGCCACCGGATCTGCAAGAAATAATTTATTTGGGTTCTCAGTATTCTTCGTAGCCGTTTGCCTCGCATTACCCCTACGGAGTTCATTCCATGTGCCCTACAATAAAAATGCCTTTACGTCGCTTCAAGTCACCCCAGAGTCATTTTCATATACATTCCAAGAGACGAAACCATTATAATAGTGCACTCTTTAATGATATCAATTACAATTGCAGATTGAATTAAATGTATTACTTTCATTATTACAGAATTCCTGTTTTATACGCTGTGGCAATAATGCTTTATATTTTACTCATTGACCGCCTTCAGGGGTTTAATAAATTTTGTGGCACAATTCTCTATATCTTAGCACTGCAGCAGGTGTTTCTCTAGCGTAATAATACTTCACTCGCACATATTCAGGGCATGTGAAAATGGGCCCTATTGAGTAATCTACTTCGCGTATCGCACATTGCAGCAGCATCGTTCGTGTTGTAATATGCACGATTGAAATTGGTAAGAGTAATTGCATCTTATAAGGATAACTGTATTTCCTTGGAAGGATGCGAATGCTATAGTGATATCAACAAACTCTCTAATGTTTTTTATATATTTCATTCAATACTGTCCAGATCTACAATGTTTTTAAACCTCTTGAAATATTCCAAATAAGATAATATAAGATCACTTATTTCTTCACGTTCACCTTCCGTATTCAATTCTGTCAAATCCTTTTCTAGAATATCGACATGCAATGGTCGACATGCATGCAATGGCATTAAATTGATATTTATTTGCCCTCATTGGACAGTTAGTATATTTTTAAACTATTTCGTGGATAATTTCGTTGTTACTAGCCAAATTCCTTATGAAAATCACCGCACTCTCAATCAATCACGGAGAAAAAAGAACAGTTACAGTATACCTGATCCATTATACTGTATCAAGGGAACGCATGATAATATTGGCCCAAACAGGTTCACTGTTGCTGTTTCGTGACGGAGATAGTTGGAACGAAAATTGCATCGTAAAGAGTCCCTTTTTGCACTCCTCTGTATCCACCTTGTCAGAAGTGCATGGGTAGAAGCTGCCGAGCCCAAGCACCCTTGTTGGAAGAGTTGGGTATCTACGAGGGTGGTCCCAGAATACCCTGTCTGACCTAGAGATCGAGGTAGTTCGAAAAATATCACTGTATTAGAAAGTAGACAATCTACGAAGCATATGTTTCAAGTTTTTGGCAACAATCAATAGTGAACGTTGTGAGTGAATTTGTAAAAATGGAGAAAATTGGATACTTCCTTTGTAAAGGCCTCAGCCCAACCAGTATAGAAACTGAACTTGATTCTACTTTGGGTGAGTCTGCGCCTTCGTTTACTACAGTAAAATATTGAGTAGCAGAGTTTAAACGAGGCCGTACGAGCTGCCAAGACGAGCATCGCAGTGGTCGACCAAATGAGGTGACTACTCCAGAAATGGTAAAGAAAATCCACAAAGTGGTACTGGGTGATCGTCGACTGAATGTGCGCGAGCTAGCAGACGTAGTAGGCATTTCGAAAAGTGCGGTACATCGCATATTATCTAAAACTTTAGACATGAGAAAGCTGTGTGCCAGATGGGTGCCGCGTTTGCTCACACTCGAGCAAAAACAGTGTCGTGAAGATGTTTCAATTGAGTGTTTAACGAAGTTTCACCGCAACAAAGCAGAATTTTTGCGCAGTTTCATAACCATGGATGAAACATGGGTCCACCACTTCACCCCAGAGAGAAATCAACAATCAAAACAATGGACTGAAAAGGGAGAACGCGCACCAAAGAAGACGAAAACCGTTCCATCTGCAGGGAAGGTCATGGCGTCGGTTTTTTGGGATGCGCGTGGGATAATTTTCATTGACTATCTTGAAAAAGGAAAAACTATCAACGGCGAGTATTATGCGAACTTATTACAACGTTTGAGCGAAGAAATCAAGCAAAAACGGCCACAGTTGGCTAAGAAGAAAGTGTTCTTTCATCAGGACAATGCACCAGCTCACAAATCCGTTATTGCAATGGCCAAAATTAATGAATTAAAATTTGAATTGCTACATCATGCACCCTATTCGCCATATTTACCCCCCTCTGATTATTTTCTGTTCCCAAAATTGAAAAAAATGGCTCAGTGGTCAAAGATTTTCCAACAATGAAGAAGTGATGTCGGTAGTTAATGGCTATTTTGAGGAGCAAAACTGTTCTTATTATAAAAAGGGTATCGAACTTATTGAACATCGCTGGGAAAAGTGTATAGAGCTAAAAGGAGATTATGTTGAAAAATAAACATTTTTTCCCAAAATTTTTGTTTTTTCTTTGTTGGGTCGGGTACTTCTGGGACCACCTCCGTACTCGGCGTAAGCGAGCAACACAGGTTGGAGGATCCAGCCTACCGTCTTGACACATCCGGACGAAACTGATAGAAGGAACCGGCCTTCCATGTCGGCTTGCACAGCTATACTGGTTGAAGGGCCAGCTGTACGTCTTGCCTTATTTAAGCATTTCTTATTGGTGTTACAAGTACTTATCGTTGACGGGTATAGAATGGGTTATGCGTAGTACTTGCTATTAAGAGAATATTCATTATTTATTTTTGATCGAACAACAGATCTGTATATTTACCTACACAAGCAGACACCGTAAAAACGGAAATAATTGCATAAAAATTACGCATTTAGTGATAATTAAATTTCACAATAAGCCTCAAAAGCCTTTAAATTCTGCAGTCTGACTGTTATTGCGGTAGATATACATACATCAGTGCCTGATTTTGTAATAAATTAAACTTAATAGCCAACAAATGATAATGAAACACTGATGTACCACTTAATCATTTATGTGATCAGGTGGATTAAATAAACAAGGAGACTAAGAACATGTTTACAGTCATCAGTAATTATTTCAAAAATATTTTATAACTGTTTCAAAACTATTTTAAAAACGTTTTATAACTGTTTCAAAACTATTTTAAAACAGTTTCACAAGTACATTTAAAAAGCAAATTTTATTTAATTCACATTTATTTTATAAAAACGCCAAGATTTATTTAAAATTGGCTAAATATGTAGCTGAAAATTATTTTCGAATGTATTTCTTGCTTATTTCTTTTAACCTTTCATTTTACAAATTAAATATTCTTGTATTGTTTATATTAATTTTGGTTACTAAAAGTTCAATTCTATTAGTCCCTTCATTACACTTAGGGTTCTTGCATTCACTAGCACAAAATTCATCTACACAAAATTAACACTTAGTTTACAATTACAATGAATTCATAAATAGTTTACATACTGCTAAAATCAAAAAAGGATATGGAAGAATTCACCAACATAAATAATTTATATTTTTTCTTCTGTTATTTCGATTTCTGTAATCTATATGTACAAACATACTATAATAATCAAATCAAATTAGTTAAATTAATTTAAAAACTGGAATTGAAATGTATTGCCCAGCATTGATTTACTTGTTGGGTCTTCAATTTGAATCAATATCATTACTTAGAAACCTCTTTGCCGATTTGACAATGAATAAGCTCATTGGCTTTCATTTACAAATCCTACACTCCCAAAAAGTTAATGTCATAACTATTGTTATTATCACCTGAATGCAACAATCAAAAATTTTAGAAAAGAATGTGCACTCAATAACAGCGAATAAATATAGTGAGAAGTCGGGATAAATCATAATTTTAGTATTGTGTAAGGTGAGAGAACACTCATCACTTTAGCGTGGAACGAAATTATTGGCCTTCATTTTATAGGATGAGTCAAATAATAAGTTTTCTTAGCAAATTAATGACCAGTTCTAAAGTGACTTTTAAATTTGGCAAGTTATTTTGTTAAATGCATAATTTTCTGGATTGCTTCAAAATTTAGGATTATATTCTTTGAATACTATTGATTAATTTCACACACACACACACACACATAATCACTACTCAGTATCACTGGTAACTGACAGTGATACAAGGGAGGGGAAAATAATTAGGTGCAGATTCTTAGTCTGCTTGCATGCAAAAAAAGAAAATAAAATATGTTATAAACCCATGTATATAAAAAATAAAATAAAAATGCATATTTAATTAAAGTTTGTAAAATTGCCTATATCAATTCAGAAATTGAAAACAGCATTATTACCTCTATTAAAGTCATTAAATATTGTAGAAGATATTACAATGTGTTTGAAATTAGTGTTTGGACATGCAAGTGGTACTGCCAAGGAAAAATTATATAAACCAATAAATTCAAATTCGATTTAAAACTTCTATGAAATGTAAAGAAAAAATTGTGATTCAAGAGCAGAAAATGCAGAATTTGACCTCACATTGGCTCAGATTTCATTTTACAAATATGCTCAATTACATCTGGTGATGTAGTAGAATGTTCAAAAAATTATTTCTCACAAAAGGATGAATTTGACTGAGTAAAATTTTGAAAAATTGTTGAGTGTTCCTGTTTCAAAAGACAATAAAAAAGTACCAAGCTAAAATTTGATTGGGCATGTTTTGTCAAATTTATCTGGCATACGTATGCAGGCAATTTAAAGGGCACAAGAATATTGTGTATTAATATTAAATTGTTTTATTTCACGAGGAAAGTATTTTGTTCACTTGGCAAGGGAAATGTGTCAGAAATTTATCAAGGTCAACACTATTACAACAGTAATGACATTTCTTTGCCCAAGAATCATTAACACAATCTGATATATTTTTCTCTGGTAATTTTGAAGATCAATAATAGCCAAAATCATTGCATGTTTGAGAATGCAGTGTTATCCATACTATATGCCACAAACAGGACAGTGTGAAGAATCCTAAATTATGAAAAACTTGAAACCTTATTACCTTGGAAACCAAAGTAAAAATTAATAATCTTTCAAAAGAAAATTACAAACTGTCACACTCCATAAACTTGATTCAAAACTCGTTGTATAACAATGTCTTGAAAAACCAGCATTTTGAAGTTAATGACACATTTTTAGTGGTAATGTGAATTTTTTACATTACTCATACTCATTTGTAGTCATTCGGAGAGCACTACTACATAGTATACATTGAAACTATAACAGAATTATAACACAAGTTATATTACCTAATGAGAATTTTAAAATAACTTGCCTGGTCAAAAATGATACACACTAAAAAAATTGAACCATTAATGTATACACATTTTGTGAACGTTAAATACGAATGAAATCACAAAAGTCCATGATGCCTGCAAAATTAGCAAATGTATATTGGCATCACCTTCAAATACATGTTCATGATCTTGTCATAGAATGCAATAGCCATTTAGAATTAACAATATCCATGAATATCCGCATCCATGAACCATCACATGTTTCAATGACCAATTTCCACCACCTGTGCCAAAAACTACCTGAAAAATAAAATTAATACAGTAGTATTTGAAAATATAATTAAAGTGATAATTATTGACAGATAATTACAGTAGTTTTACAGCAGTTTTTTTAGGAATGCATTATTATTTTGTTCAATTATTTACAGAACATGATAGACTTTAGTCTCAATTTAAATACAGTAATCAAAATTCTGTACACTTATAACAAATGGGAATACTACATAAACCTTAAATGGAACGTCCATTTAAATGAATTGAACACAAAATTAAGTTCATTATGCTACGCGTTCAGAATTCTTTCAAATTCAGTCAGCCTTCATACTGCTCGTTGTGTATACTTCGCGAATGTTCATTCCCGCCTGAGATATGGCATAATATTCTGGGGAAATACATCTTATAGCTCCCAGACTTTTAGATTACAAAACGAATTGTACGAATAATAACCAAATCCCACCCACGTGATTCATGTAAGCCTCTCTTCATTAATCTAGGAATTCTACCATTACCGTGTCTTTTTATTTACGAATCAGTGGTTTTGTAAAAAATGACTTGCTCAAGGGCGGGAATATATTTTCAGAAAATGCCGAAGTCTATTACTATAACACTCGACGTAGAAAAAATTCACATACAATACATGTACATTATTTTACACGTTGCCAGATGACATTAAACGATTAAATTCAATAGAAAAGTTTAAATCCCAAGTGAAATCGTTTCTGCTGCATAACTGTTTCTATACAATTAGAGACTATACTGAGCATCACAAGAAAAGTAACATTAATTTTAACAATGATACATAATGCATTATTTACCATTTGGACTGTACAAATGAGTATAAACAACCTGTAACAACTATTGTACTACAGCTTCCGGGTCAATGACCCCATCTCGATCAGGTTTTTCGTCCAGTTTCCCTGATCCATTGAGCAAATGCTGAGATGGCCCCTTGTTTTGCTTCTGGACATAAATGTAACTTCATTTTCTGTGCACGTCTTCTAGAATACAGTGGGAAATACAATTATTCAAATTATCGTTTCCATGTTGTCGCGGCAGGAAGTAATTTTTTTTTTCCTTGAAAATAGTTTTTTACAGGGAGTTTTTTGTTTTTTTCCCCTTTCAAAAATTCAAAATTTATGTTGTTTATCTTTGAAAATAGATTTTTATTACATGGGAGTTGTTTTTTTTCTCCCTTTCAAAATTCAAAATTTATTGCTTGTTTATCCTTGAAAATAGATTTTATTACATGGGAGTTTTTTGTTGTTTTTTTTCTCCCTTTCAAAAATTCAAAATTTAAGTAGTATATGACTTAGTGTAGGGATCACAGAATTTTGAAAATGTGCACACAATTCACTTTTCCCATAGCACGTCATACGCAGTTTTTAACTGTTTTTGAGTAAAATAAATAAATTAAAAAATTAAAAATTATTTACAATTTATTGGCAACATAATAAATATATTTTTTAAAATTTTAATGCGAATTTGCAATGCTTAATTGAGTATTAAAAAGTAATCAAATAACTTAAAACGTTTTCCAATTGGTACTTTTTTGACTATTAAAAAAAGCACAAATGAATGCAAAATAATGAATTTGGAAGCCAAGCCCTCTATATCCACTTAACAACACTAGAATTTGAATTGAAAGGATTCAAACCGATGATGTAAAACGAAATAATTGTTTATCTTGTTTGACATAAGCTTTTAGAGGTTTTACAATTTACATTAAAATAACTTTGAACTGGATTAATGGTCAAGTTTTGTACGTTATGTCCAATAGAAATGCACATAAACTAATATATGCCTTTCTAGTATTAGAACTCATGATAGAAATATATACGTACCTAAAAGTTGCAATTCCATTCCTCCATTGTCTTTTAATTTTGGTTGACAATTCTTGTTTGATTTCAAATAGGCGGTGTAAATGAAGGTATCATTTTCTTTCGAACTTCATTTGCCCGTTTACTCCCAATGAAATAAGATTTTCAATTCAAAGAGGTAATTTAGACTCTGTAGTCTGACGCCTATTAAAAGATATCCACCAATATCCTTTAGATTATAATTCACACTGATGTAGCACGGTAAGTTTCAACACGGTACTTACCCGTGAACTCTTAGTTCAGCGACTTGCTTCGCCAACGACGTATTCCTTTACAATAACACGTTGAAAACATTCACAACGATGCGCTTTTCGCCACTTCGAAGAAATTTTCCTGAAACCACATACGCCACCATTTAGAACTATTTAATTCTAATTAATTACGCAAAAATTAATTTTTTTGCTCTTCAAACTTCCGAGTAATTAATTAAAAACTAGCACTTCCGGTTTCCGCTGGCACTACCAAAAACCGGTTACCACAAAACCACATACGCCATCTTGTAGAGCAATTTAATTCCTAATTAATTATGCAAAAAAATTTTTTTGCTCTTCAATTTTTTGCGTAATAAATGGTGAGCTAGCGGAAGATTACGCTGGATCTACCACAATTAGTTACCGCAAAACCAAATATGCCATCTTATAAAGCGATTTAATTGCTAATTAATTACGCAAAAATTAAATTAATTGCTCTTCAAACTTCCGCCGCCGCGTTGTTATTTCTTACTGTTACATATTGTTACACATTATAGATTGTGATCAGTGCTTCTGTTGATGGAATGTACTGTGTTGGAAAGACACAGCTTCTGGTAAATTGAAAATATAAACATTCAATAGAGATGTTTAAAAGAAGACAGAGTGCAAGAAGCCAGTGTCAGTGCTGATAAAATAGTCACTACAGTACAGGTTATTGTTTATTTTTGATAAGCAGATGCTGGTACTTACAAACCGAGTTGACTTGTGCAATGGAACGTAGACCAGGTGATCTGCAACAAAGTGAGCGCAGCCTTCCCAATTTGAAAGCTCGGGGTAGGGCAGTCTTGTTGGACGAATCGTGGTGGATACCATTTTCTTCCGAACAAAACAAGGTTATTAAAGAATGTTATTATATTTATTATCTCACTTTAATGTATTGCAAATTATGCATTGATTAAAATTAAGAATGTTATGTTATGAGACATTCATATTTATGCTTCATCTTTGTTTGTATCATTCTCTTAAAGCGCACAAGACTAGATGATTTATCATGTACTGATCATGTAGAAGCTTTAGTATGATATAAGAGTCACAATGTGTTACATTTGAACATTTATTTCAGCACAACGTTTAAACACTTCTAATTTTAAGAATAGGTTCGATAAGAGCCCAAAATTTATTGCTTATTTATCCTTGAAAATAGATTTTATTACATGAGAGGTTTTTTTAATTTTCAAAATTGATATAGTATATGACTCAGTGTAGGGACAACAGAATTTTGAAAATGTGCACAGAATTCACTTCTCCCCATAGCGCGTCATACGCAGTTTCAACTGTTTTTTTGACGTAAAATAAATAAATAAATAACATTTCACACCCAGTCTGAGTAGAGGTCACAACTGATCACAGTCATTGAAGGTAGTTCAGAAATGAAATTTCACTATGCATAACAAGAGAATTTTTCTTTCTATCGAAAACCCACGATACTCTTATAAGTTAACGGGTATCATATTTATGAAACCAGAAGAATGACAGAATAATAATGAAGTTACAAGAAATAGGAATAAATTTACAACACTGATAAAGTATAAAATAAGCATGGATATTTACGAGTATGAGAGGGAAACTGAATTATGTAATAGTGTTGGTTGAAAATGAACAGAGAGTTAAAATCGTGTTCTAGAGAAACAAGCGATACGCAATTCCAAGGTGACTGTGAGATTAATGCAATGAATAGGGGTTCCAGTTGCTCACGTGAATTTAGTACGTTGGCTCCGAGTGTGTTTGACGTGCGTCTGTGTGCGGGCAGATGATAAGCAAGATCCCCAAGTGAAACTCGCTTGCAGCATTTGCAAATTCCCTTCAAGGGAGCTCCGGGGGCACTGATAAATAGCAACCACAAGCAGAGAGTACTCTCTGCTTATCTAGAAGTGTGCTAGTGGGTCCTTGTGGTTGCTATTTACCAGTGCCCCCGGAGCTCCCTTGAAGGGAATTTGCAAATGCTGCAACCGAGTTTCACTTGTACTGGAAGTGTACACTTTCACTTTCTCTGGAAGTGTAACTCAGCCAATTTCTAGTTCGAGGCACAGCACAATGTTCTTAGCAGAATTTCCGCGCGGAGCAGAGTGGCTTTGGAAGCTGTAGGGAGTTACGTTCTTCTCAGAAACCGAGGGTCTTTGGTAAATAAACAGTGTCTTCCATCGGGATTTGCAGCACGTTCATCATTTCTTAGATCCTCCAAGGCCCATCCTGGAACTGCCTAAAGAGGTGGATTCAGGGGATCGTGGCCTGGAGCATAGCTTGCCTCTTTCTCCCCTCATCCCTTACCCTCTTCCCTTCTCGGGTGTCCCGTCGCGATTCCTGTTGCCATTCAAAGAACGTTTCCTCTGTGTTTCCGGAAATAAACTGGAAGACATCCCTACAAACGAAACCAGAAAAAACTAATGGTGCTAAAACAGCACATACTTTGCCGCATTATTTGTAACGGCTGCATAATATTTTAAAACTTCATGAACTGGCAAAAGGGTTTCAAACAATGTTTTGCAGGAAACTGATCTCTAGTTCTTAAATTTATCTATTCATGATACCCATACATCGCCAGCATCACAACTGAACTCAATAATTCTCTACAATTGAAAAACAGAGGTGAACATTCGCATTTACAGTTTTCAAAAATTCATGGATTTTCATTGACATTATTTCAAGATTTAGTTTCAAAGTACAGTTTTAATTAAGGAAAAAATTAAATTGATTTTGTAATGCTATTTTCTGCAATTTTTGAAAATACAGATTTCAGCAAAAATTGGAGCTGTACTATTTTTATTAGAGTACTTTCCTCTATTCGAGAAAACAAATTGTAGTCGTTTCAGAGTAAATATTTTAATTGCCTTTAGTTCAAGCAAAAATTACGCAAAAAGTATTCATATTTTCAAAAAATTGTTCTTGACCTTATTTAAAGATTGATTTTTACTTTACTCTACGCAGTAGAGAAAACGTTATGTAATGCTGCGCGAAAAAAGTGGAATTTTCGGCAGAAAAACTCTTATTACAGCGCCGTGGTAACAAAAAGTGGATAAATCCAGCTGCAAAATTTAGGGGGGAAAATCCTCTAACACATAGTGCAGCCAAAATCAATGTTTTGTTGGTCCTTAATGCCGAAAAATCGAAGGACGGCAAAACGTGTCCGTCTGTGAACAGCGCTAGCAACTATACCGTTCAGCCGATTTTCTCCAAAATTGATATTCCTCAATCGATCTGGCCGATGTCACGGTCCCTTGAATTTGAAATCGATATTTTAATATTGAGGGTACTATAAATGTAGCCACTGGACCATTTTCCAAATTTAAAAAAAATTGGCTCTATCGTTTTTGAATAAATTTTGTTGTTGGATAGGGCAAAAGACTTTTAAGAGAATGGTGCATGAGTCATGTTCATTGAAAACTATTTTTTTAAAAATTGCAACAATTCAAAATTTTGCGGTGTCTTCCTACAACTAAAATATTACAGATAGAGATTTTTCCCTTAATGAAATCTATTCCATAAAGATAAATTTTGAAATAAGGTCATATACTGTGACCGTCCGTTTTCTTAGATTTCGAAAACGCGTCACATCCGACCTAAGAAAGCGAGGGAAAGGTGTATTTTGAACGCGCGCCAACGCGGATGAATATTAGGAAGGCTAACTAGAAATTAGAACAAGAGAGACCGCCACCATAGACCGAGGGCGACACCGGAGGTCAGATGAAAGAAAAAGTTCTTTCTGAAGGTAGCAGCTGAACTGGGCGGACGTATGGAAAACGGTACGCCAGGAATTGACATTGCAGCGGACATCAGATTTGCAACTTGGAGGAAAACTCTTCTAGAAGACCAGAAGAGGTAATTATTCTATTATAAATTGATTTAAACATAATCTTAGAAGAGAGATAATAAGAAACGTTATGAATTTATAATGGAAGAATTAGGGAGTGGAGTTTTGAATAGATGGCAGTAATTAATAGATTGCATTTATTTCTCTTTCCAGTTTTGTTTTTTTACATGCTTTTCTTATATTTATATACTCTCTTGAAGTTGGTGCTCTTATAAAAAGGGGTGATCTCTGGATTCATTTTAACTCTGAATATCCAGTTGGTCATTAATCGTAATCGAAAATAAAGTAAAATTCATATGAGAGTACGCAAGAATATAAAACTTGAACGAGAAGAAGAACGCGTTTTCTGGTGGGCAACGGCGTTCTCAACCCGAGGCCACGACGCTTCAAGGCCGAAGCCGCTCGGTGGAAAGGGGTAGAAGGAAGCACAGTGGACTGCTCTACGCGGCCGAGAAGAGAACACAGTAAGGTCGTTCCAAATAAACTGTTTTTGTAGGGATAGGAGTGATTCAGTTTAATCAGAAAGCTTATTCTGTATCCGTCACATAGAAAGAAAGGGAGGGTAACATATTTACCATGCTTAAAAGATAAGAAAAGTAAAAGTACATTTGTTTCCGACTTCTAATACGTGAGAACAGAATCAATCTTTTCTTTCAAAAAAAGGATTCGAAGATCTAATATATGTTTAGTATTAAGAATTGTGTAAGACAATTATAAGAAGAGTAGGAAATTGTGTATCGAGTTATTAGTGTGTGTGTGTGTTTTCTTACAGACAGTCAAGAGTATTCTGTATTTGATTTTTTTTCTGTGTGCCATTTTATGTATCTGTCAAAGCAGGAAATATTTTTAGAATATATTCTGAATTTAGTGAAAAGTGATTCTCACCCGAGTTGTATGTAATTTTTGCATCCAATCCACAAACGATCTTCACAACCCTGCCCCCCCTATTTTTTTATTTATTGTGTCCACACTGGGACGTCTATACTGAGCTAGTCGACCATCTGGTGAATTGTGTTCGCCACCCCCCCAAGACGTCTCAGTTCGGGTGCTGGCCTTACGGCTTGTACCGGACGGTACTGTGGCTCGCAATACAATTTTTCGAAAATGTTAGTTCTTCTCACCTAATTTTGCAGGAAAGTACGGGCGAGAAAGTACGTGATCTTTTAGCGCCATTAGTTTAAATGTGATTTCTCTAAGGGAAAAATATCTATCAATATTATAATTTTGCAATATTGATATTTTGCAATTTTTGAAAATACAGTTTACCGAAAATACCATTGCACATGCCGTTTTTATAAGTGCATTTTGCTCTATTCGCAAAAAAATTAGAACCATTTTTGAGAAAAGCTAAATAATTACCATATTTTCATAATTATCAGAAACATGCCCAAAAAAATTGAACTTTGAAAATTTTAGAAAATTTAGAGTTGAACGACAATGAAACACACATTGTTAATGCTAGTTTGTTCTATCCGAGAAAAAAAATTAATCCAAAAATTCAAAGCCGTTGAGGAAACTTTGAAAATGTAATTTACTACGTATATGAGCAAGATTTCTCCACCTTTTTCATCACAAAGAACCCATTAAGAGTTTTCTGTTAAACAACCGCCACTTCCTGCTGCAGTAGTACTATACTTTCCATTTATTTCGAAAATACATTGTTGTCGAGAAAGTAAAAAGATGTTTGTCGACTTGATTATTTCGCGAGCATTATCCGGTAATTAGTAATGCGAAAACAAGGCAGAAGTATTAATTGCTTGGAAAGCAAAATAGTTTTCTGACAAGAGCGTGACGGACGCACGTGGCGTCACTCTCTTCTACAAATCTATTTTTCCCAAACCAATGGACTGAGCGTGACAACCCTTAAGTCATCAGCTGACCTCAGGGGGCCACTGTTTTTGTCAGGCCTGGATTACCCAAACGTCGTCTCTTTGCGATTTCACTCTGGTGATCGACTCTTTTTTTAAGAAGTAACGCGGAAGAAGTACCGCGATTGGCAGACAGGGAATCGGAACGGGAGTCCCTTAGGACCGTGTATTTGAGAAAGCGGTCTTAAGTAACAACTATTTATTTCACTGAGAAGAGAAAGACTGCATAATTAAAGCGCCACACTTCCAGATGACAGCAGACGAAGTATTATTGTTTTGTTTGCTGCTTTTACAATAATATTTCTTTGTAATTTTCTTTCCCAAGTTTTTCAAAGTTTCTTCTCGTCCACAGGTGCAATGCAGTAGCTATATGCATAGAATATGGTCTAGCAAGACCTCTTCGTTGTGTTTTAACTTCCTTTAAGATGAAAAATATTCAAAAATGTCTATGTGAATCCATACTCTCAGAGATATGCCAATGCAGTTTCATCAACATGACAGAAAAATATTTCATTTGATAAACAATAAGGGGAAATTTGCGTCTTGATCTTCAATCGTGTATTACACATTTCCAATAGAATTATGTTTCTCTTGCGATAGCGCTCCAACATTCTCATTAGTGACCTCAAGGTTAGCTGTCTAAAGGGGCGTCCGACAGCGAAAAAATTGCCCGACTTAGAAACTCGCACATGTAAAATAAAATAATATTTTGGTGTTCTTCCCTGCTAGATAAACAACTTCAACTTAGTATGTAGTGTCAACTATAAGATACAAAGTCAGAAATTTTTTGTGATGATTACGAAAAATATTAAACCTGAAGAATTTATTATCTAAAATAATTTGATGTTATTATAATTTACACAAAGTTGTTACAAATAATTTTGATAAAGTATTGAGTGTTGTACGGGCGTCATGAATCTCAATCAAATACGTAGTTTTGGCCCAATATCGATGTGCATTGCATATTTTTTATCATATTTCCATACTGGTTTGTTATCCAAAAATTTTTAATTCTGTAATTAACATTACCAACTTGCTTTTAAAAGTTTCCCTGTAAACAATTCTAAAATATAAGGTGATTATATTCTTATGTATATTTATTTTTTCTCATCAATGAATTTTTAATTTTTTTCTAAGCAATCTTAGATGGTCGATTATTTAAAAAAAAGAAGTTAAAATATATGGTAATTTATCACCCGTTTTGTAAACACGCCCGAGGGGAATGATGAAGAGTCAAGACGAGAACTTATGATTTTCCGACTTTACGACCTCTCGAAACAAATGGCAGCCACCTTTTTTGCCTAGAGTTAATGGATGTTCCGTCTAGCACCTTCACGTTCCTTGCTGCCCGTAATCCCGGGTACGCCATTACTCACTGGAAACGTCCCCTTAACTTACTCTAGATGCTCTTGGCTACATAGACGGTCATTTCCTGTTGCTTGGAAGGCTATAAATTTTGCATAGTAGCTGTTCGGGCGAAGGAGGAGTAGGTATCAGACGCGCAACAATAGATGTTTCCGCGGGAATATCTCAGCAGGAGCCATTCGCCTGTAAAATACTGCGGTCGGCGCTCGAACCCGCTACTTTCAGAAGAAGCAGGATCTCACAAACAAACGATACCGTTACAGGCTGCCAGAGGATTTGATTAATTTTTAAACAAGAGGGAAAGCGGCTGACTTCGGAGGCAATTGATGACAAAATTACACGTGGGTACAATGGATGTCGTTTCTTGGCCCCTTCCAATATATTACTGTAGAGCGAACCAATTTCGTCTCAAAGTCACGCGTCTCGATCAATTTTGCAGGAAGGCCCTCGCGAACGAGCTCGGTCATCTTCTCTCTTCCCTTCTTTCCGACTCCTCGTTTTTGCACGGGTCTTCTTCGCAGACTTTTCCACTAGTGTGGGGATTATCACGCTTCAGTGGTACTGTGGGGAGTTCCAACTCAATACAAATGTGAAGATGGATAGCCATTTCGTCACACTTTTTGGGAGGCAAGTGAGTAGGTAAACAGTGATTGAATGATGATTTTGCTTCAGTTACCCTAATCCTTGGGTATTCGAATAAACGTGAATTCATACGTAGCGAGGAATGCTATATTAATTTTTGCGGAAAGACAATGGAGCTTTAAATTCATTTTTTTATATATTTTAGATTAAAAATATAATTCTGAGTCACAAGACAGAATTGCAAATATAAACATGTCATTTTTGTACGAATGTCTTTTACTGAAATACTTAGATTAAAAACATATAAAAGGAACAACGCAGTTTTTCCCTAGCCAAAGCCCTCACTAGTAAAATATATCTCCCGAATTAATATTTTTATCGTATTTTTTTACATAATGATTTTGCTGATTTAAAGTATTCTTTACATACTGATTACTGTCTTCAATAATTATTCACATATCATCGCATCAATTTCCTGATGCAAATCATGTAGGCGTTTTCATTCACTTCTGCCACAACTCACCCAATTTGTAGGTGTTTTCATGTTGAGACGCGTTTATTGTGACATAAAAATGGCTCCATCAGGAAAGTATTAGAAAAGCATGCTTAACTTTCTGAAGGAAACTACGATCTCTATCACTCTTGTATGGAATACCCCACGCGAATGCTTATGACAACTAGAAGTACTTTAAGTGTTCAATTTAATTATATATTCAAGATCAAGAGTTAGTTAATTTTGATTCCTTGTTGCAACGTCCAAGGATTTTCATCATCATGAATTCATCATGAATTGGAAGAAAGAAACTCAATGTTAATATTTATGCTATGTTCTACGAATGTTGATACCGCTCATATTACATTGTATTTTCCTAGGAAAGCTCCAATAATTATAATTTATCCATACCGTTCATTCAGTATCAGATTTCCATTAGTCAGGATGAAAAATATAACAAAAATAAATCATATTCTGAACTATTAGATTTTATTTTCAAAAAGCTAAAGATCCCTGTGGTTTAAAGAGAGTTATATTATTATTTTAAAACAGAAGAAATATGAAACATAAATATCTCACTTTGTATTTTTGCCATGCACAGCATTTCGACGAGGTTTTGACGTCATTTTCAGGTATACATATATTGTGGAAATGTACACATATCTGTATCTGAAGACGGCGACAAAATTTCGTCGAAACGTTCTACATGGCACAAATACAAAGTGAAATATACGTGTTCAATATTTCTACTCCTTTAAAATAATGATATAACTGTCTTTAAACAATAGGATCAAGTTTTTTATAACAAAAAATTTTACAAGTGAAATTTTCTACTTCGCAGTACACATAATTGAAAGCGCATCGCTGAGATTGACACATTTTTATCAGAATTTTAAAATGTGCTTGCGCCTGATTTCGGTCCAAGATCTACTCAATCTGAAGCGTGTGAGCCATTTGCTTATCCCGAACAGACCGACTCTCCACCCCAGGAATCGCTGAACCATCGATTTGGACGGGATCTTGTGAAGGGAGAATTCACCACCCACCTCGCCCATTTCCGCTCTTGCTCACACGTTGCGTCCCTGTCATCCCCGCCTCTCACAGTTCCGCCCATCCCATTCCGCACCGCCCGTGCCCATCTCGCTCCGTTCTGCCCACCCCATCCCGCTCCGTCCATCCCATCCCGCTCCGCCCATCCCATCCGCTCCGCCCATCCCATCCCGTTCGCCCATCCCATCCCGCTCCGCCCATCCCATCCCGTTTCGCCCATCCCATTCCGCTCCGCCCATCCCATCCCGTTCCGCCCATCTCATCCCGCTCCGCCCATCCCATCCCGTTCCGCCCATCCCATCCCGCTCTTCCCATCCCATCCACCTCTGCCCGCACCACACAACTCGGCCCACGCCCCAGTTCCCCATCCTGCTCTGCCCGCCTCACGAAATCCCACTCTGCTCCGCTCCCTCAACCCGCTCCACCCGCCCCCTGCTCCTCCCGCCGACCCGCCCGCCAACGCCGTCGCCCCGTCGCGTCGCGACGCCCAGCGTCGCGCCACTGGCCTTCCTGTCACCTCGTCTCGAAAATCTAATAGAAAAGGCGCCCGCCTCTGCAGAAGGAGTGGGTAATGTTATTCTCGAGTACGATTTCTGGATGTCTCTATCGCTTTACCGAGCGAGGCAGCTGTGCGGTTCGTAGGGTTGCCGCACTTTCGAGAGATCTCAAAAGTCCTTCGTGCGAGTTCGGAGACTCCTGGCTCAGCTGCACTACAAAACCTTATATTAAATTTGGGATACGATAATATCGTCAAGATGTTGCAAGAAAACGAAACCGGTGCCTTACGAAGAGACTATTCCTCACTGCTTGTGAGATGGTTGTGTTCCAGCAAAGGCGAACTTGCCTTGCGAACCCATCTTTCCCAATTTATGTTTATTGGCAAGATTCTTGTTAGTCTAAAGTTGAAAACATATTTAAAAAGAGAACATGTACTTTAGCTCAAGGATATAACGCGGTATTATATTACACATTTAAAGGTAATTATCAATAAATATTAAAATTTACTAAATTAAGAGATAAAGTGGAATGAGAGCGCTCCCAAGACCCTGTCCCGCGAGACCCGCTAAGTTGGCTACAATAATTCGTAAACTTGTTACGGCAATGCAACCTAAATTCAGAAATAAGATGATATGAATAAAAATGAGCATTTGATGCAAATGTGACGTTCTCTGTGGTTTTAAACATTTTTGAATTTTTTTCCACAGAAAGAATGAAAAAATTTTAAAAAAATTTAAAAAAATTTATTGAACATGTCAATTATCACAATGATTCAATTTCTTACCTGTAATATTCATAATGCGATAATTGTGTATTATTAAAAAAGTGTGTTTTTTAAAACCTTTTCTAATTTTTTTAATAAGTTTGAAATTATTTAAAAAAAATTGGAGCTTATTAACAAACAAAATATCTTGAGATTTCGAAAAACTTCGTAAGACATTATTTGAAGTTCTTGTGTTCAGAAATGCAGAAATTATCAAATAAATATGTAAAGTAAGTATTAACGACATGAAAAATACGCCAAGATGTTCTAGCTCATATTCCTCAAGTCCAATGTTCCAAGACAATTTGCGAATTTACAATAAAAAAATACCCATGAAATATTTCGTATCTTACAAATTCTTCCGCGCGATTTTCATTTCATATGGCTGTTTTGTAAACAATCAGGGTGCCAACGTCATGGAAGAAAATTATGGTACCATGGACTGAAAATAACCACGGGGTACTGGGGTTTAATCAACGCCCCCAACATAGATCTATTTAGGTGGCGTTGATTTAATTCCCGGCACAATCGCAAAGATCGCAGCGCCAAAACACGCAAAACATGTTTTTGCAAATATCTATAAATTTTCTGACCGGATCCGAAAACAAATTATCAATTCCCCGCAAGGAGACCGAGTGGCAAATGACAATTTATATGCCTCGATTGGTGCGCGGGAAGTGGTCTAGCCGTGAGTGACGGAAATCGAACTCACGCACATACAATCGCACTCAAAACTCGGGAGTTACTCAAATACTGTATAGGGATTATATGAGGGTATATTTACTTTATAAAATAAACAGTGTTTGTGTAAACTATGCATTTGAAATCAATGCATTGGAAACTAAAACGAGCTTGGAACGAAATAATATACATAGTGAAATTAAAATCTAGTAAAATTATAAATACGTAGTACCTGCATATCTACAAAAATATTTTAAAATTTCTTAACCACAGTGGGGAAAGCTCAGGAGAGACGAGAAGTTTCTAGAAAGGTGATGTCCTGGTTCGCAAACAAGCGCAAGTGGGTTGGAATCGCGAATGCATTAGAGCTGTAGCATCTGGGACAAAATCGTGAAAAGTTTAAGGAAATGGTAGTTTACTTCAATAAATGATACTGCATGTAAGGAATAAAAAGGAGGAAAGAAAGAGAAAACAAAAATAATGTGAAGTACACGAGAAGATGAAAAGAGGGAAAAGGATTTTAAATTCTCATAAATTAGTTTATCGCCTTTTCTTTTTTTATTTAACTCATCCTTTTACCTTGTTGGGACATTTTATGGTATTTTATTTCGAATTTAGTTGGTGAACATTAGAGACGAACTCACGTCACGTCATCCCAGACGCCCATTCCGCGACGCCCCGCCGTTGCCCCTGGGGCGTCTCCGGGCCCGCGCCGGGGCAAGGTGCCTCGCGCCCTCGCTGTGGACCGACCGCTGCCCTCCAAGTTCCCGCACGCCGCGCTCGAGAGCGAAGACGCCGCGCGCCCGCCGCACTCGCGGGCTTAAGGCAGCGTCCGCTGAGAGGCAGGCAAGCACTTGCCCGTCTTATCTTCCTAGCCGTCTCTCCGCTCTCCAAAATCTATTAATCCACCCTTTTCTCCCCATGTTGGAAAAACAGGTAACGTTTCTTCAGTATTTTGCAGCAGTTTAACACTTGTAAATACGGTAACAGGAAAGTTTACTCAGATGACTCAGCTCAACAAGCACAACAAGAACACATCTATTTTTTACTAGTTCTGCGAAATGCATGGATCTGTTAAGACAGAAGCGACGCGTGTTAGTTTCTCACGAGCCAGTAATAGCCCTATATTTTAAGAAAGTTATCGACCCAAATCTATTTAGACACCTTGGACAGTGTATGGAACGAATACAGTGGCAACTAGCAGAGGTTAAAATAAAAGGATTTAAATTATAAAAGAACGAAAAGAATAAAAGGAACTGATTTGCCCACTGGTGTAGACAAATTTGCATACTTTTACCCTCCTTTCTCTTATTTTACACAAAGGTTGAAACTTTTTTTAATTTTTCCAAAATGGCTCCAATGGCTTTGTTGATTAAAATTTGTCCTCGGATGAAAAAATGCGCACGGGTGGCAACGTTAAGATCTATTATTTTTATCTCCACACTGTAATTTGCATAGTTTTAATTTCATAAACAAATGATCAATTTTGAATTTTTCGTCAGAATTCAAATATTCTCCTTGTTAGCGAAAGCGAATTTTGGCTGCTTTATGCATAACATTGACAAGACAAAAGTAGGATGTTGTAATTTTGTGGATGTTATGACAATGTAGAATTGATACAAATATCTAACCAAACTTGGAACTGAACCCGCTACTCCTCCTGTCTGAATTCACCTCGACACTGAGCCATTCATTCGCTGCTCTAGCTCTCCTCTTGTAACATGTTTATATTATCAAAACGCGAAACCAACATTACATAAATAAAAATTAATGTCAATTCTGTTTCATACGCAGGAATTCATTTACTTCTAAACTACTACTATTTAATTCTCAACTCCCAAAGCTAATGCACATGTTATTCCCTAAAAGTCTCTGCCCAGGATGCTACGAAATGGGAGGCTCTAGAATGGTTAGAATTTTCTAACAATATTTAATAACAATATAATAATTTTCATGGGGGATTGGAACCTAAACATTCATTTAATTCACGTAGGACTCGTTTTAAAGTCACAGGGAATGAATGAAATGAAGTTTTCATTGCGAACAGCTGGGAGAAAAAGGACAGCCAATCGGGACTATACCCTGCAAATCCCAAAAAGGGTGAGTTTCAACCAAAATACATTTTAAATGAAACAATTAAGTTACTCCTTTCTCCATTCTTCAGACGTTCATATGTTATAAACGAGAGCCTGCTGCGAGTCCTACGAGCAGAGTTACAATTTAAAATTGTCGGGGAACACTGAGAGGCAGATTACTAATTATTTCTTATGTGCGGACATTTCGACTGAACAGAACCTCATAGCAATTTCGTTAAATTACTCTCCCAAGTACCTTTCGCTCAACCGATATCAGATTCGAAGCTTTGCATCTTCAGCATATCCGTGATATAAGTCAAAAGCGATTGAAAGTTCAATACGCTGTCATGATCAGACGCTCGGTGGTTGTCAATAAATTTTCTGATATCGCCATAGCTGGTTTTCCGTACGTCCGGAAAAAGTGCATAGCGGAGCAATATAAGTAGTAAATGAAACTACGCATAGGAGAAATATCCTGTATTTCCTTTCATACTTAGATACAGATTTGAGTTAATTATAAACAGAAGACATTTAATATGTAAAAATTGCAAGCAAAATATTTTTATTAAACGATAAATATTTATTAAACGATGCTCTTTACAAATAAAAAGTTATTATAAAATTCACTGTCTCTCCACCTTGTTTTTGGGCTTCAAACCACATTTTAGAACCATGTTCATTGATAGTGTTCACCAAATGAGAAAGCGTGCTCACTTATTCAACAAGGAATGGCTATTTTATTTTTGAAGGTGTCAATTGTATTATATTTTATATTATAAAAAAGACCATAGAATGGAACACATTATATTCCAGACTCTGGTAACATGTTTTTTTAATTTTATTTATTTTACGTCAAAACAGTTAAAAACTGTGTGTGACGTGCAATGGGGAGAAGATAATGATGGGTATAATGTATAGCTGTGTTACTTAAGTTCTTTTAAGTTTCTTTACTCCTTCATATAACTTGTTTAATTCAATTGCAAGATCTTTGGATGTTTTACTATGTTTGCAATAAAATAAATCTTCCGATTGAACATCCCACATAGCAGAACGGAGGACAAGAATACACACGGAGCGTTTTGTCACTATCACTGTCTCCCGAGCTACTAATTCATTCGTAAATATTATTCAGTAAAAACTACGGACGCAGTGATCGGAGAAGCTGATCCTCCAAATTCCCGTTCTGACAGATTTATTACCTATAAATAAATCACGGTTGTTGAAAATTTGAAATTTTAGTCCTGAACCACCGCTACGGGCGCTTCAACGGCCCTCAGTACCAAATTTTTGAATTTTTAACATCGTCAAAGTCATCGCATCTAACTATATCCAACTAACTCCATATTGACTGGAGATATCTACACTTCTGTTAAACCTCTTCAATGCTTCCCAACTCTAGTTCCTGTGCCCTTCAATTTTCGTATTTGTGCTTTATACGTACCATGTTTCAATACAGACTGTCTCGGATGGTTAGTAATTAAATCGTTTCTGTACAGTTTGTGGGAAATAAATTGCATCCTATACATTAACTGATAAAAAATTTATGTTCATTCGGAAGCTGATGAGGCAATAAATTCATCAGAAGACCTGTAATATATTTTCCGGTTAGTATGAAAGTAAAGATTTATTTTCAGCTGTACTGCAAATATTTTTGTAACGTTATTTTTTCCTTTATTATTAGGTAGTCGTTAAAGTTGACTTAAATATTATTTATGAACCTTAAACTTTAATAAATTAATGTCTCGGTCTACACAATTTACGGTTTTACATAAAATAATATGTGAAAGGCGTTCAATATAATTTTTTATATATAACTCACTAGAGTATTCGATTCCATCTATACTATTATAAACATTAATACAATCAATGTGTATTATTGAAGGGTACGCCTTCTAGTCGTCATGTAATAGTGAATTGTTATTGTCACAGTCGGCGAAATATTCAGTGCAGTAATAAGTCAGTTCAAACTACGTCTGTTTCAGCCCGCCACGATAAATATATCACCTCGAGGTGCATATCCATCTGTCCTCTCTCTTTGTAACAAGTTAATTTACTCACTGCTCCTTTCCGCAAATCGCTTCCGCACTTCCAGTTCGTAAAACACAACCGCGCTGTCGCCCAGGGACGTCTTCCCTGGAACTTGTAAAATCCATGGAAAGAGGCTGGATTTTGATAATAGGACGAGAGTGAAACGGTGTAATACTCCGGAAAATCGCCGCCGTCTGCCAGCTCAGCGGCGTTGGGGCGTGCGGGCGGCGCTCGCACCAGCGTCCCGCCCCCGCGCCCGCCCCCGCCACCCGCCCCGCCACCCGCCCCCGCCACCCGCCCCCGCCGCGCCGCACCTGTTGAATCGCTCACAGCGCCGGCCCGGACGCGCCTCTTGTACGGGCAGATCTAACTCACGTGCGCTTTAGAGGCGAGTAATTCAGGCGGGCGCCGCGAGATACGGGTCGAGTTGTAGGACGTGTGTTTGTTTACGGAACGGCGCCGTTTAGTGCTCTCGCTCGCGAGCCCTTGAGCTTTCGCGTTTTGGGGGAAAACGTTTCTAAATTAATGGAACTTATGTTTGACAGAGCGTTGGAAGCTAGCTCGTTTGAGAGCCCTTCAACTCCGCTTCCAAAGGGAGACAAAAAGGCAGCTTGTAACGTGTTATGAAGTGTCCACAGTGAGGGCATCCGCAGGGTGAAAAATGTGTTTTATATTAACTTGCAAAGTTATTTAGTTAGGAGATAGAGCACATTAATCCGCCAATTTTATTCGAGAATTTTATTGAGTTAAATTATGAAAGATTAATGTTATAGTTATTTGAGGTTTTGAAGAATACTAAGAAAGCATTAATTAAGGCACTAAGAAAGAATAATTAATGCATACAGAATGTGGCTCAGTCTAGAAGATCAGAGTTAAATTCATCAGTTAACAGAATTGTCACACTTATTATCTGAATTTACTAACTGCAAATACGGAATGGATAACGATCGTTAAGAGATGGCTAAAAAGAAGTGATAATACCACAAATTGCTGTAGATGAAATAAAGAATCATTGGTCGGAAACGAGAAAGCAACCAGAGCCGTTATTCATTGAAGATATACCAGTGACGACCTTTCCAGTTTGAGGGAAGAGAAATCTTTTTGCGGCAGAGAACTACATACAATGTTCTGATTTAATTTATTTCATTAGAAAACTTAAAACACGGTATGTGATGTCCAAGGTACTAGTATAAACGGTGAATATTTTCCTGAGTTCCAGGATCCATACGCCACAGTTTGAAACACTTTTAAAAGAAAGTATGATTAGCAAATTTTGAAAACCAGAAATTTTCATACATTATTTAGTAATATTTTGTGTTGTCGGATCCACGTTTTGTGGGTCGTTGTTACCGAAAAGACGTCTGTTTGCCCGTGCTGTTCTCCGTTTGGACAACTCCTTGTCGTATGGTTGTAATATCTTTGTCGGTTCCATTCCTTATCCATACGGACAGCAACACCTAAATCGCCCAGACCATTTTCTCCAGAATTGACATTCCTCGACCGATCTGACCGTACTTAAGGTCTTGCGAATTTGAAATGGATATTTTTGACGGTATTTTCATTGAAGTCCCCATGAGTACCTCACTGGACAGCGTGCTCGCTTTCCATGACGCCATCCCGGGTTCGATACCCGATCGGGGCAGATTATAGTGTGCGCTTTCCTCGCAATGTCCCAGAATCTGTTGCTGTGTTACGACGAGAAGGCTCACTTCTCAGGTGGAGGCGAAAAGAACACGGCGTAGGGATGTCGATGTGCTAACCAGACGAACCGCTTAATCCATAGTCGCAAGGCCTGGATGTCGCTGGCAGACCTTGGCCCCGTCAGGATCTGTTGCGCCAGTACAGACAGACTTTACATGAAGATTGGACGACATTTTGAAAATTTTCTCAAAAATGGCCCCAAAATTTTTCTTTACTTTGTCTCGAATAGTACACCACTGAAAACCTAATATTTGGCGTCGAAAATACCTTGGCCAGAGAAGTTGATGTAGATGCGCCTGCCTGTAGACTGCGCTATCTAACGAGATTTTTCAAGACTAAATACTCTACACCGAAAAATGAAGATTAAATTTATTTTCTTGGAGAGCGTATACATTTTTTAACGATCATGACGATCATTGAGACGTAAATAATAATAATAATAATAATAATAATAATAATAATAATAATAATAATAACAACAACAACAACAGTTACAAGTAATGACAGTTACAAGTATTTAGGTTTCAACCAATAAATAATGATTAATCACAGAGACAGCAAGCAGCAGCTAGAAAATATGTTTAGACTCCGTCTTCGGAAAATCCTAGAAACAGCGCTGACTTCAAAGAATAAAGTAAAAGCTATAAATTCCTGGAGCATTCCTGTGCTGACGTATTCCTTTGGAATAGTCAGTTGGTCACAAACGGATCTTGATAACCTAAACAGAATGGTACGCACTATGCTCACTAAGTTCAGAATGCATCACCCTAAATCAGCAATTGAACGCCTCTACATTCCTAGGTAAACTGGTGGTCGTGGTCTACTAGATCTGAAAGCATTACGCAAACCGCCAGGTAAGTCTAAAAAAATACTTCAACTCTCAATCTGAACTGTCGCCTCTACATAAAGTAGTAGTAGTAGTATGTGGCAAAGGCTATACTCCCTTAAATCTGAGCAACAATGCAGACTACCCTGATATCACGTCAGTCAAGGAAAGATTACAGGTATGGAATTTCAAACCTCTCCATGGTAGATTTCCCCATGGTCTACAAAATGCCGACTACGACGCCTCAGTGCGATGGTTCAGAGATGGGGCTCTATTTAGAGAGACTGAGGGTTTCATTCAAGCAATTCCCTTATTTAAAAAAACAAAAAAAAAAAAAAACCAGAGACAATAGACCAGCTCATCACTGGGTGCACAAACCTCGCCAACACGGAGATCTATATCGGCACAACCTAACTGCAAATATTGTACACCAAGCACTGGCAACCAAACATGCTCTACTGGCAGAAGAGGAAATCATCCCTTATTATGAATACAAAGCCAAATCCGTCATAGAAACTAAACAGTTCAAAATGTATTACGACCTTCCAATACATACTGATAAAACGATCCCGGCAAATAAACCATTCTACTACATAACGTACAGGAGAAGAAGGCATTCAGTATTGATGTTACACACCCTGCAGATCACATCAATAAGTCAGAAACAGAAAAAATCTCAAAATACATTCCCTATCAATAGAATATAAAGAAATATACAAACTTGAGTCTGTTGAAATTATACCAATTGTAATAACAGCTACAGGTCTGGTTAACAAAAATCTAAAGTATTATTTAGAAAAAGTAGGTCTTCCTCCTCACAAAATTATCCCCAAATCTCAAAAGTCAGTCAGTCTTGAAACCTGCCGGATTGTTCGCACAGTCTTCAATAAGCAAAGCTAGGAATGTGGTAGAGTGTGTTAGAGACATGAACCTCGGGTGAGAAACCCCCGAGGAAAAAGAAATAATAATAATAATAATAATAATAATAATAATAATAATAATAATAATAATAATAATAATAATAATGATAATATAGAGGTAAAAGACTTCCGTGAATTCTTCCCATGAAACTGAATTGTTATTAATTTTTGTATACGTAATGTTACTTTCGAGTTTCGTTAATTAAAATGTGTTGTTATAAGCGGAGTTTTCGAACAGAAAAAGGATAGCTCAGTGTCGAAGTGTTGTTTAAGAACTAGCGGAGTAGCAGGTTTGATTTCCGCAGGTCTGCGTAGAGATTTTTCATCCATACTAAATTACCATAGTGACCACTAAATTACAACATTCTACATTTGTCTTGTCAATGTTATGCATAAATTAGCCAAAATTCGCTTTCGCAAATAAGGCGAATATTTGAATTCCGAAAAAAATACATAATTGTGTATTAATAATTACATTATATACTTTCGATTTGGTACAACGATTTCTACCAAAAGTTAACGCTAATAGAGGCTATTTTTCCTGACGTTTCACACTTCTCACAAGTCAGGCGCATGGGAACCAAAACCGTGCTCTTGGTGTACGAATACTTTTTGCGTACCGACTTTTGACAAACTAGAACATTTCAGTGGTTTTATATACTTTGTTCATATTTTCTCTTTTGTTTTTGGTATTAACTTTTCTACATACTTCGGTTAATATTATGTTAAAAATATGAATTAATAAATAATAAGTTAATTATTGCCTAATAATTAAAAAACTGTTAAAATAGACTAGTGTACAAATACATTGGCCGACCTGGATGGCCGAAGTGGCTAAGAGCCCTAGAAAAAAACGAATACATTTACACTCACTATATATTAACAAATATACTTAATTATTTTGTTGATATTTGAAACATTATATTAAGTATAATTTTAAATGAAATATTCCTGTATAAAGTAAACTACTTCAGCTTTCGGGGAAATGACAACCATCTCGATCAGGTTTTTCGTCCAATATCCCTGATCCATTAAGAAAATGCTGAGATAGCTTCTTGTTTTGTTTCTGAACATATACGAAGGTTAAATATGCGTAAGTTTGTTGGCCTCACCTTTTGGAAATTGTGGCAGTATTAGAGCCGGGAGTGTGGATTGCTGGTTTGTTAGAAAACTAACAACTCAAATCTGTAGTTCGTTTAACGTTGCAAAAAATGTTTCTATAATTCGTGAGCAAACATTTTTAATATTGAAATATCGCTCTTCTCGCAATGTAGGTTCTTTAAGTTATCATTAAACAATGAATAGTAAAAGAGTGGGGAAGGGGTTCTGGAGCTCAACAAAACGTGTGCAGTTTTATACTCTGCCCGCCCCCCACATGTCATATACATTTCTTACTGCTTTTTACGCAAATAAAACAAATAAAATCGGCTTATATAAAAATATACAGAGAATTCTGTATTTTCGAAAATCAAAAAAGTTTAAAATTTGCACCGTGTCTTTAACTATAATAGTGATGGTAGAGGTTTTGCCTCAATTAAATTTGTTCTTCAGTATTTGATATATAAATGAGGTCATGTACAATTTTTTTATAGATGAGTAGTTTTCACTTAATTTTGGGTGAAATAAAAGCAATTTTAAAGTAATACGTAAAGAAGAATTTTTCAAAAGTGCCTACAATTTTTTCTTCTCTTTTTCTCGAATAGGCTATGAAAGTAGAATATCAAGTAGGCTATAAATGGCGGAGAACCCATTTGCGTTCCAACTTCGAAATAAAAAATTGCAAAAGTTTCGGAAATTGCAAAAGTTTAATTTTTTTATCGGTATCTGCCTACAATTTTAATATTGATGATAGATTGTTTTCCTTTTGCAATGTCTACTTCAAATTAAATCTTCTAAAACTATAACTTAAATTTTGTTAAAATGTGAGAATTTTTTGTCGTAATTTGGAGTGACCATTAAAAATAATGCTAGGAAGAATGTACTGTTGCGAACAACTGGATTGCTATTAAAATTAATTGAAATACTATATGAAATTATTTTCTCCTTTTAAGAGTGTTCATGGTGCTTATCACAAACCAAACACACCGAAAATACCAGGAAACAGCGCACAGACGTCCCTACGCTGAAACAGCCGATACTGTCGAAAACTGCGAAGAATGAGCGGATCGGACAGTTCCAATCCTTGACGGAGACCTTCGTATAGATTTCACAGCAGATAGCGCGCGCCATTGGAGACTGCGAAAGCAACCCAGCGCAAACGATTGACAAGAACACATTATGTCCAGCTCTGCCAGAAATTTTGTTACCTTAACATCAACTAATTGCATATTGTACTTTTCCAAGGGCATATATCATTGCCTGTTTGAAATGCAAAACTGCTTTGAAACTATTTTCCTTTCTTTTACTAATTATCTGCAATTACGAAACCAATGCGAAGCTATTTCAATCGTATAATTTAATGTTTCTTTTTTTTTTGCAAATAAAATTCGTGCCACCAGAAAATAAAACTATTTTTCGTTTTAATTAACGAGGTTATCCAAATGGAGTGGTTCCTTTCAGCAGAAAAGTAATTGTTTTCTGACGTTAGTAATGTCAATCATTCTGGAAGCAAATAGGTGTTTATTTATGTGAATTGTGTTTTGTTGCAAAATTATGTTATTCCAAATGTCTCGTACGTAAAACGCTTTGCAATAGGACACGAAAGGGAGTAGCTAAGAATTCTTTAAGCAGGAGAAAAATATGTGTACAGTTCTGCGATGATACAAATAACGAGACAATTTACTGGTAGTAGACTCACAAAATAATTCTAGAAAAAAGATGAAAAAGATAAAAAAATCCCATTTTCATCAGAAAATCATTTGCAGGGGAGATTTCTGAGATTAACATAAAAGAAACGAAAAAGTAGTTAGTCATCTCCAAATCTGTTAGAGAAAAACTATCACCGTTGCGGGATAGTGGAAGGTCAATTCAGGTCCCAAAAAACTTTAGTACATAAGATTTAACATGGATTTAAATCTAGGAGATTATCGAGAATTCTACACCGCTTTGCAAGGAGAATGTCGAAGGCGGTGCCGATGTTTTTTCTGAGAAAAACGAAATTTTGAATTTCAATTTTTAACGTATTTACAAGGGAACAATAGTCGTCTATGTATGTGAATAATACTTATTGAGACATCAGGAACAACTATTTTTGTGACACGTAAAACATATTGCTTCAGTACAGTAGTATTGATTTTGATCCATCTACCATTCTTCATAAAAGAACCAACCCACAAAAAATGAGTAATATCTCAGTATTAGAAAATATTTGAGGGGCCATTTTTGCATAAAATACCTGTCCTTTAATATGTTGTTAGTTGAAATAATCAGTACGTACATTTTGTTATTTCTGATTTTGTTTAGCAAATTCAAGTTCAGTTTTCTCAGTTTGGTTTATTTATGGCTTGGTGCTTTCCTCCATAATAAAGTTCAATTATGATACCTGATTCTCTTGTGAAATTACTTAATTACGATGTACTTTTCTGTATTGTTTTTCGTCAGTGAAATACATACACATAGGATCAATGGCTCTTCAGAATATGCCACGTCATATTACGTCACATAAGATCAAAAAAAAAATATAGCCAAATAAAGAAAATAAGCATCTAGTCAATATGCATTGGACTGTGGAACGATGAATTTGTGAAATTCTTTTTCCCAAAATTGATTTTCGGAGAGTTGCGTGTTTTCAATTATCAAGAGAGATTAAAATCGTGTAGTTTCAAAAGAATATCAACTTCGATTTAAAAATTCTGAAAAGCAACTAACACTGTCAGTTAAACGAAGTTGCGTGCAAATACGATGAGAATACTGAAATAGTCTATGCATATTTTACACAAGTATATGCATTTTTTTCACAAGTACATGGATCATTTTAAAAACTTTTCCGTTTCACATTCTCTCAAAAGTAATTACATGTCACGTGAAGAAACAGCAATTTTGAAGAAACGATACGTCAAACGTAATCTGTAGTCTTGATTTCTATTGCGGAGAGTTCGAACTATTCATTAAAAATATTAAATGAAGGTTTTTAACTGTTTCTTATTTAAATAAGAAAAAAGTGTAAAAAAATTATGTGCCTCTGGACTTTTTCAAATGTCCAATGTTAAATTTTCTTAATAATATTTTTGTTTAGTTTTGGCTACATTTTTTCGAATTAACGTGAGTTACTCTAACACTTCGGCTTCAATTGTTCAGCGGCAAGTTCGTTGTCTCTGCTACGTCGTCAGCTGGGAAGTCCTAGTGTCCGAGTTTCGACGGTGGTAAATTTTCGACTCTGGCTCGTACCTAGCTGGGTCGACTTCAGCTACTGTTTGCATTGTAGCAACCAGCTGCATCGAATGGGAACTATCCATGGTTTCTCCGATCTATACCAGGCGAATGCCGGAACAGTATCCCGACAAACGGAAATCGGACCGACCGCGATGTTTCCTTCTTCACTCATGTCATCATCTTTCCCTGTACACACATGGGCTACATACATTCAGTACACTACTACACAGTACATGTCGGGAGATCTGTCGGGAGCTTAAAGCTTGTCTCAACTGGAGTAGTGCCCTGTTGGTAGAGATAGAAGGGGTAAGCCGGATCTCACATCCCAGCGGAAAGAAAACCTGGCCACCTACCGAGATGTCAGGTACTATACTTACAGGACTTAAATTACGTTATGTACTAAATAATTGTACGTGCCTCAACTTTGCGTGAAGTTACAATGTGGAAAAACGCTACTCTCAGGTGCTCGCTAGTGCCCTTAAACAGATAAGAGAGTGAGTGAGTAGAAACACGTGATTTGCCATCCCGTTGATTCAATTTTTTGTTGAAATTTAGCGGTATGTTAAGCAGGGCAGGCACAAGGGTAGGAACAATGTCCGCAAACCTTCGTTTGTCCATATAGCAAAATTCGCCGCTAATGACTACCTGTAATTGTACTTGAGAAAATAAATAAGCATCATTGAACTTACGGGACTAATGATCATAGAAGACGCACCCGGAAAGAAACCAACCAATCAATCAATCCTTCCGCTATTACCTTCGGCCGGTTTCATCGCGAGGACGTTTCGCGTGGCTCCTTCCCTTTGGAGCTCGCGACCGCATTCGCCAACCCGCGGCGTACGCTCCCCCTGGAAGAGCGCGCTTTGACAAGGCAATTCAAGGAAGGTCTAGGAGAGCATCAAGCAATGCCAGTCATTCCGTCACATTTGATCATTTCTATTCGGAATACGCAGGTGAAACGCAAAAGAATGACAGTCTGTTAGTCTGGAAGAGGTATATTAAGAGTGTTAGGAGGCAACAAATCTTGTTTGTATTTTTTTTTTTATGACAAGTTCTAAAATTTGTTGTGATTTGTATCTCTGTATCATAGTCGTCTGCCGCCTGGGTTGTGTTTGCCAACCACATGCAACTCGCCGGACATTACTGTGTAACACTGTAGAATTAGCGAAAGGCCATTCATAACAGTCTGCCATCCGCTTAAAAATGTGCATAATTTGGAAGCCAGAGTGAGATTTTACTCAAACTGAGGAATAAAATGTGCTGAAAAACGGGCGCTGTCTAGAGAGGTTGAAATAATTTCTGTGATATTTCCTCTAAGCCGGTCCTAAACCGGCTTGGAATAAGGTTTAGTATTCTATTCCCAAACTCCGTGTTCACTGGTTTAAAGCCGACTACGGGCGGTGGATATTCGAAGGTTGGGTAGTCTTCAGTAAGCTTTGCCACGCTTAATACACGTTAGACAACGAAATTAAATCCTATGACATTTCCAGTATTAATCTATTAACGCCCAACATAAGTAGCAAAAGTATTAGAATGCATCTGCATATCCCCCGTGAACTTCCGTGCTTCAAACCGACTTTACCATAAGCATAGAGCAGCTGAGCACGGTTTTAGAAGATGATCCGAACCGTCGCAAATCATGAATACTCCCTAGAGCAAACAATGCTGCAGAGATCTCCGCTAAATCAGTATTGAGGATTTATGAATGGCAAAACTTTGTTTCATTTAATATATCTTCTTCTATTGAAGAAATAAAATTCGAAAATTTGTGCAAAAGAAGCAAATTTGAATTCATCAGAAGCGTCCGTCGAGAAATGACAATGAGCTAAAATGGGTTAATCAAATCCCGTATTATCTCAGCTAGAGCACAAGTAACCGATAAAAAACGCTGAAATTGTTTGTGTTGGTTTCTGGTGACGTACGCGGGAATGAAAATCAATTGGCAGAGATAGGAGCTGATGTGATATCGTAACTAGGAAATTCCTCACAATTCACCGCATGACTTATCTGGGCCAATGGAAACGTTTCCAGAGCGTGGAAATCAGGCAAAAACTCCCATTACTCATCTCTTCTTCTGTCACATTTATAAAATTCAGGTAGTCATAAACGTGCGCAAGATCGGGGCAATTACATTTCTGGCCCCGTATCCCCCTTTTCCCCTTAAATTATTTTCAGTAACATTTTATTAATACATAAATAAAACATAATGAAAAGAGAGTAAAATTAAAACTTAAATGATGAAAAATTAATATATACACATGATTTTATGTAGACCCATTTGCAGGGTTTCCGAATGGTTTTGAGAGCTTCTCCTCCAAATGGCGGGTGTCATTTACCCAAGACGTTAAAAAAGCGGAAATATGAGAGTTGATCATATTTACGAAATATAATGTGTGTTTGTGTAACTTTACGGGGCCCCATTCGAAAGGTTCAGATGGGTTCCCTCGGACCCTCACCTGTGCAAATACCTAAGCAGGTAGAATTAATTTTCTACGCTATCGTGGAAGCACCAAACGATCTTTTAATAAGTGCGCGGAGCTGCATCAAGCCCGTGCGTCTCAAAAGCGAGAATGATTGCTTTCCGAATTTGTGTGCGGTAAATTGAACTTCGGACTCCAAATCGGTATCATATTGTATACCACAATAATTATGCAGGAACAAGAAACAATTTAATTTGCTCTCAATTCTAATTTTTAACATAGGCAGAAAACTTACCGTTTAATTTACAAAAACATAAATCACATTGTTTTCCATAAAATGGTTCCAGGTGAAAAATTACATTAGCGAGGACAAGAGATTCATATTCTCAAGTACATTCATAAACACAAATTTGGCCGAGACGAGAGCTTTGCGAGAAAGCATTTGAATTAACTGTATTATATAACTGCTTTAAAACTCATAATGCTTTTTAAAAAGTTTAATCCCAAAATAAAATAACCCTATAACTACTAACTAGTGCTTCCGTAGAAACAGTTTTTATAATAGTTTTGACAACAATTTTGACTCTACATTTTTATTAAACACGAGAGACACTCGAGTTGCGTTGCGAGCAGTAAAATCACAACCATCAAACCTCTTCAGCTTTTTCCTACGCATCTTCTCTTCTTCAACGCATACTACTGCATAGGGTGGTGATTTTTCGATAAAAAAATTTTGTTTCTTCTGACGAGATTCGGGCATGATTTATAACCTGACAATAGGAACTGAGGTTTTCATGTCTTGGTATCGTACTTCAATATTCAAAATCTTATTTAATATTCGTACAATGCATAGCCGTAGCTCCAATAACCGAAACGCCTGCATTTGAAATTCGACAAAGATCAAACTTTCAATACCACCCCACACAACAGCCAGAAGGAAAATGAAAATATCACGTTTTAATGGAAACCGGAAAGATCTATTTTTCTGCTATATTCCATAGCGAGATATTTCTTTTTCGATCTCTTCATAATTATTATAAAAACATTTACCTGCTCAGTATGCATTGCATTCTACGGGGTCGATATTTACCCAACAGAGAGTTTCCTCTCCAAGGATAGACTTCTAGAAAAAATCTGCATCTCTGTTGTTTCAACAAGTTTTAGATTGTCGAATAAAATTTGTCACTTACTAAATGACTTCTATCGTTTCTTCTCGTGAGCGTGTAAGACATTTTGAACGACTTGGCATGTATCTAATCTCTTTCATATTCCCTTTTATTTCGTAACTAGCTGCCTTTTTTTCAAAAAACTGAAACCAATACGTTGTGACTTCTGAGTAACTGAGAAAGTGTGCATTAATGAACAGGCTAACAATTTATCGATGAATAAAAATACTATCCCCATATTTACAACAAAAAACTGTACGATAAAGCAAAAGCTCATGACAACGCCAATAACAATTATCAATATCAAATGTTCTTATCATGCATCGCAAAGAGAATATTTATTCTCCCATAAATAATACCGTTGTTTTCAATCTTCTCCATATTTATGAGAAGAATCGAACTTTCTGAGCATGCATTACATTATACCGCGATCAACGTCCATTCTCAACCCATGCATTCATGCAGGAGTTGACACCTCCGCGACTAACCGACAATTATCGCATCCCTGCACCTCACTCGCCCGTCGGCCTGCGCTGGAGTGGAACACCCAAAGTGCCAAATTCGGACACGCTCCGCTTCCCGAGACGAGTGCGTTTCATCTCAAAAGAACCGCCTAACTTCCCTAATGGCACACCCCCCCATCACCTCTGCAGCGACTGCGCCGTTACCCTCCAAGCCTCCACCTCTCGCTTTCCAATTTCCAGCCACCGCTAACGCCACCCCCGCCGTCTCCGCCACCACCGCCACACACGCCACTGTCACCGCCACCATCCGCGCCGGCACCGTTGCCGCCAACACCGCCCCCGCCATTCTCACCGTCACCGTCACCGTCACCGTCACCGCCGCCAGAGCCATCACAAACACAACCACACCCATCATCAGTAATTTCGCCACTACCGTGCCGCCATCACCACTACTCTAAGCCCCCCTCCCACCGCCATCGCTGTCACCATCACCGCCGCTGCGGGGTTTGCGGATCCAAGCTATGCCACGCCCGTGTTTTCACCGCTCCACCTGCGCTCTCTCCGTCCCCCTGCGGTCGCCGCCAGCGCCCCTGCAACTGTCGGCCCAATTACCGGAGCACTCCCCTTCCCATATTCTCATCGCCGCCGTCGTAAATGCCATTTTGACACCATCGCCATGGCCACCCCCGCAACCGCTGCCGCTACCACTGCCGTTGCCATCCTGCCACCTCGCGCCACCGCCGACGCCGCCCCGCTGGGCTGCGGTGGAGCCCCTCCCCTCCCAGCCGTGATTGATGAGCGTCGAATGTATCGAGGCCCTGATCCACTTTGCATCAGTGAGGCTGCTTTCATTTGCAAATTTTATTAGTGGGATCAATACCCGAAGCTGGTCACCGCGTCCACGCCACTCCGAAGAAACGCATGGATTATGGATTGCGGCGATTTGGGGTTTATTCATAATTAACTTTCGCATCATTTGCTGTATGAACATTTGTAAAAGACTTTTTCTGTCGAAATTGACCTGCATTTGTGCTGAATGTTTACGTTCCATCATGCACGCCGTTGCATTCTCTCAGAGATATGAATTCCAATGTATAATGAAATATTAAACATAGATTTGGTAATGTACACGAAAATATTGAGGCACTGCACACGTCGAAAAAGTTCATTTCAAATATTCTTTATTATTAAATTGTTTCATTAAAACGTGAAAGTCAAAAATGTTGAAATGTTGAGATCAGAATAGAGACGTATCATCTAATGAGAATATATGAAATTTAACAAGCGTTGCACAAAATGGGACAAAAACGAAAAAGATTTTTTTGAATACAAATGCCTAAAATATTCGCATCCTTGGAATATCGAATGTTCTGAAGAGTTTAACTTATAAGAGTAGGTAATTTAGTATTTGTTTAGCGTCCTCTGTACGAAGGATGGTTGAATGGTCGATGGTTACGTGAGTGGAGAATGAATATGGATTAGGTAATATTGAGATGGGATGCGTGGTGACATGGGGTGTGCCAAGCACGCCATAGCTAGAGGGTGGAAACCCCCATGCTATACAAGCATGTCAAATCCGTAGCCTTTGGGTGCGCGTATCTGGAGGAAGCCCCAAACCCCTGCGCCACCCACCCCGGCTAATCCATTATAAAAGATAACAATAACAATATTAAAAATGTATTACTGAAAATGATGTAAGAAAAAAATAATGTAAAAAAATTAAAATCATAAGAAAAAATGCATACAAATATTAAAAAGATAAACAATACAAATAAACAAAAATATAATTAAATAAAATAAAAACACAAATAGGCAAGTATCAAAAATAGATAAAATGTCCCCATCTCTACTCCGTAACTATCTGTTACTGCACTTCACTTCAATTATATAATGAATAATATTAACAATTCTAAATTTAGAGGCAGAGGCTACGTATTCAACAGTACATTTGTGGCGCCTTAAACACGATACTGCTCAAGTTACATTCATAGATCACACATCTCCAGGACAGAAAGGCCTTCTAAGTTCTCTTTCACGACAAGTGTGTCAACCACTTCTCTCATTTAAGTCATGTCACCGGCATCGATATTCACTTAGCACACGTTAATTTGCCAACCATGGAGAGTGGCTGTAAAGAGGGCACAAAACAACCAGTCCAATATTGATACCGGAGAACATAATTACATTGCTTGCACTATCTGCTGGGCCACGCCGAGCGCATCTGAAGCGCCATCACGCGCGATTGCCGCCCAATTTGGCGCAGTGCATCACGCGCCCGCCCGTCCGCCCGTCCACCCGTCCACTCGTCCCTCCGTCCGCAACTTGCGAGCACACAGACATGCTTTAAGCTGCACATCAATTCCATCTTACAGGGATCATAAAGAAGAAAATAAATAAGCTATTTGGAAACTTCTCCCCCTCTTTCTCTCCTCACCGTCTTTCTTTACCCCTCTAAGAATACAATATGTATAAATCAGTCGTCGGGTCAATTTGGACACATGGAATATTATTTTGAGGAGCTGTAAGTAACGCCAATGTGGTAATACTGAAAAGATTTCAATGGAAGTATATCTGTGCTGCTACGAAAATATGTAACAGCAATGACACAATTCACACAGGCGTGAACATTCCAATCGTAAAAGATTCAGTCTAAGCCCTCGCCAGCAGACATCTCTAATGACCTAATATTCGTAAAAAACGACCTTGCAATGATTACACTTCACAACAGTCAAGAAAGAAAAAGATTGATACGGTTAAAGCCTCAAGATTGACAAAATTCACAAGTTAGATAGATAGATAGATATTTATTATTCTGCAGATAGGTATATACAACCTGGTGGCAGAACTCTACAATTAACATATTACTAATATTAACTTTAAATTACTTAACAACGTAACATTAAATTCTTTAAAGACATAATAATAATAATAATAATAATAATAATAATAATAATAATAATAATAATAATAATAATAATAATATGCTAACAATAATAGCATTAACTACATTTTATGGTTGACCTGCACAGTTATTTTAAACTATTAAATACAAGATTACACGACTTTTTAATTACACTTCACTTTCACTTCACTTCACTTCACTTCACAACATTTGAAATTCACTTCTCTTTCTACTTCTATATTGCACTACACTGCACAACACGTACATAATTTTTTTTTTCAAATAATAACTGATATAATAATACAACTTACTAAATTAATTAAGTTTACAAATACCATTAGTTAATTTATTTTTAAATCTTTGAACACCTAGAGGAAAGGGTTCCAAGGCTGTCGCAGGTAACTTATTCCAGTCCGTTATTGTTCTATTTGTAAATGAAAATTTTCCAATATCTGTTCTCTGTGGCCTAAACTGAATTTTGTGTTTGTGATCCCCCCTACTAAAGTACGAAGGTCTACCCAATCGGATGTAGATATCTTTCCAAGCTGGATAACCGGCATACGCCTTGTACAGGGCACAGAGTCTTGCCTTAACTCTCCTAATTTCCAGACACTCCCATTCTACATTCTTCCTATTCCCTCGGAAAGTAAATTTATACGCTCTTCTCTGTACTCTATTCAAATACTCCTTTTGGGAATTTCTATACGGGTCCCAACAAACAGCCCCGTATTCCATTAATGGACGAACTAGAGATAAATAAGCTAATTCTCTCGCTTTCGCAGTACTCTTTTTTAGTATTCGCATAGTAAAATGCAAGGACCTCCAGGCTTTCCCTACGACACAATTAACCTGATTTTTCCAACTCAATTTGCTATCAAAAATTATCCCCAGGTACTTACAAAACATGACTCTTGGAATGTTTTCGTTGCCTAAACGGTATTGAGTTTCATTATATTTGCGGCCCCTACCAAACGTGATGGTTTTGCTTTTCGAACTATTTATTGTCATGTCATTTTCTTTCGCCCAAAAATGCAATCTGTCTAGATCACCCTGCAAAATATCCTCGTCTACATTTGATTGAATATCTCGATATATTATACAGTCATCTGCAAATAGCCGCACCTTTGAATATAAATTGTCTGGCAGGTCATTCACAAATGCGAGGAACAGGAGAGGTCCAATAACGCTTCCTTGAGGGATCCCTGAAGTTACTTTTGCTTGGGTCGAAAATTGTTGTCCAACTCGGACTTTCTGTTTCCTATCTCGAAGAAGCTCATCAATCCACGCCACAACTCTGGGGTCAATACCCGATTGCATTAATTTATTAACCAGTTTATCGTGTGGAACAACATCAAATGCCTTCGCGAAATCTATTATTACGGCGTCCACCCTCCCACTATTATCAACTTCATCAGCTATGTCCTGAAACAACGATACTATCTGACTCTCGCAAGAGAACCCGTTCCTAAAACCATGCTGTCCCTGAAATAGCCATTCTTTTCTTTCCCATTCTTGTCTAATATAGCTAGTTATCAAGTGCTCCATTAGCTTACATACAACTGACGTGAGACTTACTGGTCTATAATTGGCTAATACAGTTCTATCACCACTCTTGAAAATCGGAACAACGGTAGCTAGCTTCCAATCATCGGGCACGCTTGAATTGTTGATCGAAACCTGAAATAACCTTGTTAGATAAGGTAATATTGCCTCTCCACCGAGTTTAATTATGTCAGTTGAAATGGCATCTGGACCCCGCGACTTTCCATTTTGCATACATCTAATTCGTTGTCGCAATGTGTTCACGTCTATATTAAACTGATTTGACACAGCCTCCCTCGATATCTGAGTGAGTTGAGATTTTGTTTTAAAAACGGAACTGAAGTAGACATTAAAAGCGTTTGCTTTTTCCCGATCATCTGTAACTAACCTATTTTTGGTATCTTTAACGATAGGAATTTCTTCCTTATTTCCTCTTCTTCTGCGAACATATTTATAAAACCCCGACCAATTATTTCCCTCCCTGTCAAGAGTATGCTTTAAAAATGTCTCCTGCGCAATTTTCTTTTCCTGCTCTAATTCTTTCGAACAATTACGATAATATAACTTATGATTTTCACTACGATTTCTGTTATTGAAAGCCTTTCGGGTTTTCCTCTTCAGACGTCCAATTTTCACATTGTAATATTCGGGGTCTGAATTTATTTTTAAGTGTTTGTACGGCACAAACGTTTGCAATGTTTTATCTAGAATGCTCTTAAATGCGTTCCAAATTTCCTCCATGCCCCCCTCCATTCTCAGAAAACAATCGTACTGTTCTCTTAGGTAGTGTTGAAGCCCCTCTGTATTAGCCTTCTTGAACTGCCATATTTTGGTTCCTTAGAAATTCTTTTCTGTAAAATACTTATGTCTAAGTCTACTAACACCGCTTTGTGGTCGCTTATGCCATCAACGACGTCGCAAGATAAGAAAAGCTCTCGAGGCCTAATTAAGAAAACATCTAGAAGCGCTTCCTGCCGCGTGGGTCTATCTACTACCTGCGCTAATCCCCCTTCCCAGACGAGTCGGTTCACTAACTGTTGTACTTTCGCTTCGCTCACGGCGCCTTTCCAATTTGCGTCTGGAGTATTCAAGTCACCAGCAATAACTATAGGATGACTATTGGCGTTTTCTATTTTCTCAGAAATGGCTTCCAAAATCGCGTAATTTTCATTCGGTGGCCTATAGCAAGCAATAATTTCTAGTACATTCCCAGAATCACTTATTTCTATCCCCATTATCTCAAATTCTTTACTGACCCAATTTCTCCTTATATCTATTACATCCCTAACACAAATAAATATTCCCCCACCTCTAGTATTTCTATCTCTTCTAAAAGATCTGTAATTCGGACGAAAAACTTCAGAGTTAGCTATCTCTTCCGTTAGCCAAGATTCAGTTCCTATTATTACATCAGGATCACAAGCATCTACTAAATTCCAAAATTCGATTTCTTTATTTTTAAACTGCGACAGTTCACCTGCAACAGCCTTGTGAAACCTTTTCTCACCTGAACATTTACGGTGTCCACTCTTCCCCCGCCGTCGCCGTCGCCGTCGCCGTCGCCGTCGCCGTCGCCGTCGCCGTCGCCGTCGCCGTCGCCGTCGCCGTCGCCGTCGCCGTCGCCGTCGCCGTCGCCGTCGCCGTCGCCGTCGCCGTCGCCGTCGCCGTCGCCGTCGCCGTCGCCGTCGCCGTCGCCGCCGCCGCGCCCGCCGTCGCCGCCGTCGCCGCCGTCGCCGCCGTCGCCGCCGTCGCCGCCGTCGCCGCCGTCGCCGCCTCTTTCGCCACCACCGCAGGCGCCGCCGCCTTGTGACTCATCATCCAGAATTGTCAGCGTAGCCGCAAACATGACTGAATGACATCGTCATGTAGGCGACCTAGTTTCCACGCTCCCCTCCGATTTAGATGGAGTCCATCACGCGCCAGTTTAGCTAATTTATGATGTAAATATCATTTGTTATTTTATATTTATATCTTCAACGTAAATATTGTTATCTTGTCGAGAAAGATTAGCAATTGGTGATTTCTCCGCTGAAATTCTGCTTAATTTTCAAAATAATTTTACTACTCTTCTGTAAATTGAACACAATGAAACTGCACAGTGCGCAGTCATTCGTGCGTTTGTGGCACAAAGGAACCCCGAGGTAATACCGAGTTTATTTTCGCAATGTTTCCATTATAATTTAGAGTTGGTGCAAGGCAACTGATGTACATGAAAGGTAATTATAATGTGATATCCTCTTTATGTATACTTTTCTCTATGTTTTCTCTGTCTAACACTTCTGAACACATTAAATTTTTAAAAAAATATACTAATTCCCATAGCGCAATAAATCGACGTACTGATGTTTTTTGTTTTAAAACTTGAAGAAACGTCGGTTTTAAAGGTATATTTCATAAAAATGTGTGAAAATAATTCTCAGGTTACCAATACAACTTTACATTTGTTTCTTCCGGGGACTTTTTCAGCTTCAGGTGATGCCGATTTTATACTATCCGCGCCTAGTACCCATTATGGGGACATTTATTAATTTTTACAATAGACACTGACACACTTACGATGTTCCTAAAATTATAATATTACACGTTTAACTCGGTTATATGAAATTTCCCCCAATTTGATGACAAATAGTAATAATTTGAGTATCCTTTTAACATTTATTCTGAGTCACTTGTAGAAATCACGTCGATACTTCTTTAACTCGAACCAAGATATTATGGAAATATATGTTGTTCAAAAATACGATACGTTATATTTCTAATTGTTTATTGACAAATAGTTTGTCTTAGAAATGTTTTGTCAAAGACAAAAGTGAATTTTAAGCGGACAGTGACAATGCTGTTTAATGAATTTGTACTAGTTCAGTGCAATATAACGCATTTAAACTTGAAATTTACGACTGCTTGAATAACTCAATATAACCGAAAAGTGGACTTGTTTCGTTTCTCAAACAACCTGTTCCAACAATAATAACATTGCGAGTAAAAACTCAGAGTATAACGGTAACAAGGTTTGATGCAAAATTTCGGTTGTTTGAAGGGACACCCTTTCCCCCTTGCCAACTCAGAAAAAGCGTCTTATTCATGCTCTTTATGCACTCTCGAAATATTTACAACATATTTAAACATATTAATTTTAGTATTCCAAAGAAACAATGTGAAAAAAATTTTGATCAAACAATATGAAAGGTATGGCACAGTGTTCCGGACTGTGCGAAACACTTGTATTTATAATTGTGATCACAATCCTGTTAGTCAGGCCGATTAGAACACATTCGAAAATCAATTTCTGTGCTATGATAGTTTAATGAAAACGGCATAAAGCTGAAGAAGAGCAGGATGTGAAAGAGCGGGAGGCCGAGTTGTCTCTGGTACAACCGATGACGGCACACAGAGCTTAGAAATATTGTGATAAAAATCTATTCTTCTTCAAAACAAGATATTTAACAATCGGGCGTTTTCCATCGCAACTCCACTGACTGTATAGGGATCTCGACTGAAACAAGACAAAGGAAGGAAAATAAAGAGAGGTTCCACTGCAACGGCATCACCACAAAACAGAGAGAGAGAGAGAGAGAGAGAGAGAGAGAGAAGCGCAGGAGCAAAGAGAGGAGGAAATGGAACGATGGTCATTAAAACCGTTCCACCTATTATTACAACGAGAGCACCACCGAAGTAGGGAATTCGCGCTGCATTCTGTATCGATTATCCAGGCGTGCATGAAACACAAAGCATTGGCGTGAAAGGAAATGCGAATATTTAAAGGGAACGTTATCGCAAGGTTATTTTTGGAATGTTTACGTACAGGAGCGGGAAACATTTTGTGCGATTGTATGTAATAATAGCGAAACATACCGGTTTACCTGCAACATAAAGTTCTCTTATGAACTTTTACTCCATTGAATGGTTCTATATGTTCTGTAATGGGAGCCCCTATGCCCATATATTCTTTGTTTAGTAGTGAAATGATTTGAGGAGTGTTGATAATCTACAAAATGAAATTCCTTTGAAGAATTTTCAGGAAAGTATTTTCTGGAATGATCCGATGAATGTGGAATATTTACATTGTAAAATAGTATTAGTTCCATCATAAAAAATAATCTATGTAGACATTATTTATTATGTGCATTTGTTCTTCTCGAAAGAGTAGTATTTTACGCTATGACATGAAACATCAGACGTATTACGAGATTCAAGATATACAAATAATATTGACGAGAACGTTTGTTTTACAGTGTGAGGCAAGACTACCGTCAAAAACAAAAGTTGTCTCTTTATCAGTGATGGTAACATATTTTAAGAAAATGAACTCTTGTATTTTTCTCACTAGACACCAAACGGTGTCAATGTATTTTTTTTTTTCTGGGCCGTATAAAGAAAAGAAAATTCACTTCGTAATTACAACAATCATCGATCTAAATCTCATGAGGTAGAGTGAGGTTCATTTGTTTGAGAATAGAGGCTGCGCAGGGCTTTTGACGCTTTTGAGAAATTCTATGTTATCAGTGTTGCTCTCCGAACGGCTTTGCCACAGGTAGATTCCTTTGCTCCCACAGAGTGAACTCCAGAGTCAATACAGGCAAATGAAACTGAACAAGTGTCTGCATACATTATAACCTCGGAATTTGAGATTTTGGCTTTAATTAGATAGTGGTTTTTCTGATTTTCAGATGATTTGTTGGTGCTTTGTAACACAAATAATCAATGAAGTGATGAAATCACATACTATAAAACATTACAGAACACTGGATAACGTCATCAACCCAGACAGACGCACCCTACTGTTCTCTTTGCAGTATTCAATTTAACTTTGATTTTACTGTACGGGTATCATTGATTTTTGAGTGCTTTCTTTACTTGAAGACTACTCTAGTCTTCAAGTAAAGAAAGCTTAGCCCCTTGATACTGAGGTGTTAAGAGGTGAAACTAACTGAATAAAAAAATTGTTTGATTTTTTTGAAGATAACAGATGCTTCTTTGGATTCTGCAAAGTGAAAAGACCAGATATGACAAAAAAGTCCGAAACAAATGTTGTGTTCTATATCATTTTCAACCTTTAGCATAGCAAAAGCGTAGGTGCATTGAAATGAAGTCACATATAACAGCAAAGAAACCCGGTTTGAACAGGGTGGTGGAACAGAAAAATAATAATATGTATTGTGCACATAAAGCATTTCATTACAAGGAAAAATATCTCTTATTCTAATTTTATGGGTAGTCGGGTCTGAATCGTTTGTACAGGCACTACAGTGGCACAAATAGTTTGCAGACGACTCGCTCTTAAAATGTTGAGTACGTTTTGGGCGAGTGGTGAGTGCGTCTACTACTGAAAAACTAGAGGCAGATAAAACTATATTATCCTCAAGTAATGCATAATAAAGAGAAATCGGAATGTACTGAAGATCTGACGATTCCACAATTTCCACTTAATTCTTCATTAATAGCCACTCTTGCCATTTTGCAGTTCATTCTTTGAACTACAAAATTTAGCAAGTTCCGAAAGTATTCTTATGTTTTATTCATACAGTCGGCCTCGGAAATGACCTATCGGGATTTGAAACCAGCCTATATCCAAAATTTTGTGGTTACGAGGCATTCTTTGATGCATGTTAAGATGAGACAGCAGACGAATTGTGAATGTTTGGATCGGTATGGGCAATACTTTTGAGGAATTCATGTGTATTCCTTATGTACGACATATTACGACCAAGCGCGATGACTTTCCAAATCTGAAAAACAAGTTTTAAGTATCATTCTACAATCTTCACGCTTATTGTTCATATTACTCACTATATCATCCCATCTCGATCAGGTTTTTCGTCCAGTTTCCCTGATCCATTGAGCAAATGCTGAGATGGCCCCTTGTTTTGCTTCTGGACATAAATGTAACTCCATTTTCTGCCCACGTCTTCTAGAATTCAGTGGGAAATACAATTATTCAAATTATCGTTTCCATGTTGTCGCGGCAGGAACCAAAATTTATTGCTTATTTATCCAGATGCCATTATGCCAGAAGAGCCAAAATTTATTGCTTATTTATCCTTGAAAATAGATTTTACTACATGGAAGTTTTTTTGTTTGTTTTTTTCTCCCTTTCAAAATTCAAAATTTAAGTAGTATATGACTTAGTGTAGAGATCACAGAATTTTGAAAATGTGCACACAATTCACTTTTCCCCATAGCACGTCATACGCAGTTTTTAACTGTTTTTTGACGTAAAATAAATTTTAAAAAAATCATTTTATACACGCAATCATCACCCTTGCATCTCAACACAAAAGCCTTATCTGGTGGATTCCACGGCAGTCATGATGCGATTTTGGCTTCGGAACAACAGCCATTACGCCATTTATACCAAATTCATGCGATAAAGAAAAAAACTATAGAAAAATAAGAGGGTCATTCTATAAAGCATGGTAATCGTGTTATATCTTCCACATAACAGAAATGTTAGTTTAGTATTTACATTTAAAAACCGGTTTTAAATTTTACAAATGCTACCCCCGAGTTGCGTCTGCGAGCCTTGGTGTTAGGTTGACTCTCACGTAAAAGTTAATAGTCCAGAAGCCGTGTTTCAAGGAAGATATAAGTAAAGAGACACAGCGGTCATATGTGGAGCTTGCAGTTTTGCGTTTCATAAATGCTGGACAATGTTAGGGCTACATCTAGTGAGGGGTACTAGTGCTTTAGCTTATCGTAGTGTTGTTAATACGGTGGATATCTTTCATCGCAACTATTAACCTGCCACGCAGTGGGCGACAGATGGTACATGTAGACGAATTGCACACTACCGATGACGTTAAACTCATCATTGTCAAAGGTATAGGGGAACCTACAGGGAATTATCTTGGTGAGTGTTAACCGTGAGCAACGCACGTTGTTTGCTTTTGTTCTTAATGAAATACTGCTTTGTATTTACGCATCTTTCAATTTATTCTATTCGTTGGATCCTTGGATCTTGTATCAGTGACCAATTAGCATTTCGTATAATATTCCATTGTTTCCAATTGAACCGAATTTCTATTACAAACACTGTATTGGTTGCTATAATACAGTTGTTAACCTATGGAAAGTCTCTCCCTCGTACTTTAGGAACTAGTTTGTGTCTTGATAGGCTCCTCAAGTTTAATAAGATTATAATTGAGGGTTGGTTAGTTGGCTTTATGTCACGATATTTGATACGAACAAAATTTCGGGAATATTTCTTGCATATAGTGATGTGCATTAATTAAACTATCTTCCTTTTGGTAAGATTATTTATATATAGTATTGAGAGTGGGTGTTATTTTCACTCTGACCCCAACTATGTGTTTTACACAGTGGGAACGCACACTGCTTATACATTCCAGCCATCAGTTTTTCTTTTGTAAAGTACATTGAACCTAAGAGCAATTCTTTAGTATTTTTCATGTACTCGTACATTTATTAAATCATTACACAATAATAAGATGAAAGAAGAACTCGAATACGTACACTTTCTTGATAAATATTCAGGTTCCTCAGTGTGGAGTGACAACTGCAATGTCGTTCACGGCATATGGATGAATGCGTATGTACAGGAGGAATATACACACGTAAATACCGCACACAAGAGAAAACGTCAGAGGTATAAAGGGAGCGTTTTCACGTAATACTCAGCGATTTTTTTAACCTTCAGCCCGGGAAGGGGGGGGGCGCGCTCGCCGCCCTCGGTGTTTATCAGCGGCCCATTAGCGGGGCCGGCCGGCTGCGGCCGGGGCGACAAGGGCGGGGCCGGGCAGGGCTCAGCGGGGTGGACCGGTCACACCGGCGCTACGGGGACGGAAAGAGGAGGCTGGCAGACGGGCCACTTCCGTCCCGCGTGAGCGCTACCGAACGGAGGAAGCTCGTGCGAGCGGCGCCGGCCGCGAATTTTGTCGAGTCAGGAGGTCGGAGGTGCGCCCACCTCGCCACGCTTCGCCGCCGGCGCTTTGATCAGCGTTTCACTCGCGGCGGCGGCGCACGGTAAGGGCGCCGGCGAGGGCGGCAGAAAGCTGGGAGGTGTTGGCGCGGCGGGCGGCGGGCGGCGAGGTCAGCCGAAGCACCGCCTCGGGGAGGCTGAGCTAAGCTGGCACGCAGTGAATATAGACGTTGGGGCACTAGTGAATGTTCCAAGGACGACAGCAGAACGAGAATTAACAGCATAATGTATAACCGAAAACGTTAAACGCGTGACTCTAAAAATTTGACGGCATGACGAGGAGCACTGTTTTTATTGTCAAAAAAGTTTTTTTTCAACGCGCGTTTTATTGAGCTTCAGAATTTCTACCTTCTCATTATCACTACGCATTAATGCCTTACGAACGATGGTAGAAAAGAGCGTTTTAACAACACCTCATAACAAAAACGTTGTCTCCCGTGGAAAAGTAACTATTGTCATCGGCAAATGAAAATTGAAGTTAGTGTTGACAAGTAAAAAAAGCTCAAGAGAGCTCAAGATGTGCGTAGAGAGTGAAGCTACATATCTGTCCAGAAGTAAAGCAAGGAATTCTCTTAGCATTTGCTCAATGAATTAGCGGAAACTAAACGAAAAGCTTGATTATAATGGGTTTATTGACCCACAAGATTATTTACAATTTATTTTTACAGGCACATTTATTTAGGCATATTTTCAACATTTATTTAAATATCATTGTAAAAATTAATATTATTTTCCTTTTGGGGCTCCGTATGGTCCCTAATTCTATAAAAACAATTATGCAACAGAAAAGTTTTTACATCGCACTTAAACTTGTGTGTCAATCTGAATCGTTTAATGCCATCTGGCAATTTGCTGTAAAATAGTGTACATGTATTGTATGTGTGTTTTTTGCAATTAGCTGTTTATACTGACTTCTGATGAATGTTTCATACGTCGTGCGTTATAATTCTAGCTCTCGCATTGGATGAAAATATTTCCCACTCTTGAGCATGTCAGTTTTCGTGAAAACCACTAATTTGTAAATCAAATGGTAATGGCAGTTTCCGTAGCTTATTAAAGTGACACAGGGTGGCGACGTTTGGGTGGGATAATCACGTGGTTGGGAATATTCCCAAGTTATAGAGAGATCGGAAATCATCACTTTTCGCCAATGAACGTATGGTGTCAAATGTCCTAACGAAGTTACACGTGTGACATTTCCTCTGATTGTCAGGCAATAGTCAAATGTTCGGCAAGTCACGCTGAAATGCAAAGAGATTTCGTATACCCCCTGTTTACGAGTAGTTATTTGAGAAACACTGGCCAATATCATACGTGTAACTTCGTTATATGAAATGTTCCACCAATTGTTTATTCGCAAAAAGTGATCATCTTCTATCTCTCTAATTTATTTATTTCAATTCCTCTTTCATTAATAATCAGTATATTTACGTAGCAACAGTTAGCTATTTGCCAGACGTTAATAACTAAGAACTATTTACAACTGTAAAAATATATTTTATAAATATACGTCTCTTTCATACTTCAACTACAGTTATTTACTAAATTTCGGGCTAAAATTAATGAAGGTTACAGCCGGCTTGATATCTGAAATGGTTGAGCTGGTAGCGTCGCAACCTTCTCGGGCATGCTTCTACAGGAATCGCGGGCATGATGTTTACTTGTGTTGTGACATTGAGGGGCTCTCCCAACAAACAAACATCTCATTTTCCTTTTAATATCATTATCATCTATACTTTTCATTTCTATTTTATTCCCAGAGTATTTACCTTCCCCATAATTGGGCTGTGTATAGCTTACGGTTATACATACGCTATACTACGTTTCGTATCTGCGAAGAACGTACGGGAAGCCTCTGGCATTCGGAACGACGACGGGTGCATCTATGCATAACTTGCCAACACTGCATGGTTCTGTACAATGTGGAAGGGCAACAAGTGATTGGTTGGTTGATTGATTGGTGATTCCGGGACCCTCAAGGGCCAGGGCGACCATGTGTCACTGGTCCTGTAAATGTAGTACACGTTTTTTTCTCAGAAGGTGGCTGCGATATTCCCCCGCTTGATCGTGAGATCCGGCGCCGACCTACCTTCGGCTAGCGGGGATTCCTCAACCAGGTATGTTTCACCAGTGGGGCACCGTCCTAGCAGGGACATGCTCTAAGCTCCCGACCGGTCCCAGCATGTGTAGTAATGTAGGGCATGTTAGTGTGTGAAAGTAAGAGATGATAATAGAATAAGAATGGGGAAGGAAATATCATGTGCGGTCCGGACTCCTTTTGTTAGGATACTGCTTGATCCGAGAAACCACGGAGAACAACCGATCAAAGCATGTTATCTGGTTCATTTTTTGACATCAAAATGACCATACTTTCAATTACAAACGTAGATGTCAAGATGTAAGATTGGTTTAAAGTAATGTAATGTTCAAAAGAGATTACGCAACTTTTATGTTTATTAATAATAAAGTGTAATTATTTATTTTAAATCAAAATGGATTTTAGTTTTAAAAGAACTTCAAAATTATATGATTATTACTTGTCACAACGTATCCTCAATGTAGAAATGAAGCCTTTTTTTCCGAAAGTTTACAATTTAAAAAAAATTGAGTTGAATCTAAAAGTTGAAAGTTTTAATAAAGTTTGATATCATAACGATCTACTAGATGTGCAATTTTCAGATTTTTATCTGGTCCCCAAACAGAGATATTACAGTTGAAAATTTGGAAAAAAATAAAAATTCCAATTTTTAAGAGGGTGTAATTTTCAAGGAGTACGTTACTTACCAATGATATTGTACAAAAAGTAACTATACTGTTATGTGAAAAAGCACAGAAAGTTTTAAGGCTGAGATTCTATTCCTTCTTTGGGAAATTACTCTCTGAAAATCGAACTTGGATCGTTTCCGTTCCATAGATTTAGTTGCAAATATTCCTCAAATAAAAACGTAGAAGGTAGGTATGTAATAATTCGATTTGTAGGCCAGAGTATACTGAATCCAATACCTTTAATCTACAATGCTAGAATAACCCAGAGCTGAATAATTTTGACAAGAGTAAACCTCTACAAACACAAAAAATAGCGCACGGCGTAAAACAAAAATGGCCGCCATTTGTAAACCAGATTCAATAAAAATAAATCAAAGATGCTTTTGAACAGCCAAAGCATAAGGAAATGTATGTACAAAGTATGAATTTTATCGAGATGGTCGAGCGACCAATTAATTAAATTCTGGACCATTTAAAATGGTTTGACCCCTGAGCATTTGATTTTGTTCTGGAAACTAACAGAACAAAAGTTCGGTTGCCGATCTGCCGGCAAGCCGTTGTCACTTCTTGGAATTCGCTCCCGAACACGTGCTCGCGCCGAAGCAAGCGCCCGTGGGCGGGGGCGGAAGCTCATCCGGGGTGGGCTCGGGACGCCACGAAGCAAATGAAATAGACTTACAAGCACTATGATTATATAAAAACTTTCTGCTCTGCTGTCGGTCCGAACACTTCCAGTCAACCAAGTGTCCAAGTTTGTGTCCAAGTCCAATCGTGGCACCACTTCTTTCGCAGCTTTGCACTGGCTTCCAATACGAAGGGTTCGCACTTGGAGCCCTTTCATGAATGTCAGCTTTGTGAAGCTCCCTCCGTACTGTTTTCGTCTAACAAATATTACTCAAGTGAGCGTTTTGTTCTGCAGTCACTTTTACCATGGTAGTTTTAGGTTGTCTTGCACAATTCTTTTTAATGTACGTCGCTCTGCCTGTTAAGCATGGCCCTGTTAAGCAAGCCTGTTAAGCATGTCCACTATTCCTATTCGCCAATGATGTTTTACCATGTTTTGTGTATGCTGCCATTACCGAGGACATTGTCGCTCGCGAACGTCACCTGGAGAGGTGGCTCAGTGCATCGACTGATGTCACTGCAGTGCCTCTGACCGGGAGGTCCTAGGTTCGAGTCCCGACGGTGGCAGGATTTTCGACACTTGCTTGTAAGTTAGATCGATTTCAGTCGCTGCCTTAAGGAGAATTCTAGCGGCCAGCTGCTCTGATCGGTAGTTTTTCGTGGTTTCTCCGATCAACACCAGGCGAATGCTGGAGCAGAACCATGACATACGCGCGCGATCTTTCATTCCTCTTCCATTACCTATCTTTAACTCTTACACACACACTTACACTTTCAGGTATGCTACACTATCACACATGCCGGATGACAAGTCGGGGGCACAGAGCTTGTCCTGGCTGCGGCGGTGCCCATCAGGTGGGAGATACCTGGTTGGGAAAACCCGCTAGTCGACGGTACGTGGGAGCCGGAACTCGCTTTCCAGCGGGGAAGGATCACCGCCCCTCCCGATGAAAAATATGCTCTACACTTACGAGACAAATGACCTCGTTAGTTGACGCGCCTGAAATTACTAACAATCAATCAATCGTGAAACATTAAACAGCTAATATACCTTCGTCACAGATGCTCCCGCTAACCGAGCACCAACGATTTCCCCTCTTTCAAAGTCGGAGAGATCACATATTTCCCTGCAATATAACCTTCAAAACGTGGCACGTGAACTGTGCAATGCACTGGCGCCAACATGCAAAAAGATGTACTATATTGCATGAACGTATTTTGTCCAGCTCCCGTACTTAGTGTGAAGGAAACTCCGGAACGTGAAAAAAATCATTTTAACTAATCTATCTAATAGGGTATTATAAACGAAAATGCATCATACATATCGTCATTCACTGCATACCAACATTAAAGGATGATATGCGTACTTAACTTGAGCTCACCCCTTATCGTAGGACCTGCTTAGGTCTATGTATAAGGCTCAGGGCATAAATTAATGTCACTGCAATGTCTCTTCCAGGAGGGTTCGACTACCGACGGAGGCAGGATTTTCAGTGCTAGCTAGATAGGTCGAATTCAGCTGTCTGGACGAGAATTCTAGCGGCTGGTTGCTCTGCTCGGTAGCTTTAAAAGGTTTCTCCGATGCCCGAATCTAGAGCTCAACTGGGAAGCACCTGAGTTTTCACATCGAGGGAACATGGAGCCCGTCGGCTCGATTCGTCACTGGGATCATGTTTTCTCCTGATGATGTAACACTGAAAAACTGATCATCCGGGCGAGAGTTTCTAATTCCCCATCAGGTCCTTTATATGTAGGATCGAGGTCCCAATCCCGCCAAGCAGGTAGGTAAAGGCGCAGTCGGAAAGACTTCTCCCCCCAGGAACGATTCAGTCGATTCCCCGCGAGCTTTGCAGCCTCTCCGCAATCCGCTCTACAGATACCCCTCTTCCCCCCTCCCTCTCTCTTTCATCTCATCCTCTCTCATTGTCATTCTCTTTCATTCTTTCTCTCCGCACCAATTGTTACCTGACTGACCGATATTCTGAACTGATAGTTTAAATTATTCGGATTGGAAAGGTCATCGGTGCGTGGGACGCTGCGTTTTGTCGCGGAGTAATTAGCTGGTCGAGTGGTGATTTCCATGCGGGGGCAGATCTCCGAATGTCACGGTATTGTGTTTTCCCTCAATGGCTGGTGACTGCGAGATAAGTGCCTGAAAAAATTGCCTGTATGTGTAATGAATTTATTTGTTCAGAAAGAAAAATTAGCCCAGAAAAAAGCACACAATTTACACAGTTCGATTGCTTTTGTATTTCTCGGTTAATTTTTCCTTCTAAGCAAAAAATCGTTTCTTTTGTAAATAATAAACGATTTACATGTTTTTGGAGTGTTACTGGGCAAAATATGCTTAAAATTATCTTACGAGCTTATTTTCCAATGTTCGACGTTTCCTCCCCGGACATCCGTGTGTGTGTGTGTGTGTGTGTGTATATATATATATATATATATATATATATATTGAAACGCATTGCGATTCTGAGCTCATGTTGGTAGATTGAATTGCGCGGTCGTCATGGCCGTAGCCCGGTGACTCGGTCGGAACGGATCAGAAGAGCGGGGGAAAACTTGAGAACGAGAACAGACAGCACCAGAGAGGGAATGACGGAGGAGCGCGAGTGTGGCATTAACAGTGAGAGACCGGAGTGAAAAAAAATCCAACCGAATCGATCTTTAAATCGAGACAAAAACGGGTGAAAAGCAATGCTAACTAATAAGTGTGATTAAGTGAAGTGGAAAACAATATTGATTGGACAAACTGTAGCTGAGTGGGTCAGCGTAAAGCGAGAACATGAGGACACGTGTGCGGCAGCGTATCCGCAAGTGAAATAAACACTGCGATACATCATCGGGGCGTTTGATAAACAAATTTGGAGGTGTTGAAAATAATACCGAGAGACTAAGTGTGCAGATGCAATGCCCTCAGTACTGATGTTGTGTGAGAAATACGTCGTATAATATGTGAACAGATAAACCATGTGCGTAACCCGGCAATGAAGCATAGTGCAGTAGTCTAAATAGAAACATTTCGTTCGCGGAAGTTAAACATTGTAAAACGGACAGACACCATTCCATGTGAAATATCCGTTAATGACTCGGCGGCGAGGGACAAGCCTTGCAAGTCGATGGGAACCTATCAGACGGCGAGAGAGGGGGCGCAGATGCTGAAATCGAGGCCACGACACGGAGCGAAACGAAGCCGACGCGTCCCATTACCCGGGCCAGCCCGGTGCCGGTCAACGGGGAGAAATCTGGTTTGCAACGAAATCGTAAGACTATTCCCAAACTGAAATTATTATTACGCAATTGAGCGTGGGAAGGGAGTAGATGAATGTATAAGGAATAGGATGTTCTATTTGTTTGTAGCAATAGTCAATGCAAATTCATGTGGGGAGGCAGAAGGTGTATTTTGAAAGGGTATATTTTATCTTGTAAAAATAACGAGTAAATGTTACATTTATAAGGATGGTTACGATTCAGTAAATAAAAAGAGAGCTCCCATAAGGCATAAAAAACGAAGTAAAAAAAATGTGTAATGAGAATTTTGACACTCAATACTGAGCTTACCAAATCCCACGTGCCCATTCACGACACACTTGTACCCCCACCCTTTTACCTTATTTTATTATTTTTTTTTGTAATGAACCAAAATCAATCACTATATATAGCTAGTCGTTGCGCCATGTGAAGTGAATTTCAACCTAAAGGAAAGCCTCGCGTTCCTCTGGCCCATAATCGAGAAGTCCGCAAATCTGCCAGGGTATGGAGTACAGTTTATAATATATAGTACCACATCAAATAATTAGAAAACCTTTTAAAGAGAGCAAATACCTCGTCACTTCCCCAGAAATGAAATTCATATCTGCTTCAAATCATATCTGCTTAGTTTCTTATCAAAAAGGAAAATCATATTGATTTTAACAATTTTTCTATAACTCTAAAGGCAAAATATGCTTGTAACAAATATTATACTTCAGCGTGTGGTTCAATGTTCTTCATCCCGATCAGGTTTTCGTCGTTTCCCTTGATCAAATGAGCAATTGCGAGCACGGCCCCTTGTTTTGTTTCCAGGCATAAAGGTATCTTTAGTATCAGTGCAAGTTTTCTTGCGGTCCATGGGGAACATAACAATCGTTCAATTAAACCATCGTTCTCGTGGTAATAAGTATATTCCTTCATTAAGCAGAATAAAGAATAAGAGCTCAAATCTGTAACTTATTTACACTTGCAAATAATTTTTATTACACGGAAGCCAATATTTTCTTATAAATTCTTGCTAAAAACGCTTTTTATTACCTGTATTCATAATTCAACTTAACATTATTTCACTTATGGTAGAAATAGCAGAGCTGAAGAAAACGCGCACAGATTGCATTTCTCCCTCACAGCACATGACAGTTTTCAACTGTTTTTTGATGAAAGAAAGAAAAATAAATACTCTTAACAAATTGTTCATTGGCTCCAACACTAGCAAAAACTCTAAAATATCCTCTTTGATTTCAGACCGTTATTTTATAAAAATTATAGAAAAACTAAACTGAATTATGATAATACAACATACGTCTTAATAATGTACTGCAGTACTGAAACAATGCAACATATTCAATCCCATTTGCATGATATATTGTCGTAGAAATTCACGTTTCAGATCAATACTTCACTTTTAAACGTTTCGGCTTTAAATCTAGTCTGAATTCCGATTTAGTGCCTAAAACTTTTTCTTGAATCACATCAGAAACCAATCATCAACCATAATTTTCGCCATCAGAAACACAGTGAGTGGCTATAAGTTTACAAAGGGTCATTTCCTTTCCAAGACCTAAAATTACGAGCTTAGATCAGCAATTTGCTCTACGTTCTAACAGTTCCCCAGCGCAGATTCGAGGCCCTACGACTTTCCGAAAGTTTGTTTCAGAGGCAAAATTTACCAGCGTTAGGGGAGGTACGTTTAGACATTTCACCCTCACAGGATGTATGCGAGCTGAGGAATATAATAAGGAATCAATGAAGAAATGAATAACAGATTTGGATTGTTTCAGTTATATACCTGTAAATAATAGACAAATAATACATTTTCTCTACGATGCCCACCATTTCATCTAGTTTTATAGTTCCACAGGTTGCACTATATTTATTGAAGGAATTTGGCATGGATATCCAAATGAAACGTGTATGACTTTTGCACCACAAGAGATTAGCTAAAAGAGCGATATGACTTTCATGATGATGTTATTAAAAACTTATTATTAAAAATTTTAATCTGCGACGATTACTTTTTTTTCGTACAGATGTATAATGATTTTATTACGAAATTGTTTCATTGCTAACTAGAGTTTCATGTGTGGTAATGTAGTGTATGTACGTGTAAGTAAGGATGAGGGCAGGACAACGAAGAAGCAGGAAAGGTCGCGCGCGGCCCGTGGCCCGTTTGTAGGTGACTGCTCAGGCATTCGCCTGGTGTTGATCGGAGAAACAACGGAAAACTTCTAATCAGAGCAGCCGGACGCTAAAATTTTCCTCAATACAGAAACAGGATTCAACCTAGCTCTCTAACTAGTGTCGAAAATCCTGCCACCATCGGGAGTCAAACCTAGGACCTCCCGGTCAGAAGCACTGAAGTTACATGCGCTGAATTACTTTGTCGGTATATTTTTCTCTAATGCTATGTATCACTGGGGAACGAAATTTACTGTAATAAAAAAGCAAATTATGCAATTTATGTATTTTTACAAAAATATGTAACAAAAATAGAAAATAAGTAAAATATAAATTCATGATATAGCGCTTAAAAACATTGGATACAAGCATTATTGAAATAACTGAACCCAAAAACTCATTAATCAGACCTTAAATAAATTTGAAGAGTCAGAATAAATGTTCTACATTTAAAGATTTAATTGGACAGTAGTCTGCATCAAACAATATGAGTTTTATACTAAATATAAAATACTGCGTGTTATCTCTAATATCAGAATCTGCCTAATTCGCGAATATGACTGATGTTCACACTACTCGAAGATTGTAGATACAGCCTGAAGTAGAAACTGATTTCATGTGTATTAAAGTAAGTTATACTGATGAATAGTAGATATGTGATAAACAGGGAACACTGGCGATGGAAGCTCCTAAGGTTACTGACAATATATTGAAACACTAATATTATTGACGATTTCGGACGCCCCGTAAAGGGTATTTGATCGCAAAGGCAGATAAAACATCTAAAAAAATTAAACAGAGGAAATATTCCCCATGCCCAGCACAATGTGCAAAGAGAGCATCATAAAACGTTCAGCTACACTCATAACTGTTACCTCTGTCGGTTGTGAGTCAATAGCAGTCAGTATGTGTTCGGGATTTATAACTAGACCTCTTCTGGATAGCCCCATGTCATTATCAGCCATCAGCGTTTTGAATGACGACCCGCTACTGATTAAGTTTTATTTCACATGATTTGAAATTAGATTGCGTAACTTGAAAAGTCAGGTGAAAAAAGAACTATTTATGTTAAGCAACTTGTTAGAAAATAGCCTTAAATACTGTCCGTTTTCTAGTAATTTAGCATTTGCAAGCACTGGAGTTAACATTGTTTCATTTTTATTTTTATCAATAATAATTATACTCTTCTCTTGGAGCTTAAACATTTACCCAGAAAGTGGAGAAAACCTGGTACTTCAGAGAAACTCCTAACATATCGTTGAACAACATTTTGTCACAACACAAAACCTTCAATACGAGGTATCAATGAACGCTATTGGCTGGTTGTTATAACTCTTGTCCTTGGCTGTTGTTGATGTTCAAAATGGCGAATCTTTACTGGTGAAAACAATCTTTAATTCAAGTGCTGTTTCCATTCATCTTTTAATCCAATAGCTTTAATCACAGCGCGCTCCATCATTGCAAAAAAATTGCAATGTTCATTGCACTATCCTGCTTCGTAAGATTTGATAATGCATTGCTAACTATGTTTGTCACCTCACTTCAACATAGGAAAATCTGTCGTTAACGTCCTGTTCAGAGTTAATGTCTAACACTAATGACAATCACAGAATTGTCTCGAGTAATTTGATCGTTGAATGTACTATAATTGCAGCGGTCTTCTAATGTGCGTAACGAGGCTATAAATGCGCACACATGTTAACAAATTTCACTGTCACTTTTGAGCTTAAATTGAATCGTTCGTAAATTCCTTTTACATGTTGGAAACAAATTTCTATGGACCACGCTTTATTGCTTCATTCTGGTACAATTTTTTACAAAATATGTTCTGATTTTGCACCATAACAACGTAGAGAGATTATTGGCTGATTGTTATATTTTTATTTCCTTGGCTGTTGTTACAAGTCTGCAGTCGAAGGCAACTCGAAATGTAAATACACCCATAGTTGTAACTGCAATAATCACTATCAAATGTGCCTGTAATAATCGACAGTCTCATTCTGAACACCATGGTCTCAGCGCATGTTGTCTGTACTAACTCCAAACTTTATTAGAAAAATTCATTTAACATGAAAAGATAAAAACTGTATGTGTAATGTACGAGGGGGGAAAAGTTCAATCTAGTTTGTAACTTTTCTGGATCTCTGGAGTCCACTGGCGGCGGCGGCAGAGAGGTTCAAGGGACACAGCCCTCCCAAATAATACACATCCATCTTTCCTTTCCTTTTGTATATTATTTGATGTTACTGTAGTCGTTCTCCACGTTTTCTCCAATTTCAGAATTTAAAAATCTCGGCATTTCATGTCACGTGTTTTTCTTCATTGGTTAGGGATGTTCGGGAATAGTGTCCTATTACAGGGCAGCCAAATTTGGTGTTGCCACAAGCTCAATACTTTGGAGTTGTGAAAATTGCAACATGGGAGTTGCAAATGGCGACTGTCTACGGGCGCGGTGACTTGGATCCAGAGGATTCCTAGATCTAAGGGTCTTCAGGATGTTCAGAGCTACCTACTGACGAGTTTTTGAACTCCGTCTACAAATCCGATTCGCGTACTGGGTGCAGTAGTGTACAAAACCTATTCCATGATGGAAGAATGTTTCTTCCACCATGACCTATTAAAACACTATATTTATAAACTATATTCACTGTTTTCTTGTATATTCCCAAGAATTTTGTCCTCCCCCTCCAAATTGTCTCTGGAGCCGCCACTGCTGGAGTCCCGACCATGGCTCTCATATGAAGTTGAATTATGGATACAGTAGCCACGAGCGTTTCTGGCAAGAATTGATAAAAAAGTATTCGCTCCCATATAATAAAATATATTCTCAAAGGTAGATAACCACCAGATTCTGGTGGTTATTCCTTATCGTTGCCTTAGTGAAGGAATCAACTTACAGCCCCGAGAACATGAATAACGAGTATTTGAATACCTGTAATTCCCAATGAGCTCAGCGAATTGTGCGCAGATACAGAAGCTACATTCCTGATTCCATGCATAAATTCTTACTAGAACAATAAACAAATGTCTTCCTATCTAGATGACCTCAGCTGAAATTTGCTCGTTCCCACACAGGCGCAATCAATACGGATTTTCTTATCAAACTATATACAGAGCGTTCAAAACTCACGCTAGAAACTGCATCGCTATTACTCTTATCTTTGTTCGGAAAATGCAACTTTAAGCCAAATTGGAGAAACGGCGGGAGTCTGCACTCTTCGTGTACCTCAGATATACGTTTGCGTTGTCGCCATAACAAAATATTAATTGAAAGAAGATTTGAGTACCATTAATTTTATTTTTACTCATAGCTCAACTTATTTTTTTATTAATTTCCTCTATTCAATTAATTACCAATTAAATTAATGGTATTTGTCCTCATTCATAATGTAAAATACCATTGTAAACCTCTATTTATGTTATTTTATAACCCTTATACATTGCTCATTCCTGTTATAACATCTCAAAACCAGCTGTCTCGTGGCTCAAGAGCGAAGTCGTTCGCCCTTCACCAAGGAGGTCAGGGTTCGATTCCCGTCAAATCCCATGTGAAATTTGTTCAAACAAAACGAGTTTAGCTGCTTCACAAGGGTTAGTCCAACCCCATGTGAAGTGTCGTAACCCCTACCCCTATCCTAGTTCCTTCCAAATTCTTGCCGCTGTGTAGTAAGGCAGGAGCGTGCAAAAGAGAAGCGCGTACGATCAGATGCTATCTGGCGGTCCTCTTGACGACTTACGGACAGTATAAAAAGTAATGGAGAATTACTCCTATTGATAATGACGGTATAAAAAGTAATGGAGGATTACCCCTAGTAATAAGTGCTTAACGCTCAATGAGGGTTAAGAGACGCGTTGGGTCACTATGAAAGACGCAACAAATTTAGAAAACGTAAACAAAACATTATAAACTCCTTGTAATGTGGAATATTAAGGTATGAAATGTTGCTACAAAATAGCACTGATGTTATCACTTTAATTCCATTCCTGTATCTATGCCTAGTTCATGAAGCAATTTAATCTTTCTGTAATAACATAATATGCTACCAGCGGTTTATTTTTATTTTTACGTCAAAAACAGTTAAAAACGGAGTAGATCGTTCTATGGGGAGAAGTGACTTCTGTGCACGTTTTCAAAATTCTGTAATTTCTACCCTAAGCCATATGCTACTTGAATTTTACTTGAACGATTGTAAACAAAAGTACTCGCTCCGATGTAATAAAATCTATTTTCAAGTGTAAATAAGCAATTAATTTGGGTTCTTACCCCTCACCATGTCCTTCGTCAAGAAATAATACTTCCTACCGCAACAACATGGAGAACGATAATTTGAATAACTATATTTACCACTGAATTCTAAACGACGTGAACAGATAATGAAGTTTTACTTGGGATTTAAACTTTTCTATCGAATTTCATCGTTTAATGTCCTGTGGCAAAGTGTTGTAAAATAATGTATATGTATTGAATGTGATTTTTTTGTAATGAGCTGTTGATACTGTCACTTGATGAATATGATTACTACGTCGAGTGTTATACTTAGAGACATTGGCGTTTTCTGAAAATATATTTCCGTCCTTAAGCAAGTCATTTTTGACAAAAACTACTGATTCGTAAATCAAAAGACAAGGTAATGGTAAAATTCCTAAATTAATAAATAGATGCTTACAAGAATCACGTGGGTGAGATTTGGTACGTACAATTCTTTTTGTAATTTAAAAGTCTGGGAGCTATACGATGTCTTTCCCCAAAATATTATGCCCTATCTCAGGCGGGAATGAACATTCGCGAAATGAGCTTAATTTTGTGTTCAATTCATTTAAATGGACGTTCCATTTGAGGTTCGACTGAATTGAGAGGCCTAAAACTTTTGTTGCCTTAACATCAGTAAATGGTACATCGTTCATTTTCAATGGAGTGCAGAATTGTTTATTTGAAATGGAAAAATGCATTAAAACAGTTTTCTTTTTATTTACTATTAATTTATTACTACGGAACCAATTTGAAAGATATGATATCGTATTATTTACGGTTTCTTTATTACAAAGGGCATATCGTCTACGTATAGTAGGAAGACAATAGAGCCTAAAATCGATCTCCGAGGAACTCCTCGTGCAATTGGCAACAAATCGGAAATGCGTGTACATAATGTTCCATCATTCCAGTAAGGTATTCCCACTCTCTGAGATCGTTGTTTAACGTGCGAACATAACGAATCTAAGTCAATACCAGGGCAACGCTTGGGCAGTTTGTAACTGTAGTGTATTCAATTCCCACTCGCCGCTCAGCTCTAAAAAGAAATAATCTCGCATTGGGATATTTAAAGTAGAAAACTATAAATGTTACCTGAGGACTGACAATATTTCCAGTTTTATTTAGTTTGTCCATTCTTTTTTTTTTTTTTTTTTTTTTTTTTTTTTGTCCGTTTTAGATTCCACATTTTTCTTTTGTAAATATGTTTTCCTATTTAAATTCAAAGTGAACCAGAGTGACCAGGAGCGCTGTCCCGGCATTTCTTTTTCGTTATTTTTGATTATTATAACTCTTTCAAACTTTCATTGCGACTCTCATATTTCATCTGATTTTTCTAGAACAAATTATTGTTCATATGTAAATAGCTCTTTTTGTGTATTTTAACGCTCCGCTGGTCGGTGCAGGTCTGAAGGTTGGATTCGCTCATGATGTTTTGCTTCATGATGTTATTTTGTTATTATTAACTGTTCACTTAGCTATGTAAGCATGTATTTATCAGTTCTAGCCATTTATTATTTTTGCAGCATATTTTTGACATCTGCCATGAGTCGCAGCTTTCCCTAATATTTTGTCCTCCACTTTGCTAATTGATTTTTGAAATTGTTACAGAACATTGAATTTTCCCAGATTTCTTCTGATGTTTTATTTTGTTTTCGTGTCGGATGGATCAGATGACTGAGCTCGGCACGAGAAAGGCGTGTGAGCCCGTGTTGGATTTCTTTCCAGAGGCTCTTTAACACGCCAACGGTCCCGTAGCAGACCACTGATTTTCACGTTTGTTGGGTTAACCTGCACCTACGACACTTTTGCCGTTTCATTGGAGGAACCAGGCCTTTGCCTACCTCAAAACGTTTGTTAAAGATGTATTAACCATTGGTATTAATTATTAGTAGCATTGGTAGCACCAGTGATTATTCCAGTAAATGAGCAAAATCCATGTATAATGTCTGAGCTATTAATTCATTCTTTCATTGAGAATTAATGTATTGTTTCATTTATTAAATTTGTGAGAATCTTAGGTTAAGACCTCCAACAATATTGTTAATTTTTAGGAATGACAAGTCTCTTTTCTTTCAGCTTTCTAAAGCGGAAATGCTCTTCGAACTCTGTTTTTCTAAGTAATTCTATGTATTTTATGATTAATTATTTATTGTGTAACCTTTTCTTCTCGAGTCATTTTTGTAAAGAGGCCCTGCACCTGCCACATTTAACAAAGTCAAGTAATTTTGTGTAAAAGTATTTCCCATTCCTTCTTCTTGATTAATAAATTTTCTTATAATCTCTGGATATTTCTGAGTTATTCAATAAAGTAACCCTACCTATTGCGAGCAACAGGAGTTACCTTTCATCCATTTTTCCTTTCCTATCATTTATCCAATATAGAAGTTGATGTTGGCATCGGATCATTAGGCTCCCAAGTCATTTGTTAATTAATGAATGAATGAATGAATTAATTAATTAATTGAATCAAAAGATTGTAGCTATTCCTTCATCATTTGATGTTTAATTGACGGTCGGATTGGCCTTTCCTTTGAAATACAACAACTCTAGTTGAGTCTTACCCAACGAGCTCAATTCTGGACATCGTGGGTCTGAAAATGTCACTTTCACCCCTCTCCCCTTTCCCCTTTCATTCCCTCTTTCCACTCTGTGGGAGGCCTGAAATCGCGATTTCTGTTACGAATCGAGGAGAGTTAGCTGTATTCCCGACTACCGGCTGAATGAGACTATATGTAATTTTTCAAACAAAAACAGCAGAAAAGGGAGAAAGTTTCTGATGACTAGAAATCAACTTTTCAAGAGAATCAAGCGAATATTCCGCGTTTCTGGAGTTTTCTGCTCAGAATTTAGTTAAATGAAATATTTACATTGCATTCATCGTGTAATGAGTATACGATAATAAAATGCTTCTCGCTTAAATAAACCCTCCCACGTGAATCAATTCACAACTCACCATATTTGATTCTCCTGTTCACGCGGTTCCCGTGATGACGCGGTGGCTCCACGCTGAGCGATAGCGTGCTCACGCCCGGCCACGCAGTTTTGCTATTGAATCCCCTGGCCCAGTCTCCGCCATCGGCTTCGGTTGAGAACGCGCCACTGTGTTCGAGTCACATGACTATGCCCCTTCATTCCCTACTCCGAGCAGAGCTTGGGTTTCTGTTGTTACGCTTTGCATCCCAGATGCCAGGTAGGGTCGGGTATCAGTCGCTGGATCTAGTTCTATTTAGTTCACATTATTACATTGGCATACACAGTCCAGTCTGTACTGTGTTGCGTGCCTTGTGTAAAATGACGACACCTGTGTGTGTTTCACCGAAAAAACTCCTTTTTCATTGCGGAACGAAAAATATTAAAAAGACTGTATACCTGTCACATTTGGATGTTTGTACAGTTGGAAAATGGAAATATAAAACGTGTCACCGAATATTTATATCCTCGCGGAATATTCAACATAATTGGTTGAGCAGAAGTTACCATTTCAAAAAGATGGTTTTGCTGTGTTTAATTATTAGTATAAAATATTATTAGTATAAAAATTAGTATAAAAGTGTGAAACACGATTTGTTATGGAGATTTTGTCGATATTAGTAGGTCTGTACATCAACATGAATTATTTTCAGAGAATTTGGTTTATGTATTAGACATTAAGGAGTTGAAGTTCATTATAAGCACTATTCAGGATGATTTATGAAAAAACACATCAATGGTTATAAAACATTATTTAAAAACAGTTGCTTGATGGGTGTCTAATGCAGATTCAAATTTGCGCAGCGCATGACTTGAGAAAATAGGAGTCGTTTCGTGAACATCCTGAAGTTATTTACAATAATCGCGGAAACTTCAAAGAATATTTGTTCGTTTTTTCCGATACGTTCTGTTGACATCCAAGAAAATTATACTAGGATCGCATCCCTGAATACACACAATTATAAAACAATTCAATATGAATTAATTGACTGTATTAGTTAGTATATTGAGGAGCTCGTAGATAAAGAAATTAAAGAATTCGAATTATTTTCTAGAAAATAGTTTGAGACAAGCCCTACACTTGGAACAGTTGACGGACTAATACTAGTCTTCCCAGTACTGCCCTTTAAGAATTGCACGTGGCGCCGGTAGAAGCACGGGAGTCCGCGGTTCGGAGAATAACGGAGAAACAAATTCAAAAGAGTGCAACCCAACTTTGCAATTTCCTTATTAAAGGCAGAACATTGACGATCCCGTGGAGAGACTTTCTAAACGTACAGTGGATTGATTGATTGATTGATTTTTTTCGTGTTTCCGGGCGCGTCAACTGCTTCGATTATTATTCCCGTTAGTGTAGTGCATGTTTTTTCTCGGGAGATGGCGGTGATTTTCCCCTCGCTGCATGGCGAGATCCGGCACCGACCTACCGTCGGCTAGTGGGGTTTCCCCCTAACCAGGACTGTCCCACCAGCGGGGCACCGCCCCAACCGGGACAAGCTCTAAACTCCCGACCGGTCTCCCGGAATATGTGGTAGTGTAGTGCATGTTTAGTGTAAGTGAGTGTGTAAGGGGAGAGGATAGGACAAGGAAGGGGAAGGACACATCGCGCGCGGTCCGTGGCCCGTTTGATAGGGTACTGCTCCGGCATTAAACGTACAGTGGAACATGTGCACGAGTCAAAATTTTCATTTGGAAGTAGTGTATGTTCCCGTCTGTTACCACAGCCAATATTTATCATCAGAATAAATAAGATTAGAATCCTTTTTTTTTGTTTTCTCTCATGTTAGCGACAGCAACAATAAATGTAAGAAATTAATTTAATCCATAGTGATTTTTTAAATTAAGTGAAAACTATTTAATATTTTTCCTGTTAGGCACGTGTTGAACGATTTCCATATATATAAAATCTCGTCAAATTTCATTGGGAACAAAATATTTTACAGTGAACTGCGAAATAACTCTAAGGCACGTTTGTACATGCTCTGAGATCTATTTTCTCAAAATAAAAACGTTTGAAAAATGCATCATCCAATGGAACAGACTCCAAAGAGTGAAATATGAAGTTTTGTAGTGCTTCAAAATGCTAGAGATGATTCATAAAGTTGGAGTAGATAAATTAATTAATTAATGAAAATAATCTCACAGATTTTACAAGGATTAATCTTCTATCATTCAATGCGTGTTCGCCATAATAATCTACTCTTTGTTCTAAAATAAGCATTAGGCAACCTTAAAACTATTCGAAATTCATTTCCGTTGTTCTCCGATTGTTGCACTCCAGAGGGAGGACAATTTCCTAGTTCTGATTTAGTGACCTGCCGTAAAATCCAATAATATGACATAAACAAATTACCATTTCATTAAACAGCAACACTTATTAAGTTTTAATTCGGTGTTGCGTCATACGTCGTCCCTGCTATCCAGCATGTCACGAATACAGTGGCATTCATGAGGTGCGCCATGATATAGGAGGGTACTTCAATACGTAACAACTACATGTGCTTTTCTGAAAACGAACACCGCACAAATCTTATGGAAATGAGGTTTGGTTAAATTGATATTTTGTATGTTGTTCCTTATATTTTACTGATCAAAGGTCGTTACGACCTTTAAGTAAAACACGTTCTTTTTTATCTAATGTACATTTTAAAACAGCGGTCATGTCGATTTGTCGGATGATAGAAAGGCACATATGTGCTCTCAAAGCATATTCATGAATTGAATTAAACAACGTCACTTGTTTACACTTGTGAATTATGACATTTCATTTCCCGGGAAGTTACTGAATATAAATATCTTCTTTGCTTTCACAGTGTTTATTTATTTTACGTCAAGAAAACAGTTAAAAACTGCGTATGACGTCCTATGGGGAAAAGTGAATTGTGTGCACATTTTCAAAATTCTGTGATTCCTACACTAAGTCATATACTACTTAAATTTTGAATTTTTGAAAGGGAGAAAAAAAACAAAAACTCCCATGTAATAAAATCTATTTTCAAGGATAAATAAGCAATAAATTTTGAATTTTGAAAGGGAGAAAAAACAAAAAAACTCCCATGTAATAAAATCTATTTTCAAAGATAAATAAGCAATAAATTTTGGCTCTTATTACTTCCTGCCGCGACAACATGGAAACGATAATTTGAATAATTGTATTTCCCACTGAATTCTAGAAGACGTGCACAGAAAATGAAGTTACATTTATGTCCAGAAGCAAAACAAGGGCAGCATTTGCAGCTCAGCATTTGCTCAATGGATCAGGGAAACTGGACGAAAAACCTGATCGAGATGGGGGTCATTGACCCGGAAGCTGTAGTACAATAGTTGTTACAGGTTGTTTATACTCATTTATACAGTCCAAATGGTAAATAATGCATTATGTATATTAAGTTAAATTGTATAGAAACAGTTATGCAGCAGAAACGTTTCCTTGGGTTTAAATTTTCTTTAATTTTTTGGCAAAGTGTTGTAAAATAATGTACATGTATTGTATGTGAATTTTTTAATGTTGCTTTACTGTATTAAATTTCACAATCTTTATTGCATTAATGCGATTGTTTATTGCATGAATATTTAAGATAAAACGATGAGATATAAAAAAAGATATTTACTGGTCACGTGGATCCACGAGACGTGGTTTTGCTTACAAAACCAAGCATGTCTATTTCTACTGTTGTCATTACTCCTTTCCAAAATATCGCTTTGAGCATAAGCTTTTGTTACTAAGTGCAAGACGCTATCTCCTCTCTTCTCACTCCAGTATCTGCTAGGTAGTCAGGGAGAATAAGAATGAGTGGACGTACAGATGAAGTGGGAAAGGGTACAGAGATGTCTAGAGCAGTATGTCAATGTGTGCACGGCTCAACGCTTTTCCTTCACTTTTCTTTCACGAACTTCAACTGGTCGGACGTATCAAGGCAAACGCTGAAAGGAAAATGATCAGCCCACGCTGTTTCGTTTGCGATGCGGCATTCGCTCTTAGACCATTCCTCAACCTTGATGCGAATGATAATAAAAATACATATCGCATTAGCACGACGTAATGACACATATTTATATCCGACTGAAATAAATGATACTAGAATATGTTTGAATTGTAATACAAGTATTCTCAATCTCAATGAGATTCGAGATATAGAAGCTGATGTAAATTGTATGAAACTGAATGGTCATACTTGTTTAATATGCAATGCTAATCATTGGCCAGGGAAGCCCGGAGCCCAGAAGTGCAGGCATTTATATTACCAAGCAAGCAAATATGAGCAATTATAAGCAAGCAAAAAGACATTTATTCTAGATAAAGTAGGGGCAAAATCACAAGAAACATTAAAAAATAACAATTTCTAAGTAATTAGTGTAAAAAAATAATAATTCAAATGATTCATAATTTTATTCTAACTCTAAGATTTATATTAGCACTCGAGTGGAAGAAACTATTTTTTCTTTGTAATCTTGATTGCACATGACCATCCGGTATGACGACTATAAAAGTATTTTACATGCAACTGTGACTTTCCGAAATGCTATTGTGGACATTCGTTTGATTCTTGAATGGTATCAGTGAAAACGGAATTATAGATGTTCTTGCACTTGTGGAATTGCTGAAAGAGGAGAGAGAACTAGAAGGAGCTGAGAAGGGTACATCATGTTCAAACAGCTCTGTTCTAATAAAACTATTCAAGGCCATACACAAACATAGAATGAGATTTCTCGTGAGCGAACAAGTCTTTAAGCATGCAATGAAAAATATGAAAAATCTTCACTGCTATCATTTTCCTTTCCTTTTAGATTTTTAACAACTTGACACTGGAGCTTACGCGTCTACAGAAAGGCCATATACTACTTGCCATAATGTTGTCCAGGCTTGCAGGTATATTTCCGGCGTAACAGAGATTGGTGCCAGGAGGGAAACATGGGAAAATAATGAAGAAAAAGGCAGAAAAGGCATAAATAAGTCAAAATGCCAAAAATAGGCAAAAAAGGCAAAATGTTCTAAAACAACTCTGAAAGTACAATTAAGTGCTTCCTATTGCTAAATTACATTATATCGTAACAATAATAAAAAGCATTTTGCAAACTTCCAGGCTCTACTAATCATAATTTGTTGAGGTTATCGTTAGATGCAGCAGTCAATATTGTTATGATCAAAAATGTTTTTGCTTCGCAAGACACCGAACATGTGATCATCATTTAGATGATTTTTTTTGCGTATAAGAAATTTAATTATTATTATTACAAGTATTTAAATTTATAATCCAAGCTTATCCCTAGAATAATAAGTATTTTTAATAATAATAACAATATATATATATTTATGTTAGGTAAAAATGTATACCCATGTTTGTCTGAATGTGAATGAATAGGTGCAGGTTGGTGTGTGAGGGTTCCTTGGTCTGTCTATGTATCTACGCGTGTATGTTTGTATGTATGTATATTTGTGTACTATGTAAGTTTATTTATCTATATGTTAGTATTTATGTATTTTTTCTGACGGGCATCTCTGCCCAATTGGAAAATAAATTTCTATCTATCTATTTATTATACTTACCCGAAGTGTTACTCACAGGTTTACGTTTCAGCAATCGACCTTATACTCCCAAAGGTCACCTTCTGACATTTCTGCAGTCTTCGTGAAGGAGCAAACCATGTTCAAAATTTCACAGATATACACAATCTTACGGATAAAGAATTGAAGTTACTGCAGAAGAACTGCATTAACAAAAGAGCAGTTTAATGATCTTATTGGTTTTTGCGAACCTATTTTGTTAACTGATGTATATAGATATGTTTTCAAACTAGATCTTATAGTCTTTTTGTGCAAAATGCGACAAGGATTAGCGGACAAATTTTTTAGGTTTATATTTTTTTTCTTAACCAGACAAGTTTTTAGCTGTCGCAACCGTCCGAGCTTCGCTTATGATAAGATTTGTGCCACAAAATATAGAGTTCAGTGCAATATCTCGAGAGGAATTCATTAATTGCCATGTTACAGAATTTGCAAATCAGCTTTACAATACTGATCCTAATGAAAGAAAGGCATTTGTGAGTATTGATGGCACATATTCGTACATTCATAAAATCTCCAACGCTCGTGCATTGCAGACGTCGTATTGTTTGCATAAAGGAAGTCACTGAGTGAAACCAGCTTTGGTAGTAGCACCGTATGTATACATTCTTGCTAAACAAGGTCATTATTTTTCCGATGCAACAAATAACAATGCAAGGATGCTACTTACTAATTGTAAAACGATAGAGATGGTATGAGAGAATGGTTCAGAGAAGGTGATATTTTTATAGTTGACCATGGTTACCGAAATGCTGAAGCTTATCTTCAAGAATTGAGTATAACTGTTAAGATACTTCACGAGACTAAGTCAAGTGTTTACTACGGAAGAACCTTACAAATCTCGATTAGTCACTGAAACCAGATGGGTCATCGAAACTCGAAATAGGCATATTCAGAGTATTTTCAATTGTTTTGATAATATAATTGCAATGCCTCATGTTGATCATCAGAGAGATTTTCTTCTAACTGCACGATCATGAATAAGTGTGTGTGTGTGTGTGTGTGTGTGTGTGTGTGTGTGTGTGTGTGTGTGTGTGTGTGTGTGTGTGTATATATATATATATATATATATATATATATAATAAGTATATAAATAATAAATAAGGTTTTTCGTCCAGTTTCCCTGATCCATTGAGCAAATGCTGAGATGGCCCCTTGTTTTGCTTCTGGACATAAATGTAACTTCATTATCTGTGCACGTCTTCTAGAATTCAGTGGGAAATACAATTATTCAAATTATCGTTTCCATGTTGTCGCGGTAGGAAGTATTATTCCGAAGAACAACATGGATAAGAGCCAAAATTTATTTCCTTTTTATCCTTGAAAATAGATTTTATTACATGGCAGCCTTTTGTTTTCAAAATTTAAGTAGTATATGACTTAGTGTAGGGATAACAGAATTTTGAAAATGTGCACACAATTCACTTTTCCCCATAGCACGTCATACGCAGTTTTAACTGTTTTTTGATAAATAAGTATTACCCGCTTGTGGGCATGAGCGTTTCTTATCAATAACTGGCAAATAGAATATTAGAAAGAGCTCATAAAACAAACGTGGTACAAGCAAGAGTAGAGGTCGACAATCTCTGCAGAAAAAACGCACAATGAACTCGTTTGAATCACAACGAAATACCACAATTTCCTAGACACTCGCTTGATTTTGGAGGAATATAACATTCGGTGATTACGAAGTTCGCCTTACGTCATCGTCCATAAAGATAAGGCCTTCAACACTATCAGAATGAAGAATATCAGATTGACAACTTTACGTCAGATGAATCATTTCTGAGAATCATGGTTCACTTTCATTTTCGTAAAAACACAAAACACCAGATATTTATATATTACGACAACGAAAATCTGCAACGAAATGAATATCTCGACCGGGAATTCATTAATGGCTATTATTGCACTTGCAATTCAGGAGCCAGAACACTTGGGACTTGTGCTCATGTTCCTAGTGTCTTATGGTACTTAGAATATAATATAACATCATCAATACATTCGGTGTCCAACTACTGCTCTTGTAAAAACGATTTAGATGCAGCAGACAGACCAGCTGCACTCGGTTTGAATGATAGAGATATCATAAACGTTGAAGTAGAGAACTCAAAATTCAAAAGTTCGGTGAACGTGAGAGGCAAAAGGATTCACGATAATCAAGCACACCAATAGTGAGAGGCAAAGGGACTCATGGTAATCAAGCACCCCGATAGTGCGAGGTAAAGAGACTTACGGTAATGATTTACCCTACCGTGTAAGGCAAGGAGACCTACGATAATTAACTACCTCAACGTGGAAGGTAAGGGAACTCATGGAAATGAAACATGGTGGCTGAAAATGAAATACAATAATTCACAAGTCTTAATAAGTGAGGTTGTTTCATTTGAATATGCTTTGAGTGCACATATATGCGTTTCTATCATCCGACAAATCGTCATGATCTCAGTTTTAAAATGTACATCAGATCAAAAAGAACAACTTTTTTGCTTAACGGCTATTATGTCTTTTGATGAGTATGATCTAAGGAACAACATACTAAGTTTGCACACAATTTGACCGAAACCTCATTTCCATAAGATTTGTGCAGTATTCTTTTTTTCAATTACGAAAACAAAAGATTTGTCACTTCTCGATATAATAACACTATTTGAGATGAATCTCATCCACCCATGCACCATTTTCTTTATTCCCTCATAAACAATGATTTGGCGGTTTCTTCTACAACTTATTTACCATATCATTACTCTAAAATCGTTCCCCGCTCAGCGCCTTTAAGAGGTACAACATATGGATATCCAAAGGAGCGAGAAAAGGGCTGTACGGCGGACATTGTGGGATCTCGATTTTCAGTGTGTGAAAAACGTCAAGAGCAGCAGCTGAGGTGTTAGGATGAGTTGAACGAGAAGAACAGCTTTAGACACAAGTCATGTGTGACGACGTTGTGTTGCTAGCTCTTGATCCAACACAGGGCTGTACCGCACACTATTCACTGTTTCACCTCTTTCTTGATAGTGATCCAAAATTGGTGCATTCGTATTCCAAAAGAAAGTAAGGGCAAAGAGTTGAGAATTGAACTTCTTGGTCTAAGAAGATCTGAGCTCTCAATCCGAAGAGGGAGTTTTGTTTTCTTGCACATTCGATGCACTCTGGTTTTATATTTTGTAACATACATGCCAGGAAATGGTCACTACCGTAATATGCTGTCAAAATGGATGTGAAAGTCTGCATATGCATCATCTTGTGTCCATTCTGGCTGAGATGGCTCCAGATAGCAACTGTTGTCACTGGGGTGTCACTGAGAAATCCTAGATTTGAGTTCCGACGGTGGCTTATTTTCAACATTAGCTAAATAGTTGGGTCGAATTCAGCCACTGTTTAGAGGGAAATTCTAGCGACCGGTTGCTCTCATCCGTTGTTTTCCATAGTTTTTCCGATCAATACCAGGCGAATGCCGGAGAATTCTTTGGCAACTTTTACCTTAGCCACGGACCACGGACCAATCTTTCCTTCATCATCTTCGTCATTTCTTCACGCTTTAAAGAAATATACATACAGTTACATGCACTGTACTACACTACAGATCTTAGACAAGCTGGAAGCTGTTCAGGGCTCTTCCGGCTGAAGCAGTACCCCTGTGGAGGAAATTCCAGGGGGAAGAAATCCCCAAGCCGATTTGGAGGTTGCTGCCAGATTTCTCGTTCCAACAGGACAGAAATGACTTTATCTCCCGGGACATAATATGCTCTACACTTACGGGGCAATTGACCATAGCACGCATTAACTGCAGCGTCAGTAAACACTAAATAATGAATCAATCAACGGTATTTTCGGACAGAATTCTCCGCAACGATAGTCACCATTGCTCTCTCAGCGACATCGCAACGGCAACGAGACACGCATTTTTCCGTTCAACAATACATACACATGTTCAAAGATAGTGATCGCTGACACACTGCTGCATTTTCAATTTCCTATCAAATATTGCTCGAGTAAATGTAATAGTACAATCGTTCTCTTTTGACGTTTTGTCGTAACGCGGAATTTTTAAATCGTGATCCATCACTCCCACACGCGCGCGCGCGTACATAGAGTAGTTTCCAAAACGCGTCGCTTTCTGTGTTACCTGAAACTCGGTGCACATAGAAACCTGTCAAAACATTATTTCGATAAATCATCAGTATCGTACTTAAAATTCGATCATGTCAAAATTTGAACAATGAAAATAAAATGCCGGGTAGCGGGTAAACACTCCATCACAATCCCAGTGAGGAACTGATCTGCCTTCAGGGATTAGGGACCCTATCCTTAGCGGGCTCAAGGTGTTGCCCCGCTTCTTTTGACCGGGGTAAGCCATGTCCATTCCTATTGTCCTACTTCATGCACCCGCACTCCCAAGTCTCAATCCTCACCTACACTCCGGAGTGAAGCACCGGCTTGACTTCTGGTCCATACTTGAGTGTAATATTTCTTTTACTTGCTCATATAGTACTTCTTAAATCTTCTTTCCTGCCTCTCTTGGCAAACTCTTATTTGTTTCGACTTTGAAGCAATTAGGTTTGCGAAAAGCAAGGCTGTCTTTCTTTTCCCTTCTTTAGTTAAAATGATATGTAGGTCTTCCAGGGAAGATTGGTCCCTTTAGTCCGGTAAGACCATCAATCTAAAGAAAGGAAACTCGAATATAAATTACTCTGTTCTCCAGGTTGGCGGGTGGGAACGATAGACCTGCACTTCGTCTTTTAGAGAAAACAACTGCAAAATATCCCATAATTGACTCGAAAAGAAACAGAAACAGGAAACGAAATCTGGCAAGAAAACGGACTCTGAGTATAGTTCCAGGCAATATCCAAGGACAAGCCACAAAACAAGATGAGGTGTTCAAAGAGTATAAGTATGATTTCGAGATAATAGCCTTTACCGAAACTAAGAGAAAAGGAAAGGGATCAGAAGAAAAAGGAGAGAGAGAGAGAGAGAGTGTGTGTGTCTGTGTGTGTGTGTGTGTATATATATATATATATATATATATATATATATATATATATATATATATATATATATATATATATATATATATATATCGGAGTAACAAAATCGCACACTCCAGGTAAAAATGAATATTAAAAGATCACGCTGATCGCTGATGTAGTAATAGGAGTTTACGCTCCTAATGATGGAGTCCTAATCCTGGAAAAAATCAGTAAACGCAAAGAAATCATTTTATTGGGAGACCTAAATGGTATAACAGGAAAGCCATAAATACTCCAATAGATGGACGATTTGGGGGACATAAAGTAAATGAAAATGGTGAAATAATTAGAGAAATGTATGAAAATATTCTTCAAAAATAACAAACGGCTGGTACGCTCACAAAGATATACATAGGTATATGTGGACCGAAACAACAAGAAATTAAAATTGAATATATACTAGAAAGTCAGAAATCGCAAATAAAAGTTCAAGATATAAGAGTGATGAAAGGGCCAGAATGCGGACCAGATCACCATCTATTGATCTCAAACATATTGCTCCCTTTTTATAGAAAACATAGAACTGACTGCAGGAGATACTGAAAATGGAAATAAAAATAAATTCAAGAAGCTGGAAGATGTAAGGTATGATGTAAGGAAGCTTGAAGTTGACTCCACAAAGTTTTTATACAAACTTATACTAGCAAACAAAATCAATAAAATACAAGGAAGCCCAGCAACACAACTCTACATAGATTTTAAAAAATATCTAGGAAGTGACTAAAATTGGGAAATGCGTAAGGGAAACACAAGGGAAACAACCGCGGTGGAATGAAAATATACAAAAATTTGTTAAAGAAAAGAAGACTATACACAAAAAGTGACTTGTAACGAATGCTCTAGAGAATAGAAATGAATACTGTAAGAAAAGGAAAAAAATCACAACTTAGTTAACAAAACAAAAAATGAAATGTGGCAAAATATTGTCAAGAAATTAATAATTGTGTAGGAATCACGCGAGGTAACAAACCCTGGATTATTCGTAAAGAAATGAGAAAGGATATTAAAGACACAGCGGGTCTTAGTCTCATAGATATGAAAGAATGGCCACATATTATAAAAATGTATTAACCGAAGACAGACCAGAATGTATAGAGCAAACAGGCAACTCAATGAGCCAATAAAATAATGAAAATATTGAAAAAAATATACGGAAAAGAAGTGTAACAGGCACTAATGAAAATAGAAAAAGGTAAAGCGCGAGGTATGGGGAACATAAATGTGAAGAAATATCAAAGAAAGTTCATGGATACTCATTGAGCTACTTACTAAATTATTTAACTAATGCATAGGTGAGAAAGTTCCTGAAGAATGGAAATTGGCCTTGAAAATGAAACCTTCTATGTCCAGCTATTTGCGGATGACCAATTTGTTGTAGCTGCTGACGAAGATGACTCCAGTTACATGGTCAGACATCTTCAAGAAAAATACAAAAAAAATGGGAATGAAAATTAATACTAATAAAACAGAACATCTGGTAACAGGCGATGAAAATGTCGATGAGTAAGATTTAGGAACAGTGAAAGTGCACCACTGCAAACGTTTTAAATATCTGGGAGTGACACTATCTGAGACTGGTAAAAGCAAAGATGACATAGTAAATAAAATTATCCAAGGAAAGAGAGAAATACGGCATTTAAATTGTGTTCTATAGAGCGAAAACAAACAAACAAAAGAACAATATATAAAAGCCTTGTTGACAGTATATGTAGTACATACTGCTCTGAAACATGGGAGCTAAATAAAAACAAAGAAAGACTGTTAGCTCTTGAAATGGATTTTTGGAGGAGTCTTGGCATTTCCAAGATGGAACATGTTCGAAACGATACCATCCGTAAAATAATGGAGGTTGAAAATAGCATCATAGACAGAATTGAAATGAAACAATTAATGTGGTATGGTCACCTTCAAAGTGTTTTATTTTCATTATTTTTATTATTATTTCATTATTTTCATTATTTTTATTTTCATTATATCACAATCCGTTTGAGATTATTTATTACTTAATATTGCAGTTACATAAAAGTAATGGTGTCCCTCACTGATTTTCGATCACATCGATTCCATAAGCACGCAAAATATAATACAGAATATTCCATACTATTTTATTTTATATAATAGTTCGATCGGAGTGTAACAAAATTGTTCTTGTATTTATAACTTTTATGTGCATTTAAAAATGTTCCTATTGAACATTGATAATACATAAAAAGGTTAACCCCTAATTTTACGAAATGTCAAACAAACAAAATGTAACATTAGAAATCATCAAATCTGGTTTCAGTGTAATGTGAATTAAATTAATGGTCTTCAACTATTCATAATGAATTTTTCAGAGTCAATAAAATTAACGTGTTTTTAATAGAGCAAACACACGTTCCTAGCTCAGCATTAGAGAAACTGGTTTTACTCTAATCCTATCAATTAAAATATAATAAAAACAAAGTTAAATTAACAAAACCAATACTAAATGATTACAGATGTATTGTACCATACAGGTATATTGGTGAAGTACCATTGGTTTATATTTTGCGTCATTCATTGTACAGATCTGGATTTCGATATACTTTTATCGTTTATTGCATTTTTGCAAAAAATGAACAATGATGAATCATTACTCTGAAATACTATGATAGCTGAATTCCTTGTGGTAGTAGTAAAAATATATAAAATTTTATTCAATGGACCAATAAATTTGTATGTTTATATTACTGCTGCTACTCTGACTCTGATTCGCAAAAGCATACGGCGGCAAAACATAGAGCCGCAAAACTTCGTGAGTGTGCCACAAAAACAATTTAATAAGGAAAATATGAACAACTCCGCCTGTGTGATGCTGGAATTTGTGCTGGTCTTCTCCCGACGTATCTACATCACAATATTGCGTTTCGAGTGGGTCGAGCGGCGTAGCTACAGTGGACGCTGCCGATCCAAAACCCGGGTAAAGGAGGAGGGTCTCCAGGGTGGTATTATTTCCACTTACTTATAAGAGTACCATACTACTTTCAACTTTTATTTTCATCACACTGGATCACTTATGGTCTCTACCCCGGTGCAATTTGGCTTCGAGGGGTAGGGAGAGTATTCGTTTTATCTTCTTCGCTCTTCTCTAACTTTGCCTACTAAATTTCTTCTCTACTCTTCAAATCTCTTTGGCTATCCTTCTTTACTTTCGCCTTCAGTTTCATACAGGGTGAGTAAAACTCTCGGTGTCGTGGAGAAGGTAACTCACCTAGGATTTGGAATTTCAAAGTAAATGACTCTGGTCCTCCTGGTTGGGAGTTGGAATTATGGGCCTGCGACCCATTCTTCTGAAAAAGATGTGTGTCCTGCGAAGGGCTAGACGGAACGAATGCCAGGCACGAGACTTCGGCGGTTGGGGAGAGTGTCGTGGGAATGACGACAGTCGAGGAGAAAGAGTAAAGAGCGGCGGTACGAAAAGCGAGTGATGGCGGTGAGGAACAAAAGCTGAGAGGAATCCGATTACATCGAGCAGAAATCGAGACGTAGGACAATGACAAGCAGTGCTAACTATTAATTGATATCAAGTGAAGTGATGAACAGTAAAAGACCGAACGAACGGTGGTGGCGTGGGACGAGGCAAGACGTGAGTGTCTGTCACTGCAGCGCCTCTGACCGGGAGGTCCTAGGTTCGAGTCCTGGCGGCGGCAGGATTTTCGGCACTAGCTTTCAGCTAGGTTGAATTCAGTCGCTTTCTGGAGGAGGATTTTAGCGGCCGGCTGCTCTGATCGGTAGTTTTCCGTGGTTTCTCCGATCAACATCAGGCGAATGCCGGTGCAGTACCCTACCAAACGGGCCACCGACCGCGCGCGATCTGTCCTTCCTCTTCCTTGTCCTATCCTCTCCCTTACACACACACTTACACTAACATGCACTACACTACTATATATTCCGGGAGATCGGTCGGGAGCTTAGAGCTTGTCCCGGCTGGGGCGGTGCGCCGCTGGTGGGAGAATCCTGGTTAGGGGGGAACCCTACTAGCCGACGGTAGGTCAGCGCCGGATCTCGCCATCCAGCGGGGAAAGATCACTGCCATCTCCAGAGGAAAAACATGCACTACACTAATGGGACTAATGGCCGAAGCCAGCAATGGCAGCATGAGTGCGGCGAAGGCAGCATGAGTGAAATGAACATAGCGAGACATCGTCGGTGGCCTAATAAACGGATTTGGTAGAGCTGGAACTTGCAACCGTGGCTGATCTGGCGGCGAGTGGACATCGCCGTGCCTGGCAGAGCACGACTGCGGCGCGGCGTGGGAATTCGACGGTGGCCGGAGCGAAGCGGCAGGAGCCACATGGCGTGCAAAACGGCCCCGACGCGTCACATCGCGCAGGCGTATTGGGAGTTTGTGAGCTCGAAGGAATCTCATACGCCACAAAAACAGTAAGACTGTTCCTAAAAGGGACTCATTATGTGGTAATAGAATTAAGTGAGTTAGAAAAGGGAGTAGGCGATTGTGAGAATCATAAAAGGGAATATGTTCCGTAGTAGTAAATAAGATAATTTAATGTGGAAAACAGAAAGGGTTTTGGAAGTAAATAGAAGGGAAAGTGTTGAAATAACGGGTGATTATGTACCATTTTATGCAAAGGGAGCTCCCATTAATGTATGAAGTGTAAATTCTAAACAGAAAGAAAAAGTGTTCAATAGCAATATTTACGTACTTAATAAGAAAAGTAATTATACATAATTATTATGATTTATGAGAAATATAATAAATCCATTCAAAGTATTATCTGAGTGCAGGAATAATATCATATTTGTTAGTGTCTTGAGAACTTCATTAATGCAAAACTATTATTCTTAAACATTCTAAACATTTAATGAAACAACATTTTGTGTAATGTCCATTATCTTTTCTTGAAATAAAGCATTCTATGTTTTACATCAAAAGTTGTTTTTCTAATGTTTGTGCATGCACCCAGAGCCCATTCGCGAAAAAGAACACCTCTCCCCTTGTATAAATTTACTGTAGAATAGGACCGAATCGCCGGTCCGTCACAATATATATATGCTTAAATTCATCCATATATACACAGGGTTACAAGCAAAAAAGGGAGATAATTGATCATATGATAATTCCAAAAGGTGCGCCAATGAAAGTCCATGATGTAAGGGTACAAATAAGGTTACATGCGGTTCACATCACTTTCTGTTGAGAGCTAAAGTATATACGTTGTAAGAGCTGTGTATACATTGTAAGTATCATTCCTAGAATTGGCATACAAGATAATCTTGGTGAAAAGGGGAAAAGGGTTGAACTCCCAAAACAGAATTTATTTTTTACTGATAAGTTATTGCATGTTAATGGCTCCGATACGGAGCTCAATATTCACTGCAGAACTTACCTGGATCGCGAGGATCGTGGTGACAAGGTAAATATGAAAACTGTTGAATGTTCCTACATTTTCTCTTACGGGGTGAATTATGGGAGGGAAGTATGAAACGACAAACCGAATAAAGTTAACAAGTAGTTAATTAGTAAATAAGTACAAGTAAATGAATAATTCAAATTAGATAAATAAAATCATATATGTACGACAGGCCTTAACTGCTTCTAATAATCTCGGAGACAAAAAGCCCTCGGGCTTTTTGTCGCCACTCGATCATTAGAACCCTTGTAACGCCCTAGGTGCATAAATATTTTGCCTGTACTTGGCGCGACAGCCCGCGTACAGACCATGGCATCCCAGGAGCGCCCCGACCTCGCGACCATGGGTTAAGGGGGTACGAGTGGTTAGCACGAAGGATCCCCACGCCGTATTCTGGTCTTCTCAACCTGGGAAGTGAGTTTACTCATCGTCACATAGCCGATTTTGTAACATCTATTGAGACATTGCAAGGAAAATCCACATTTTAATCTTGCCCAACCAGAAATCGATGCCGGTGTCGCGTCATGGAAAGCGGGCACGTTGACGAATTAGCTAAACCGCGAGGTCTATAAATAACTATTAGAAACCTTTAATAATAAATCTACGATATTCTTATACAAAGTGGAACTGCCACAAATGCAGGAAATTGATACAAATTTAGATGCGGAAGGTATGTACGAGAATTTGAAAGGATGATTTCATCAAGCAGGTATTCAAGTAATAGGAGAATGAAACATTGAAAAGAAAAAATGTAACAACTATTGCTGAGAAGAAAATCTGGAATCACTGATAAACGAAAAGGAATCTTTGTATATAAGATGGCTGTCGACCCTTACTCCTCCGAACAGAAGTGCTCATATAAATCAAGCAAACTTTATCAAAAAGCAAGTATGTAAAGCATAGGATAAATGTTGAGACCGAGTTTGTAACGAAATAGATACATAGGAAGCTTCGATAAATAAAATGTGGGAAGTCCTAACAGAAAGTAAAGGTAAATCTTGCCTTGATGAATCTACTAAAGTGTCTCCAGTAAAAAAGAATGAGTCATGTTTACACAAGAATTGAAGTATCTGGCGGTTTCATACTAAATAATGGTGTCAGATAAGAAAATGTAAAAAAAGGAGACTATTGAAAACGAGAAGATTTATAATTTCTTTTTTGCTGATGTCCACGTACTTTTGGGTGAAGATCTGGGGGATATTGAATATAGTATTTTAAAGAAATTAGTAGAGACACAAAAAAAGAACACTCGAAATAAATAATGAAAATTCGAGATACATGGTTGTAGGGAAATCTGGGAATCATCTAGAAACAGAAATATTTAAAGGAATTTAAATATCTAGAGTGACTCTTAATACAGATGGATCTGATGACAATGACATTATTAAAAAATAATCAAGGGAAGAGTAATTACTTGTAGACTTCATAATATTTTATGGAACAAGAATATTAGCAAACACAGAGACAAATATACAAGACTATGGTTGAGAGTTCTGTTACGTATTTATCCGAAATTTGGGTTAAAAAGGATGCAATAAACTTTCGGTTAAATTGTACGGAAAGGAATTTTTAGGAAAGGATGTTGTCAGTATACTCTGGTTGATAAAATGTCAAGCAGACGAAGACATTAGACAGATAATACAGAGACATGTGATCGAAAATGTAGAATTCAAACAAATCCAGAGGTATGGTCATCTAATGCGAATTAATGTTGACGGACTACCAAAAATATTCTTTGACTGGATCTCTTTCGAAAGATGAGAACGTGAAAGGACGAGGCAATCTTTGCAGGCCGTCATCGATTCAACAACAAAGAACAGAAGAATGGAAGAAGATGCCTGGCGAAATAAAAAACAGTGAAGCGGGTGATACGCGGTCTTTAGAACTGTACACAACTCGATTAATAATAATAATTATAATAATACCAATATTAATAACAATAACAATAATAAAGTACGAACAGTTTTTTACTATATTCAGAGATAACATAATTGAACTGCAAACCGAGAAATTAAAAGGTTTTGTCAATAATTATATTTTTGTAATTTAATAGAATATGTGGATTTATTTACTTTTGGTCAATAGCTCAATTAATTAAGGAATAGCAAACAAATATGTCCGTAATCCTTCACACAGAGAAGAAATATGTTCGAGGTTTTTATTTTAATGTGAGCTAATGCTGAATATCCATGTTTGCGTTAGTAGTATAGAAAAAAGCTTCCGAGTGATTTAAATCGTAATGCAAAGAGGTTGCCTCATACAATACAGATGTGCCCATAACGAAAGAGGTTGCCGCGAGCCAAAAATCATATGCTAACTACCTAGACTTAAACAATTGACACTTTACACTTTGCTTTGAACTGAATTGTAGGGATAGATCATCCCTACAGTGCCTACATCCAGACTCAGAGCATAATTCAAAACTCAATAGAAGTGTGGCAGCGAATCAGAAGCCAAAACATGATCATGGTGCCCAACGTAATACACAAGAAAAATGACAGTACTTTACAGAACATTTAATTACAGATATCATTTTGAGAGACAGACAAGCCCATATGTCTATCATTCTTACTTCTTCAGTCATGATTCTACGTCAGAGGTCAAAAGAGAGAACCTGTATTTATTTCAGCATACTAAGTTTGTATTAACTGGACAAGTGGAAAACACGGTACTCAGAGAGAAATTATATCCCGAAGTGCGCGTTGATTTTATCACTGGCAGAGGCGGGGTTAGCACGTGGTAGGGTAATCCTAAGATATGGGAGTTCCCAAACTCCCGCCTGGTCGTTTTTCCTTCGGCACGAACTTAGACGACGGCGGTGGTGGCGGCGGCAGCAGCAGCACGGAAACTTGTAATTCATAGCTTGTAATGGGGAAGTCAAACGTTTCCTGACGGGCGACGCGGCGGCGACGGAGACGGTGGCAGTGCTAACAGAGCGAGAGAGTGGAGTGGCGGCGGAGGCGGGGACGCGGAAGGAAAGGGGAGTCGTCATTACTGCGTTAATGTGCCGCTCTCCTCGCCCTGTGTGCGCGCCTTCCTTCGCTGGCCGGACGTCGGCGCCAAGTTCGAACGAGTCGCGTGCGAGCGGCACGCCGTGCCCTGGAACGGGTCGGCCCTTCCGCAGCAACTCGCCAACAAGCAGCTGCAGAGTGGGACTTCGGGGGTTCGGTTACGCGGCGACTCTAGTGCTTCGTCTGCATAATTATGCCGCCATTGTGGGACATCCACCTGCTCCTTGGAGCTACAGAGAAATCAATTTAGTCGTGGGAACTTGGTGCAGTTGCAAAAGGTAAGAGGTGCAATTTTTTTTAATGATATGCATTCTTTTCCACAGGAAGTTGACGAACGTATTACCAATTACACGAACAAAATAAGTTAATACAATTCTGAACTGAGAAGTTAATTATAATAATGTTTTTTTGTTCCCTGTCATTCGCTACGTCTAATAATTATGATTACTAAATATAGTATGTTTGCCCATCTCGCTGCACTATTGCGAATTTTATATAAACTACACGAAATAATTTTCATCATCTGAAGCTACTGTTTTACAAATACGTTTCAAAGTGTGTGTGTATATGTGTGTTTTATTTATGTATATATATATATATATATATATATATATATATATATATATATATATATACATAAATACATACATACATACATACATACACATATACATATATATACATATATATATATATGTGTGTGTGTGTGTGTGTGTGTGTGTGTGTGTGTGTGTGTGTATGTATATACTCGTATATATTAGAGTGCCCGGGAAGGAAACATCGAAACCAGCAAAGTAAACTCTTAAGACAATTTTAAGCATATTTTGTGTAATAAACTACACGGACTATCCGAATGGCTGAACCGCAACATGCACTCAAAAGTTGCTTTGAAAAACGTGCTTTCTAGGGAAATATTTGCATTGCAGAAGCATATAAACACTCCAGAAACATGTAAATTGTTTATTCTTTACAAGAAGAGAAGAAAAATTAACCGTGAAATACAAAAGCAGTCCCATTGTGTAAATTGGGTGCTCTTTTATGCCTGAATCAACGTTCCAACTCGCTTTCTCGGGTACTTGATGCGTGGGCGGGGCATATATTCGGCTTTATATACATGTAAAGAAAACAAAGACTCTTGTGTCTTTGTCATCGCTTCCTTAAAATTCGAATCTGCCGCGCTACCAAACAAATGACGGATAGCTGACACCGCATGGGAAGCACCTGGCGACTGATTTCGAAGACAGGAAGATAATTGATGAATGATGACATCTGTGAAAAAGCCCGCGTTCTAAGCTATTATTTCACCTGAAGTAAAAACTTTAAATGATTTATTAAAAACAAAAAATTTAAACTGTTTTTATTCAAAAAATCTTATATATATATATATATATATATATATATATATATATATATATATATATATATATATACACACACATATATATACACATATATACACATGTGTGTGTGTGTGTGAGTGTGTGTGTGTGTGTGTGTGTGTATTTGAGAAGGAAAATTCGAAACTTCAAAAATAAGCTCTTAGCACATTTTGTGTCATAAACTTCTTGGATATTCCGAATGGCTAAGCCACAATAAGCACTCAAAAGTTGGTTAGAAAAAATGCTTTCTAGGTAAAAATTTGCATTGCAGAAGAATAGAAACACTCCACAAACATAACTTGTTAATTATTTACAAAAGAAATAAAAATATTTGCTCAAAAAGAAAAAAATAACCCTGAAATAAAAAAGCAGTCGCTTTATGTAAATTGGGTGCTCTTTTATGTCTGTATTAATTTTTTTCTTTCTGAACAAATATATTCATTTCTTTTGTAAATAATAAACAAATTATATGTTTCTATTCTTCTGAAACTTCTATTGAAACAAGCCCTTTTCTCTACTAGCAAAACTAGTCATTTTACGAATTATTAATTAAGTTAGATTCATGACTCGTTTCGTTTGAATGACACTCGTAATTATTTTCGGAATAATTTGGTTATTAATTTGAACGCCAGGAAATAATTACGACTGTAACCCGGATGTTTCCTACGTAATTTTAATATGTTTCATCCAAAATTATGCCGTGCTAGCTCAGTTAATTGAGTTCGAAGTTCATAATTGTTGCACTTACTCTGCAACCAATTACTCAATCTGCCATCCATAGGGAGTGGCGAGGAATCTGAAAATCTTATCAAAATATCTACAGCTGGATTGCATGTATCGAATAATGGTAATCAGCTTTCTTTTAAATTAACAAATTGGAATTTGTTATAATGCGAAATATGATTATAATAAAAGTTAAACATGAATCGTTACATCGTTAATCCAAAATGAAATTATCTTTGGTCATGACCAGCTCTGTCTATCTTGTAATAATCATAAACCAACCTTGTTATATTCTCGGATCTTTGCACGCTCTTCACTTCTCCATTCATTGGCGTCCCGGGGTGGATTCCAGTTTTCGACGTCAGAGTAGTCTTCGTGTAAGAAACAGGAAACGAGTGTGTAGGCGATGCCTCTTCTATAGTAAAATAGAATTGGACTGTAAGGTGGACGGACGGAGGCGACGGAATGAAGAAGCGTACATGAGCCCAAGTAAAATGTGCTGACGACATTGCTGGCAGTCATATTAAGCAATATTCGCGCCGTAAAATCCTTCCGGATCACGACCTACAATTAGTATATTACCCACGCTACCACGGCTGCAGATCAGTCTCTAGAACATGTGGTTTCCTACAGTCGTCTGCTAACGAGGGAATCGAAGCCGACGGCAACGCAATAGCATTGGTTGCAACCGAGAAGTGGCGAGCACATCGGTGGATCTAGCCGAGTCCGCGTCCGAGACTATTCCGATCGCCGACGCGTCGAGGTTGCTGCAACGCCAAGCCGCCGCATTGCCACGACGCGAGGTCGCAAGGATCGCGAGCCGCTAGCCGGCGCCGGAGCCCAGCGGTGTTTACGCCCGCCAGAGGCGCTCGTCCAACCCCCCTGCCATTGCATAAGCCTGAGTACCCGTGCGTGAGAAGGCATCAAAGATTAAAAAACTTGCATAATCGATTAGCGAATAGTAAACGTGCGATAAGAATTAAATAACATATATTTTTCGAACCATTTATTGTGTGAGTCAAATCAAAATCGATGTTAAGTCGAATTGCTGTAAATATGGTCAGAGTATTAAACTATTTCAATGTATTATTCAATAAGTTTAAAATTAATGATGGGATGATGGAGTTGATATTTGTTGAATATCCTCCACAAGTCAGTGAAAATTGTAAATAGTTTTAAGGCGTAAAATAAGAATTTTGTTTACATTTGGTAATGCCTTAAACTAATCAGAGGCGAGGTTAGCATTTGCACGAACTGGTTAACTAGATTAAAAATATAAAACTAATGTCGAATGATAGCCATGATTTTTAATTATCATTAAAATTTGTTCAAACATTAAGGTGGTAGGTGTAGTTTTACTTAACGCCGATTACGAATGCGAGGTTTGCGTTCGAGAAACGAATTCCAAATAGTGGATAGAAATTCACAAAAGGAATATTTGAATAGAGTACAGAGAAGAGCGTATAAATTTACTTTCCGAAGAATTAGGAAGAAAGTAGAATGAGAATCTCTAGAAATCAGGAGGGTTAAGGCAAGACTCTGTGCCCCGTACAAAGCGTATGCAGGTTATCTAGCTTGGACAGATATCTACATCCCACTCGGTAGACCCTCGTACTTTAATCGATGGAATCATAAGCACAAAATTCAGTTTAGGTGACAGAGTACAGATGTTAGAAAATTTTCCTTTACGAATAGAACAATAACGGACTGGAATAAGTTGGCTTCGATAGTCTTGGAACCCTTTCCTCTAGGTGTTCAATGTTTTAAAAGCAAATTAACGAGGGATATTTGTAAATTTTATTAATGTGGTAAGTTAGGCTTATAATGACAGGTATTTTATTTTTGTTATTTTTATTGCTATTGTTATTATTAGTATTGTGATAATTACTACAAAATCTGCTATATTAAATAAATAATTATATTTAAAGTAGTATTGTATTGACGTGTGGTGACGTGTTGTGAAGTGTGGTGCAACAGAGAAGAAAAAGAAGTGAAGCGCAAATGTTGTGAAGTGAAGTGTAATTAGAAAGTCGTGTATTTAATAGTTTAAAATAATTGTGCAGGTCAATCATAAAATGTAAAGTTTTCCTATTATTGTTATTATTAATTGTATTCCTATCCTATTAATTTTTTTATTATTACTGTAATATGTAAAATGTAGTGTTCTGCTACCAGGTTGTAAAAACCTACCTGCAGAAATAATAAATATCTAGTAGGGTTCAGACTTTTTGTGCGTATTTCTAGTTGAAGAATACATTACTTTGTGTCAGAGATCCACAATCTTTGATTTCTTCGTGGGAAACTTGCCGGTATTCTCCCAAACGTGCATTCCTAGTACAAGCCTGTAAAGAACAAATTGAACTGAATGAACTCGCCAGGTCTGACAACGGATTGGCCCTGAACTGTCGGACGTCGGAGGTAACGCATACATATACGTGGTGTCACGTAACTTTAGCCCCTCCTGTAACTTTTGAACGGTTCGTTATTGCAATGCAGTTTTAACGAAAGTGCATGAGGGAAAGGGGCTAAAAGACACGTGTATTTGTTTATATTTTATAACTTGTATTTTACGAGATATTTGAGGTAACTTTGTTTTTTCAAATGGAATACATATATTTTCAGTCTATCGCGACGCGCGTTAAGAGAGGAATTCAATGATATACATATTGTCATATGTTAGATTAGCATTTTTTGAGTAATTGTGATTTTTTGTGTCTCATGTTTAACGGATATTTTGAATGCAACTGCCCGCCACGCAAGGTCACGCCAGGTCACGCAGCGCTCCACCAGCAAAGGCGCGCTCCGGGAAGGGAAGCTGATTTTAGTATTTCATAATACCAAACATATACCGTAAAAAGAATATTGCACATTTTGAGCAAACAATTTTAACGTTAATAAGCATATAATAATAATTTAGCGATAGAAATATAGGGATAGTTATTATCATTATCTTCCTGCATTTTTTCCTTTGTACAATCTCAATAATTTATACTTATAGTATTTAGTTTCCATGATCCCATTAATATCTTGTGGAATCACACCCCTTTAAATGAAGTTGAAATAATAATCTTATTTCAATACATACTACTTATGACAAATCCGTATTTTAAATCCTTAAAAAATCTGAAAATGTGGAAGGATGAAAAGCTGAGTTCAGGAAAAAATTGCAACAGTTTAGTGAATAATTGGAATACGTTTGGTATTATGAAATACTAAAGTCAGCTTCCTATATATAGTGGCGACACGGAGCTCACACGAGATTATTAGACGAAATATTAATTATATTGAAATATTAATAAATGCATTGTTAACTGGATAGTTTGTTCAACAAGCTATTCGTCTCATGAATGGCCAAAATATTTTTCCTTGATAAAAGAAAATGACAAACAATACTTTTAATAAAATAATATTTCTTTAGGGTTTCACCTACTAACAGGGCAAGGCTGGGCACCGAACTGCGTAGATGGGAAATCACCGGTTGTGACAGCTATAACAATAGTTCAGGAAGAAATTAACAGGACCACCTGCGTTGCACTCTGCTTGCAGCTGCAAGTTCATATAATATCAAGAGAGAGAGAGAGAGACAGACAGACAGACAGACAGACAGAGGCAAAGAGTCAGAGAGACAGCGTTCTGTAGGAATTTTCCACTTCTAGAACTTTCCGGAGCCATGCGAAGATTGATCTAAGCAATATTAAAACGCAATACCTTTAGACCTATCAGAACCCACATTTCTAGAACAGAGCACGGGATTTTGAAGTTTCGAGGTGAAGAGCAGACGGGGAGAACTCACTTTAGATCGGACGGCCAGATTCATTAGTAGCGACGGAGCGAATCCGTGTTTGCCCTTACGAACGAGGCACCGAACATCAAGTCGCGCTCGTGCGTTCGCGCACTTGAGCTCCGATCGCCGGATGCATCATTCGCATCCAGGCGAGTCCATTTTACTTCATTTCAGCTCGGGTGTTCACGCGGGCACGCGGAGTTTCTGTCGTTACATTCAAATCTGTTTCATTAAAGCAGGGTTCCGAGAACTGTCGCAACCTGCTGCACTTCGTAAAAGAATGATTGACAAGAGTGCATTAAAATTCGCAAAACGAGTGTGGTGATGCCAAGACGACTGCGCTGCTACCTACAAAGGACGTCCGCCAAAAGAGACTTCCGATGGCCCATTGTTCGCGGCCTTGCTATCTTCGTCTGAGAGCTGTTTGAGACCAGCCTCCCGAGCCTGCTGCTGAGTGTGGAAAAGACTGACAGGTCATTGATCTACAGAAGACGTCCTCACGAAAAAAGATGACTAAGAATGGTTATGTTTTATTAATAGCAAGCAAAGTTTTGAAAGTTTGGTTTTCAAGCTATTCGTAACACAAACACACTTGTTAATTTCTAAACCGAAAGGAAGTTTAAAGATTTCTGAGTGTAATTTGCGTGCCCACACTCTGGCTTATTTTGTAATTTTTGAATTATAAATTTAATTTTTATTTTTCAATTGATGTAGTTGAGATCACCATAATTTAAACATTTGTTCTATTTCAATCCGTATCATTAAATGTGTTCATTAATACAGCGTGAAGTAAGTGTCGTTCTATTCTAGCAACGCTCCCCTTCCAAAAGCCGAAAGAATATATTAGCCGACATCCAAATAAAAAAACGAAGGAACGACAAAATGACTAACTATCTCTCTCTATATATAGTGCCCACAGGAAACTAGTATAATTCTACGAATGCGTTGCTCATACATACAGAAAATACTTTTGAACCTATGAAAGAGAACAGAAAACCAATAAGCAAACATCCGATCACACTCAAAAGAAAACAAAAATCATCCATGAACATAAACCTTGGTCAGGCACTTTTTACACTTCTTTCTTTCATTCCATTAAAACAATTCAGGAATGTCCTTTACATTTCTTTAACATTGTTAAAAGGAGAGAAATATCTCCAAATTTACATTCTTTAATACGAGCAATTGCTTGAGAACTGTTTATAAATTTGTTCAAATATATCTCTTCTCTTAAATACCTCTAAGTACCTCTAAATACCTCTAAATTCTACGTCAGTCAGAACACTGAGTGCGAGAAGCCACAATTTATAACACCTTTACAAACAGTATAAAAACCGAGTTTGGAAAGTTCAAATTACTTGCACTTTTTGAGCACCTACTATCATATTCTCTTAAAAGGGGTAATCGTTACCCTCTGCATTTACTTTTTACACCTATGCACGGTATAATGACGGTTAATTATACTGAAAGAGGCCACGATGCACAATCACTGCACGTATTCGTTGAAAGGGTGTCTAGAGGCAATATACGGGAATACAGTCAAGCGCCAGTTACGTCTCAGTGAACTGGGCGAACTTTACGTTTCTCGCTGTCATCGCGAGTCCGTGGCAACAGATAAGAAGACCAAATTCGAACACCTCACCTCCCCAAGCGGAGTGGTACAGGTATCGTATGGGGACCACACGTTTATTTATTTATTTATTTTTGGGGGGGGGGAGGGAGGGGGAGAGAGAGAGAGAGAGTATATATTTATACGTTTAGGTGGTATTGTTTCATTCATTTGATATGCGAACTGTGTTTTTTGCATTCTTTAAATATTTGTTATTTATGCCAGATGGGAATTCATAAAGAACTAGTTTGTTCTATTAATTTTACTGTCAAAATCAACGAGTATTCAATATGAATATAGTCTAAAATATTTCGTCCCACTATTAATTCTTTCTTATCTTATTTGTCAGATCAGCTTGAATGCGTATAAAGAACAACTTACACTAAAAAAAGCGACATTAAATTGAGGGCGCACGTTTTGAGACAGTTTTTTCAAAGTATCGTCGTTGCTGTTTAGTAAAATTCCAAATCATTTGATTTCCTTTGAAATATACACATTTCTCAAGGATTCGCGGGCAGAGGTCAATACTGCAATGCGACGCCAGAGAGGAATTTACGAAACAAAACGCGTTTCATCCGCGAGCTGAGACTTTGCTCAAAACAGATTCGAGAGTAGGGTGACCAACCGCTCCGTTGCCTTCTGGAGAGAGTCGGGGTTATCATAATGGACTTGTATCCGAGGATACCGCTTGCCGAGATGAAAATTTTCAAGTCTAGATCACAACTACGAGAATGAGAATCCCTACGGTGTAAGCTAGGAGACTGTACCACGACCTCGTCTTGCTACCCTTCATTATATCTGAGTATATGAACTCTCCAAAAATTCTTTCTGAAGTGCGACTTTATGCTCCGCAAAGTAAACAAAGAATTCGCGAACTTTTTTATATATCTAATTATAGAAAAACTAAGTGTAATGAAATATTCAAAAGACTTTCACGTGAGACCAATCAAATATGCCATGATACTGACTTTTTTGATAATGTCAGTCAAATTCAAACCTCTGAAATGAAGCTCATCTGTGGAAGCTCATCCTGTAGTACCCAGACCTTTAGATTTCAAAAGAAAATCATTCTAATAATGAAAAATGTCATCCACGTGATCCTTGCAAGCCTCTTTTTCATTCAGCTTGGAATCTTATTATTGCCTTGCCTATTTATGTACGAATCTGTAATATTTGTTACAACTGACTTAACGGGGGAACATATTTTACGTTACTTTATAACGCATTGCCGGATGACATTAAACAATTAAAATCGGTACACAAATTTAAGTTAAAAGTAAAATCTTTTCTGCTGCATAACTGTTTCTATACAACTGGAGACTATACTGAACACCAAAAGAAATATGTTTATTTTAACAAAACAATGATTTATAAAATGGATTAGTTTACATTTGTATTGTATAATTCAAACAAGACTTAATATCCCTGCAAAAAGTAATGTACCTCAGTTTCCTGGTCAATGACCCCGTATCGATCAGGTTTTTGTCCAGTTTTCTTGATCCATTGATTAAATGCTGAGATGGCCGCTTGTTTTGATCTGGACATAAATGTAGCTTCACTACGCGCACTTTTTGTTGAGTTCTCCTTTTGCTTGTGGAGGTAGAAGTAAAGCAAGTGAAGCAATGCATAAATATCAAAAATCTGAAGTTCGTTTACCGTTGCAAATAGTTTTTGTATAATTCGAGAAAATGTCTAGATTTTCAAATGTTGCTTCATCTTTCAAATATTTATAGTTAAAACTTTGGGATGGGATACTGATTCTGAAGAAAATATGCGCAGATAATCTTCTCCCCTATAAGTCATGTAGATTTTTTACTGTTTTTGTCACAAAATAAATCAAATTAAATTGATTCTTGAATTTATAGTCCTTCTTTACTATATTTTAAATTATTTATTCATCACTGTCATTTTTATTTATCTATTACTTTGTTATTATTACGGTTCTCTTTTTTTATTTTATACATAAATTTTCTAATTATCTCTTTATGTATGGGATTACCTCTTTATGTATGGGATTATCTCGTTATTAAATACAGAAACTAAAAAAAATTCTGAGAGTTCCTTTTAGCTCCCGGACTTTTAGAAAACAAATGTACGAATAATAAGCAAATCCCGACAACTCGATTCTTATAAGCCTCTCTTCAGTAAACTTGTCTTCGCCTTACTTCTTGATTTACAAATCAGTGGTTTGTCAAAAATTACTTAAGGGTGGGAACGTATTTTCAGCAAATACTGATGTCTATACCTATAACACGACGTAGTAATCTTATTCACCATGGGTCAATATCAACAGCTCACTACAAAAAATCCACATTCGAAGTATGTACATTATTTTAGAACACACTGCCAGATGACACGAAACGATTGAAATCAGTACACTAGTTTACGTGCTAAGTAAAATATTTTCTCCTGCATAAATGTTTCTAAACAATTAGAGATTGTGTCGGATTATACAGAGCATCAAAACGGAAAGTAATGTTGATTTTAACAATTATATTAAGTGTAAAAATTATCATGTGGACTGTATAAGTATGTAAGACTATATATGCCTTTAACAAGAATTGTACCTTAGCTTCTGGGTCAATGACCCCCCATCTCGATCAGAATTTTTGTCTAGTTTCCCTGATCCTTTGAGCGAATTCTGAAATGAAGCACCTGTTTTGCTTTTGGACATGAATGTAACTTCACAATCTGTGCACGTTTCCTATAGTTCAGTGGGAAATACAGTTATTCAAATAATCTTTGTCCGTGTTCTCGCGACAGGAAGTCGATTCCTTCATGAAGGGCATGTTGAGGGATACTAGCAAAAATCTGTGGCTAATTTGCCTTTGCAAATAGTTTTTATTACACTGGAGCGAATATTTTCTTATCAATTATTGCCAGAAAACAAGCGTTTCCTTTGTATTCAAAATTTAATTTGTATACGGGATAGAGTAGGGATCCCTGCATTTAAGAAAACATTACACACTTTTGCCGTAGAATGTAATACACATTTTTAACCGTTTTTGACGTTAAATAAATAAAAGTAGGGAAACTCCTGTACTTATGTTTAGCAAACAATTCCGGTAACCGCTACTTCAATCGAGTAAGCCCCTTGGCAACCTTAATCACGCTTTAAAAAGTGTTGACCTATTATCATTTAATACAAAGATTGCCGATTTAAAAAATCTTTTTTACTTTTCATGTCATTAATCTAAGACCAAATTTTGAAGAACAGATATCGTTATCTTGAATATTGTAGGTATAGGAAGGAGTTTTGCCGAAAACGCATTTCTTGGTTTCGCGAACTCAGAGAAAGGGGATTCATTCCACACATCGTATTAGAATATGTTATGTACGTATAGAAGCAAGAATTATCCTGATCGTTTTGTATCAGAAAACCAAACAAACAGATTTTCTCTCCAAAACTGGCCGTTTTTCGCTGCGACTTTTACATAACTTTGTCTTCTCCGCGTAACAGTAATGTGCGAGAAAGTAAAAACATGCACTCAACTTCAGGACTATGTTCCGGGTTAGACTTTTGAAAAGTTGGCCCCCTAGCGGCGAGGACAGCCCACACGTGCGCGCCCGCGCTTGTGCCCGTTCCGAGAAAAGCGGGTATCCTCCGCGCCCCGCCCCGCCTCACCCCGCCCCGCACCGCCCCGTCCCGCCCCGCTCCACCGCTCCACCGCTCCATCCCGCCCGCCTGCGCCTCCGCCTCCGCCCCCGCTAGTCCGCGGCTCCGCTAGTCCGCGCCGCCGCGCGCGCTAAAATAAGACGCGTAACGAGCGCCGTCCAATTAGCGCTAAGTCTCTTGCGTCGTAGTGAAGTTGCGCTGCGTGGGAACGACTATAATGACGAGCGACTGAGGCAAACTCCAGATAATGGCACCGCAGGACGTACGCTCATTGTGAATGCTTCGCAAGCAAAGCCGACTTATTCCTGCTCTCTTTCAGTGCAAATGTATTTCTCTAAGACCCTCCCGAATTTCTATGCGTTCTGTTTTGTCCGAAGGCTGCTAGAAACATTTCCCCTCGGTTGTAGCGGAGACTTCTGAAACTAGTCGGATGAAAATTTCTTGAAAATCTACGGAACATAATAAGATGTCTCCTGTTGCAGTTCATTATTCTTTTACTTGTCACGCAGAAGGGTTTTTTTTTTCAAAAATTGTAAAAGAAATGAAGGCCTAACAAAGTTTACACTTACAAAATAAATGTGATACTACAATTGATATTCAAACATTTCATATGAAATATCAACTGTCACCTTCCAATTTAGTATGTCTCGAGAGGGTTCTGTTAGTGGGGATCGGGGCCTCTTTGTTGACTATAAATATCAAGTGAAGCCATTCACTTCCCATAGAACTGTTATATTAGTCAGTAATTTGTACACCATATCATCATAAAAATGCACATAAAACAACCGATCAATAATGCACTCGAAACTAAGTGTGAACAAGGTGTCAAGACAAGTGTCAAGCTGTTCTTTTTCACAACAAAAAGAACAGCTTGACAAGAATCTTTCCAGTCAAGCACACAACAACACTCAATATTAGGGCAATACATCACTAGGGATAGTTTTCCCATATGAATGTCTAATTAGGAGCCGAGATGTAATTCTCTCAAAACAAATGAATTGAATGTAATAAAGGTTAAAAATATGTGATAAAATTTCTTACTTTTAGAATTCATCATACAAATACAGATAATACACTGCTAACTGCCCAAAATCTGGGAAGCATGAATTCCACAAACATTTACATCTATTTGCACAAATATATCGACAAAATAACACTGCTTTCTGGCACTCATAAAATCTATTACTACAGAATTCCAATATAATTAAAGCATCATCTAAAGTCAACAATATTCCAAATAAATAAATTAATCATTAATTTATTTCAAGAAAAAAGGTTTACATCCTTATTTTACATACATAGTGGTACCTCACAACACTAACGTGTAATGAGAAAAAAATCACAATTAAAGAACCTTCATTCGCAATAATGTCAAAACATTCTGTAATCTTTGGTCCCTTTAAACAAACACCTTCAGTCTTGCAAAGAAAAATTCCACTAAAGAAGTCCTGTTCCAGCAATGTTTGCACACTTGTTGAGCCCATATGATCCCTTTGCATTGACACTAGCAGTTCTTATCATATGTATAATTCTCTTTGAGCCCTCAGACCGAGATCTGAAGAATAAAAAAAATTACGTCGTTACGGCTCTAGCGAAGCTATTCCCTTTGTAACCCCGTTTTACCGTTTCAAATATATCCATTTGAAAGTAATTGCAGAGCTGAGTGCTTCCTTCATGGAGCACAAATTTGTCCTTTGCAACGTTAACACGCCTCTCGTACACGTCGACTGCTCTGCCTAATCAAACGCACTAGAATGTTCTATATAGAATGGCTGACCCTACGGTTTCAGCGCTCTTGGACGCTCGACGAATTTGGGATCGCCATGATTTTTGTAATCCAACATGAGAAGTGCCTGATAGCGGCGTGTAGAACTGCTGTACTGAATCGGCGTGTTGTGTGTATCATAACTTCTTTCTATATTGTTGTCTTTTCGTTTATCTGCATTTAAATTATATTAGTTGTTAGAATAATAATAGTCAGTATATTCAGTCTTCAGTATATTAGGCATATAACGGTAAAAATAGAAGTCATCAAACCACAAATATATCATTTTTCAAGTTTGCTGCCTTATTTGTGATTGTTTGATTGCTTCTTATTGCAATAACATTCACTTTCAGGCGTCATGCTAATTACAATAACATTTCAACAGCTTCCATTCTTATGACAATAACCGATTCAAGAGCAATGTCTTTCTTAAAGTTTCCCAATTCGTTCTCCTTACATATTGTAATTTGGTTTTTAAATGATTGGTTTTTGGTCGTGAAACATAGAATGAGAGGATTTATACTACGCGCGGCCCGCGCCCATCCGGCCTTAACCAGCGCTAAACGGAATAGTATGTTTCTCCAGAGGGCGCTGATTTGACTGCAAAAAGCATGGCTTCTATTTGCTGCAAATATGGAGGCGCTTCACCTACTCGATGTAGTATATTCTAGCTTGTTGAGCTGTCCGCTTGTGCAGAATAGCGTTCGCAGCTTAACGATAAGTGGGCTAGTTCCCTTGCTCCATAGAGCTTGCATCGATCCTCTCTCGGAACTAAAAGTCGATACGGTAGAACGTCAGCGCTCTCGATGCGGTGGTACGTTGTTCGGTTTCACTATTAACAAGTCATTTCGTGATATTTACGTTCTGCAAATTATTGTATTATTAGAATGAGCACCATTCCCTGCAGGAAGGTTTTTATCTTTCAGAAAAAAGTAATGAACCCCATATTTTACAGTATCATTTGTCGCGAAACCCACCCAGTTTAGGCAACCGATGTCACATGCCCAAATGGCATAGTATGTCTATCGCACGCCTATCACGTACTTGTCCTTTACCAGGGATGATTAACGCCGGAGTGGGCACCTTGGACGCTAGCCTCTTATCCGCACCCCCCGCAGGCGCACAAGTACGCCTTTGGGCTGGTATTTGGGTCCCGCCAGAACGCAGTTGACCCTCTCGATTACCTCCCCATACAATACCTGGGTCGGGCCGCCCTGCCAGCACAGAGCTCCTAGCTAGCCGGGCTAATACCGGAGTCTCGACAATGCACCACTCACAAGCGCCGGGAACAAGTTCCCTCCTCTTTGCCCAGAGTATCGGGCCACTGGCACGACGAATCCAAGAGCCCAACTGTGAGCCACATGGACTAAGGCCCGGGCGGCTCGGAGCCTCCATCCTGTCTCCTCATTGCTTACCGCCAGCTCACGGCGTGCGTAACGCCGGTACCGAAGCGACCTGACGGGTGGTTATTATTTTCCCGCCGGACTTTAAAGTGGGATCCAGAGTACTCCGAAAAGCATCCTTCGCCCAATCCTGCTCGAAGGCCGAAGCGCCATAGGCCCAACTGGTGGGTGGGCGGTTGCCCGGCCACCAGGAGCTTAGCATCGCCTTCTCACTGCCTGCACCTTCAGGCTAACGACTTTAGCAGCGCCGCGAGACTCAGGGTCCGGGTGGCCGTCTACGATTCTCCACCAGAGACCGCGACAACCTACGCCATCGCGATTCCCCCCTGCGGGGGCCCAATTGGCAACCGGAAATGTGAAGATGTCGCAGCCGGTCACCCACCGGTGGCGCTGATAGCAGGGCGTGATTTGAACTGGTTAGTGGGACCTCGCCAGTCGAAAGCCTCTCGCTCAGGGCGCTCTAACACTCGCTGTAAGCTAAGACATTGTGGGGCAAACTTCATTTACCGGACAAGAGCTAAGAGCGTTTCTATTGGGCTATTCGTTGCTTGCGTGAATTGTATATTCGAAGTACGTCACGGTTAACTTTCCATGAGCTAACTCACACAGCGAAGTGTTTTATATAGTAAAATTATTTATGAAATAGGAGAAGGTGCTGTTCCTTGGATTTTACTTTTAACGTTTTAATTTTTCCACGCGTGTTTTTCAATGTCAAATATTAAGGATGATGGTGGATCAAAATTTAGATATTTATGTACCTTATAGACTTTTTGAGCGAGTGTGGAATACATGTATTTTTTTAAAATAAGGAAATAATATTTACATCAGAACCAACGTACCGCACAGGAGTTGTCCCTTGGTCTTAGATATCTTGTACCTTGGACCACATAATTTATAATGAGATAAAATTGAAATAAAAATTGATTCGCTATCGAATTTGTGTACCTAGGGCTGCAAGATTTATAACGAGGTAAATTTCAATTAAAAATTGATGTAGGTCAGAAAATATACGTTCAACAGCAGTCGATTGATTATTTACCGTTTCCGGACGCAACGTCGGTGGTCACTAGTGTATTGCATGTTATATTCCAGGAGATGGCGATGTTCCTCGCACACTTGAGCGTAGGACAAAGCGCCTACCAACACGTCCGCGTGAAGTGTCCCTCATGCAGATATCTCCCCAGCACCGCTCCAGTCGGGACAAGCTCCAAGCTCCTGGTCTCCCAACACGTCTGGTTGGGTACTGCCTGTAAGTGTGTGACTGTGTGTGACTGTGTGTGACTGTGTGTGACTGTGTGTGTGCCTGTGCGTGTGCGTGTGCGTGTGTGAGAGAGAGAGAGAGAGAGAGAGAGAGAGAGAGAGAGAGAGTTGGGAGAGGAGGGAACAAACATGAAAGAAACGTACGAACTAGCCTGCAGGTGTCAAAAATGACTAACGTTTGAGCTTTTGGAATAATTTTGTGATGATAAAGACTTACTTTTTTCAAAATAATGCTTTAAATTTTTGTTAACACGACTGACCGATTGTTGTTATGACAATTGGTAGTCTCAAGAGATTCAAGTTTGTGTATTTCTTTATATTCCAACGCGAGGGGAAAGCAGTGTAAAAGTTTCCTTCGAATCTTATTCAAAAATTTAACATGTGTAGCATTGTATAAATTATATTGTTCTTATGCATTTTAATCTCATATTTTAGCTCTTATATGTACCTGAGGATGGATACTCATTTGATCTCCGAAACGTTGCAAAGAAAATGTGAAAAAGTAAACTAAGGGTTGTTTATCAATTTTTTCTTTATTTTATCTGACTGTTCCAACAAATCTGATTGTCTAAAATTGAAATTTGGAATACTGTATCAATAAAATGTATGCCAGACATACATAACTCACAGGAGCACATAGAGGAATTGAAATGACCAATTTTTTGTCAATAAACATATACTTGAAATTTGCATATAACGGGGTTACATGCATTTACACATGAAACATAAGCCCCGGATTTTTAAGCTACCTGATTTTAAGCTACTCCTTTTTAAGTAACCTGATATTCAGGGGCAAATAGCACATGTGTAAATGCATGAAACCCCGTTATATGAAATTTCCCAGTATATGTTCATTGGGAAAAAGTGATCACGTTTTACCCTTCTACGTGGTCGGGACAAGCTCAACTTCGTAACGTTTATTCTGACTCACTTGTAGAGTACAATCTCTGAGCCAACGTACTGAAGCGTCGTAGATGCCACTTTCTAGAGCGAGGGGAAATTTACCATGAAAAGGTTTAGATTTTCACGCCTGTAGTATTTCATTGGCTGACGTGTTCACAAGGTACTCTATTATATTGTTTCTGACAATGAGATTTTGAGGAGTAGAACCTTTGTCATAATATTATTGCTTTATGTAGAGGAGAGAACTCAAATCGGGTTATGAAGCAATTTTTCAACCTTGTTACCTGATGCTTTCAGATCTTCTAGAGCATAATGCTTTCAGATGCTTTCAGATCTAGTAGAGTCCGTCTAACTGTTTCTCTGGGAATGTAGAGGCGTTCAATTGCTATTTTAGGGTGATGCATTCTGTACTTAGTGAGCACATGTAGTGCGTACTTGTGTTTTGTTTATCGCGATCTGTTACAAATAGTTTTAAGTAATCCATCGACAAGTAACACGTTGTGGATTGTATCGAGAGTTTTCTTTCAATTAATCAATCAGTTATTATTAATAATCATTTATTCTTTACACTTCATGTATCCATGTTACATAAACATATTTTACAGATTATCTAATCAGTGGGTTATTCATTTAATTTGAAATAAATTATGTTAATTGGCTTCATTGTCCATAAATTTCCTGAAGATCCTAGTCGTTGAAATGATAGTAGTCTTCTGTACCAGCTTCCATAGCTTTTCAGCAAGTTCTAATTCCTTGTGACTTTGATGCTAGGTCTTCGCGATGGTTTCAGTACTCTATATGAATTATTCTCACTTGGTTGCATTTCATTGTTATTTGATTGGTTCTGAGAAGACCACATACTTAGTTTTATTTTTAGTGTATCAAACCTGTAGTTTTGAAGTGTTTGAAATTGATACATCAATAACATCGACTTGCCTATTTTCTTTACGGAACATAACTATTTCAGGTCGATTAATAATATTTCTTCTGTCTGCGAGAATAGTTCTGTCACCAAACAAACAATAAGAACGAGTTTCCAAAACACTCTGGGTGTGTGTGTGTGTGTATATATATATATATATATATATATATATATATATATATATATATATAGTGAGACACTCTTGAGAAGTATAAATTTCACACTAGAAGAGATTTTCTTTTTTTGAGGGAACAACCTCGGACACAGAAGAAAAAATGAAAGACGAACCAACTTACCCAGGTAGGGACAGTGGGCATATGCTCCGGTTAGTCACCTTTTACAAGGAGAGATAACGTGTTGTGATTCTACAAAACCCCCGAAAACCACACGGGATTTATTATTATTATTATTATTATTATTATTATATTATTATTTAATCATTTTTATTATTTTATTATTATTATTATTATTATTATTATTATTATTATTATTATTGTTCACAAATAGGTGTTTGATATCAGTTATACCTCGTACATAAAATCATCTGTACTTTGCAAATAGCTTTCTAAGGAGTAGGTTCAGTAACATTGGGTGCCTCTACAATACTTTGCGCAAAATATAGGCAGTTTTTAATTCCGCGGAGTTTACACTTATTAGAATTTCAAATGGTAGTTTCCTGGTAGTTTTGTCACGTTTTACGAACATTTTGCGGAATAAATACCAGATCTCCGATAGCTATCAGCCAGTCCTGTATTTTTACGTTCCATATTCAACAGATAACGATTTCCAAACTCTTGATTTAAGATGTTTCTCAGTTGTTATGATTCTGATCCCATGGCATAGCAACATCTATAATATTAGTATAGAGTACCGTATACTATTTATTATTATTATTATTATTATTATTATTATTATTATTATTATTACAGAATGAAATATTATATATAATTAATAATATATAAATAATACTTATTATTTTAATATTATATTAAATATTATTATATTATTAAGATTGAAATTAATAAGTTCACAAATCATTCCCCATAGTGCCCATCGAAGTGTGTTTTATAAACAAGCGCGTGAAACCATGACCTGAATACTAACTCACATATTCGTCTACGCAGAGGGCATGGAGAAAGACGAATCTCACACAAGTAATTTGATTCGGTAGGTGCATTAACACCAGAAAAACTGTAATTAATGCATAGTTACGATGGCCCTAATCAATTGTATGCATATGGGACTCAAAGAGTTAGAAATTAATTTGGCCTTTTTTATCCCCTTGATAATAATTTCATGACATCTAATTTCCAAATTCCGCTCCACTGAAGTTTAAATGTTTCCTTCGCATTTTTGTATCCAACGAGTTCTTCTGTGATATTTATTGAAAGGAGATATTAATTTTGTCAGAAGTTACAAAGAAATGTTTACTTTGTAACTGCTCTCTATCTCTAACACAATTTGTCTTATGTAGCTTTCTTAAAAATGTGTTTTCTTAACTAATTCTAATTGCAGATAATCTTCGAAAACGTTGGGTATTTCTATTTTATTCAGAGAACATCCAAGTGCGTTTTAGACGGCACGAAAAGTCTTAGACTTGTAGTCATTTTGTGGTCAGAAAGTACAGCTTCTCATTTGTGAAAGCATTTAGGCCAAAAAGGAAACTCCGTCATATGGCGTATCGTGGACAAAAGAACTCGATGAAAGGATGCCAGAGCGAACCATTTTCTTGGCTTTCAGCATTAAAAAGCCTCTGCTATTGAAGCGGAGTCTACTCAAAGAGGAGATTGAAACCATCAAAAGACGACGAGGCATGCACCTCACAGCGAACAGCAATCAAGAGCACAGATAAGCTCTAATTCTCCAGCCGCATCTTGACTCTAAACATTCATTTGTTTATCATTGCATGTTAAACTAATATAGATACCTCAAAATTGTGTAGCTTTCCTCAGTTGATTTGATGAAAACATTTCCAAGGAAGCGATAGAACAACGTGCAAGTATTCATAAAAGATAAACAACCTTGGGAGTCATACATTTAATATAAATTACTTTTGAAATACATTGAGCAACCCAGTCCAAATAGATTAAACAAAACTATCGAAGACTGCATTTAATATACAATTTACACACGTAGATAGGTCATTGGTTAATTATTGTAGATAAAATTAACACAATCAACATTATTAAAATAATTGAATAAGAATTATTTAAAGTTGAGATTCCTGAAATGAATATGTATTTCCAATGACACACATTACCCATATTTAACTTAAAAAATGTAGATCCGTTTTACAACTCGTATCCATAAAACTTCGTTGACAAAAATGATTTCTCCGTGTGGGATATTCAGTACTCCCTACACCATTAAAAAACTGCAATATGCATTAATGTGGGTTCCAGCTTCAGGAAAAATATCTCACCTCATGTTCTCTAGGAAAATAAATACGGGAAAGAAAGAGACAAGCTTATTATTTTAAACTAGTGGTGCTACAATAGCACATACTTCCTCACGTTATTTGTAACCGCTACCTAACACCATAATACTACTTGAATCTGTAAGGCGTTTCCCATAGCAATTTTTTTGCACACCTGGATTCGAACTCCGGATCTCAGAATTGTCAGGCTATTCACATCCACTCTGCATCACCAGCTACACGGCTAAATTCAAATTTCCTTACACTCGAAAAAAAAAGGTTTAACATTTGCCTCGGCATTTTTTTTAAATTCAGAGATATTCATTGACGTTATTTCGAGATATAGTTTTAAAGAACAGTTTTTATAAGACAGAAAACTCCATCTTCCATATTGTATTTGTAGGAGGGTGGCGAAAAAAATGTCAAATTCTGCATTTTCAAAATATACACAGAGTTCAACATAAATAGCGCCTGAGTAATTTTACAACCATATTGTGATCAATTTAAGAAAGAAGTTAAAACAAAAACATTAGAGTCGTTTTCGAGAAAATAATTTGATTAAATTGCCTTACAGTAAATTCGTTATTTGTAATAGTTAATGTAATGCAGAATAGCATTGAAAATGTTACATTTACGTGACTTGGATTCATGACTATACACCCTAAATCAACTTAATTTTCACTTTTCTCATTCTTCAATGCTAGCCTTTTATTTCAATAAATTTCGTATATGTACTTCTTTACGATCTTTAATATGTAAGGTACCCTGCATTTATTAATATTTACTATTTGTGTGAGGTCGTCAGTTCTTCAATCTACAATTGAAAAGTAAGTTCTAGTTGAAATCTAGAACGAACACATTTTAGGTATGAGAGTTTGTTGAGATTTACTTGAGAATTAAAACTCATACAAAAGGCGCCTTTGTAGAACTCAAGAAATCGCACTTCCCGTGCCAATTGCCCATTTTCCAGCGATCAACTCATCGTGTCTCTTCGATCTCCTTGGTACCATAAAAATGTGGCGTTATCATGGAATTCAGAAACCTCTAATGTTCATGACAATATCTTAGATGATCACCGTAAATACAATTTCCGGCCCTAACCGATCTTAGGAACACGCCCACCTGAGGAAGCGTTGCCGGCAAAGCGAAGAGCTTGTTTACGATACATGGAAACCCTTCAATAAGTACAGCCCTCAGTCTTCACAATCTCTATTAAATAAACTCTTTTCAGAGAAACCAAAAAGGCGACCAACCTGAGTGCAATTTGACCGTATACTACACAGGATACCCGTTTCTCGGTTGCAACTCTTTATTCGCGTTATATTTTCACAACCGCTTGCCAGGCCTCTCGCCGTCTATTCTCGCGCAGCCCATGAGAACCGCAGCGTTTCAAGGAGCCGAAATCGGCTGAGAGACCCTGGAACGCTCCCTTGGGGCGGTGATGGGATAGGATTGGGGTGGGGGTGGGGGTTGAGAGAGGGCGGGGCCGCGTGTGTGCTGGAAGCCTCCTTGCCTGAGAAGCACGCCGCCGGCCCGCCCACCCACGCCAAGTAATATTCGCTAATTAAGCGGCCGCCTCCTGCTCCATCTTGCCGGCGATGCTTGATCTGATTTCGTTACCGGCGCAATTAGTCGGCGGCGCGGGTTCATTAATCTTACGGCGGCGCGCGCTGCACCGCAGGGCCGCTGCGTGGGAGGGAATGAGGTGGGGCGGAGAGGGTGGGAGGGGGATGGGGCGGGCGAGGCGGGGACGGGAGCGGGTGGAATGCATGTATACAGAACGAGCCGTTTTCACGCACCCAGGTACGAAGCATCCCATACTAGAGGGAAAAGCCTACCGGTTGGTAGATACCGGCCACTATTTCCACCCAAGACATCGCCCTGAACATCATGATAGGATGCAAGAGAGTGCGTAATACGTCAGGATCACGGTACGAAAGCTACCTTCATTGGGAAAGAATTTTAATCCTTTCTCGTTTTGTTACAAACTCTTATTAAAGACGCATAGTTTGAGTTTATCCTATTGTTTCTTCACTGTACTCGACATACCAGTGCTCTTACAAATACAGATTCTCAAAATTCAATTCACTGTAGTAGTGTGGAGTAAGTCTCTCTCTAATATAACGACATTTATTTATCTTTTTTGTACATTAATGTGACTGAGGGACGCTAACCTATATCTTAAACCTCTTCTTTTAAACTTACAAACTACTATTTACATGTTACGCTACTTGTTTACATTACTTACACACCTCTGTACCTATAATCTAAACTTGCATACCAAAATGAACTAAACTTACATTATGATTTTACATTAGTTAATTATTTGCAATATTTACACGCACTTACACTAACTATCTAAATTTACAAACTAACACTGAGGTTTTTATAGTTTGCCAGTCAAACTTGCACTGGCCCACATCAAACACTTCATCACGGCTTCACTCAAAACTACAGGAAATATAAATATGTTGACTCTAATGAGCCCAAATATATGGAGTTAAATGAAATTGCAGTGTCAAGATTATGTATGTATAATATAACTTAATGACGTAATTTAAAATTAACCGATTTTCCTTCCTATCCCGTAAAAGAAACTAAAAATCATAGTGTTTTAACTTACAGAATAGGAATGAATAATTAATTGGCTATATATGTAATAATGAAGTAAATGGGGAAAGGAAGATGGTACTCGCATGTGAAAGAAAAGCAAAAATAGGTATAATAAAACCGATAAACTTTGGGAAAATGAGGAGGAACATGATTAGTATTAAGAAGGTGATGTTATTAAATGTAAAAATGAATCGCGAATCTCAAATCTACCTCCTTGAGGTCAATGTTTGAAAGCTTACAAACATTGACCAGAATTTGCCAATAATCCTCATAATAATAAAATGAAATTATACCTATCCCGTAGTAGTTTTGAGAGATTAGTAAATTCGCAGTCGGTACACGACGATTCTCAGCTAATGAAACAATTTCTGAATCTCCGAGTTATTTGATCGTAATGTCGCCAATACTTTGCTGCTAACTTCATACAATAGGCAACTTAAAGATGATCAATTGAGTATTTTCTTACTTCGTTTTAAATGTCGAGTCTACGAAGAGCAATCTATAGTTTCCAACTGGCTATTGATATCATGGCATTATTATGTGAATAAAGCATTTCCATCTTTAGCTTAACATGTACAGTATCGACCCTGTATGGGTTACAACCCCACAGTGTGCTCTTCTACCAGGGAGCACAAGATGCCGGAGTGGGCAGCTATGGCTTCATGCCTTTATCCGCAACCCCAGCCGCTGCACAAGTACGACGACAGGCTGGGATTCGGATCCCGCCGGAACGCAGTTTGCCCTCACGACAACCTCCCCATACGATGCCTGGGTTGGGGCTGCCCTGCCACCTCAGAGCTCCTAGCTATCCAGGCAGTCTAAACAATGCTCTACTACAGAGTCTAAACAATGCTCTACTCACTTGCGCCGGGACAAGGCTCTTCTCTTTGCGCAGAGTATCGAGTCACTGCCACGACGAAGCCGAGAGCCCAACAGGGGCCATCCGAACTGATGTTCGGTCGGCTTGGCGCCCCCTTCCCGACTCCTCACTGCCTATACCTTTAGGCTACTGACTTGAGCATCGCCAAGACCTAGGCTACTCGAAGGTGAGGTCCGTTTTCCCCTTCTGGACTTCTATATATGGGATCCAGAACGTTTTTACGAACGTCCATTGTCCCAATCCACCCTAAAGGTAGGCGCCATTGACCTAACTGGCAAGTAACCAGGCAAGCCCGGAAACAGGGGGTTTAGTACGTGCCTACTCACTGCCACCACCTTCAAGCTAACGATGTGAGTTGCACCGTGAAACTCAGGGTCCAGGTGACCATCCACAACTCTCCACCAAAGATCGTGTCCACCTACGCAGTCACGATAACCCCTGCGGGGAGCTAAACATGAGCAGAATGAAACTGGTAACTTCAAATCTTTTGTGAAATAATCATTAGAGTTCTACAGCACAGCAGCAAATCAATACTCAAATTTCCTTGCAATTACTGAAAACATCGTCCTTTCGAAATGTGAAAGGTCAACACGATATTTTAGACAGTTACGTATTTATCATGCCGGGTGCCCTGACGTATGAAACTGCCTGTTCACAAGTATTGAAGCTTCATTGACTGAAGTTCCTTATCATAATGACGACGGTTGCTGATTCTCTACGCCAACTAAATATTGCGACTCATAGTACAGTGGTCAGACTGCTCACATTCCAAGTCTGGATATCGGAGAAACAATCTCGGAAGATCCATGAAAATTTTGGGTTGGCGGATTCGTTCAGAGCTTCCTGTTCCACCATTGCTTCATTATCATTCGATCATATTACAATCACCTACCCATTAAAATCATCATATATGTGGCCGAAAAGGCCTAGGAACTCACAATGATACACTAACTAAACAACTGGATCAAGGTCCACCACTGCTTGGATACTTCAAGACTGTTCAGAGAGGTCATCTCCATTATTTCTCTCGAGCAATTTCAAATGGTTGGCAGAGCAGTGCCTTAACAGTGGACCACGAACAAAGCGTATTCTTTTCTACAATATAAATACCTCACTACCATACGTAGATTTGGGCGATGAACTGATCTTCTTCCCTACACGGCCCATTATTTAAAGTATAGAAAAGACTCCGAAAGTAATGCGAGAATGCAGGTGTCAGGCTAACACACATTCTAAATAGCTACTCACGAAATGAACACCAATAGCGTTTCCAATATATCTGGAATGCTCCAATAAAGGCGATGTGTCTCAGAAACATTACCACTTTTTACGATTTTACTTGCCACTTCTATCTACTGGCCAGTCATAAAATGCGATACATCAATCATAGGAACCTGAGTCCACCAAAAGCACGAGATTAATTAATATAATTAATATTTAGCGCATCCTGAAACTCTTTTGAAAGGAATTTTATTCGTGGAATTGGCTAATTATATGCCACTCATGCTTTGGGAATTTCGAGTTAAGTTCCATCGTCGCTTCGCTACTCTGGAATTTATCGGGAATTTTCAACGTACGTATGGTATTACATGTAATAAGCAACATAGGAGTAATAAATATGAGGCTGGGCAACGTTGGGGTGGTACTTATGAAATTTGCAAACTATTTTTTGTTATTCGGTGCTTAAAATGTGCCAACAGAAATCCATGAAATAATGAGTTGAAAAAAATAATGATTAGAGGAAAAAATTGCAGTAGAATTCTAAGAACGAAAAGTTATCGCAAAGAACCTAATGTAGTACTGGGGAGTTCAGAAAAATCCAATCACATACGTGAAATAGTAATATAGCGAAAACGATCAATTACTATTCAAGCACTATTAAAATCAATCAGGTGGATAGAATATTTTCCGAACAGACGGATAGTCACATATGCGGAAAGAATATGCAAACAAATATTGAGGACTCAAACTTCCTTCCATCGAATCATTGATCTGCCTGCCACGAGGGTCCCTGTTCGTACGATACTACTTAGCAAACAATGTTAGAAAGTTTCTATGAGAGACTTTCTTGAATAGGTAGAATCCTGATACGAATCCATAAATAAGAATTGGATAAATGAGAAATCGACAGAATCATTAGAGGGGAGCTACAGACGCTCGAGATTCGTGAGCTTTTCCCAGGCGGGTAAAACGTAACAATCAATCACGAGCGTCTGTGACCATCTGGCAGCTACATCCGAGATCGAAATCTGTCAGCTTCTGATTTTCTTAGACATACGTGATAAGAGAGACGTCCGTGATTGCTCGTATCCTGAATTTATCTACTTGCCTATTCTGAAAACTTTTCTGTACAGGCCAGGTATCCCTCAAATGCATATCCACGCCACGACAAAAGCGAATAAGGATGGACCAGGCGGCAGGGGAGGTTGTATGAATCGGTCTGGGACAGCAAAACGTGGTAAATTCAGACATAAAATTGGGCTTCTGCGCGCGCCATCAGAACACGATTTGATAGTCAGAAGAAAATGCAACGGTAATATTACTTTAACAATAACACACTTTATTCAAATATCCATTACAGATTCATTGTGAGTAGCTGTGACATCATCACTGACATCCGAGAGTCCCCAAGTCTCCAGAGGAACTTAACAACAGACAAGCAGCGGTCGCCGACGTAATCAACGTTGAATATCCCAGCAATCGGCAAGTCCTAGTAACCCAGAAAGATGAATTCAGAAAGTAGTAGCTGTCGTCGACGTAATATAAATTTACTAATAGCAGCTTCATTCACTTGAATTCTGACTCCAGACTCCCTGGTATTTTCCTCTAGCCCCGGAAATCCCTAGGGGGAATAAGGGAGCGACGCCCCTCTCGGTTCGCTGGGGCTGGCGAGGTGAATCGTCATTGCTGAGTGGAGAGTAGTGCCATGCTCGTCCCGACCCATTGGTACCACACAGAAACTGTTTCAAGTCCTACGGTCCTATGTACAACGTCCAATGCAAAAATGTTCAAAAACTTTAATATCCAATATACATGAAGGCTTCCGTAAGGAATGCCCCCACCAAGACAATTAAAACAAATTTCTACAACGTTAATTATTAAATTGTCCAGTTTATACAAATGTCAGGAATAGTCCTAGTCTACAAACTATAGTTTGTAGTTTATTATTAAAAATTTATTTGTAAACTTATAAGTTTACAAATAATTTATTAAATATACATACAAATTGTTTATTCTTCGATCTCGATTCGTATATTAGGATCCACATTTAACTTTGGATGGTAAGATAATGAGAATAGTTGTGTTTACAAGAATTATCGTCTTTGTGTGTATTGTACTGCTCCTGGTATTTTTTCAATCCTTCGACTGATGTTTTTATTTTTTTTTAAATGAATTCGCTGGAGACTTGTCCATTTGGTAATCAATACATTTGCAATAGTTTTATCTCATTTGCACTTCGAGAATGAAGAAATATGTAACCATTTTTTCTAACGTGCTTTTGTGCCCTTTGAGATGTGATTACTTCAATCATATTTTAATACATTTTAAAGACAGATTTTTTGTTGTGCGTAATATCAACAACAACATTTTACTATGATAATGTTGTTTCTATGTTACCCTTGTAATTAAAAATTGGCATTGTGGTTTTTGAATCAATTTGTTTCCGACTTTCTCATGATTGAACATTTTTATTTTTTACATTTTCCACTCCTTTTCGAACATATATAGATTTTGAATGTTGTTGTACTGAAGTAAGATTTTAGCTTATGGTTTTTCAATTGTCTTATGTGACTTGAAAACAAGAAATAAGCAGATGGCACCAAGCGAGCGACTGTGCGTATGAGTGTCTGGTAACACTGGTAACATGGTACGAGCTAATTCACGTCCAGAGTGAGGAAGGAACACTTTATATTTCTGTAGAAAGACGAAAAAATAGGTTAGAACATGACTAGCGTAAGTAAGCTCAGTTTTGATGACTAGCGCTTTCCTAAATATATTTGCTGCTCAACACCGTTTCTGTGGCAGGTGCGAATGCCAGTATTACTTGTTGTTTTCATCTTGAATCTTCAAATAGCATCTCAAAGATAAAATAAAAAATATGGCGTCACACTAGCACACGAACATTAGTCAGCGTGTGGTAAGAGAGTGTCCTAGTGAAACTCATTTTTCCATTTTCATTCACCTTTACGAAAAACTGACATGAAGTGACCGACTGTAGATATTCCTATACCACATTTATCTCAAAATTACGTACATTTCTTTTTACAATCCTTTTTACGCACATTTTGTGATGCTGGAGTAACAAATGACGCCGTGCTACGAAATGAAGCAACACGACAATTAATGAACTCAATATTCTCAATTGTTACAACAATGAGAAACAAAACTATCCCATTATAAGACCAGAAACAAAAGAAGTCACGCATTTCTCGAATTTCTAAGATTTTTTCTAAGAGCGGAGGTAAGTACACGCAGCAACGGTTCCGAATCCATTGTGCTCGGAATGGACGCCAGCGCGAGTGGGTGCAGTATCGCATTGTGCGCTCGGCGCAGCATTTCTCGTTTTGTGTGCCCCACGCAGCGATTGGCGTCTGAGCGTCTGAGGGGAGCTTTGCCTCGCAACTCAGCGCATTCCGAAGGAGGGCTCGGGCGCGGGCGCCGGCGCGGCCGCTATCTCGAGGAGAACCCGCTGCAATGGTGCGAAGCGGCATAATGATCCTCCGGGACGATGCCGGGGGGCTCAGGTTCTATTGCCGTTGTTCCAAGACTGACAAGGATGCTGTTGGCGCGGAGGAAGCAGCAAAGCTCCGACGAAGCCTTCAGGCCCACGCTCCACGACGCTAATCGGTTTGCGGCGACCGGCAGCGGCGGCGAAGGCAGCGCGAGGCGAGGAGGCGGTGGAGAGGGCGGCGGCAGGGGTGGGGGTGGGAGTGCCGAAGGGAAGGCGGCGGGAAGGCAGGGCACAGGCGGCGGCGAAGGCAGCGCGAGGGGGGGGGAAGCGGAGGTGGCGGTAAGGGCCGTGGCATTTGAGGCGAAGGCGGAGAGCAGCGGTAAAGGCGGAGACAGTGGCGATGGCGGTGGCGGCGACGACGACGAAGACAGCGACGGAGGCGCAGACGCAAACAACGTGGGGGAATTAGGCCGCTGTGGAGAGGTCAAGGAGAAGGCAAAGGTGGAAGACTCAAAGAGTACGCCACAGAAGGATAGAAGAAAACTCGGTATATGGTGAGGGACGCAACCGAAAATATAAAAATGTTAAGATAACGTGAACGAGGGAGTGGTAGTGAGGGCGAATTAAGACAAGATAGGGATAGGAAAGACTGAGAAAGTGATTTGGTGACAGAGATATTCGAAGAAGATAGAAGCTTATTTGAGTCGAAAAAAAAACAGGAACAAAGATTGCCTAAAACCTTGAACACATAAACAATATAATCACGAGGGAAGTGCAAAATATTGTAAAATTCCTTTAGATAAGCCAATACTTCAGGAGCAACCTTCGCAAGCGAATGTGAACGCTTTAGAGACAAAAGGGAATAAAGTTTTTTAGCAGATATGCAAAGATTACGTTGAAAATCATGGCAGGAAGAAGAGAAGAGAGTGGAAAAGCTCGAGAAGCAAAAGCGTAGAGTCGTATATCTACATTTAAAGCTGGTCGAAGAGACTTTAGAGAAAAATACAGCGGTCGTTTCCAACACCAGACTACGGAAAAAGTAAATTAACTGATTCAATTACAATCTACCACTTAATTTTTGGGTAAATACCCTGAGCGTGTATACGACACGATTCACTTCCGATACAAGGATTTGGGCAGAAGTCAAGGCAACTATTTTTTTCTAAAACAAATATTATGGGATCACACAAATTCATTTGTCGCGCGAAAGAAATACTGTACTAATGTGTATTCACAACAACACATAGCTCTGTGAGTGACTATTAGTGCAGAGAGCAATGTGAAATCAGTTGTCAGGCTGCCGCCGAGCGAGATGAATGTAAGCCGTTTCCAGCAATACTCATACAAAGATATCTAATGTATGAGCAACAGCGAACGTCACAAGCACTGAGAACGTCAGAGGCAAGTGGTGGAATATTTTGGAGGTAATTCCCTTCCATCCATGTCAAAAATGACTTGCATATGGGCGGGAATATATTTTCAGAAAATGCCGATGTCTATAACTATAACACTCGACGTAGTAATCATATTCAACAGGTGACAGAATTACCAGCTCATTACAAAAAATTCACATACAATACATGTACATTATTTTACAATACTTTTCAAGATAGCAATAAACAATGACATTCGATAGAAAAGTTTAAATCCCAAGTAAAATCGTTTCTGTTTATAACTGTTTCTATAACATTAGAGATTATACCGAGCATCAAAATGTCATTAATTAAAACAGTGATATTTAATGTATTATTTACCATTTGGACTGTATAATTTTAAACAACCTGTAACAAGTATTGTCCTGCATCCTCTGGGTCATTGACCCCCATCTCACTCAGTCTTTTCGTCCAGTTTCCCTTATTCATTGAGCAAATTCTCAGATAGCCCATTGTTTTGCTTCTGGATATAAATGTAACTTCATTATCTGTGCACGTCTTGTAGAATTCATTGAGGAATATAGTAATTCACATCATCGATCTCCATGATGTCGTTGCAGGAAGTATTATTCCTTGCCGAAGGTCATGATGAGGGGTAAGAACCCAAATTTATTGCTGATTTACCCTTGAAAATAGATTTTGCGAATACTTTGTTAACAATTCTTGCAAAAAAACGCCCATATTCTTTCTGTATTTAGCTCAGTGCATCAACTGATATAACTGCGGCGCCTCTGACTGGGTGGTCCTAGGTTGGAGTCCTGACGGCGGCAGGTATTTCGACACCACCTTTTCAGCTAGGTCGAATTCAGTCGCTGTCTGGAAGAGAATTCTAGCGGCCGGCTGCTCTGATCGGCAGTTTTCCGTGGTTTCTTCGATCAACACCAGGCGAATGCCGTAGCAGTACCCTATCAAACGGGCCACGGACCGCGCACGATCTGTCCTTCTCATTCCTTGTCCAATTCTCTTTTTAATACAGAAAGATTGATTGATTGATTTTTCTGTGTTTCCGGGCGTGTCAACTGCTCTGGTCATTAGTCCCGTTAGTGTAGAGCATGTTTTTTCTCGGGAGATGGCTGTGATCTTCCCCCGCTGGATGGTGAGATCCGGCGCCGACCTACCTTCGGCTAGTGGGGTTTCCCCCTAACAAGGACTCTCCCACCAGCGGGGCACCGCCCAAGCCGGGACAAGCTCTAAGCTCCCGACCGGTCTCCCGGGATGTGGTAGTGGAAGTGTGTGTGTGTGAGTGTGTGAGTGTGTGTGTGTGTGTGTGTGTGTGTGTGTGTGTGTGTGTAAGGGGAGAGGATACGACAAGGAATTGGAAGAACAGATCGCGCGCGGTCCGTGGCCTGTTTGATAGGGTACTGCTCCGGCATTCGCCTGGTGTTGATCGGAGAAACCACGGAAAACTACCGATCGGAGCAGCCGGCCGCTAGAATTCTCCTCTAGACAGCGACTGAATTCGACCTAGCTGAAAAGCTAGTGTCGAAAATCCTACTGTTAAATTTAAAAACTGTGCTTTATCAAGATTCAGCCGAGAAGCCAGCCCATCCACCATTTGATGGACTAAATATTGTAAAATGTATACATAGGGCTTAGTTTTTAAATTTAAGTTTAAGTACTGAATGTATTTTATTTTTTATGTACTTATAAATTAAGATCTGGTGGCTAAAAGCCCAAACTTGTAATTCTATGGCACTAGAAATGTAAAAAGGTTATTTGATGGTACTTTAGTTGTAAATAGCAATTATTTGGTGAACAGTCAAACTTAGTAATTAATGACAAATTCTTGACTTTTAAAAACAGGTTTATGCTCATTGTAAGCAAACCACTTGTGCCCGCTAGAGTGCACTGAACAATAGGTGCACTAAAAACCGCCATAGAAATAACAAAATCCTAAAAAACCCAAATTTAGAACATTTTTAGGATTGATTGGTACCTTTGTTTGCCTCTGAAAAGGTTGGAAAAACCATTTAGGGAAAATAAAAATGTCTCTATGTACATGATAAGTTTCCACTAGCGCCCGCTGAGTGCACTGAAAATAGGTGACTGGCTACAAACGCCTGTGTATAGGCAATCTGCTAGGTGTACGTGTTTTGCATTTTGCCTAATAACAAGGCGCCATAGGCTATTCTTTGCAAAGGCAATGAGCATATAACTTCATTATCGATTGGTACTGCGTCACGCTCCGGTGACGTCTAGTGGTAACCCCCACCCCTTTGCTGAGGCTATATACGGGGCTCTCCGCCCGGCACTTCTTGCCACTCGCCTCGGCCACGAACGTAGCAACATCTACTTGCCCACGTTGGTTGCGCCTCGGCATTTATGCCGATATGTTTCTTCTGAAGTTTCGTTTACAGAATGTCATTGCAAAGTTTGATTGTTAGAATGGCTTAATAAGCCACTCTCCTCAGCCACGAACGCAACAACTTCCTACCTGTGACGGGTGTGCCTCGGCACTTACCGATATCGTTTTTTCGTGTGTTTTCGTTTCAGCGTCTTCATTGAAATATTAAATTTTTGGAGTGGCATTATGCCATGCTATGATGGAATTCGATTGGTTAATTTCTATGATGTTAAGGTTTAAATGTTTGTTGTAAGTTAATATCGCCTTTTTGTAGTGTCATTTTTTTCTTATGTACTATTACGGTGCGAAAGCACATTATGCTTTCGACAGAAGCGCATTCGACCTCTGGAGCACTTACTAGACGGAGGAAGGACCCGTACGGCAGTGAAGTCGTGGCCTACTTGTAGTACTCCGTTTGTTGGCCCCGTGAGCGGCTATACAAGGTCGCTCGGGTACCAAGCCGCAGTTGGCACTGAAGTGTCCAAACGGCGTTTCGGAAAAGGTGGCACTATAATTTTAAGGATAAAAGGCGATATGTTATGCAATCAATGCAATTCCATCAATTACGTAAGAGTTCGTGGCAATTAGAAGTCACTGATTAAGTTTATTTAATGTTGTTTTAAAGTGTAAGACATTTCTTCACTGCTTACCACTCAATTTGTGTATATTTTTGTTATGAGTCTTCTAAATACGAGGCTTTTGTCATTATTAATGTACGTCAGCCGTTTGGGATCCTAAAATGGGTTATTAGCAAATTCTGCCTTTAGACGTAGTCATTCTGATTAAATTCATATTTCTAAAGGCATGCTTTTCTAAATTTACGCCAAGATTGTTTGATGCTAGTAATTCTGTTTTATTCCTCTTACAGCACTGTTAAGCAACAAAGAGGAATACTCATTGTTATTTGTAATTTACTTCTGTAATAAATAATTGTCATAAGTGAAGTTGGATTGTGTGTCTATAGCGTAGACCCCGTAGTTGAAACTCACTTGGGTATTATTGAACTTTGAGCCTTTTCCCTTTGAAAATAGCACCTTTACGATAGTCTGATTCCTAGGAATTTTTGTGTTAATTTCACTCAACACCATTGGGACCTTACATGGTCATAATTCTTTTTGTTGCTGTTAGTTCAGCTGGCGACCGTGATATGTTTACGTTTGGTTTGTAACACCTACCGCCATAAGGACTCGAACCTAGGACCTCCCGATCAGAGGCGCTGCAGCGACATCAGTTGATGCACGGAGCTACCGCTCCCGGTATTTTCCTTATAAATTGCATTTACTTCAAACAACAGTTAGGGCAAAATTACTTGTTCTTTCAAAACATTGAACTATTTAATGATCTAATATTTTAAAAATAGATTTCAAGAAGAAAAAAAATATTGATCAATATTGTAAACTAAGTTAACCGAAAATGACATTTGTGGAAGTTTTTATAAGCCTACGTTGTTGTTCTTTTGAAGAAAAAAACTTAAGAAGCATTTTGGAGCAATTTTGATAAAATGATTGTTAAAAAAATATCTTTATATCAGGCATAATTATGCGTAAACTACCCATGTTTCGGTAAACTTCCACTTGGTCTTATTAAAAGATCTGTTCTTGAAGAGCAGATATCCATTGAAAAGGACGTCGCCAAAAAAATGCGACTTTTCATTTTCAAAAATTCAGTATTTGACGAACACCAAACACCTGCGCCATTTTTTAACTCCTTTGCCATATCGAAGAAAAAATTGAAAACGGTAAGGTACCATGTAAAGTCCCAGTGAAAATCAAAATATCCCTCTGAAACTCGCAGAACCTCGAGTTTAGCCAAATCGATCGGCAAATATAAATTTTAGAGAAAATCGAACAGTTTTGGCTCTAGCGTTGAAAACAGTCAGACGGGCAGGCCGACAGACTGACAGAAAGAAATGAAGTTTTGCCGTCAATCATTTCTTTGGTATCACGGATCCACAAAACGTGGATTCTGACTATACAATTTTCTATATGCTATATTAAATAGCATACACTTCCCACTTAGAGTCGTGGTAACTAAGGTTATTCTAGGCATTGTCGGATCCCCTGGGTTCCGTAGACTTCCCCACGGGACCAAGAAGTTCATTTTTTGCATTTATTGCCAGCAATGCTAAATTGCTCCATCGTAATTTACAAATTGTGTGTAAATCTTAATAGAGCATCTGAGAGCAATTAACGAGATAGTAAATCTCCCCGAGACATGATCCCCAATGTCTTGAGGGCACTGACTGTTGATCGTGGCATAGCCCCAGAGGTTCCAACCACCACTTGCAGGATTGGTTGGGCCGGAAACTGGTTGGATTTCCTTTTTCCCCTGCTTTTAGAAGGTTAGACCCATCCTCGTGGCGGACAGTCACATCGACCACTGGACCCCCTCCCGGCTTTTTATTACCAGGTCAGGTTTGAGTCTAACCCCTTCGGCAACGGAGAAAGTGGCTTCCGTGGACACCACAGTGTCTGATTTCCAGAGCATCTTCCCCTCTATGAAGTTCTTTATCTCGTCATGACGCTTTATTCTAGCTGGTTTCGTAAAAATACACTGCCGAGGTTCATAGTTTCTACCGCTGTATTGCACTTCCTGCAGTATACATTCTCTCTGGACCTTCCTCTACTAAGAGTAGTTTTATTGGCAGCGGTATTTGATCTCAACTGGAGAGCAGTGATAAAAATACTAGGTTTCAGAAGATTATAGTCTTTCAAAAAGGCATTTCCAATCGGATCGTTTATATGCGCCTTAACCGCTCTCCCTTGGGATCCAAGCTTCTCCCAGGCGGCTACCTCGTCATCGGCGCATTTCTTCTTATAAGATCTTAAATCTTGCTCAGTATAGGGCCAGTTGAGTCTCAATGCTTTGGCGGTTTTAAATGTTAGATGTTAGAGGAAATTTTATTGGAACGCCACTTGTCTGAGCGTTATGTCCAGGTGCATTTAATGTTAATGCTTGTTAAATGCAGAATTGTTCTAAGATTGCGAGTATCGGCGGGTTATGTGTTCTCAGCTAACATTTAATTTTACGTATGTTGGTTGTTCCATGTTAGTTCGGAGATTTTTTTCTGTTTAGTTTTTAAATAACTATTATTTATAATGATTTAGTGTTTTTGATATTCCACATGCTGTGTGAAATCTTTAGATAACTCCAAAAAGCCATGGGCTGTCCAAACACCACGCGCGTGATGCTGAGTTAAGATCTATTATTTTTATCCACACTATATTATGCATATTTTTAATTCCACATACAAGCGATAAATTTTGTAATTTCTTCAGAATTCAAATATTCACCTTGTTGTCGAAAGCGAAGTTTGGATGCTTTGTGCCTAACATTCACAAGTATAGAAGGTTGTAATGTATGTTTTTATGGCAATTTTATAGAATGGGTCAAAATATCTACCCAAACTCATCCAGTTCTGGAAGAACACTGATACTGAGCTATCTATTCGCTGCTCCATCATTCTTATAGCAAATTGTATATTAACGAAACTTGAAAGCAACATTACGTAAATAAAAATTAATGTAATTCAGTTTCATGAGAAAGAATAAGGGAATTTTTTTACCTCTGTACTACTACTATTAGCTCTCTGACAATGGACGTTAAAATATTTTATACGCTCTCCAATCTAATAAATTTAATATTCATAGTTCGGTCTAGAGAACGCAGCTTCGAAAAATATAGTTAGATAGCTCTGTTGGCAGGCAGAGATATCCATCGCCATCAACCTCTCGGACCAGGGCATTTTTTACGCGAAATCTAATATTTCCACATCCACGTACACCTTCCACGTGTACATACATTATCCCCCTATGTCTTTTCTTACGAAAAAGCAGGCATTCAAAAATCGAAGAAAAAACATTATGATTCTGTAACATATGAGTCATATGCCCGAGACTTCCGGGAGAATGTTAACTTGGTAAATAATGGAATGAATCAGTTTTCATAGCAAAAGCCTTAAATGTAAGTTTTCTTTTTTTCTAAAAATGTGAGCCATGACACGATTCTCATAGCAAATTGCGTTTGGTAGTACTGGAAATATGCTCGATGTACTTATTAAATGGATATGCCATGTTCTCAGGATCCTCTTACGGGTCCTGCGGTGGGCAGATATGGAAAATGTCTTCCAGCTCAGTGGATAATCTATGTGGTAGAAGGGAGAAGGATGATAGGCAGAAAATAAAAGGTCGCGATTGCAGTCTTTAAATAGAAGCTGATGTAGGAAGTAACTAGTGGCCTGCAGCAGCAAAACTGCTAATGTCTGGTGTGTGGAAAATGGGGCCCTGAAGTAGCAAACACTGGCTGTTCTGGAATGCCAGCCATGAGTATGGAAGCTTCTTTTTCTTCACGTCGTGACGTTAGCTGGACGTAAAAGGTAGATAGATAATTTATTTCATTTGCTTTCGGCATTAAGCCTTAATTTCACCATTAAATTCTTCACACTTATTTTACAACTAATACCATAATATAATACAATAATGAGCACTAAAATACATACAGTTCAAGATATAGTACAAAATTATTCAATTTAAGGCATGCCTACTAAATGCAGAGACCCTTCACAGACTACTGATCTAATTGCTTACACTATTACTAGAATTTAATTTTAACTTAAGTCTTGATGTCTCTATTAGTGCTGTAGGCAAGCTATTCCATGACTCGATAGTTATATTTACAAAAGAACACGAGACGTACTGAGGATTAGAATACAGTCCAAGTATCAGATATGGGAAACTCGGGATTCTCATAATCAAATATTCACATTTTTCAGTCAAAATAGAAAGTGTTTATTATTATTATTATTATTATTATTATTATTATTATTTGTCCTATCTTCCCAGCTAACTAACGGAACCACTGACTCTTCTCACATGTCCAGAGGGTGCCATTTCCATTTTCTGTCAATGGAAGCTTATATTGAAATTAGTAATTTAGATAGTAATGTAGATGTTTCCATCTAAAGAACTGTGTACATTGGCTGTTTGACATACTGTAGAGAAGGGAAAGCAGCTTGTTTCTTGAGTTAATCAATTACACGGAAGACATCGTGCTGTTCGATACAGCGACGGAAAACAAAATATTTTGTTTTAGAGCAAGACCTCGACGTAAGCCGCGAGGATAAACTGCAGCAAGCGTACCCGACGTATAGAACCATATCGAACTCTATAGGTTTACTTTAAAGCGAGCCATCGATACATAAACCTTCAACATGGCCCCCACAGTAAGCGATGAAGCATCTTCGGCATATCCATTCGCTTAGAGCTATGGACATCCACAAGCAAGCTGCTCCCATGGCGTCACGCGATGTCTCTGGGAAAGCGGTTGGACACTTTTTAAATTTTAGCATATCACTACAGTCTCAATCTACAATTTTGCGTTAAAAGAATGTGATAAAGGATTTTTCAGCAATTCTCCAATATATCATGTTTAATATTAAATACATTTTAATTGAAATAAAATACACCGAAGATCTAAAAAAAACTGGTACAGCCATGCGTATTGAAATAAAGAGATCTGGAACCAATCATAATACGGTGCTCCGGTCGGCAACGACTATATAAGACAACCAGAATCTGGCACAGTTGTTAGATCGGTTACTGCTCCTTCAATGGCAGGTTATCACGTTTTAAGTAAGTTTGAAGTGGTGTTATAGTCGGATCAAGAGAGATGGAGCATAGCAACACCGAGGTTGCGATAAAAGGTGGATTTTCCCGTACGACCATTTCACGAGTGTACAGTGAATATTGGGAATCCAGTAAAACATCAATCCTCCGGCATCGCTGCGGCCGCAAAAAGATCGTGCAAGAACGGGACGGATGACGACTCAGGTGAACCATTACACGTGACAGAAGTGCAACCTTTCTGCAAATTGCTGCAGATTTCCATTCTGGGCCATCAACAAGTGTCAGCGTGCGAACCATTCTACGAGACGATATCGATATAGGTTTCGGAGCCGACGGCCCACTCGTGTACCCTTCATGACTGCCCGACACAAAGCTTTACACCTCGCCTGAGCCCATCAACACCGACATTGGACTGTTGATGACTGTAAATACGTTGCCTGGTCTGACGAGTCTCGTCTCACATTGTTTCGAGCGGATGGACGCGTACGAGTACGCCGACAACCTCAGGAATCCATAGACCCTGCAAGTCAACAGGAGACTGTTCCAGCTGGTGGAGGCTCTGTGGTGGTATGGGGCGTGTGCAGTTGGAGTGATATGGAATCCCTGATATGTTTAGATACGACTCTGACACGTGACAAGTACGTAAGCATCCTGTCTGGTTACCTGAACCCATCCATGTCCGTTGAACATCCCGACGGACTTGGGCAATTCCAGCAGGACAATGCGACAGCCCACACGTCCAGAAGTGCTACAGAGTGGCTCCATGAACACTCTTCTGAATTTAAACACTTCCACTAGCCACCAAAATCCCCAGACATGACATTATTAAGCATATCTGGGATGACTTCCAGCGTGCTGTTCAGAAGAGATCTCCATCCCCTCATATTCTTACGAGATTATGGACATCCTGCAGGATTCATGGTGTCAATTACCTCTAGCACTACTTCAGACATTAGTCGAGTCCATGCCACGTTGTGTTGCGGCACGTCTGCGTGCTTCCTGAGGCCCTACACGATATTAGACAGGTGTACAAGTTTTTTTGTCACTTCAGTGTATTGATAGTGGCCTGCAAGGACAAACAGCCCGCTATCAATTGCGTATAAAATCAGATCCTGGAGCTCCAAAAAATGGCTATTCTGAAACGGCAAACCTGAATAACGATGCTCCTTTCTTCCTCGTCGCGTGACGTCATCTGATTCGCGATCAATGGCACAATAAGTATAAGAATACATTCGTAGGGACATGTTTGAAAAATTGAGGATTAGCTTAATCAAATATTTTTTTAATCAGGATCGAAATTCTTTCATTGCGTTTCTCTTCTTTTCGAGTTTCAGAGTATCTAATGAAACCATAGTTTTCTTTCAATTTCTGCGCGCGTTGGAAATTTGAAATATATTAATTTATTCCTTACTAAACTTTATTAAAAATTCCTAGAAAAATTATGGTACAATTACGATTCTACGGTAAGCCTGTGGAATCAACTTACGATCTCATAAAGAAGACAAGATTTGGCAAAATGGCGGAGATCATCAGAAATGAAATGTGATAAACAAAGATCATTTCCAAAATGATATATCTCGTCTGCGCAAACCCAATTTTCAACACTGACATTAAGGTAGACATTTTTCTTAAATATTGTATTAAATGAGATCAGCGAATATTCCTTTGCGGATCATTAAAATTACGTCACGGACCACCGTTGGCCAGGGAACCATCGGTTACACACGGATCAACCCCAAACGCTTTCACTACCTGATGCATATCAACTCAACTTTCAACGATGCAACGCGATTTCTATCAAAACACGAGCAGTCAATGATTTCGATACTAGACATCTTTTTTTTAATTATAACAAGATCTTCCCCAGCAATAGCATCAATAAAAATAAGTAATGGAATATTTTGTGAACTTAATCTAAAAAAGTTCAATTCTTTCACATTTTTTGAGAGCAAAATATTGTCAAAAAACTTCCAAACAAAATGAAAATCTTCAACCTCTATTATATTTTTGTGCCCTTGTATACATCATTTAAATTTTTGCGGCAAATTGATATTGAGAAAAAATAAAAAAGGAAAATTGGAAAATAGGTACACACGTAAAACTCACCAAATGCAAGAACAATTTCTAGATAAAACAATTAGAAATTGATTCTGTTAAATTTGTCTACTACACAGCGTTATTCTAAATTAGTTACCTAAACGTAACATAAAAAAATGCAGGATACTTACAGACTTGAAATAATTTATTCACAGTTCAAATGCCTCAGCCACCGGTCCATTGATGCGTTGGTGAAACTAATAGTAGTAGAAGGAACTGGAAGGATGACGCACTGAAAAAACAAATAATTGAAAATTGAGTACACCTAAACTCCAGAACTTCAGCGATTTCACAAAGCAAAATAATGTGGAAAATGTGACTTAGCGATTTAAATATCGCAAAAACATTTTTAAAATTAAAAAAAGACTCAAGTGTCACTTATGTAATGACGATTTTGGGGGTCAAACCTCTGTTAAAAATATTTTAATCAACATTTCAATTACTCGTAATAAGTATTTCAATTGTTTCATAGGCGAAATCACAATTCTTAACTGGCAATCGTCAATAAATGTAAAACATTCTTTCTTTTGTTAGTTATAGTTCTACAAAAAACTCTGAACAATTTTGCGAATCGACATTTGAAGTCCTTATGGATAATCCAATTAGTTTTGTTGCCTATTTATCACAAAAAAGGTGATGCTATACTACATGCTTATCGTAGTCAAGAGATGCTAGATTACATACAACCATAACACTATTTATTTTAATGCATCTTGTTTTAATAAATAAAATAGTAATATATGTCAAATAAAATAGGCCTACAAATAAATTCATAAAATAATCATAAAAAGTAAAAGAAATAGTGAGATAAATCTGACCAAACGAAATAGACAGAGAGAAAGATGAAGTCCGTCAAGAGGGATTTGAAGGTAACGGGAAAACGATGACAGTGAAAAGAATGTAAAAGAAAGAGAAGATTGAAAATAACGATGACGACGCCGCAAATAGAGGTTGGAGGTCCACGGGAATGTGCAGCCACGAGACGTGGCCGACCTATACGGTGGCGGACGCGCCAAGTGCTGTTTACAACAACCAGAGCGTCTATTGATTTCCGTGACGAACAGTAGCGGCTGTTGCAGCGGCAACGACAACAGCGTCGGCTGCCACATTAGCTATGCCTACAGTCCGCGCAGTGGGCGGCGGCGGAGGCGGCGGCCGGGGCAGGCGCCGGTCGTGGCGCTGCGCTTCCCTTGGGGCGGGGCGGCGGCGTGGGGGTTGGGCGGGGCGGTGGCAGTGCCGGGGCGGTGATGGGGGCGGCGGCAGCGACGTCTCGTGTTATTCGGACGGAGTTCACGGGGGCACGCCGCGTTGCAGCCTCGCTCGTCGCTTTGCTTTCGGACCCGTGGATTGTCACTCCACTCTAGCCCCCCCCAACTCCATCACCCTTCGCTACAGCACCACTCTCCGTCCATTCTTGCTACCACAATACCTAACCCGTTATCTCATCCCCCTCTACTTACTCTTCTCACGCACAGTAGCCATCCGTCATTCTCTGCCATTCATTATCTCAGGTCCCCCCTCAACCTCTGGCCTCTTGTGCTTCTCGCGTTTTCCCTCTCAGTTCATTCCCCTGCATCTCCCGCTCCCTTCACCTTTCTCCACCATGCCTTTTCTGCTTACCTGTCAAACCTCGCCGTCCAACGCACTACAAATTTCCAGGCGCGTACCTTCTTTCACCCTCTCCCGTCAATTCCCAATTCTCTTTCCTTCGTCCTCCCTGCGCTGCTGGCCCGGGGCGTCCGCCCACACCGCGGCAGTGGGCGGACACGCGCTGCTAGCCGCTGCATAAAAACAAATGTCAAAGGTAGAGGAGCCCGACCGCAATTCAGTCGCGGAGACCCGGCGGAGAGGGCGCGCGGAGGGGAGTTAGGGAGAGGTTTGGGGAAAGGTCGCGTTCGTTTGGGCAACTGGAGTTCCCACGTCTGCGCCAAATAGTGCTGAAAACATAATCATTAACGGATGTTTCACGCTAGAAGTATTACAATGTATTACAACGTTTGTTCCGTATACAGCTTTACCAAGCTAACATGTAATATAATTATTCTTTCTTGTTTACCAACCAATATTGTTGAAGAATGGTAAATATCATCTAAAAGGTCACACGATAGTGAACATTTTCAATAATTGTATTGCATTAACTTTTGGTAAAATTGTCTTGTATTTACATCAATTTGTAAACTAACACTGAACAAAAAGAAGGAAAACAAATGTTTTATAAAAGGTATGGGATTCAATATCGACTTTGTTAAAGAAATGTCACCTATATAGTTATACATTAAAATATTTTTGTTTGTAAAGCCCGGGCACTTGGAGACATCCATTGGCTCACCCCTGACTTGGGATGAACTTGCTAGTGGGCACTCTGTAGGTCCCCTGAGTAGCCCGGAAATTTTTATCATATTTGCGCCAGGAACCACGACAACGATGGTCTCGGTAATATTCATCCATTACTGAAGTTGTTCTTTGCTAAGCGGATGGGGAATCTGGTTACGTTAAGAATTATAGGATGATTTAATTTTGCCGGCACTTGGCCACGGTTCTTTTACAAGCTGCAAATACGACATGACCACAGTAGCTATTCCACCCTGCGAAAATCCATGCACCTCAGCTGGGATCAAGCGCGCGCTCTGCCAGCTGATAAATCGGTAAGCCAACCACTAAAGCCCCACGCTGTGTACTATCACAGACTATTTTAATAGAGCGGTATTACATCAGCACACAAATCCGCACATTAATTATAACTTTTGCATTCTTCGCAAATTCAGTGAGTTCAATTGAAATTATACCAGCGCCAAGTTCTAAGTGTTCTTTGCCCTATCCGTGAAAAAATTAAAGAAAAAATTTGGAACCGTTTTTTAGAAAAAATTAAATTGCTTTAATTTGAAAGCTACACCAAAATAGTCATTTTCAAAAACTTGTAAATTATCTTTTTAAATTATCTATTTTTTAAAACAGATTTTATTTAAGAAAAATCACTTGCAACAATATTGTACTCTTTCAATGTTAATATAACTTTTCCAAGAGAGTTTGCCGGAAATGGGACAAACACGAATCACAAAAAAACGGAAAACCAATCGCATTTGCGACAAATGGCACCTGAACTTATATCAAGACATATTTTTCAACAATTGATTTTGTAAAGAAAAAATATCTTTTCAATATTTTAGGTTTAGGAAGACGCCAAAAACATGTTGAAAATACATTTTCGAAAATTTAGAAATTTTTAACAAAAATGAAACCTATGCCATGTTTTAAGCGACCTTTCTTCTATCCAATAACCAAGTTACATAAAAAAAATTGGAGCCATATTTTAGAAAAGTTTTAAAAATGTTCTGGCTACATGTTAAGTACCCACAAAAAACAAAATATCCGTTTGAAACAAGCCGAGCCTCGAGTTCATTCAGATCGATCAAGGAATATCAATTTTGGAGAACAACGTCTGAACGGTTTAGGCGCTAGCGTTGATCACAGACGAACAGACGTTTTGCAGTCGATGCATTATTTCGGTATCAAGGACCCACAAAATGTGAATTCTGACTACACAACCTGTTAGTGGGGAGTAATTTACCGCATATACGAACAAGATACATTCTCTTCTTCGTTAAGAGTTTTCTCTGTCGAAAAATCGCCTATTTCTTTTGCAGCATTACAATTCTCTCTCTTAAGAAGGCGAGAAAGCAAATAAGGTTAGAATTCCACATTGATTTTTCAAATCGCATTAGATTAAATTGTCGCCGGTAAGTGTCAATCAATTATTATAAATAACATGTTAACCAATTATTATATTTGTGTTGTGATAATAATTTCTATCTTTCTGATAAAAATTTATATAGTAAAAAGAGAGTTGCAAACTCTATTGTATCATTGTTCGATATAACTATGCTCTTTAGATAAATCAAATACTCTGCATCCTATCTCCCTCACTTCGAATGCAACCAATGGCATTCTGCAGTCACTAGTATTTCCCATCCTGATTAAGCACAATCATCTAAATTCGGTGTCTTGAATTATATGGCACAACGGTTCTATTTTACAGCACTTCTATTTGCTTTCAGTGGATATACGATTAGCAGAGGAACACTGGGGTAATTCTGGAGGATTACCAAGCTCACGTCTTCTTCACACTACGCTTGTGAACGTTATAACAAATATATTGTTTCAAAGGTGTATTGAACATTTAGAACTTCATGATTTTCTTGCCACTAACAAATACATTTTTCAGTTGTCGCTCAACGAAAATTTTACTTTTCAGTTATTTCGAAGATAATGGTTTAATAGTAAATTATTTATTTGCGCAGAAGGTTTGTGTGAAAACGTCATTAAAGTACATTTCTTGTGTCGGGTAGGTAGTATGACCGGTGATTCGACAACTCAGCTGGAATTTATAGAAATATTGCTAGTAATTTCCCCCTTCGTGAATCTCCGCCAACCGGGCACCGCCTCAGGCGCGAAAACTCTAAGCTCCTGAAATTTATGATAGTGAATGTATTACCTGTTCAGCATATGAGCGATATTTTCGACATTCATTGCTACCAAACCAAATGAGGGAAGGTGTTGTCGGTTATTAACAAGTAGAAATTATTTACATTTATTTCTCAAAATCCTTGGCTAACATGAGCTGTTTCACTCCCTATTATAATCTACTTACATTCTCTTCTACCTCTTCTTGTATCTTATCCTCTTATACTTGTCATCCAACTACAAACGTTCGCATGATATCAACGTATCTATGTAGTTGAAATACAAGAAAAAAACACTTAAAACGTCCTTTTCAAGAAATTTTATTCATATACATGTTTGTGGTTAAAATTTACACCATCACGAGTTTAATTAAAAGTGCGATGAAAGTAAACAACGGGGGCTCTTTAAAATTCGAAAAATACGGTCTGTTTATATTTGTTTGATGACTTACTTTGCACGTCGTCGATATTACCATTTGTTTTTCGACATAATTTGTAACAATTCTTACAATATTATTTTTAGCAACGAAATGAGAACAATGTAAATCACTCGTGGAAACTAAGGCTGGTGGGAGAATACAAGTACAATCCCGTCTATGGCGGTGCTCATCTGTTTTCGATCCCGTCAAAAAATCTACTTCTGGGATGAATGAATTTTGTGTGTGTATGTGTATGTGTATGTGTGTATGTGTATGTGTGTGTATGTGTGTAAATGTATGTGTGTATGTGTGTGCGTGTATGTGTATGTGTGTATGGGTATGTGTGTATGTGTATGGGTATGTGTGTATGGGTATGTGTGTATGGGTATGTGTGTATGGGTATGTGTGTATGTGTATGTGTATGTGTATGGGTATGTGTGTATGTGTATGGGTATGTGTGTGTGTGTGTATGTGTGTAAGGAGAGAGGATAGGAAAAGCAAGTTGAAGGAATGATCATGCAAGATCCATGGCCCGTTTGTTAGGTCCATGTTCCGGCATTCACCTGGTATTGATCGAAGAAATCAAAGAAAAATGGGGCAGCTGGCCGCTTAAATTTTTTCTCCAGACAACTGCTGAATACTACCTAGCTTTCAAGTTCGTGTTGAAAATTTGCCACCAACGGGACGCGAACCCTACGACCTTCCGGTCCGTGTCGCTCCAGGAAAGTAGTAATGGTAGCACGGTTGTTACCGGATAATTTAGCCGGTAACAATAAGAATACCAATTAAAGATAAGTATCCAAGTTCGCCATTCACTCTTAGATCAATATCGTTAAAATGTACCTAGCAAAATATAGGAAAATGTTAATAGTAAGAGAATAAGGATATTGAAATTTGACACATATTCTGTTACCATTCCAATGTTGCTTTTGAAAGGCTCCATCGATCTTTTCTTTTATAGCATTTGCATATTGAAGTGAATACTTTTTGTGAGCTCTATTCGAGAAAACAAAGTGGTGCTACACCAGTACATGCTTTCTCATATTATTTGTAACGTTTGAAATTTTCGAAAATACAAAGAGTTGAGCGAAAATGAGACCCGCGCCATTTTTTAAATCGTCTTTTCCTCTATCCAAGGAAAAAATTTAAAGAGAAAATATGGGGCCATTTTTGAGATTTTTAAATAACTTGGCATATTTTTATAACTCATATCCAGCAAACATTACGCCATATCTATTTTTTAAAAATTGTACATGACATTATTTAAAGATTTGTTTAGAACAGGAAGAAAATATCTCGCCCATAATTATTGTAGTTTCGCAATGTTTTTTCTTTTGCAGTTAACAAATATTTAATGAGTTCACCAATACACCATTTTTCTAAAGCTCTATTTAAAGCTCTATCCGAGAGAAAATTTACAGAAAAAATTGGAGTTGTTTTGAGAAAATAACTGTTTAAAAATTGCCTACATTTCACCAGAATTTCGCGGAATTTACGCATTAAAATGCTTGTAGCTTAAGTGTTTTTTCGCAACACATTAAAATATCGCTGGAACAATCCAAAACAAACAAAATGCAAACGATCTAGGATGATTCTATTTTTTGACGGTGGGAACGTACCAACATGTTGCATGACGGTTACACCCCAATGTTGGCACCGCCACTTTCAAATGGCTCTAGCTTTTTGTCGAACGAAAATTCTGGTAGAACAATCCGGAACAAACGAGGTAAAATTTGGGCCAACATAATGTTGGGGAAAATGGCTGTAGTTTAATTATTTTCAAACGAAAGTTCTGGTGGAACAATCCGTAACAAAAGAGACACAAACGATTTAGGATGCATCCATTCTTTTACGGTGATGGCGATGTCGCTACAACTATTGAAAGTGAGAAGCTGACACTACCACAATTGAACGTTCTGCAGTTTATACGTGGTATTTGTACAAATGAATAGTATGGCGGAACAAATGAGGTACAAACGAATTATAATGGTTACAGTAGTATTCGCTGTGGTAGTGGTGCCAACTTTACATCACAAACTGGTATCTTCCACCAACACGTCCGCAAATCAACAGAAAACGAATTGTGCTGCTTAATCCCAAGACGTGAGAATGGCGTTTCCTCATGTGCCATTTGAGTAGAACCACCACCGCCAACGAGTCGGCCAGCAGACCTAACAAGTTTGCCTATGCACGCTCGGGCGCTTAAAAATCGTTTTCTCTGTAACAAGAACAAAACACCCTGTTTCTGGAACATAACTTGCCTCTCAATCCAGATCTAATTTCAGAATTTCTATATTGGTCTCAGCTTTCATGTGATCGTTTTTGTAAATGCGTATGTCTACCTATGTATTACATGTATATACCAAAATGACACGCTCTAGTAACAACCAATCCAAATGTATATAGTCAAAAATAGGACAACATTAATGTTAAAAAAAGTTAAGAAATATATTTAAAAATATTTCTTTCCGGATATTTTGTGTAACTTTGTCTCAAGAACGTCTCTTCTTAACGTCCAGCAGTAGTTGGAGCATATTGCGTCATTCCAATTGCCTTGATAACGATTTTCCAATTAAGAAATAACCAAATAGAATCATTTGCCATGTTCGTCATTAACGGCGCCAAGGACATCTGCAAAGAAGTCCAAATGTACATTCAAAAAATATGATTTAAGTGACATTTCATTGTTACAACCCATACGGCGGTATGATCTCAAAAGTTCATCTACATTATCACGATAGTTCCCTGCTTGATGGTTTTCTAAAACCCTAAACAAAGCTTCAAAAAACGCCATATCTTTCTTTCAAGATCACTCTACAAATTAACGAAATGTTCATCAGCCATTAATTTTCTAATTTTACGGCGCAACTTCCTTTAGTTTTGCTGATCATTGGGAATTTCTCTAGCAAATACAGGAACCCACGAGATGTTTTGTCCATGACATTCTCGAAGTTGTTTACGAAACCCAATTTAATATGCAGTGGTTTAAAGTTCTAATATGTCTCTTTCAGATTAAATGCATGAACAATCGAAAAAGAACGAACTTTTCCCCTTGTGAAGAATTACTGCTTTTAGAGAGATATTGTGCTAGAATTTATGAACAAGCACCAATCAATTACATTGAAATCATGGCCAAGATTCTCCATAACGGATTCGATTTCATTAAAAAAAACTATCACTTTTCTTGGAAAAACGTTTTGGAAAAACGTTTTGAAAAAACTGCGTGGCGATCACGATAAACATTCACTTTCCGTACACTTTTCGCTTGAAATGTTGGGTGAACGTGGCTATCTCCTCTGTCTTCTGAATGTTCGTCACTGTAGCATTCATCTTCACTCACTGTTACATTCTCAGAGGATAGTGATAATGTATCTGTTCCTGTTCTTTGGCTCGACAGCCTACTATGGGCCTTGGCCGACCAGCGGTGACCCAGCCTCTCGGCCATGGGATAAGGGGTTCGTGCGGTTAGCACGAAGACATCCCTTCACCGTATATATTGGTCTTCATAACCTTCGGGTAAGCTTTTTTGGGGATGTTTGTAAGTAAAGCACACAGGTATAATTCGCCTCGCCCGAGAATCGAACTCGGGGTTGCGCTGTAGAAGGCGAGCACGCTGACCATCGAGCCACCGAGGGAGACACTAAAGGTAATATCCTCATTAAAATCATCAGATAAAAGGTGCTAAAAAGTTTAGACTGCCTGTTTTGATGTTATTATATAGTTATATTTCAATAAATAAATTGTAATTTTTGTGAAACAAGATGGGAAACTTTTAACAATAATGATAATGATAATAATGATAATAATAATAATTATTATTACCATTATTATAATGTTATTATTACCATTATTATTATTATCATTATTATTATTACAAAGTTTGAGGGATATATTGTCATAATTATTTAATAAAATTATTAATGAAAGGTCCATATATTTTCGACCAGCACAAGTTTTTTTATTGTTTAGCTTTTAAACTGACATTTCCAAACCATTTACAAATTTTTATCTACCAATTAACTGCTAATTACGTTGAGCCGATCAGTTATGACAAAATGATAAATGTAAATTTTAAATAGAAGGTTTTGCCAACATGATCAAATGTTCTTGCAAATTTTAGGCAGAAGGTTTCACCAACATGATCAGCTCAATTACAGAAATTTCACAATATTTCCTCTAGATGACAACACTGCTCCCTCCCCCTTCTTCTACATTAAAATAAAAATGTGAATCATTTCATTATTAATTTTTACCCTACTTTTAAATGGTCATTTTTTAATGGGTCCTGTGTTTGCTCCCTACTTAAGCCAGGATAAATGCCTTTTTTGCATGCCTATTTTAGTAAAAATGTATGTTTGAACTTCCGGTCTCTAATAATAATAATAATAATAATAATAATAATAATAAAATAATAATAATAATAATAATAATAATAATAATAATATTCAAAGAAGTTATCCAGTCAACGACGATACATACACAGCAGTGGCAACTTCATGGCAAAACTTTTTGGCAGACATTCAGAGAAATGTGGAGTGTGTTCTTCGATCGAACTATCCACATGACGAACATTTAGAGCAATCTAATATTCCTGCCAATGATGGTCCTCTGGAAGATTCATCTCTTCCTAGTGAACCGTCCGTCAATTGTGAAAATTCATCTGGCTGTCGACCACACGATAAGAACATCATGAGTAACCTCCTTCAACGCGAGATAGCACGAGTTCATGTACTTCCATTCGAATCTCGTGCACCGTTGAGAAGAATATATGAAAATGTTGATGCTAAGAGAGTGAAGGTAACAGCAAATTCTGTCTTAAATGGGGTTGTACATGCCCCAGGTAGAGATCTAGATATTACTAAAATCAATAACATCGTGTGTGCAACTGGATATCTGGTTTCTCAGATAATTTGTGGCAAGCCAAAAACACCGACCGTCGGCAGCCAGACAGAGTAAGTAGCTCCGGACTATGGCTAAAAGAACCATGAAACGGATTGACGACACTCGCCGTGAAATAAGACTCTTAGCCACGGCATCTTCTAAATCAACGCGCATCTCTAAAGTTCAACGAATAATACTCAATGTTGAATAAAAATACCAAATTTAATATGACACAACAAGGAGCTAGAAGCTAGAAGAGAAAATCCAAGTATGGGCTCAACGAATTAGACGTTACAAACGTAGAGAAGATTTTCGTTTACAGAATCGGTTGTTTGGAACACACGCGAAGAGACAGTATCGCAATCTGACTCAAAAACCAAATGGCAATGCCGCTTCTCCTTCAAAAGATGACGTCGAGACATTTTGGGCAAGAATCTGGGAAGAAAGCAGATTCCACCACAAAGATGCAACTCGGATGCAATCTAAAGTTGATACTGCCGATGGACTCGTGGAAACAGTGAAGTATGTTCACGAATTCTCAGAAGAGGACCTCTTCCAAAGAATTAAGAACATGTAAACTGCAAATCCCCGGGATTAATAAGATCCAAATTCATTGGATTAAGAAATTAACAGCATTACATTCTCATCTAGCGAAGGCTGTTAATAAAATTTTAGAAAACCCAAAGGAACTCGCGGAATGGCTCGCAAAGTTACAACTGTATATCCAAAGTACAAACAACAACAATCTACTACCTTAAAATTTGGACAAACTTACAAGATGGGTTTTTCCAACAAATAAAAATAGTTTCACTTGAAAAGGTACATACATGATGCACAAAACGTCGAGGCGCAAAAAAAATCATTAACAACAAGAAACATGAATACCTGGTATCTATTGAAGATTAATCGTCTATGGCCCCGACATATCTCCAGCGTTCCATCTAGCTCCCCAAAACATATTATTATTATTATTATTATTATTATTATTATTATTATTATTATTATTATTATTATTATTAATGAACATTTTATAGAGAATACACTTCCTTACGCTGAAAAAGCAAGTGTAAAAATTAATCTAAAAATGTAAGTATTTATTTAGTGTGAACGTGATTTTCATACTTTTATAATACTCTTTGAGGTTCCATTTACTCATTTTACACTTATACGATAATTGTGATCTCAAAATGTGAGGCAAACTTGTGCTCCTGCGAAATTATGAAGTCATACCACAGCCTTCACCTCGGCAATAGTGTTGGACGGTTTGACGAAGTCACGTTTATCAACCACTAGCTAATTGTCTAGCTTTTCAGCACTTTCATCTACTTCGGGCCGCCGAGGTGATCGCATCGAGACCGAGGTATCCCTTATCACAACTGGACTTTGCCCACGGGCGATAAGCCAAGGTAATACGAAAGCTACAAGAGCAAAAGTTTTATGAGTGATGTATACCCGTTATACAGACTAAAACTATAGTTTTCTCTTAAACAATAAACAGTGAGGTGAATGAAACACTTGTGAAGGAATGTTAACAAATATTGGCCCCGCAATGGAGCAATTAATAAAAGACGCCACAGACGTCTTAAACCGACATGGATTCACATGTGGTGAGCCACAACGAGGAAATAATGGAAGATGAAAAACAAATGTAGCGGCTGGAACATCACTACTAACAACAAGTTCATCAATTACAATTCCTGCTCCCATCATAACTGCAACAGCCGCAAAGCCATCAATACCTGCATCCACAAGTACAACACGAAGTACAACAGCTACAATCACAGCCGTCAGTAGAAGTTCAACTACCGGAAACTACGACTCAAGACCTGCTATATTTCCAACAACCACAACCCCAGCAGCAATCCGAAGCAACAACTTCCGATGCAAACATCAACCAACCGGACAGTAATAACTTTAAACTAATGTATTTCCCAAAACACAAACCCAGAAGATTCTGATTGATTCTTCCAATTCAATTACAAACAATTCTACATCTTTTTCAACATATCATAACGATAGGAAATTATCAAGAACGGATGATAATCTAAATTACTCAGTTCCCACTGGAAATCGAATTGAAACTTTAGGTGAAGAAATGAAAATGATCATGACATAAATAATGAACCAAGTATTAAAATTCTTCCTATAGTTATACATAATTATAAAAACGTTCATGTGTTATTAAATGATATAAAATGTGATCAAAAATGATTTCTCCATTAAAATAATACATATAAATAAAAATGATTCACCGAAATGTAGTAAGCGCATAACTTTCGAACGACTGCACCTACTTGGATTATTCTTTGTTTTGTTTTCGTTATTGTCAAGACAATATTTGTATAAAAGAATTTTTTTTAATCGAACAGAAAATGTGTAACAATCTCATAAGACGAAAAGTGAGTGAGTGTGTGAGTGAATGAGACAGAAGACTGAGATATCTTCAATATATTAAATAAATTATTAAAAGAGGAAAAGGAAGAGGAGAAAAGAGAAAAAAGAGAAGAGAAAAGAGAGAGATGAGAAAAGAGAAAAAGAGAGAAAAACAGAAGTGGAAAATGAGAGGGGAAAGAGGGAAAGGGGTAAGAGAGGAAAAAGAGAGAGAAAAGATTGAAGAGCGAGAGAGAGATGAGAAAAAGAGATAGAGAGCAGTACAATATCAACAGGGTTGTGCTAGTAAGTGATAAAATTAAAGAAAACACTATCATTATAGAAGACTTTAGAAACTTGAAATCTTTCTGTTCAACAAATAAAATTGAATTACATTCATTCAGAGATCCTTACATTAAGATATTTAATTGTCTTATCAAGGATATCCATGTTATACAGAGAAATAGAAATTTTTAATGGGCTTTCAAAATCCTACCCAATGAAAAAAGGGTCAAGACTTAATGGCAAAAATCGTGAACCACTACCATATGTGTAATAGAACTCGAGGTAAAAGATCGAAGTATTCTTAGTTTAAATAGATTTATTTACAGTGTTAAGGTAGTATCGAGATCAAATAATAACAAACGAATATATAATGTGTGTTATTATGTAAAAACTGACAGAGATTTAACCACACACAAGCTAACTGTAGGCTTCGTCTGACGTGGACAAGATGTAAAGGGGATCATCATTACTCAAAATGTAATATCCCATAAAACAGCGTAACCCCCATATGTGTAAATTGTGGGAACAATCACACAGCTAAATGGAGAGGCTGTGGATACTACAAAGATATCTTAAAAAACAAATTTAATAATTACAAAAGTAAATTTCCAACACTGACTACTAGACAAAATTTACAGCGGATTACCTTTCAATATCAAAATAGTCAATATCCTCCAATGAGACAAAACCCATCAACTACTCCTCTATATCCATTGAGTAATAAAAGGGCCCCTAAAAACTTAAAATATAATTCTCAAAATTCAACTCACACTCAAAATTCAAGGACTAATAGTTGGTTTTCTAATAATCCAATGTATAACTTGCAAAATTCCCTTCATGCAACAAATAATTTAGCACAATACTTAGTACAGATTATTACTGACACTCTAAATCATTTTTTTAATATAATGCTGCCACATATTCAACACTAATTCAAAATACTATTATTAATGGATTTAAACCATAAATCCCAGCAACTTAAATATTAAATTGGAATGCAAATGGAATTAAGAGACAAGATAACCAAATTCATTACTTCTTAACTTATTACAATATTAAAGTAGCCTGTATCAATGAAACAGATTTACAACCGCTCATTAAATTTTCAGTACCTGACAACTGTACATACAGAAATGGTGGACTATCTACAATTGAATCAGGAGGAGTGTTAATCTTAATGCACACAGAAATTAAACATGAATATGAGAGTTCTACTAATCAAAATTTGGAGACAATTGTTATCAAACCAAAATCTTAACAAACAAAATATATTAATAATATCAGCTTATAAATCGCCTAACAAATTATTCCCACATCAAATATATGAAGCTTCATTTAATTATAACAGTCAAATTATGATCATAGATCTAAACAATGAAAACAAAATTTTATTTTATTACTTAATTTGGCAAACCAATTAAAATTTCAAATTTCAACTCCATCTGAACCAACACACTATCCATACAATCCAAATTCAATTCCAGATATATTGGACATAATAATCATTTATGAACAGAATAACTCTAAAGAAAACGCAGCAAGAGGGTAATTTATCGAACTTAGGGACTCTACCTCGATGAACGACCATTCCTCTTTGGAACCGTTTGGAAGAGCACTTTTAGGTGAACGATTCGAAAAAAATTGATTCTCGATTCCGCCGCCCAACTCTAAAGCGTACCGAATCGCATTCGTGAGAGGGGAACGGAGAGGCCTGCTTCCACGTGAACATTAGTCCAGGCCACACGTAGACTCGGACGATGCGGCGCGGGCGAGAGTTGCGAGGGCGGTTTCGTTCACACCCAGCTTAATCGCCCGAGAGCAGAGCGTTCTTTGCCGGGGAGGCAGAGGTGGATTAATGCATACTAAGCAGGCTAAGCACGTGCTCAGGGTCACGCTGTATAGGGACCCCCAGTTTTTAAACCAAATTTTATATTCGCATTGACTCATACGTGTGTTTGGGGGGTGAGGGGTGGCTGTGTTGGGGGTGCTGCCCTCGCACATGCGTGAATGGCAGAGCTTTTCATTAGATTTTTAATTTTCCATAGAATTTTGTTGTGTTTTATCGTTTGGATTTTGCTGGATTTAGATTTCCTGAATGATCGGCATTCCTGGGATCCCCAGTGCGGTTCCTTGTTTACCTTACACATTAGAACCAAATCCTCGACTTATGTCCAATATGACATACTCATATTTTGCAACTCACAAAAACTTCCGAATACAAATTTTTAAAAAGAACATAAAAAGCTTTCACTAGAAAGGTCTGTAAATTTGCTGACTCTATACAATTGACCATTAAAATTCAACCGCTCTAATAAAAATTAGATGGAGCTCTATTATATGGAGATTATTTATTCGATTTAGACAGTGTCTTTACATGTAGCAATGGGCAGACGAAAAGGACGGCAGTCCGTTAGCTTCTGCTTCTAAAATCATTAAAAGGACGGATGGTGAAGCGAACGGCAGGGGGCTGCGGAGGCGCATAGCCTCTCGGAAGGCCAGTGCCCTGGGCCCCGGGGCAGCCAGGACGCCAGCGGTGGCAAAGGCCCCGCACAATAGACAAGGACGGCGCGGCGCGACGGCTGCAGCACGGGCAGCCACCGGTCCAGCGGCGGCGCAGTCAAAAGGAGCATTTGCATACCTTCAGCTCCCGCACAGAAAGGCGGAAGCAGATACTCGCGGAGAGGTGACACGTCTGTATGCTAACGGCTTACAAATCTCCAAATTGGCCACTAACGTTCCGTGCGCTTAGCGTACGAACCAATGGGAATGAGCGGCGTGTTAAATTACAAAGGTCAATCTCAAATGAAACGCTGAGCTGTGTCGTGAAATGATGCGGTGATGACCTCAAAGTGAATAAAAGGAATGCAAGATTCTCCTGTTATGCTCAAAATGAGTGTTTTAGTATTTTCAATAACAATGAATTGTCGAGGAAAAATATTATGGGTTTAGTGCAAGAGTAAAATATCACGAAAAGTATTCGATAAGCTTATTACATATTCGAATATATTATATTATATATATATATATATATATATATATATATATATATATATTAAGAAAGAGAGTATTCATAGATGAATAAAACTGGTTTTGTAAGACCGTTCGGTTTACTAACACATTTGTTTCAATGGTTAATACACACAATACAACCAATATTTTTGAATTGTCAGATTTTTGTCACTAATAAAACACTGAGGTAGTTCAGTTTGACTTTTGCACTTAGAAACTAATTTTATTTTCACGCTTCTCCTATAGTACATCGCTTCCAAATACGTGGTTTTATGACTTTAAGAAGTTTGATAATTTTAAGATCTTCAAAAAAGTAAAAATATACCGTTTTCCACACATACTTCTTCTCATAACTCAAAAATTACACATTTTAAATGTGATACTTTTTAGTTCACAAACAATTTAACATTTCAAACAATTATTTAACGTTCGAAACAAAACTCTCTGGGAGCAGACTGTAGCTCCGTAGTACAGAATTGTGTAAAGCGGCAGAGTAAAAACGCAATTTTCTGTGGTCTGTCTGTACCTGGAACCTCTTTCCTCGGATTATTTATTTGAGAATCTGTAGTAAGTGTATGGCAATGTTTTCGAAACATTACACGACATACGAGCATAAAAGAAACAATGAATTATCTGGTGAAAACAAGGCGTGTTCTTCCGATGAAATAAATTTTGTGCTCGAACAGCAAACTTGCTGGTACGGCAAACAGGGAGAGTTAACGGCGCTGTGCTAACAAAGCGCTCAGTTGGTCATGCGTAATGTAGTCGATGCATTGCGTTTCTAAGAGCAACTTTTCATTTAGATATGTTGGGTGGCTCTTTTGCATTAATTATTATCGCCGCGTAATTCACAGCACCCTACCATGAGTTACGTGTATTCATAGTCTCTGAAATATGACTCAGCATTATATCTTTGGGTAGCGATACAAGGCTTTAACTTTTAACAAAAGTGTTTGCGAAAATACTCCCCATTCAAAAGCGTAAAAACAAGGTAAATTTAATAAATTGCGATCTTTAATTTTATTTAAAGCTTTTTAAACATTTTTTGAAGACAGATTTTACTTTCTCATGGGCAAGATATACATCATAGTCTGTAGAGAATATCATGTGGCAAATAGGCATTATTGCACACGATTTTAAATACACGTATACTTCATATTCTTATAAATTTTTATAAAAATACGTTTCAGCAAAAACGTGTTTCACCTTTAAACTCTTGTATTGATCATTAAACATATTTTAATATTCAATAAAAGTGTGACTAAAAATAACTGTATTTATTCGAACTATTGCCTGCTTCCTATTAACTCGTATGTTCTTCGAAATAATGAATGCTATATTTCAACCAATAAGGTCGATGCTTCAGAATTGTGTCTTGTAGAACACTTGTCATAAAAATATTCAGGGAATTCTGACCTAATAACGAACATTAAGTATCGTCACGATTTTAAATATTACATTGCGAGTTAATTATGGAGGTAATATTTTATACGACTCGGAGCTAATTTTACAAAAATATCATATCTGAATCCAGTGCTATCAGTTCTGGTAATAAAAGAACTTTTTTTTTTTAAGTGAAACAATTCAGCTACACGTCTAGCGATAATTGGATATTTTTATCTGCACGTTTTAAAACGCAGTATTAAAGACCTGTACTTCAGTTGCTCTTTTAAGTCAACGATAGTAAACATATGTACTTTTTTCGCCACAAGAGGGGAAATGTACTTATATCCATGCAATTATATCAAATTTTAATTATCTTGTTTATTTATAATAGTGGTTGAGACTATAAAATGGAAACGACTATTCCGATTGTTGTGAAAAATACTGGTTTTAAAACGCTCTCGACTTCCGAAGCTATTCAGGAAAATTGCTTGAGTATGACTACTGCCACAACCGAGTGTGATCACGATGCATCGACGAGCTCAACTGGAAATTAGTACTCGGGAGGCAGTCGCTGGCCGAATAATTGGTAATCGTCCGACAAATGGGGCTCCCGAGCGTTCGACCGATCAGCTTACCGGTGCAACGTTATTCAATTAAACCAGGAAGGAGCCGCGTGTGCCGTCTTGCGTATAATGCCTGCCGAACTTCTCAGAACGTTAGCTGACAGCTGAAGAGCGTCAATCCCAGAAGTCCTGGCAATCAACCCTTCTCCGCATGGAAGGATATTGTAATGCGTCGGCAGGGAGGGGGGCGCGAGCGGCGGCATTGCAATCGCGAGCCCCTGGAATGGCGTGTTCACTTACTGATTGCGCGCGAACGCGCTGGAAGATCAAAGCCGGATTTATAGGCTCTAGCAACTCGGGCAGATGCGCAGTTCGGTGCGCGCGCGGGGCCCCGCGTGGCCAAACAGAGGCGCCGCGGCGAGCGACAATAGAAGCCTTCCCCCTCACTCCGCCATCCGGAATACGCAGCCCACTGGAAATCGGGGCGAGGAGGCAGCGGTTGGAAGCGGGGACGGAAAAATAACCCCTTATCGTAGCCGATGTGGTAAATTATTTTAATGGACGCAACATAAATACGCTCAGCAGAGTCGAGCACTTTGAGCAACAATGCATGTGATAGCTTTTTAAAGTTATATACTTGTTTACTTTCTCGTCTACTTACGTAATAAAGAGTAACTACTGTACAGAGGAAAGTAGAGATTTTTCCACAGAAAAACTCATATTGTGGATCCCGGTTACGAAAAGGTGAATAAATTTCGTTATGTGTAGTAAATTATGACCTCTAAAAAACGTGTAGTCACAAATCATGTTTTGGGAGACCTTGATAGCGAAAAATTAGTTATGACAAAATGTCCATGGTCAACGCTACCACCTAAATGGTTCAGACATTTTTCTACAACATTGATATTCCCCAATCGATCTGACCGAACTGAAGGTCCTGCGAATTTGAAACGAATATTTTTATTTTCGGGAGTATTTTACCTTAAGGCTTAACATTTTGAATGTTTTCTCAAAAAAGGGTCTAAATTTTTATTAAACCTTGTCAGTGGAGAGCGCAAAGTATGCTTAATATAATGATGCAGGGGTCATTTTCATCAAAATCTTTGAATTTTTCAAATTTGCAAAAGTTCAACAATTTTTCGGCTTCATCTTATAACTACAATATTGACGATAAACATTTTTTCTTATAAAATATATTCTTGAAAGATTTCTTCAATATGGTTAAGTTCAATTTTTCGAAAATATGAATAGTTCTTGCGTAATTCTGCGTGAAATTTGAGCCATTCTAAATAATTATTTTCTCAAAAATGGCTAAAAACATTTTTCTTGACACTTTTTCCTTGGATAGGACATTAAAAGCTTAGAAATGTGGGTTCCATATTTGGAGAACCTTCTGTCCATCTGAAAATTGCAAAAAATTAACGTTGCAAAATTACTCCCTAATGAACAATTTTTCCTAATGAAATCTGTACTAAAAATATATTTTTATATCAGGTCAAGTCCAATTTTTTGAAAATATGAATAGTTTGCGCGTAATTTTTGCTTCAAGAAAACCAATTTAAAAAATACTTTTTCGAAATTAGCCCCAAAATTTTCCTTCAATTTTTTTCGAATTAAGATAATTACGTTCGTAAAAATGAAACACGCCAGATTTCTGTCTCTGAATTTTCGGAAACTGCGAACGTTATATATAATACGAGAAAGTATGTACTTTTGTGGCTCCATTAGTTTCATCCTCTGACGCACCTTAATTCAATATGCCCTATTTTTTTTAGTAAATATGTTTTATTGAAGTTTATTTGCATTCCTACATAGTGCAGTATAGATATATCTGTACTTAACTAGTGGTGCTAAAACAGTATGTACTTTTTGCCCGCACTTTCATGCGAAATTAAGCGAAATGTACCTAAATTTTTGAAAAATTGTGCATGACCTTATTTCAAAACCTATCTTCAAGGAGCAGATTCTATTGAGGGGAATAAATCTCCATTTTCATAATTGTAGTTGTAAGAACACGCAGAAAAAATTTTGAACTTTTGCATATTTTGAAATATCAGAATTTTCAACGAACATCAGGTCTGCACCATTCTCTTAAACGTCCTTCACACTATCCAACAAAAAACACTAATCAAAAACTTTGAAGCAAGTTTTTTTTAATTTTCAAAATGTCCCAGGATCTTCGTGTACAGTACCTCCCAAAATCAAAATACCGGTTTTATACTCAAAGGTCCGCGACATCAGCCAGATGGATTTAGGAATATCAATATTCAAGAAAATCAGCTGAACGGTTTAGCCACTAGCGTTGTTCACTCACTCACACACACACACACACACACACACACACACACACACACTGACACACTCACTGACACACTCACTGACACACTCGCACACTGAGACAGACACACTGAGACAGACACACTGAGACAGACACACTGAGACAGACACACTGAGACAGACACACTGAGACAGACACACTGAGACAGACACACGAGACAGACCACACTGAGACAGACACCGGCCATTGTGTATGCTTGACACAGCTGGCAAGGTTCTGGAGAGAATTATTAGTACCAGACTAGAAAAAACTGTGGAGGAGGGAGGAGGCCTTTCAGAAAATCAGTATGGTTTCCGCAGAGCCCGCTCGACTGTTGACGCAGTCCAGCTTGTCATTAACACCGCCCGACAAGCAATTGGAGGAAGTAGATGGAAGAGAGGCCCAAAACAGTACTGTGCTGTCGTTACGTTAGATATTAAAAATGCATTCAACTCGGCCAGGTGGAGTAATATTCACCAAGCTCTCCGCAGATTTAATGTGCCAACGTACCTGAGGAAGATTGTGGCCGAGTATCTGAGTAATAGAGCCCTGATTTACAATACAAATAATGGGCCGAAGGTACATAATATCACGGCTGGTGTCCCGCAAGGGTCGGTATTGGGTCCACCATTATGGAATGTGATGTATGACGAGGTTCTTCGGCTTCCCCTCCCAGAAGGAACCAGTATTATTGGTTTCGCGGACGACATTGCTATCGTCGCCGTTGCAAAGTACATTGAGGAAATTGTGTATATTTGCAACGAAGCGATCGCTATTGTTAGTCAGTGGTTGAAGTCCTCAGGGCTGCAGTTAGCTGAGCACAAGACTAAGGTTATCCTAGTCACTAGCAGGAAAAGAGAAACCATCACTCTCAAAGTCGGAGACCACCATATTGTATCGCAGCCGTCGATCAAATATCTTGGTCTCATGATTGACGCCGTCTGACATTTGCTGACCACCTGAAGTACGCCAGCAATAAAGCTGCGGTAATTAATGCAGCATTGTCAAGACTAATGCCCAACATAGGGCCTTGTCAGGAGAAACGGAAGCTTCTGGCCTTGGTTGTGAGGTCCGTCTTGCTCTATGGAGCCCCAGTATGGGCCAACTCCATGTCGATAAATAGTTACATCCGAGGGATGACGTCAGTGTACAGGTTATCAGCATTGCGGGTAGCTTGTGCATTCCGCACTGTGTCAAACGATGCAGTGTGCGTCATCGCGGGGATGCCTCCTGTAGATATCTTGGCGCAGGAAAGACGGAGGCGATATCACAAAGAAGAGGAGAACCCAGACTGCTCGACAACACTGCTCGAATGGCAGGATCGATGGGACAAGTCCATTAAAGGAAGATGGACATACCGCATGATTCCCTCCATTGCACCGTGGATCAACCGTAAACACGGCGAAGTAAATTTCTTCTTGACACAGCTGTTGTCTGGACACGGATGCTTTCTGGCATATCTCCACAGGTTCAAGCTTGAGGATACCCCATTCTGTCCATTATGTGAACCTGCTGTCGAAGACGCCGAGCATGTGTTCTTCCAGTGCCCGCGATACCATCTGCAGCGACGGCACGTTATGAGTATACTCGGGATCGACCCGCTGACACCCGAAGCAATGGTTGGGTGCATGCTCGCCTCAGAAACCAACTGGGATGCGGTGAGCTCGTATGCGCAGACCATAATAGCTGAGCTCAGGAGAATAGAAAGGGAAAGAAGGGAAGTCGATTGATCCTCGTTTGACCCTTCCTACGTTTAAACGAAGAGAAGTGGCTTGTGACTAAGCCACTCTAATCCACTCCCCGTGATGTAATGCCTAACGGCGGTTCCGCGGGGAGGATGGAGGAGAAGGGAGGTTGGTTTTAGTGGGTAAAAATCTCACACTATCATGTGGTACGGGCCGCATGGTGTCTTTTGAAGATTTCCACCTACCCTCGTAAAAAAAAAAAAAAAAAAAAAAAAAAAAAAAAAAACACTGAGACAGACACACTGAGACAGACACACTGAGACAACACACTGAGACAGTAACACACACTGAGACAGTAACACACACTGAGACAGTAACACACACTGAGACAGTAACACACACTGAGACAGTAACACACACTGAGACAGTAACACACACTGAGACAGTAACACACACTGAGACAGTAACACACACTGAGACAGTAACACACACTGAGACAGTAACACACACTGAGACAGTAACACACACTGAGACAGTAACACACACTGAGACAGTAACACACACTGAGACAGTAACACACACTGAGACAGTAACACACACTCCCATTGAGACAGACACACACACTCTCATTGAGACAGACACACACACTCCCATTGAGACAGACACACACACTCCCATTGAGACAGACACACATACAGAGAGAAGGTCCGCGTTGTGGGTGGCCTGGGCGTTTCGTATGACGCTGTGTGTGATAGCCGATATGCCTCCTATAGATCTCATGGCACAAGAAAGGGGCAGGCTGTACAAACGTAAGCGAGAGGGAGCTACAAATAGGAGCGTGATCATGAAGGAAAAGAGAGAGGTGACAATGGCTCAGTGGCAAAGGCAATGGACTCTATCATCCTCGGGTAGATGGGCATTTCGTCTTATTCCTGATATAGCAATGTGGACCCAAAGGAAACACGAAGATGTGGATCATTTGTTACCCATGTGGACCCAGATGTGGACCCAGTTGTTAACAGGGCACGGGTGCTATCGCGCATTCCAACTCCGTTTCCGGTTGGACAATGACTCCTCATGCACGTGTTCTTTCTCTGTCTGCGCTTCGTTAAGGAAAGGGAAAAACTCTATCGACTCCTTCTGCAGGTTGGGACTCCTGATACCATCGTCACTAGGATGCTGGTGTCCCAAGAGTATTGGAGTGCGGTAGTCACCTATGCCGCAAAAGTTTTAAACAAGCTTCGACTAGAAGAACGATTTCGAAGGAGTATCCCGTGGCATTAGATGGCATTGAGCGATAAGCCGATCTGCCCCTCCCGTGATGTAATGCCTGATGGCGGTTCCACGGGAAGGGAAACGGAAGGTTGGGAGGGTTTTTGGTGGGTAGGCACAGGCTAGCTGTGAATCCTACACGCTGCGGAGTGCCGGCTCCGCAGTGTCTTTGGAAGATTTTTCCCTGCCCTCGGTAAAAAAAAATTAAAAAATAAAAAAAGCACACAAAGACACACATACGCACACAGACACTGACACATACACTCACACACTGGCACATACACTCACACACTGACACATACACTCACACACTGACACATATACTCACACACTGACACACACTCACACACTAACACATACACTCACACACTAGCACACACTCACATACACTGACACACACACACATACACTGACACTGACACTGACACACACACACATACACTGACACTGACACACACACACTGACACTGACACACTGACGCTGACACACACACACATGTCTGTCCACTATGTGAACCTGCTGTCGATGACGCCGAGCATGTGTTCTTCAGGTGCCCGCGATACCATCTGCAGCGACGGCACGTTATGAGTATACTCGGGATCGACCCGCTGACACCCGAAGCAATGGTTGGGTGCATGCTCGCCTCAGAAACCAACTGGGATGCGGTGGGCGCATATGCGCAGACCATAATAGCTGAGCTCAGGAGAATAGAAAGGGAAAGAAGGGAAGTCAACTGATCCTCCTTTGATCCTTCCTACGATTTGGCGAAGAGAAGTGGCTTGTGACTAAGTCCCTCTAATCCACTCCCCGTGATGTAATGCCTAACGGCGGTTCCGCGGGGAGGACGGAGGAGGAGGGAGGTGGTTTTAGTGGGTAAAAATATCACACTATCATGTGGTACGGGCCACATGGTGTCTTTTGAAGATTTCCACCGACCGTCGTAAAAAAACAAACATACGCACAGACGCACAGACACACAAACACAGACACACAGGCACACAGACTCACAGACACACAGATACACAGACACACACACTGACACACAGACACTCCGACACACGCATTGGTACAGTCACAGGCACTGATAGAGACACACACACTGACAGAAACACACTGAGACACACACACACACTGACAGAGACACACATACTGGCACAGACACACACCGACACAGACACAGTCACAGATACAGACAGTCAACCGTTTTACTGTCATTCGATTTTTCGATATCAGGGACCCACAAACGGATTCTGGTTACACCACATATTAGAGCATTTTTCTAAATTTAGCAACTGGATTTATCCACTTTTTCGTTAGCAACGCCCTGAGTTTTTCTGCTCATACTTCGCCGTTTTTCGCGCAGCATTACATAATTGTCTCTCTACTACGTAAGCGGCTGCGAGAAATTAAAAATTGGCCACCCGTTCTCTTGTGTTAGCTGCCTCGGCAAGCCAAGCCAGTAGTTGGTGATTAAATCAATCAAATCAAATAAATTTATTTTATAAAAGGGTTCACAATGCTCATTTCTTACTAAGTGACATCTGAGAGAGACCTCACTCTTTTAATCTTCTTTCATAAATGATCTAAATGTTATTCTTATCGTATCTCTGCAGAGGAAATGCAACATCCTTTTCGTCTTACAAGTCAAGCACTAAAGATCACGTTCACATTTCATTTTGTAAATCCATATTCGTTTTGCTGACATTTCAACTGTGTTGATTTTACACGTACTTCCAGGAAGTCGCTATCGAATGAAGCGTATCTAATCGAAAGTATCGAGAGTAGGTCGTGAGAGGCTCCCTTCCCTCACATCCTCCAACACGTCATCTCACCTCAATACCTTGCCCTGCCCTATCCTCGGCCCTCTCAGTCCTTCCTTATCCCACTTCACTTCCGCCCTCCCCGCGAAAACCGCGCTCGCCACTGCCCGCCTCCCACTTCTTTCAATAAGGCTGTGCTTCGGCCCTTATCGGCTCGTTGGTGCGCGGCGCGGCGCCCTCGCCTTGTCCCCCACAGGCCCTGCGGCGCGCCTCGCGCTGCATGGCTTATCCCGTCATCTACATCGGCCCCGCCCCGCCCCGCCCCGTCGGAGGCGGGCACCCACACTCGCACCATACTATCGACGCACCAGGCGCCGTCACACCGCCGTGAGGTCACTCGGCTACGTGCCATTCCATCCACGTGCCTCAAAACAAAGAATTTGTAAATTGTATGGAGAATCATGATTTCCATGCAAATGCTTGTGTTTGTGTATGCTTGCTCATATTATGTAAACATGTATTTCATGGAATGCTTATTTCAAAACTATAATATTTTTCAGTGCATGGTTTGGAGTATGTGCTTTTGTCAGAAATTCATCGCGCCCCGCGAAATGACAGAAAATGTCAATGAAGAGCGTTTGCGGAGAAGACATTCAATGCAGACGAGTGAATATTGGCTTTTGTGAGTGTACGTTGTGAGTGTTTTAGTAAAGTGTGCACTAGAAGAATAGCAAATTTCGTCCTCTAAATGTGCTCCTGTGAGGTCTTTGGTCGTAGAAAATTAATTTATGGATTGTAAAATTGATAAAAAAGATAAACATTTATAAATCGGTTTAACTCTCCATTATACAAAAAGCATTAAAATAGAAACTAAGTAAAATTCTTAATTTTCTAATAAATAATTAATTCACATTTATCCTAGCTTTAATGTTTGCTCTAATTAGCTGTTTCCTTGATCACTTCTAGGACTGAAAAGCATCATATACAAGCCACGACCGCACGCCATATTTCTTTATTTCACTTCCGATTGCCAGCCTCGTCATCATTCCCTCAATAAGGACAGAGGCTCTGTGATATGTTCCGTCCGAACTTATCCTTCTCATAACCGGGACAATCGGTAAGTAAGCCTTGCAATCCCTGCAACTGCGAGATTTACTTTAGAAAAACTAGTGATTTAGAAACTTAAGAAAACAACAGCTCATTATTTGTATTTCTCACATTATTTGTACTGTTCGCGTAATTTCTGAAATTTCAGAGAAAATATCAGTAAATCATCGAAAATTGAACCTGGGCCATTTTTAAAGCAAACTTTGCCTTTCCCTAAAAAGGTTATAGAAAAATTTGAAGCGGTTGTTTAGAAAGTATGTTTAAATCAAATTTATTTCAAGCAAAAAATACACGAAAATTACACATATTTCTAAAAGATTGTATATAAACCGATTTAAAATCCCATTTTTAGAACATTATCATTAAAGAAAATGTCTCTAAAAAATGTAATTTAGCAAATTCAAAACTTATTAAATTTTGAATAATATAGAGAGTTTACCGGAAATGTACCTGTCCTACTTTAATAAACTTCTTTACTCTGCTCGAGATAAAAATTACGGCAAAATTCGGGGTCGTTTTTGAGAAAATCTGTTAAGAAAATTTCACGCAAAATTACGTGGAAACAACTCACACTTTCGAAAAATTGCTCGTGACCCAACTTAAGAATCTAAATTCAAAGAACATGTTTCAAAATTTATATATTCAATATTGTGGTAATGGGACTAAGAGATGGAGGAAGAGGCTAAGCATTTTTGAACTATTGCACTTTTGCAGAGTACAACGAAAATAAGATCTGCGCCTTTTAATTTTCTCGTCTAATTTCATAATAAGAGAAAGTACTGTAATCATACGCTGGAAATCGGAGATTTTTAAAAACACAACGTCTGGCCGTGGTAACGAAAAATGTAATAAATCGTGTTCCATCATGTGTTTCTCCCTAAAATTTGCAATGATCAAAGAATCAGGCATCTTAACGAAACTTAGACCTGCGTCATTTTTACGAGTAATTTAGGCTATTCGAGGGCAAAGTATAGTCCAAAATTAGAGGCATTTTTTTGAGAAAATTTTGAAATGGTTTAGGTTTCATGTTAAGTTCTCCCAAACTCAAATTAATCGTTTCAATGCAAGCCTCAAGTTCGTTCAAATAATGATGAATATCAATTTCGGAGAAAATGGTCTGAAAGGTTAAGGCGCCATCGTTGACCACAAGTCAGACTGCCAGACGATTTGCCGTTAATCGTTTATTGGCTATCAAGAACCCACAAATCATGGGTTATGAATACACGACGTGTTAGAGGAAGTATACCGGGTGTTTCATTTAAAGCTGGCTTTAGAAATATCTCGAAAAGTGCGCATCTTAACATTTTTTTCCGTTTCGTGATGGATGGCGCTGTAATCGACAAAAATCAAAATTAGCAAAGAACGCAAAAAACTTTTTCCTCGACAATTACACACCAAATCAAAAAATAAACAAAATACGTGTTCAATAATTTGCAAGAATTACTCTACGACGCCGCAGCGTAATAAAAAATTTAAAAACTTCTTTTAACATGACTCGAAGAAAACGATATCAATTATTTCTACACTTG